>CM050454.1:9525000-10725000 GCA_027563935.2 Costus lasius | reverse complement strand
GAAATCCTTTCCTCCTATTTTTCCATTCACTCTGGTAAACAGGGCCTTAAAGGAAAAGTGAAAGGGGAAGAAAAATTAATCACATGCGCTTCACATGATTAATTTCTTCATAGGTGAGCTGCGGTGGTTGGACGGCAATGGCTGAACGACAAGTGGTGAGTGGGCTGCGGTTGGAAGGCGGTAGCGATGGCGGGCAAGTGGTTGGACGATCATGGCAGGTGAGCTTGGATGGTGACAATGATGGTGGGTGAGCGGCTGGACAGCGACGACATGCTCACTTAGATGCCAGATTTTGTTCCCATCCAGTTTTTCACTCGATTTGGGCAGAAGACAAAAAGAAGGAAAAAAAACTTTTTGCCACCCTTTCCTTCCATGTTTCCTACCAAAGAAACACAATATAGAGATGACTACTGCTGAATTGGCTTCAAATAGGTGTTCTTAGACTTGATTATGTTATAGTGAGACAAACTTAGATTAAAATTATTTTAAACCTAGCTCAATTAATGGAAGATATATTCTTGCTTGACCTTTTAGAATAGGTTTGAATACCTGATTAGCTACATGAGATAGATTTAAATATATAGACATAATGTGGAATATTTATACTTAATTTTAAAAATAAATATTTTTTACAATTAAAAATATATAAAATATTTTAAAATTTAAAATTAAAAATACCTTAGTTTGCTTCTAGTCGGTATTGGGTTTTTGTAGCTATTTACTGATCATACAAATACTCGAATAATTAGGGTTAGACCCACACCGCCACACGCTTCCAGATCGATCCAAATAGGAGAGTCGAGAAGCCTTGTTTTTTTTTTCTCGTTGGCATAAATTTATATTCATTCTGGACTTCCATCGAGCACTTGCCTACCACTTCTCTCGCACAGCTCTTCTAACCCTAAACCTAGCAGCAATGGCCAAGTACGGCGAGGGCGACAAGCGTTGGATCGTGGAGGAGCGCGCAGACGGCACCAACGTCCACAATTGGCACTGGGCGGAGCGCAACTGCCTCGAATGGTCTCGCTCTTGCCTCTCCTCCCTCCTCTCCGGCCTAACCATCCTGGAAGGTGAGGGCGGGCTCGCCGTCCGCACCAAGTCCCTCGAAAAGCTCGACGGCGAGGCCTATGTCAACATCCGCAAGGGCAAGATCATCCCTGGTTACGAGCTCTCCCTCTCCATCTCCTGGGAGGGCGAGGCTTATGACGGCTCCGGTGGCGGCGACCCGCTCGCCAAGGTCTCCGGCACAGTCGAGGTGCCCTACCTCGCCGACGAGAATGCGGGGGAGGATCCCGAGGTTAAAATTACCGTCCGGGAGGACGACGGCCCCATCGGACGTCGGATTAAGGATGCCTTCATTGCCAAGGGGAAGCCGGTGGTGCTGGAGAAGCTTCGGATTTTCGTGGAGGAAATGGCCAAGGGCGGTCCCGCGAAGGACGAGCTCGAGAACAGGAAGGCTTCCTCGGCTGCTGTTAAAAATCCGGCTGTAGCAGAAACGGCCTCAGAAAAGAAGGCTGCTTCGACTGATCCTGCCGTGGCCAATGTAGCTGCGGCGCCACCTAAGGAGAAGAAGAAGACTAAGGAAGGTTTCAAGAACATAAGCTTGACGGAGAGGTTCTATTGTAGGGCGAGGGATATTTACGAGATCTTAATGGATGAGAATCGGTGGAAGGGCTTCACTCAGAGCAATGCGAGAATCAGTAAGGAAGTTGGTGGACAGTTCAGTCTCTTTGATGGATCGATCACCGGGGTCAATGAAGAGCTACAGGAATCGAAGCTCATTGTTCAAAAATGGAGATTTGGAAGCTGGCCAGATGGGATTTATTCGACAGTGAGTGCATTTTGCATCCATTTTTTATACTGTAAATATGCACTCTTCCAATGATTATATAATTCGATTGATTTTATGCAGGTGAGACTATCATTCGATGAGCCAGAACAAGGTGTTACTGTTGTGAAATTGACTCAGACTAATGTACCTGAGGAAGACAAGTAAGATTCTTTGTCAAAAGCGAGCACATCCTTTGTTATATATACATGAGACCGTACTTAATGAAGCATGGTGGATCTTCTTTGCAGGTACGGGAATGCTACAGTTGTTGAAAACACAGAAAGAGGATGGAGAGACCTCATTTTCCACAAGATACGAGCTGTTTTTGGTTTCGGAATGTAGACAGAGCTCTTCTCCTTTTCTTTACAAACGTTATTATCATTATGTCTTGGTGCATTTGAATTTTCTCCGTAGTTGAATGCATGAACTTAATGTTCCTGGTTGTTACTAAACATGGTGATAATGCCCTAACTTGAACAGCCTCTATTTGTGTGCCAGTATGAATGTGCACATAAATATAGAAATGGAAACTTGTTATATATTTAATGTTTACTTATTGGTAGGTGTTTTGGTTTTCCATGGTTTAAATATCGTAAACATGTAAGCATACCTTAATGCCATTTATGCATGTTTTTCTTTTTGATCATATACTTTATTTCATTTTGTGATGTATTTCAATTCTTTCTATAATTTTCTCTTGTAAAATGTCCTTATATTCCCTGAAAGAAATAAAAAGATGAACTACCATGTCTTATATTTTGACTGTATGTCTGTATGTAATTGGAAGAAAAAGATGACTATAGTGCCAAGCTACTGGTCTTAAGCCATTAGTTGCATGTTCACTCATGCTTTGGGGATAAGGAAGAGGAGCATAACTCAAGGAGGAACTAGATAATGGGAATGGAAAAGAGAAAATAGTAGATATATGATTGATGTTTGTTTTGTGTTTTCCTAGCATGCATTTTTTGTTATTCTTTTAGTTAGAAAAGAATGGTGGCAATTCTACATTGGTGACGGTTGATGATTATTCTTGGTAGTTCAAGTTCAAATCGATCCTGAATCAACCTTGGTTTATTTGGTTGGTTGATGATAATTCTTGGTTGTTCAACTTCACATGGACCATGAAATCAACCTTGGTTTATTTTGCTGAGATGAAGCACGTCATTTGCTTGTTTGGTCTTCTTTTCCTAATAAAGATTTGGCAGTCTCTTGGTTGGTTCTTTCATGATGAGTCTTTTAGATATGAGTGAGACAATCATTTCCTCTGACTTGAATAAAACACTTTTATAGATGGATTTTCTTGAGAGAGTAGCTTGTAAAATTAGATCAACACATCAGATTTTGATTGATAAGTTTGAGAGGATAGGTGAGCTTACCATTTCAAAGGAAAGGCGTCCTATTTATAGCCATCACAGAATTAAGTGGAGTTGCTACTATAATATTAGGATTTATTAATTGATGTTGCATAATGTGCTAGGTTATCGGGCCAGTTTGGGATTACAGGTCCTGTTGTAGGTTGTAAAAGTGTTGTACTGTAAGGTTAAAAGCAGTACGGTTTGCTGTGAAGTATTGTACATTGCTATTGGAAAAATCACTACAAAATTAATTAAATAAAATTTTGCATAAAATTAAAAACATTGATTAAGAAAATTTCTAGATTCCAAAATTTCACATAATGTTTTTTACATAAAAATACAATTACAAATTTTTAGAAATCTAAAGTTTCACATCAGGTATCTTATAATCTTATATAAAATACAATCACTTATTTCGAATATTATCGATGTCATTATGTTTATGTGATCGATATGATTCTTCATCATCAGACGAATTTTCCTCTACCACCAAATGAGGATCAACATTTCATCATTACATGTTATTCCCCTAATATAATTATGCAATGCCATTGTTGCAACCACAATCTTCACCTGAGTTCTATAATTATAAGATGACATATCTCGTAGTATACCCCACCATTTCTTTCATATACTAAATGTTCATTTAATACAACTTCTCAAAGAGGCATGTGCTTTATTGAATACTTCCTTTGTATTCTTGTAGTGAATGGCCATGTTGAAAATCAATGAGATGATATCGCACTCCCTAAGGTACCCTTTCAGATGTGAATATCCTGCATCAACTAAATAATATTTTCTTGTGGTAATAAAAAATTCTAAGGTAAAATATACTATATTTTCATGTGTTAATTATATCAAATTCATTCAAAAATTCATACCTGGTGGAGGTCTAGGGAATTCATATTCATGTGTATTAATTGTTTTTCTCAAAACACGACTATCATGAGCTGTACCCTCAAAATCAGCTAAAACATATGTGAACTTTATATCGAAACTACACAGCCAATATATTTTGTGTTCGTCGACTTTTTCGTCCAATATAGCGAACTTACTCCGCAATAAAACTACAACATCAATATGAGTCCCATCAAGAGCCCCAATACAATCCTACAAAATATAAGAAAATTAGATGGTATGCATATAATTGTATACAAAAAAATACTAAACTTTATAATTTACCTTGAAATGAGGCATGTAACCCATGTCGTTGAAAATTTATGGTGAGATATCTCTGAACTCTAGATTAGTTGATTTAGTTAAATCTTTAGCCAATTTGCATATTGCAAGTAAAACCTCGTGAAAGATTCTACTAATTGTTTCCCCTGAATGTTGAAAACGTTTTTGTATCCATCTATTTGATGTACCTTGGGCCAATATAAATTCAATAATACTAGTATTTTCAATAACCCTCATATTTCTAGACGGCTTCATATCATAATGATGTTCGAAGTTATAACACAATTGTAAAAAATTATTTGCCTCTATTCTCATCATCCTTTTATACCTTTCTGGATGGCCATGCAATATATCTCCTATCCACTTTGCACCAGTGTATTCAGAAGTCATACATGTGATTTTGATAGTGCAATATTATTAAAATTAGGGGTGAGCATTCGGTAAAAACCGAAAACCGATTTACCGAAAACCGAAAAACCTATTACCGAAACCGATACCGAACTTGGTATTTACCGATCGGTAAATCGGTAAATTACCAATTTACCGATTAAAAATATTAAAATATTATATAATTAATCTATTAAAAAAATTATTAAAATATTAAATATTACCTAATTAAAATATTACCGATTGGTAAAAACCGATCGGTAAATTGGTAAATTACCGATAAGAAATTAAAGATTAATAAATAAAAATTTATTTTTTATATACTAATATATATATCGGTAAATTACCGAACCAAAAACTTATTTACCGAATCGAAAACCGAAAACCGAATTACCTAAAAATAAATACCGAACCGAAAACCGAAACCGAATTTACCGAACCGATTTACCGATCGGTAAATTGGTAAATTCGGTTTTTACCGAATTATGCTCACCCCTAATTAAAATCCATTATCAAAGAACCAATAGCATGTGTGGATAACCAAATAGCTAAACTTATTCTCTTCATCATCATTAATTTCACTAAAATATGCATCCGGTACATTCTCCATATCTATTAAAACACAAAAAATATTTCACCATCAATTTAGAGAAACATAGATATAACTAAAGATAAATACAACAAACATGTCAATCAGTAAATAATATAGGTGTTCAAAAGTTAACCATTCATCATCAAATTGTCTTAAACCCATAGGTGTTCAAAAGTATTTCCATTATATTAACCAACACAATTAACTACTTAAACGTAACCAGATTTCTTATATAAATCATATTGAAAATTTAACCAACACATCTTCTTTTCTGGAGTCTTAAATGAATTCCATAGCTCCCTCTTCGATTTTTGTTTGAACAGAAGCATGACAACATAAAACATCTCTTCTTTATCAGAAATACCGGTAAGATTCTCAAGATCAGCCATAACCTCTTTTATAGTATAGCTTGGTGGACTCATAACATCCTTGAAATCAGCGATAAGATCCATAAATTTCATAAAATTATCATTTAATTTTGATATTATGCATCAGAATTTCTGCCCTTCCTCTTACCAGCTGATCTATTAGTTTGGGATGATTCAGCATTTAATGATCTATTACCTTGAGATGATTCAACATTTATTGAGTCATTTCCCAGATCTTTTGCAGGTAAAGAGTCATTTTCACTTCCCACATTTACATTGTCATTTACTTGTGTATAACAATCAACTTCTAATGCCACAGTATTGTTAAACATAATATCGTTCTTCGTTTCGATTTCAGGATGAATGTCTTTCTTCTGAAACTTGCCATAATCTTTGTTGACCTATAAATACAGCAGTCATATATTTCAATTGAATTATAATTTTATAGTAATAAAATAAAATTCTTGAATTTTTGCCTCCCACCAATTTGCTCGTGCGTCCTGGGTTTCTAGATGAGATTTCCATCCAAGACCAGTCTTTCGTCCCTTCAATGTTTTCCATAGCTTCCAATCAATTTTAAGTTGTTCCCGCCTTATTGTACATAATACTTATTTGTTGTTAGAAATTATCCACCACATATTTCCAACCTTGTGTATTGAAATGTGTTAGGTCTCATGGATTGCTCACACAGATATCATAGAAAATCCATGTAGGCTGAAAGGTCCATATAGCCTTTCTTAATCTTTTCGTGTTATGTTCCATCTAAAAATACATTTGTGCATTTACCAAATTGATTAGTTAGGTAAAATGACTAGTCTAGTAAAATAACATAAGAAATTAATTGTCTAATATACGATAACACCATTAACCAAACTTTATCTTAACTCAAACTGCTAATCACATGCTAACAATTTCATAACATTTATGTTGCTTATCACCTCATAGAACCATCTAATATAGGATACCAGATCGAGATAAATGGTATTCAACTCTAATAGAGCCTTAGGAAAAAAAATATTTCGGGCAAATGGAGAACTCAAACGCAATACATAGATGGAATGCCTAAGAAACAAAAATGATTATAACATAAATTGCTAATAAACTTAACCTAGGTAGAAGATATGGTAAAAAGATATCCAGCAGCATCAAATTCATACATGGATGTCAAAGGATCACCTACATCAAATTCATACATTGGACAACTTCTAGGTGTGATATGAAAATCAATATAAAATTAGATATCAAAGCTAAAAGATCAATCCACAAACTCCACAGGTAACAACATGATTGTCAACTAGATACATTGTACCAGCGAGTAATCTTCGGTTCATTGATTGTCAACTAGATACATTGTGACATTAATTGTCAACTAGATACATTGTAACAACACGATCCAAAATGCTATATCTAAGAGAAAAATCTCAAACCAATGTATTAACAGGCGATGTGGCTAATGATCGCAGTGACTGGGCAAAAGGGAGAGATTAGGTGGCAATGCGGCTAGCAATGACGACGATTGCAAATTGGCTAGCAACAACGGTAGCGGCAATGCAGCTTGCGACGTGAGCGAGAGATCAGACTGCTAGAGATCAGACTTTGAGGGGAACGGTGGGGGAAGGGGAGAGCGGCGACGTGGCTTCGAGGGGAGTGGTGAGCTACCGGCGGCGATGCTAGCAGTTGTTGTAGCTCACAGGATCGGATGTCGAATCGAAAGGGGAAAGTTGTCTTCAGAAACCTTTGGTGTCGAAAGCTCCATGCCCACGTGAAATATAGTGGGAGCCTTGTGGGCCGAACCGGGTGAAAATAGCCGGTCAGTGTCGGTCAACGCGGGCAAATGGTTGGAAAGCGCTTCGTGTTTGCCGCTTTGTGAACCTACGGCCCATGCACCGGCAGGTGCTCCTACAACGCCAAATGCAGCCATAGCTGCTATTGAAACTATTTATTGATTGGTTTTGTCTACTTGACTAGATGGGTATGCCCTATTAAGAGAAAGATTTCTAGGCAGGGGACCCTGCCCAGGATTGTTGAGAAGGGTGGCCATAAATCCACATCTACACATTCTAAGCTATCCAAATGTACTAATATTATCGTGGATGGACATTTCCACGGAGAGAAAATTGGATTTTTAGGATCGGAGAATTGATGTGCTATAGTAACATGCCCAAATTCTTCGATCATAAAAATCTAAATTTTCTCATCGTGGAAATGTCCATCCACGATAATATTGGTACCGTTGGATAGCTTAGAGTGTGTAGATTATCGTAGATATATCTATCCATAAAAAAAAATTGAGGGTAGATTTATGACCACCCTTCTTAACTTCTCCTGGGCAGGGTACCCTGCCTAGGAATTTTTCTCCCTTATTAAGGTCTTGTTTGGAATTGCAGGGCTGTAGGTACGGAAAGCTTTCAGCTGCTTAAAATGTTGACCAGTGCTGACCTATAAAAAGTTAGTTGTTTCCACCTCCAAGCTCCCCCTGCAGGGCGCCAGGTGAACACGAAACTATAAGGGCGGGTCAAACCCCCGCCAATTCTTTTCTTATCCTTGCTGCTCCACCTTTAAACCCATACTTTTAATTAGTAATACTTATACATATCAGTGTGTAAGTAATATAAATGTAATATATAAGTAAAAATAAAAACTTTATGAAATAAAAATTTATATATTTATATATTTGTACATTTCTATATTTGTACATTTGTATGTTTTTATTTATATATTTATATATTTGTATATTTGTATATTTGTACATTTGTATATTTTTATTTATATATTTATATATTCATTTTACTCTATATATTAATATTAATATTATTTTATTTATTTAATAAATAATTTTAAATATTATATATTTTTGTATAATAACATTTTATAGTGTTTTTCCCTCAGCAATTTCACAGTACTGCTTTATACCAGCAACACAACACAATATTTTTCACCCTGCAACAATTGCACCTGAAAACTGTGCCCAAGTCTGCCTCGATAATTCTGTTAAACTGACTGAGTTTGCTTGAGTAGTTTGCTTAACTAACTCGGTATGTCTGATTAAGTCTACTCCAATGCATGAATTCATTGGATTTGCTTGAGTTAGTCTACCTTGCTGAGTAAGTTTATTAGAGCAGATCCTGTCCTCGAGTTAAGTTGTTGATCGAATTAAAATATCCTCCATTGCATGTGGCATTGAACACTGAAAGGTACCTGTGAAATGGTAGTCTCGGGATACTCCTCCAAAGCTCGAGTCAGTAGAGGGTTTTAGGTCTTACCCTTCATGTGTGGATTAAGGGTACTGAATCCATCTCCTGAAAAGTCCAACATCGTGACTTGGGGAAGGGCACATGTTTGATATTAGAAAGTCAAGCAATGCAATGTTGAATGACTGGACATTAAGTTTGGCAATTGGCATATTTTATGAAATTGGTTGATTCTAATTTGGATTGATGGAATTAGTTTAGGATCAAAAGAGGTCAATTCAATGTTGTCCAAGGTGTATCAAGGCATGAAATGTGAAAAGGATATCAGGTTTTAGTAAGGCAAGAAATGAGGCCACATGTGATAAATAGAAAATGATATAAATATGATAATACTATTCTACAATAGAAATAAAATGCATTCATATAATCAAGTCACATTTGAGATTGGTGAACTTTGGCTAACTAGCATGATAGAGGAGAAAGAAACAGTGGGATAGATACTCTTAAGTTGTAAATGGAATACTCTCTAATCAACTCGACCTAATTACTATCTATGCAAAAAATAAAAAAATATAAAAAACTTATAATTGAAAAGTAATTGAATATTTTATATTATTAATAAATTATGACTATAATATAAATTTTCTCTATGTCCAATAAATTTAGTTAAATAATTCTTGCTGTTTTTTATTTCTTTAAAAATTATCATGTATGTGTCTAATTTTTCCTTGTTTTATCTTTTAGTTATTATTATTTTTTAGGTTCTGATTTTGGTCATCCAATTTAGCTTATACAATAATATCTCATTTTTTAACATTACCAATGCCTGTATCATGAACTATGTTGTTAGATTATATACTTGCCAATTAGTCAAGGGTGTGAGTCCTTGTTAGTATGTGTGAGGGGTTGTTATCTAATTAATGTGCACTGATATAAGAGGTAAAGTTTTTGTAGACAAGACGAGCTCTATGTCTATCGAGTAAATTATGTTTTCTAAAGATTCTGAGCTAAGAACATCAAACATTGGGTGTGCGATAGTATACGTCCTCGTTAAATATTGGTATGATGAAAGTGTGACATTATAGTTGGAGATTATCCTTCTTGGAACTCCTAATTTATGGTAGAAATTATGTATTCACTCTGAGGACATCTCTATGAGGCAATAGTTTATTATAAGGACCTTCTTAAGTTGATTTAAGTGTCAACCAACTCATAAGGAATTATTAAATATGTAGAATAAATTACTCATTTAATCCTATTCAATTTAATAGTCTGTTTGATTGTATTTAATAAATGTGGGACATGATCGGCTCCATCATGACGAGCAAACTGCAAAAATAAGTTGGAACGACATGAGGGTGAGGGTGGGATTGATGAGGATGGAAAGTCGTTAGTGGGAGAGATTCACGTTGGAGCTTAAGGATTATGGTTTGCAAGACCTGATGAGTTAATGATGGAGCACGTGTCTAAGCTATCAAGATGATGGGTCCGCTTTTAGGTGGGTTGTAATGCGATCATGTCCAAGGAAACTGTCCTGGTTTTACTATGCCTAAAATGGAAAGATGATAACTGAGGGGCTGAGGGCAGCGTTGGGTCCTGAGTAACCAAATTCTTCTGCACTGGACCAATATTTCATTGGGGTTATCGGAGTAGCATTCTCCTTTTAAATGGATAATATCTTACAGTAGAAAATTGGCTAAGGGGAAATGAGGACAACAAAGTTCCAATAAAAAGACATGTAGAAAATTTATATCAGAGAAGTGAACATGTTTGCCAAAAGACAAAAGGGGCTCGAAATTAATTTTAAAATTTTTCCTAATCCTGCTTTTGTAGGCTAATTTCAAGGTAACATCGAATGTCTACCTCCTCTTGTGCACTGCTCACCTCCTTTATGACTATGATCCACTAGACCATTGATGTATTTACCATTTATTATAATATCAGAGTTATCAATGACACTGTCGTTTAATTATCTATTTTTCACTAAAATAACTTTCTGTTTACTTATATTTGAATGGGATAGAATTTCAAATTCTTGTTTTAAAATCATGCCAGACATAAGAAATCAAAATCATATGTTTATATACTCTTGCTACTATTTATATGTTGAGATAAAGGTTAGTGAAAATTATATTAAACAAGGAAAAGCCTTTGGACTTATTGTCGTACTAATGTGACATAGATTGTTCAAATGGTTTGCAGTGAATTTATATCAGAATGTTCACATGTTTCAGTTCTAGCAATTGATGATGTAATGCTCTTAAGAATATGAAAAGCTTGATAATATTTGTTCTAATCGTTCAGAGGGTGTTCTGAGGAGGTGGTTTAGATTAGTCTATCCAGAGGTAACTTATTTACATTGTTTGAAATGACTTTTGTTCTGCGTTTAATCTGTTGCTTCATGTCTAAGACGCCTAGCTTTCAATTTGATGCAATAAATTTTGTTAGCAATTTGATTATCTACTTTTCGGTTTTTGATATAAATCAACTGTAATGAACAAGGAAGGGAAAAAACTCAAATGCGGGGACACCGCACACCATTAATGCTGCTTTGGGATAAGTGATATCACGAATCCTGGTACTTAAACATTTATTCACAAGGAAGCAATTTGTTCTACCAATTTGTCAGTATTGCTGCAAACTCTGAAGTGGGAAATGAACATTATAATTGCACATGCTATGCATAACGTAGTAGAATACAGGTAAAGCTAATTTAGTATGTTAAGATTTGGATTGTTTTTGTAAGAAATGAACATTATAATTGCATGCACATGTCCTGCATTTCCCCCCGTTTTATCATTGTAGAGTGTTGAGTGCTGTTTCTTCTTCCGAGGAAGCATTTATGTTTTTATGGATTTACACTCGATCATCTTCTGATTATAGCTTCGAATCTATTTTTGGCTTCAGATGATTAGTCTGCCGCCATTTTTATTCACCCCCGTAGCATATTTCGACTGCTTTGTATTCTAGTGAGTGCCCTATGCACACAAGCTGTTTAAACCTCGCTTCTTTTCCCTTGAAAAGCGAGTATATAGGTCTATCCCCTTAGCCTACTTTGTGCCCCTTGCAGCGTCGGACGCAGATAAAGTGACCAACCAACCAGTATGAGAAGCATTTGGATTGGTTCACCATTCAACGTACAGGCTTTTTATCTAACAACATATCCAGCTACTAGGTAGAACATAACCAGGAATTTATCATACGTTCTGTTGTCTCTGACACCTCCAGTTGATTTCAGTTGGTGAGTTTCGTACATTATGTTGATTAGGAATATCAACAAATTGAAGTTATTTATCATCTAATATTAAGTGTAATCCCCGATGCGCTCAATTGTCACTATGCCCGTGCATTATTTTTTGTTAGCAGAAGTCACGGTTGAGCAGCAGCATCTTGCAAAATCTGGGGGTTGGGCAACTTGCAACATAAGCCATGTGGGTTTTTCAAACCATTTCTACTTGTTTAGAATAGGCTCGAGTACCCAGTTACAATTACAGTATGTTCAAATTTTATATCAGATACGAGCATCTGGTTAAAGATAAAAATAAATTTATAATTTTATCTTGATCTTTTAATTAACTAACATTAAATATTATTACATAAACATATAATATTATATAATTTTATGTTTTATTACAATTTCAGATGGAAATTTTAATTAAAGTTTTTATTTTATGAGTTTGAAAATTTTTTTGTCTCTCTTTGAATATTTGTAGTTTTGGATTATATGATAAGATATTTAAATTCCAGAGACTCGGGGCCTATTTGGCCCCGCTACAGGATGAGTGAGCACAAAAGTCAGGAGCAATAAAAGTTAAAATTTGAAAAATTATATTTTTTAGCTTTCTAGCTTTTAAGCTGATTATCGTCTCGAAAATTGAGCTACTGCCGGATGGTAGCGAGGTCAAACAGGTCTTGAGCCTTTAGGTTTAGAATTTTTTTTTTATATACTCTTTATTTAGGTTGCTAACTCAATGGTAGAGTACTCGGCTTTTAAGTGCTACTATGATCTTTTGCACGTTTGGATGAAGAAACAAATTGGTAAGTCTATAAGACCACAACTAATCCTCAAAGGTAATGAATGGAAAAAAGCAGCAAGTCATAAAAAAATGAATTTTAATTAATTTAATCAATTTGTTATTTTATTAAGTTAATTAATTGAAAATGATAAATTTAAGTGGAACTTTGAGTTTATCTTTACAGTTGGTTTGATGAATAAATGGATAGGGCCCTATGTTTTCATGAAGGGAAAAGAGGGATTAAGCACATGAATTTCACATGATTAAGGTTTTCTTTCCTTTCAAGTTTTTTTTCTTATTTCTTTCTATTTTTTCTTCCCTCAAAAGAAAGATAGTGTTAAGATAACTTATCTATTTCCTTTGAGGGATGAAAAACTGCAATAAAAGAAAATTAGATGGATAAGAAATTAGGAAGGAAAGAAAAATAAGGATCAATTTTCTTTCTTATGTTTCCTGGAAAGGAATGAAAAGAGGAAAGAAACTGAGCGACCACCACCGATGGCAAAGCCCTTTCCGCTGCCACTCCTCGTCCTTTGAGATCGCCACCACAATGCTCACCAACGCCCTGCTCTTCGTCCCTGTTGCCTCCTCCACTGCTGTAGATGGCATCTCTATTGTTCCTTTCCTTAGCTGCCTCTTTTGCGACATCTCCATCCTCCATGTTAGCGAGCAGGCAACGAGTGGACGATGGGCGAGAGGGCTTGCAGGCGATGAGCGATGGGTGAGCTGAAGTAGAGCAAGCAAGCAAGGGGCAAGCAGGTGACAAGTAGGCGAATCGGCAAACAAGCGGCAAGCATGCAGGCGATAAACATTAAGCAATGGGCGAGCGGGCGAGCATTGAGCGAGCATGCAATTCTTTCCTTGCACTTTTTCGCTCAAATCAGAAGGATTGGCAAAGGAGAGTGGGTTTTTTCATTCCACTTTTTTTTAGTCTGCCGAAGGAAGCAGCAGAAAGCATGATTTTTTTTTTCTTTTCCCCCGACGTTTCCACCTAAGGAAATACTATAGAGAATAGATATTTCTGAGACCCATATGTTTTGTTTGACTGAGAACAGATATTTTACAATCCTTTTCTGGATGGGGTATGAGTAATCTCACTACAACGTTGGATGCAATAAGTCTAATTGAAAACCGATTCTTCTCTGTGAAATATCGTAACATAAAATTTTGCTTATAGATGCATAAAATTGTAAATACTATTTTATACATCATTTGGGATTTTTTTTCAAAAAAAAACTGCTGCTACAGATACAGCGAACCTTCCGCACTTGCAATTATTTTCAAGTTTGACGGATAGATGGCGATTTGCAGTTACGGGAGTGAAAGTAGGTAGCACAGCTTCAGAAGCGGTCATTTCTCAGCAGAGTCAATATGTTGAACTGAGTTTGTCTTATCTGCGGATGGAATGTTTATTGGGTTTTTGGGTTCTATTGGATATGAAATCTACAATCAAAAAGATAAAAAAATATAATAAATTTTTTATTTTTTTTATTATGAATTTTATTCAACAGAACATACTCTTTAATATTCATTAATTATTTTTAATTTATTTAAATTAAATCAAATTATAATTTTATATGCTTATTATGAATTTCATTCAACAGAACATAGTCTTTAATATTCATTAATTATTTTTAATTTATTTAAATTAAATCAAATTATAATTTAAATCACATAGGCATGTGCACGCACAAACCAAATGAAGTAGGTCGGGCTGGGTTAATGCATAGCTATTTCGGCCGTTATGAGCTATGGAAATTAATTTTTAGTTGGTGGGATGTGCTTATAAAAAGGCATCCATCGTTAGTCAAAATTCGTCTATGAATTTGTTTTCTTCTATATTTTTTCTAAGTTTTCTTTACAATGACTAGTTGCCAAAGGATGTCCGATCAATTTCTCCTAAATCAGCCATTATAATTATTTCCATTCATTGGGATTTGGGACGCACGTATAGAAAGGCATCCACCTATCGATAGAGTGCATTGATGAAATTCATCCATTGTTCTGTTCTTAAATGTGTTCAATTGAAGATAACTTGCACAAAAGGGCAATTTTTCTCGCACTTTCAATCACATGCCTCTAAGTTTTAAAATTCTAAACTTTCCATTTATTTACTCGTATTTTATTTAACATTTCATTTATTTTAAATTTTTATATAACTTTATAAAATGTGAATATTATAAAAAAAAAAATCCAATATTAAACTTAGGTGAAATATGTGCTAAATCTAAATAACATAGAAAATCATTTAAATTAATATGAGCTAGAATTATGCAAATTTTATAATTAATGCATAGTGAAACATGTGACTCTACATTAATTCAACTTTTTAAAATTACTTCTCCAAATATTTACCCCCATCTAATAAGAATTAAAGATAAAGTAATTAATAAATTTATGATTTTTAAGTTGAAGTTAGAAATCAAGTAGAGAACACAATTAAAATCCTTAGATAAGATATAAAAGAGGAATATGTTTATAATAATTTACTTTTTTTTTGTGAGAAAAAAAATAGAATTCTTCTTTGTCATGATTAATTTCACGATGTTAAGTTTTAGTATGCCACAAAATTTTTATGGAGAAGCATTATTATAATCATGCTTTGTTCTTAATAGGATCTCGTAGGTACTATGAAACAATCTCTCTTGGAAGACTATAAATACTTATTCCCCTTCAGTATTAGAAAGTACACAATGTAGTACCAAACCTGACCCCACTCCTATCCCCATTGGGTTTAAGAAAATCAATGCTAACTCTGTCCCTGGCAGGGAATTGGGTACTTTGGGCAAACCTGATTCCCTCAGTGCCCCTATAAAATCTGATCCCATCGAGCAAAAAAACCCATAGAAAACCCATAAGATAATCTTATCACAATTAAAATCACAACTTAAGTCACTTACAAATCCAGCATAAAATACTTTTAAAAAAAATTTAAATTTAAATTAATAAACAACTACAAAAAGAACTATCACAAAAGAAAAGCCTTCATAACTCCAATACATCCAACATAATAAAATTTAATTATGCATCACATCACAAAAAAACCTATCCAAAACGTCAAAACTTCAAAATCAAATAGAAAACTTATCACATTCACATTAAATCAGCCACAGGAAGGAATAGAAATTAAATCAAATAGAAAACTTATCACATTCACATCAAATCAGCCACACGAAGGAATAAATTAGCATCAAAATCAAATGGGAATCAATGTAAGAAGTGAGCTCTACTCTACACCAAAATAGAGGTTTCTGTCCACAAAATAGAGGAGCAATAATACTCCAAAATACCAGAATCTTCATAACTTGTCCAACAATCAAAGAGGAGTAGAGAAAATTTCAGGAGAACAAAAGTTATACCGTAGGGCAACTCCTCCAATCGAAGACAATAGTAGTGGCTGTGATTTATTGCATCGATAGTAGCGACTGGTGCAGGGAGGAGTCATGAGGCTTAGGCGGTGGAAGGAGGAGCAGTGGGCGAGTCTTCGATTGAAGGAGGAGGAGTGACGAGCCTTCAATGAAAGGAGGAGAAGCTGGCGAGCCTTCAAAGGAAGAGGAGCACTAGCCAACCGGTGTGCCTTTGATCGTTTGATAGAAGGAGCAGTGATGAGCCTTCAATGGAAGGAGAAGCCGGTGAGCCTTCGATGCAAGGAGGAGCAGTTAGGGAGAAACACAAACCTTAGAATATGTATGTGGCGACTAAAGGGATTAGGATTTAGGAGGGAATTAAGTTAAGTAACATACATCTAAAATAACTAGGGGTAAAAATAGTAATATTAATTGTCGGGTTCGAGGTCGGGACGGGTATCTATAATATGGCCCGATTTTCAAACCTAACTCAATTAAGCCCCCGGTCAACTTGGTTTTTCTCGTTAATGCTAGGTCGAGTAAGGTCAAGTTTGGGTTATCCTGCCAACACAACGAGCAACTTCTCGCATCATGAGCTCCCCTATTCATCACCCCCTTGCAATCCCCAACCCCCCCCCCCCCCCCCCTTCCTTCTCGAGCAATATCACAACTCATGCGTACCATAATCTTGTTGATTGCTTGATTGCACGCTACGAGTACCACAAGATCAAGTTTGTATTGAGTAGGTTTGTATTGAGTCAAGCTAGACACGATTCTATACTGATCTAAGATTGACTCGAGCTTGCTACAATACCTAGACAACAACGACTATAGAACAATTTACCAAACATCCTCAAAATAATTACTACAATCACCCTACAACTACAATTACATAGTTAAGTGGAACGTAGCCTTAGTGTTGTCTTGTTGTGACAAAGTCAAAGAAATTGAAAGAACAAATGCAATTATTACACTTCAATTCTAAAGAACAAAAATGTGAACCATAGCTCTCCAAACATAAATGCCACCTACTAGCATGTAAGTGAAGGGCAAATCTTATCCATTTTTTTCCTTGCCATGAACACTATTTAAGTTCCTCAAAAACCAAAATTATGGATATTTTTGCCCCCTATAGAAACAAATTTAATAAATTTATCGAACAAAAAGTCAACAAATACCTAACACTAGATAATTAATAAACAAGAACTCAGCATGAGCTAATATATACTTAGAATGGAAACCATCGCCGCAAACGTCCCTTTTCCATAATTAGTCAAAATCATTTGACTTTCATTTTTTCTACGTAAATCTTCATTACTCATTGACTTGTTTGTTCTTTAGAGTAGTTAGTAGGCGACTACATTGATTGAATCGAGCCCACTCAACGCAACAACACTACTTCAATTTGAATCAGTCTCACAATTAAGATAAGTTTCAACATCACACTACTTTTTCCAAATAACATCAATATATATCATTATGCATATGACACTTGTGATTAGAAATTTTATTTAATTATTTTTAAAATTTATTTCTTATTTTATATATACTTAATTATCAACTAATAAGGATCTTACAACTTAGAAATTTTATTTTTTTCGGATCTGGTTCACTGCAAACTCTAGTTAGATTCAGATATGGTACATTTTTTATTTATAACCTAAGTACTCTTTTCTGTATTTATGAAATAACTTTTAGATTTTTTTTTAAAAAATAAAATAAAAAATCTAACAGTGTCTTAACAATATATTTATGTACAATCTCCTACAATGTAGGAGAACAGGAGCCACTCTAGAAGAGCACATTTGATTCAGCCAATTAGTTAATGACACATTAACAGAGCCACGCGGACAGAAAGCAAACGCGTAGAGCCGAGTATCCTGTATGGATTAGTGCAGGAAATCCTTCACCTACCCAACTAGCAAGTAGCGACACCCCAAAAGACAACTCTTAATATAATATTAAAAATAATAATGGCCTTTTCACCCTTTTGTTATTTTAGCCCTCGCCTTTTCGTGATACTTCAATTTGGCTCTTCAACTTAAAGTTTTAGAGTTTTAGTTGGAGCAATAAATAAATCTTGTTATTATTTGGAGCAAGAATAAATTTAAAATATGAAAAAAAGTTGATGGGTGACTAGGTTGATATATTGTAAAGGTTGAGGTTTAAATCGAGTCACTTTGCTGGCCCACCGCCAGGGGCCCTACCCTAGGGCACTTACCCACTTACCCACCCCACTGTCGTCGCAGCGATTTCCACGGAGAGATAACTTCGACGGTTTCCGCTTTGGCGCTCTCTCCCGCGGTCCCGCCCCCTCTCCCTCGCTCTCGCATTTCCCTAGCGCTGCGGCCGGTGACTATAGATCTGCCCCTTGCGGCCGACTTCTAGATCCGGCCCTGGCGGCCGGCGAGCGTGTTCGCGGTTCTTGAAGTCGCTGGTGGTTGGCAGCCGTCCCATGGCCTCGCCGTGGGACGAGGTAGCGGAGTACACGAAAGCAGCCCAGGGGATGGGCTGCGATCCGGCCGTCTGGGCGATCCACATCTCGTCCACGCTGGTCGCGCACGGCGTGCACCTCCCGTCTACGGAGCTGGCGGAGCTGCTGGCCTCCCACCTGTGTTCGGGAAACAACGTTCCCCTCGCCTGGAAGTACGTTGAGAGGGCGCTCGCTGCCAACGTCGCCTCTTCCATGGTCCTCATCGCCCTCCTCTCTGTCAGGTTTAGAATGCACTACGCCCTGTTATTGCAGACAAAAAAAAAAATACAAAATAAAGGAACCAGTAGCTTATGTTCCTCCACTTGATCTAGGGCTTTAATGAACTTATCATCTCCTACGCAATATGGAGTAGCTAAGGGGTAAAATAAAATCGAACGTCTAATATTTAACGCGTGTTATTCTGTTGCTTGAGCACATTAATCCAATTTGGTAAGTTACTATGAAGGAAGCATAGACTGAAAAGTTCAAGGTAAAAAAAAAAGAAACAATTAATGTTTGAATTTCCCAAAAATCCTTTACCGTACGATAAATAATAGATTGATTATGGCATCTAAATTTTTAACTCGAACTACAAAAAGAAACAATAGCTTCAAAGAATTACAGAAAAGTTTTTCACCAAAATTAGATATATGACGTTCAAGTCAGCCAATGTCGTGGAAACAATTCCCGTAGTACAATTAAAATGAACAAATAATAACCTAGATTTTCTTCATCTCGAATCTATTATTCATCAGCATTTTGATATTAATGAAGAAATAGCTTAATATAGTTAGAGCCTTTAGTGAATAGGGCACACTATGGGAAGTGCTATGTGTGATCATTATGCCCCTTAGATCGAGGGATATTTCATAAGAAGTTGTAAGTCCTGTCATCTTTATATGTTTATGCAAGGCAATTACAAAGATGTAGAAGAGACTTATAAAGTAAGGATGTTTAGTTGTACATATGGAATTCTTTGAAGTTAGAAATACAATTAAAAATATTAGGCCTACCTTAGATAGGTGACAAATCAGGGAAAATGATTGAATGTGCCGATGTTTAAGGATAGTCCAGATTAGGCATTATGCTTTGAACCTTACTATCTAATACAATCATATTACACTTGCTGACTATTGACAGACACGAGTATTATGCTTATTGCCTGATTTTTTGCGCCCATATTGCTTGGTATAGCTTCAATGAATAGATCTTAGCCATTTGGATTTGTTTAACATGTGTTTAACCAGCCGTTCGTTTGATTATTCCGGCAGCTTTTGTGTTTTTGGAACATATATAAGACCCTATCATTGCCTTGTCATAATTCCCCTCCCTCTGAAACACAATAAGCTCTCGGATGCTCTTAAACTCTTTTTAATTTTCTCTTGAACAATGTTCTATGGCTCCTAAATAGGAAAGTGTTAATCTATCATGATAATTTTCTATTGGTTAGATAACCGCCACTTTGGACAGCATTATTAGCCTAAAGATACATCTTTGTGGCAATTATTAAATGTTGACAACTGTCTGGTGGTGTTATTACAGCAGTATCTTTTAGTTGCCTAAATTGTGTTTTTGTATATTCTCTGTAACTCATTCTCATTTTTGGCAAGCCACTTTTAGACGACAGTGTATTCTTTTATCAGACCAAGTTATTCTTTCTTCTTTTACAGGGTTATTCCAAGCCGAACTTCAAAGCCTGTGGCATATAGGCTTTATCTGGAACTTGTCCGGAGACATGCATTTTCATTCACATCTCAGATAAAAGGGCCACATTTTCAAAAGTGAGGAAAATTTTCATTTGAAAGATATATTTCATAATGCTATCTTTGGTAACCTTTATTAATACTTAGCAAATAAGTACTTTATGCCAGTTTCTAGTACTCTTATTCCTGCTGGCCTTTCTTCCTTTTTCATTCCTTCTAGGAGATCTGATGCAGTTTTTAGTCATAAACAGCTTCCCACTATTTTGCAATTTGCATTCTTGATTAGTCATTCACATCTCAGATAAAAGGGCCACATTTTGAAAAGTGAGGAACATTTTCATTTGTACGATAAATTTCATAATTCTATCTTTGTTAACCTTTATTAATACTTAGCAAATAAGTACTTTACGCCAGTTTCTAGTACTCTTATTCCTGCTTGCCTTTCTTCCTTTTTCATTCCTTCTAGGTGATCTGATGCAGTTTTTAGTCATAAATAGCTTCTCACTATTTTGTATTCTAAATTAGTCTAACACTCTTTCAACCAGGTCATGTGCATCTCCACTTGCTACTATTGTATTATCATCTATGTAGTGTAAGATTTTATAACTTGGTTCATACTGCATCCTGGACTGGTACATATCAGCTGTATCAACGCACGAGATTCGTGTTTGGTCATGTCTCAAGTTGGTATGTAATTGGCTTACTGTTCGGTGTAGACCAAGATTAAAAACCTTCTTTTGGATACCTATTATTATCTTCTAGATTTCAATTATTGATGAAGCGTTGGTGTTTCTTGATAGATTTACTGCATATTGGAAAAATGTTGGCAATTATTGAATCTCAAGTCTTGAACATGCAATTAACTCGAGTCTGGAAGAAAAAATGAAGTAAATAGAAGCAAAGTGTATTTTTTATAGATGAAGGAAATATGCAAGGTCAAAGAAAAAATTTTGTAAATTGTTTTCCAGGTTTGCCTTTTTTTTTTATAAATTTCTTATGAGGCTATAGATCCCGACTCCTCATCATCATTAATAGCTATTAATTCAGGTTTTTTGAGGTTCTTGTTGAATGGCAAGCTTTAGCAAGTAATTTTATTGTGGGTGATTTTGGAGCCCCACGTCCATACCTATATACTTCTCTTGGTTTGAACTAGAGTCCTAGCATTACTATTCCTAGTTATGTTTTAGTGCTTATAGTAAGGGAACCTAATAGTGCCTATCAATGAATTTAATCATTTCAGATGACTGAAAGCAAGAAACTTCAAGATGAGAACTGTTCCACATGTTTATGCTGCAACTTAATTGACAATAAAGGATTTATTATATCTAATAGGGTGCATGACAGTGTCTAGAAATGATGTTCTGGAACCTTAAATCTACTAATCGACTGGCCTGAATATTTTAGTGGAACTAATCAGATCTAAAAGATTGGTTAGTACATGGAAATGATGCCCCAATTGTCATTACATGAATTGTATACATTAAAGGCCAACTATTTTAGGTAAACATGTTAAAATGTTCTAATTTTTGCAGGATGATGTCTTCAATAGATGATGTTCTTCATCTTTCAGAAAAATTTGGTATCCAAACAAGTGAACTGGGGGTTTTAGTAGTTGAGTATGTCTTTTCCATTTTATGGTATTTGCTTGATGCAACCTTAGATGATGAAGGGCTGCAAGAATTGACTCCGGAGAAGAAGGCCAAATGGGTGACTAGGCACCAAAGCATGGATATAGATGGAGAAGAGGCATTTCATGAGAAAAAAACTGAATATACTGAAAAGCTGCAAAAACTGAATACTGTAACAGCAATGGAAATCATTTGGCACTTTCTGCATCATAAAGTAATTTCCAAGCTTCTGACCTTGGCACGAGAAAACATGTATGAAAATTTCATCTTTGGATATGTTTAGTATGTTTGTTAGATGGATATATGCTATTTCTTGTTTCTAATATTTTAGCTAACTGGCATATTTCTGATAAATATATTAATTTGACATTGTAAATGCATAGACATCATAAGATAAGTTTTATGTGGGAAGTTTTTTTACTTAGGATTCTTCTGGTGTTTGGGCTAAAAATCTCAAGGATTTCTCGTGTATAATAAATGTAGTTTATGGATTTTTTAATATTTTCTTTTTGAAAGAGTAACATGAAACTAATAAATAATTCATTACATTTACCTTACAATTGAGGAATTTTGAATATCTTATCCTAAAAAAAAACATTATGAAGAGTCCTATATTGATGGATTTTGCACCCAACTCAAAATCAGCCAAATCTAGAGTAATCCCATGAACAAATATCCTAAATGTTGGCCTTTTGTTATTACCTTCAACCATGGATTAAGAAATTAATTTGAACAGGACAATTTGTACTAGGCGATATGAGATGTGTCCGGTTTTATTATGGCATTATGTCAGTATAATTGGTTTGATTGTGGCATAAAGGTGGGTGTATCGGTTTTGATCAGTTTTTCAAACCTTGGACTTCATGGATATGTTATATACTCGGGATATTAATTGTTAGTTAGGTGTCATTTGGTATTGACTAGTGTTAACGTGCATAGACTCATATTGACACATGTACATGGTGGTACTAGAAAATATCAACTTAGAGGATCTAGTTGTTGGCTTTTTTTAATTCTAATAGTAATAGGGTGGGGTGGATGATTTTCTCTTTATATAAATCTTTATTTCTTATCAATTCACCCAATCTCCCTAAAACTCCCAAATCTCACTTTCTCTCTTAATTTATTTTGATTAACATTCTACTCACACCTAAAAGGTGGAGTTTTGATCTCCCAAAAAATACTAGACAATTGCTATTATTTCTCTATCATTGGCAATGTATTCTTTGCTAGAATATATTTAAATGTAGAGGTGTTGTCTGAGTTAAGAAATATCTTGTCCACAACCAATTTTTTCTCGATTTGTACCTACTCAGACATGGGTCCAGTTTTACTATATTACCAAGTTGATACAGTTTGTTTTGCTATAGTGTACTAGTTGATTGGACTGATAATGCAAACCTTGATCCTAATGTCTCCAAATATTTTAAGGTGTCATATGAGATCTTTAAAGTCATTCGCAAAAACTTGGAGTCTTTTTACATAGAGAGGTAATATATGGTCAAGGAGTGTGAAGTGTTTGACTGACGCACGGGGACCCACCTCTTATGATTAGTACTAGGGTCATGAAGATAAAGCTATAAAAGACATTGAGATAAAGGCAATTATGTGGGCTTTGCAGGCCCAATATATCTTTAAGGAATACATCTGATCTAACGACTTCAGTTTGATGTTGATAGCACCAGCAATGGCAAAAGTTGAATTGTGGTAGAATTTGACATCAATCATGCATCAAATGGGCTAAAATGTAAGTATGCGATGAGAAATTGGAAGTTTTATAGCCATTGCTAGTCAACACAACATTGACAACTTTTTTAGATTGGCTTGACGAACTAGTAGGCTGAACACTATTGATATTAACCTTAGGGCATTTCCATCACTAGCAAGCAAGCAAATTCAAATAGGCTTTGCTTACATGAAGAAGAAGCTTGATATTAGGTGAGCAATTTTAAAATTGTTTCATTTCAACATGTACTATTATGCTATGATGTCCAAGATCCAAGTATTGACAAATAATGATGGTTAAATACATATGAAATAAGATCAACATACTGATTCACAAGAAATGGAATAATTCATTAGTAAGGATATGACCTATAATAAATAAAGATTGAGAAATATAATTGTTCTAGTGGTTGGGAGAATAGTAAAGGGATATATATATATATATGCTGATATACATATGCGTACATGCATATATGCATATATGTGTATATATATCAAACCACTTGATTTTTAGACCAGTTAGTAAAGACTAATTTTTAAGACTTGACCTGCAACCACACTGATTTGTGACCAACAAACACCATCATCTTATCTTTACATTATTCTTGTCGGTTTGTATGATAAATTGTACATGATTAATAACTATCTCTAGCTTAGTGCAACTACTAAAACCAACTAGTTAGTTGGTAGTTTTACCCATGTTGCCCATCACGAATAACTACTTATTTAGCATTAGTAGTGAGCTGCTTTTCTTGGGTATTAATGTGTAGTTACATAAATTAGCATTAGTTGATGGTTACTTGTTTCTTTTTTCTACCATGTCATAGATCATGACTATCACATCTGATCATAATAAAAGAAAACCTGAAATTTTAGTAGCATATAATAATATTGTGGTCTCTCTAATCCATCCATATACGTTTAGCATAGACTTCTACAATTTCCCCCTATTGATTATAGTATAATCGGTTGTTAACATTTAGTTACAGTGATGTTTTAAAAGATTGTTTGTTCAATACAAACTCAGACTTCAGTTTTGTTATTTGATTAAGTCATGGTTACAATTGTTCAATCTTCTAAACATGAAAATTTTCAAGTAATTTATTTCTTCACGTTAACTACTTTATAGGCTAGTATTTTTAGTGCCCATGGTCCTACTTTATTTAATTCAGTGTTTAAGGTTTCGGTCCATACCGGCTGAGTATCGGTCCGATGAGCCACTGAGCTCGGATCATATGTCAGAGCATAGTACTATGCACAGTCAGAGCTTCAGCATAGGCAGGAGCTTCCACCTAGAGCTCTCGCTTGCGGCGGAAGCTTAAGCGGGAGCGGGAGGCGGAAGCAAGTGGTGAAGGAGTGAGCGGGAGGCGGAAGCTTCTTTTTGCTAGAAACCAAACAGTTTCGTTTGGTTTTTGACCGGTACCATGCAGCTACCGGACCAAAATTTTAAACCATGATTTAATTGTGGAGCATACCTTTATTTTATTAACAAAAAGTTCTCTTCTAAATTCTAGAACTTTTTTTAAAGTCAGTTTTACAATTCTCTTATACATCTTTATTAGGCCCTCTCATTGGAGTGCTTTCACACAACGTTTACACTTGCTCGTGACAAACTCCTCAGCACTGCATAACTCAACAATACCAATCGACAAGTTGCAGCAGTTCACATTGGGCGCTTGGAAACTGGGCAAAGAAAGCAAATCTAGTCGTAATCAAGACCTCTGCGCTCTGGTTGCTTCTGGATCTCTAACATCCGCAGGTGGTTACTGTCATGGATCTAGTTGCGCTCTATGGATTCCCATAGATTTGTATCTTGAGGACTGCCTAGATGGATCAGTTGCTGCTACAGATGCAATAGAAGTCCTCACTGGTAAAAGAATATGCATATTAGGAAAAAGAAATTCAGAGTGTTCTCATATTCTTTAATTTGTCTATTGTCAATCAACGTATGTTATTTATTGTAGGTTTAATCAAGGCTCTTCATGCATTTAATGGTAGCACTTGGCATGATGCTTTTTTAGCTGTTTGGATGGCCTCTCTTCGACTTGTACAAAGGGTGTCTTTCCCTCTCTCTCTCTCTCTCACTCATTTTTTATGCAAATACTCTCATCGACTTGGCATCCAAAGGAAGTTTGGTATATAAATTTTATTTGTTACTACCAGGAAAGAGATCCACCTGAGGGTCCTGTGCCTCATCTTGACACACGATTATGCATGTTACTGTCAATTACAACGCTTTCCATTGCTAACATAATTGAGGAACACGAAGCAATAATGATTGATGAGGCTGAACAGAGCAACCAACGGAAAGAAAAAATATTTCAAGGAAAGTGCCGCAAAGATCTTGTGTCCAGTTTACAGATACTTGGGGATTATGAAAATTTGCTTGTTCCTCCTTTATCCGTTACCTCAGCTGCCAATCAGGCTGCTGCAAAAGCTATGATGTTTGTTTCTGGCCTCACAGGTGGAAGTGGATACTTAGAGAGCATTTCCATGAATGAAAAGACTGTGAATTGTGGTAAGTTTCACATCAACATTCAAAAACAATGATTTCATTCTTAAACAACCAAACTAACTTTCTACTCGATGTATCTCAATACATGTACTCCTTTTTTTTTATGCAGATCACATGTTCAATATTTTGTTTCTTGATCTTCACTGTTTAAATTGTTTCAGCTGGAAATATGCGACATTTGATAGTTGAGGCCTGTATTTCACGTAATTTATTGGACACATCAGCATACTTTTGGCCTGGTTTTATTAGTGGACGTATCAATCAGATACCTCATTCTATGCCTAATCAAGTGCCTAATTGGTCTGCATTGATGAAAGGTGCACCTCTATCTTCATCAATGGTAAATGCTTTGGCGGCCACTCCTGCTTCAAGGTTTTTGTGATTTTCTTACTCAGTCTATTTTATTTTATTATGCTTTTTTGATGAACCTGTGATGAATGCATAACTAAATTCTGTTACACAGTTCATGATCTTTGACTTGATAGTGAGTGGTTCTACCCTGTTTGACCGTTATGAGTCGTTACTCTAGTACGGGTAGTTATTTTGTTAGGTCATAGTGTTTAGCTACTCCTTTTCCTTTTTGTATTTGGTTGACCCACGCTTCTTTCGATCAATGAAATATATATTTTTTATTTCAGGGTTATTAGTTCGTTCAGCTAAGTATTTTTTTGATTGTCAGGATATATGCTAACCTATTGGTGAAACATAATCTCATACTAAATTTGAATTTTTCAAACAATCTAGTTATAATGTAGATATTAATGCTATGTCTAGGAGGATCAAGTATGGCTTCCATTTGCCTGCAGTAAAAGTTGTGTTCTTCCTAGGTTCTTTCTGTTTTGTCCTTTTCTTTAATCGTTCATTCTTACTAGGAAGTTTCACTTGCATTATTTCGTTAAGCAATACGTTCTAGATGGCAAATTTCATAAATGCACCCCATTGAAGCATTTATTTATGTAATGGAAGCTTAGGGGAGCTTGAGAAGATATATGAAATTGCAATTAACGGATCCGATGATGATAAAGTATCTGCCGCTACTATCCTATGTGGAGCCTCTCTAGTCCGTGGATGGAACATTCAGGTAGTCAAGACTCAAGAGTTCAAATGCTGATTTTTTATGTTTTCATTTATCGTTTTGCTGCTTACATAATATATATACGCAGGAATGTAGAATTTGTTTTAGAACATTGATGACAGATTCTTTTTGCTATTTTTTCTTTGTAAAAGAAAAATGAATGAAATTTTCATTTCTTCAATATCCTTTTCTTTCTTTTAGGTTTTTTTTTCTGGGAAATCTCAGCGATGTGTTTTTCTTGTAGGAACATACTGTTCGTTTTGTTGTGAAGCTGCTTTCACCTCATAATGCTGTTGATTATGCCAAAGAAGAAAGCCATTTGATTAGTCATGGTCGTATGCTTAATGTTGTTCTTACTGGAATATCATCTGTTGACTGCGTTGAAGTTTTCTCTTTCCATGGTTTGGTAGGTTTTGTTTTTACAGTTTGATCTTACTAGTATCTGTTGTTAAGTGATCCTAGCCGCAATGCAATACCAGTTTCTTTTTTTTAAAAAAATCGTTTATGTGCACACATGCATCCAGGTACCAGAACTTGCAGGAGATTTGATGGCAATTTGTGAAGTTTTTGGATCTTGCTTTCCTAGTATCTCATGGACAGATGCAACAGGGGAAGAAATAACTGTTCACACAGTGTTCTCAAATGCATTTATACTTCTACTAAGATTATGGAAATTTAACCATCCACCACTTGAATATTGCATGCTGGGTGATGGAGCTCCAGTTGGGTCACAGTTAACACCAGAATTCCTTTTATTACTTCGTAATTCACGGGTATTATCTAATGGAAAAGTAACCAAGAGCAGAAGTAGCCTTGGCCATCATTCAAATGATACAAGCCCATCATCTACGCATCCCATTTTTGTAGATTCTTTTCCAAAGTTGAAGACTTGGTATCGGCAGCATCAGGCTTGTTTGGCATCGACACTTTCTGGACTCGTTCATGGAACTCCAGTCCATCAAAATGTTGATGCTCTTCTCAACATGATGTTTCAGAAATTCAGTAAAGGAAGTAACCAAACTGTGGGTTCTGGAACATCTGGAACTAGCAGTTTAAGCAGTTCTTCAGTTGTGGCTAGTGATGACAACTCGGCCAGACCCAAGCTACCTGCATGGGATATTATGGAAGCTGTTCCTTTTGTAGTTGATGCTGCTCTTACCGCCTGCTCCCATGGACGGCTGTACCCACGGGAGTTGGCAACAGGTTTGCTAAGTTCACTTGAAATTTGGTTCTCCTAGATATGTAACCACATCAAAAATTTTCTAGAAATCGTCAGTGTATTTATTTTTTTTCTTATAATTTTGGAAATATTTCTCATATTCCTAGGGGTTCCCATCACATGATGTTTAATGATAAAACTTTATCTCAGATCAAGGAGTTCTAGACTCCTAGTGCATTACAACACATACCTTTACATTCATAAAATTAACTACCGTACACTAGCTGGCAGAAGTATATCAGTACAATATTTTACTATTACAAACTCCTAATTTTTAATTTGGAGCCAAGTGAATAATGTGGGAAATATGAAGAATGGAATTTTATGTTATATCCTAATCTTATTATAGTGTAACTAGTTACTAAAAATCTAAAACCTATTACCTAATACCTAATGACCCAATTACCCATCATATAATTAATTAAATCTTAACATAAAATTCCAATGATCAACTTCAGTGACCAATTGAGAAAAACTATAATGACTAGACTGTAAATATTTCATACATTTGGGACCAAAATTAGAGAAATAATTTCATAAATCAAAGTGAGAAAAGTTTGATCTCAATGACCAAATGTAAGTTTTTCCTATAATGGAATGTGCATGATTTTGGTTATCCACAGGGCTAAATGTCCATGTCTCATAAGTGCATGGGCATTTTTACCCTTCTCTTTTTGGACATTGCTACTGTGCATATACACGTGCAAAAATATTGTGGTTCTCTTAATATATGTTATATTATGTGTGCATTTGACTTGATGCTATCGTTAAACTCACGATGCTTGATGTTGTTGAAATATTTGGAAACAAATTTAAAACTATTAGCATTCAGCTCTTTGATTATGGTAAATGGCGATCCATCGCACCATGTTGAATGCTATGATTGAATTTATTAAATTTTAAATAGATAATTGGATATTTTCTGAAGCTTAAGCCTTTAGGATAAATAGTAACTGATTGATCTTATCATGGTATCAGTGTAAAGGTCAAGATTTCGAGTTCCTAGCGCATCATTATATATGTCTGTATGGTTTGTTAATATGTTGTGCCCACTCTTCACAACTAGTACGCTTGGTTGTGAGAGGGAGTACTAAATTATAAAATACATGAATTGGATACTTTCCTAACAATTCTAGCTTTTAGGACAAGTGACAACCTAATTAATCTCAACACAAGTTACAGATATGATTGCATGGTCAGAAGAACAAGGGTGAAGACATTCTCCTGGTAACCACAATAGTGGGAGTGTTTTTTGCATAAATTTTATTTTATTGACCTATAGAGAAATGATTGTTCAATGGGCTATACTTATCTAACAAAGATATAATCCTGCAAATATCTGAGGGATCATTTTGGTTTCCAAATATGTAGGAAGCTGTGGCTTTTCTTGCAAATTGCAATTAGTTCTAAAGCTCTTGAGATTGGAATGTGATATTGATTATTGTTTGGTTTTTGTTTGTACATCAAATGCTCTCATACTACAATCAATAGAGGGGTGTTATGGTGTTTAACTCAAACATCAACTGAACTCATATTGCGTTTTCACTTGACACTTTCAACCTGCTATTTTTAGGTCTCAAAGATCTTGTTGATTTTCTTCCTGCATCTTTGGCTACTATTGTGAGCTACTTTTCGGCTGAAGTAACACGTGGAGTTTGGAAGCCTGCTTTTATGAATGGAACAGATTGGCCCAGCCCTGCTGCAAATTTGTCTATTGTTGAAGAAAATATCAAGAAGATTGTGGCTGCAACTGGTATAGATGTTCCAAGCCTTGTTGCAGGTACTCATCCATTTGACAAATTCAGTTAAGCTTTTTCGCTAATATTTCTCATGTTAGTCATCACTTTGTCTGGATACGAAGTTCACTTCATGGGTTAATAATACCTACTTCCGAATGCAGGAGGAAGCTCTCTTGCTACACTTCCATTACCTTTGGCAGCCTTTGTGAGCCTCACTATTACCTATAAACTTGACAAAGCATCAGAACGTTTCCTTGATCTTGCTGGTCCAGCTTTGGAAAATCTTGCAGCAAGCTGTCCCTGGCCAAGCATGCCTATTGTTGCAGCCTTGTGGACCCAAAAGGTGAAGCGGTGGAGTGACTTCCTTGTGTTCTCTGCGTCACGCACTGTCTTTCATCACAACACTGACGCAGTTATGCAGCTTCTCAGAAGTTGTTTCACTGCCACACTTGGCCTTTCCCCTCAAATATCCAGCAATGGAGGTGTGGGTGCTCTTCTTGGACACGGATTTGGATCTCATTTTTGTGGTGGACTCTCCCCCGTTGCTCCAGGAATCCTGTATCTTCGAGCATACAGATGCATCAAAAACATTTTCTTGTTAACAGAAGTAATAGTTTCCCTATTAATGGCTTCAGTTAAAGACATAACTGAAACTGTTATCTCCAAAGAGATGTCAGACAAGCTGAGGAAAACAAAGTATGGAAGGAAATATGGGCAGGTTTCACTTGCTGCTGCCATTGCACGTGTGAAAGTAGCTGCCGCTCTTGGAGCAACATTTGTGTGGTTAGCAGGGGGATCAGGCATGACCCATTGCCTCTTACAGGAGATGCTTCCTTCTTGGTTCCTTTCAGTACATGAATTAAATCTAGGAGGTAATGGGGGTATGGTATGTATGTTGAGTGGATATGCACTAGCTTACTTTGCTGTCCTCTGTGGAATGTTTGCCTGGGGAATAGACTCCGTATCGGTATCCAAGAGACGCCCAAGGGTCATCACATCCCACATGGAGTTCTTGGCGAGTGCTTTAGATGGGAAGATCTCGCTCGGGTGTGATTGGGTGTTATGGCGTGCTTATGTTTCAGGGTTTTTAAGTTTGGTGGTGGAATGCGCACCATTTTGGGTGCTTGAAGTAGAGTTGCATGTCTTGAAGAGGCTTAGTAGAGGGCTAATACAGTGGAATGAGGATGAGCTTGCACTAGCTCTGCTGAGTAAGGGTGGAGTTAAGGCAATGGGTGCAGCTGCAGAAGTTATTTTGGCTAGCGAATGACCGTCATGCCAGGACGCTTTTTTTTTTTTCTTCTTTTTTACATGTATTTATATGTTGTTTAGCTTATTTGCTAGAGGTCAAAGCTCTCTGTTCTCTGTTTTGTGTTCTCTAGTGGAAATGCTCTACTGATGTACAGTTAGATGAGCTTGTGGTTTTAAATTCACTTTGGTTTCCTCACCCTATCGATTTTCCTATTGAGCTCAGGTATATATACAGCGCAGTGAAGAGAGGCGCAAGACAAGTGAACGAAGTATTAGTCTCCCCCGTTCCTCTCCAACACATCAAGTTAGTTTATGATGTTTGTTTGGTATACGCATTTATATCTATTTCTGCGCTTAAGGAGATGGATTCAAAATAGTTTTATTTGTTTGTTTATTTATTTTTCTGTTACGTCTTAGTTTTCATTTTGTTGGCACACGTTTATCTGGGTGCGTATTTTATGATGCTTTTGGTTATAGGCTTATAGGTAGATGTGACTGGGCTGCGTATGAGTTAATTATGGTTTGAGTCGTAGTTTTTAGTAAAAAAGGATAATTAAAATACAACAGTAAATATTTATTAAACCGTCCGTTCGTTAACGCAAGGTTCTAGAACGCGACAGGTTGCTTCATAACAGTAAATATTTATTACGTCAGTTTTCATCAATTCTTTGTATAAAGGTATTTAATTAGTTTAATTTGCATTCAAAGTTGCAAACTCAATTCTACTCATCTTTGTCCATTAAGTGGGCTAATGTTACACTGGGACCGGCGGGCCCAATGGCCGATCGACTTGGGCAGAGGCCTAACTCGCTGGAGCTATACTCCGAGGTGGATCTGACGGAGGCTTCGGATCTAACCCGCCTCTCGTCAACACGCGTGACCCGACCTGCCTCCCATTTGAACGCACGCGGAGCGTGACCCACCTTGCTTTCGTTGACGAGTGCGCAGAGGTGCGATCTGACTTCCTGAAGTGGTCGTCGATGGCGACGAGAGCTGGTGAGTTGCAGAGGCGTGGGCGGTGTCCCATCGATGGCAGACGTCCGTTGATGAGTGACAGGTAGGAGCAACACAAAAGGGATGAGAGGAGTTGCGAGGAGAGCTCTCTTTGATGGGGGGCATCTCCCCCACAAGAACGGAGGAGCGTGAGCTCGTCGTCTCCATGAGCCGGATATGACAATGGCGGACGACAACGGAGGCGAGAGCGCCTTGTCCTCCTCCCCGAGCAGCAGTCAACGACGAGTAGGTGATGAGAGCATCGTCTCCTCCACGAAGCAATGGCAAGAGAATGCCACGCTCCTCCCTCAGACGGTGACCTTTAGCGGTGTTCGGCAAATATTTCAGCGCCAGCGAGGCTAGATAGGAGGAAAGAGTTGAGAGCATAGTTCTCTCAGGGCATAACACTAACAGCTGAGGGGTGAGGGCGCGAGCTATCCCTTCCCCCTGCCGCAAGCTTTTTGGCTGGCAACGCATGACATCTTCGTGAGCTCGCAGACGACAAAGAAAAAAAAAGAAATCCGACATGGTGTATGGAACGCTTAACCGGATTCAGGGCTTGACACTTAACTTCTAGGCATAAATCCTTGCGTGAATACTTTTTTTTTCTTTTTGAAAAAATATTTCTCAACTGATTTTATTTTTTAAAAAATTAATAATTCTTCTTAGAGCTATGTAATTTTTGATGGTACAGACTCAAAATCCTTGGATTATTTATTGTTGATGCTAAATGAATCTGGAAAGGACATCCACAATGAAACAAAGAAAAAAAAATAGGTCATCAATATTAACACTACTTTATGATTCATATAAATTAAAAAAAATAATTTCTATCAAAGGAAAATATGTGAGATTGCAACAAGTTAGGGTTCAACCCTGACTTGAAATTTGATCCCCCTAACCCATTCTTGACTTCACTGGTTCGGAGAAAACCTCCCCAAACCCAACCCCCGAGGAATTGAGTATCTATTGGGAAAACCTAACCTTGCTAAAAAAAAGAAACATCCATGATAGTAAAGTGATGGCAGCAAGTGCAAACGATAGGGTACGGATGATAGGTAGAGCAGTAAGCGTGGGTAGCAAGTGGGCAATAGATGCAGACGAGGCAGCAGACGCAGACGTGGCTTGACTAATAATAATCATGTTTTATTTGAACCCGATCTATACCCGACCAAATCAAATTTGATTTGACGATCAAACTCAGAACCGGTCGGGCTCAAGTTTTATTGGGAGAAAGAACCAATATGATAAGAAATTCAAAGCCTAGGTGGCAAAGAAACCCGTAACCCATGAGTCAGCTTGTTGGCTGTGCCAAAGGTACTATGCATCATTTTGCTATATATATATATATACAACTTTATATATGTGAAGTGGACTTTGATGTTTAATACTTCACACCAAGAAGACATCAAAGCTGTTCTTGAAGTCTCTGTTCTTGCCATCTTTCAAAGGAGGAGATCATGTTGCCCTCACTTCCTTAAAACATAGGCTAAGTACAAGAAAGTATCAAAGCTATATTTGAATTTATGGAGACTACAAATGTCCATCGTCCTTCGAGTCTTTCTTCCTGCCATCTTTCAAAAAGGAAGAGATTATGGGAGTTTGATGATTGATTTTCTACTTCTAGTACAATAAGGTTTGTAGTGTATGTATATTTTCAATTTTTCTTGTAAGGGTATACATTAGTTTAAATAGAAATAAACAATTATATATAGGCTCCATTTGGTCGAGCAATGCAGTGGTCGAGCAATGCAGTTGAATAATAGCAATGCACAAGGAGCTGTGAGCTCCCCATGCACACGCACTGCAAGCACTACACACCGATGCAGACATGATCTTGCAGCTCACACGCACTACAACTTGTTGCTCGTCTCTTGCATGTTGTGAGCTCATGTCCGTTCTAAGCCAAGATTGTGTTGAACAGCAGCAATTGCACAACAGTTCACTAAACACATCTTAAATAGTTGTTACAATCACTCAATTGCCAAGCACAGGCACAGGCACAGGTCCGCTTTCAGCACAAAAACAATTTACCTCGGCCCAGCACACGAGGCAGCATTAGGTCGGGCTGAGTCATCGGCCCAACTTAACAATTGCTCGGTTTGGACAAGACATGAATCGGGTTGAGCACGCCGGCCATTCAAGGTGTCAAGCTTCGATTCAATCGGTTTAGCCCAAAGTCCACTGGGCCAAGAGGCAGCCCAAACCAAGGCACACGCGCACGCGGAGCCCAGATTTCCTGGTCAACACGTGATGTTGACCAGAGCTCGGCTTCTTCGACAGAGAGCCCGCGTGCGTCGGAGGCGGACGCGGCAGCGCGAGGTTCGGGCGGCAGTAGTAGGCCGGGTGACGGACGCCCTAAGCTAGGAGCAGAAGACTCGGGCAAACTTCCAGATTGGAGGCGGCGCTCTCCTCTTTAAAGCTGCAACGAGGAATGAAGAGAAGGAGAAGGGGGCAGCATCGTGAGGAAAGCTTGGGGAAGCTTTGGGCGAGTGATCCGTGAGAGAGTGATAAGAGATCTGTAACCGTTGACGGAGGTCGACGGCGAGGGAGGGAAGAGGGTACCAGTGACTGGGGTCGTCGGAGAGAGATCGCTGTAAACTTCTTTCGGAAATAAGAGCTGATTCCTCTCCACTCTTCCTCCTCTGTTCTCGACTCCCGGCGGCGTCCCTAGGTAATTCCGGCAGTGGGCGGCTGTCAGGTTGGCGGCCTTCCGGGACGATCGTCTCCGGTGACGTTCAGAGAGCGGGCGGCGCTCGGTGGAAAGCAACGCAGAGGCATTGTGAAGCAGAACTCGCGAAGACAAAGACGAGTTCCGATTTTGACTGGGTCAAAATCGGAACAGCGATTACAGAATTCGATTTCAAACGAAATCGATTTGGCGGCTGACGTCATCTGACATCAGTAAGGGGAAATTTTGATAGCAGCGGCGATTTTTGGTCAACGGTCAATTTTGACCAGAGGTAACTTTTAATTAAGGTTTCGATTTGGTTTTCCTAATTAGGGTTAGGATTTTCTCTGAGTGAACTATAATTTGGGGATAAAATTTAATCGGAAAGTTAGGGTTTTCAATTTTGGGTCGAAAACCCTAGGGAGTTCATGCTCTGGTGTTCCGCCGGACAACCCTAAGATATTGGTTTAGGACAAGTTTAGGGCTGATCCGACCGAGGCGTGACACCTTGTGTCACGCCCCGGTCGGACTGGTCTAAAAACAGTGCTTATCTGCTTCCTAGAGCCGTCCGGCGGAACACCAGAACGTGATCGCGCTAGGGTTTCCGGACTGAATCTCGTCCCCAAATTCAAAACCCTAGTTCCCGCTCACTTTTTATTCCCCAAATTACAATTCACTCAAGGAAGGATTTGAAAACCCTAACCCTAATTCGAGAAATCCGAAAGGAACCGATTAAAACCAAAACCCTAAATCAAAATACCTCTTTTCTAATTTTGACCAAAGTCAAAATTATCACCGAAATTATCAAATTTCACTGTTTGAACTCGTCCGCCGAATCGCCCTTGCTGACGTCACGCTGACGTCAGCCGCCGATTAATTCCGTCGCCGCGAACTCGTTCTCCAGATGACGTCACGCTGACGTCGGCACGCGAAATCGATTTCGATTTCGAATTTGCGCCGTCAATTTTGACTTCTTCCTCGCTTGCGTCACGCTGACGTCGTCGTCTTCAACCTTCGTCTCCGTAGCGCGAACGGAGCCGAGCGCCGCCTGAGTCGTCTTCACGCGAACGCCGCCGCGTTCGCTAGTTCGCCGAAGATAAACGGACCGGCGCGCCGCCTGCGCTTTGCCCGAACCGCCCCGACGTCGCCCGGTAGCCACCTACCACCGGACGCGTCGCCGAATCACCGGAAGCAGGGGAAACAGAGAGATACCGGAACAGATCGTCGGAGATTCGGAGAAGAAAGCTTTTATTCGATCGTTCGAAGCTACAAAACTCCTCCCTCTATCCTCACGTCTCTCGTCTCTCCTTCTCTCGTCTCTCCTTCTCTCGTCGACGGCTGAACTCACCGTCGACTACAGGTTCTCAAGATTCGCTCGCTCCCTTTGTTCGCCTGATGATCTCGCCGATCGTGGTTCCTTTCGTTCGCTCACGGTGCCGAAGATCCCGAAGCCTTCCGCTGTCCCGCCTTTTATCGAAGCCAGTGCCGTCTTCAAGCTTCCCCTGCGCCCGCTTCGCTCGCGCTGCTCTGCTCCGCACGCGTCCGAGCTTCTCGCGTCCGCATCGCTCGCCGTCCGGGTCTCACGCATATGTCGCCAACGACGCTGCATCCGATATTTCCGAGCCTCGTCGACGCCTCGATCCTTGTCGACGCCTCGCGTCGACCGATTCGCACGCGAGGACGCCGCTCGAGCTCCGGAGCTACCGTCGCCCAGCCGATTTGCTCGCGCCGCCAGAGTTTGAAGACGCGGCTGAAAGCCGTTCCGCGTCCGCATCAATCGGAAGACTTCGCTGCGTCGTCCCGTCCACGTCCGCTGCACGTGACTCCCAAAATCCTGGTCAACATCGAATGTTGACCGGGTTCTTCCCTTGTAGCTTGGGCTTGGGTCAGGCCCACTTCTCCCTGGGCTGAACCGGGGAGCCCAGGGCCTAACAATTCTCCTCGGCCCAATTTGGACATCGCCCTCGATGTCCGGCGCGGGCAGCCCGCTCAACACCTACTTGAGAGCTCACTCCTGCTTGGAGCTCTGACATCCACAGGTTTCTTCCACATCTCCTTACGTCTCTTCTGGTACTCAATATCGTCAAATATAGCTTGACGCCTTCGTTCGTACTCTACGGGGTCGGCTAAAGAGGGCAAATATCTCCCCTGGATCCGCTGGGGCCCGTCGTCCCTCTCTGTGTCTGAAGAATTCGAGGACTTCGGTGGAGCCTTTTCCTCCACTACTTGCTTCCACGTCTTTTCCTCCTGTTGAGGTTTCACATCTTCGGGGCTCGCCTTCTGCTCGACGTTACCTTTGTCGACTGCGTCTTTCGGCTCTGCTTCTGCGGTTGCCGGCGATGGTCCTCCTGCGACCACTGAAGCGATGCGCACAACTCCTATGCGGGCATCCACTGGTTCCTCATCCTGCACCACCGTCGGTTTCTCGGCTAGCTCCCGATGCACAATTGCTGCAATCGCGTTCAATCGCTGTCGATCCGGACAGTCGCGTATCCGGTGCGGTCCCTTGCACAAAAAGCAGGCAATCGGTCTCAGTTGACCTTGCCCTCGCTCTGCAGGTCGAGCATGCTCCTGCCACGCTGGTTGTCCTCCGTTTCGTCGGGGAGAGAGTCTCTCTCTCTCTGGCGCTCTAGGTCTCGGTGGAGATGGTCGCTTCGGGGGCGACCTTTGTGCTCTCTGGAAGGTCGTCCCTGAAGTCCTCTGGTCCACCAAGGACTCGGCTATAGCTGCAACCGTCCTCCAGTCCTGTGGCGCATGTCGTCGTACCTCCGTTGCCGCCCAGGGTTGGAGATTCCGGAGGAAGAAGTACCTCCTATCTCCCTCCGCCATCTCAGGTAGCTCCAACATCAGCGCGGAGAACGCCCTGACATACTCCTGGATCGTCCCTGTATGCTTGAGCCGATCCACCGCCTCGCGTGCCTGGTCCACCGAGTTTCCGGGAAGGAACTGCTGCCGCAGTTCCTCTCGGAACACCTCCCAAGTCCAACTAGCCACCTCTGATGTAGAATCCACTTTGGTTCTCCACCAGAGCTTTGCATCATCTGAGAGATATGCTGTGCACACTCTCACTTTCTCCTGATCTGTGACATGGTTAGCTTCAAAATATTGTTGCATGTCCCACAGAAAATTACCCAATACTTTAGCAGATCTGGCCCCTTTGAACACTGCAGGTTCTGGGGTGCGAACCTTCCCGTTGCCATTGGGAGCCCCATACTCCGTCCTGGCTGCTGTAGAACCACTCCCTTGTGCCTGCGCCAGTGCCATGCGCGTCACCGCCAGATCAGCCAATATCTGCTGTTGCACAGCCGTGGAATTGGTCAACTGGGTTGTCAAGGTTGCTACCTGACCTTGCAACGCAGTCACCTGCTGAGTTTGTGCTGTCAAGGTGGCCACCTGCTGCTGTAGTGCCGCCATCCCTTCAAAGTTTTGCTGGGCTTCAGCCATCCCAGCCAAAGATTGTTGCAGGGCAAGAATCTGCAACCTTTGCTCTTCAATTGTGCGATGGAGTTCCTCCACATGAGGAACCACCGCGTCTCTGCTGTTCCCCGTCAAACCGAGCACCTGCTCGATCCGGGCAATGCGATCTCCTTGATTCACCATGCTGTTGGATCAGTTTAACCTCTGATACCTGCTCGCAACTCTCTCAGTGCAATACTGAGCAAGGTGGCGGGTTAGGCTCTTCCTCTTCCACTAACCACTTTGCACACCTTGTGCGCCCTGAAACACACTAGATTTCACAGGCAGATATCGCACACAGCAAGGTGATCTATCGTAGATCAAAGAGCAATAGACCTCTGCTCAAAACCTAACAATCAGGTAACTACCAGCCTGCTTAACCCTAAGCAATATATGATCTACACAGCGAGCGAAGGATGGTAACAAGCACAGTGCTTGCGCCCACCTAAGCTAAAACCGCAAATCCAACGGAAAACCGACTCAACCTCAAGTATGAATACTCAGGGTATAAAAGGACCCTCTTCCCTAATCGCGGGAAGAGGTACACAAATAATATATATCAACACCAATCGGCAATACAATGATTCGTTAAGAGTTATACCACTCCTCGCTTATGCACAATGGTGATGGCGTGAACAGCCCCCTCTCCCTCAAAGAAGCCGCCACAAAAACTCTCCCTAACCACAAGTGATTAGGGCTCGGACCCTAGAGTGGAAGACTCTAGGGTTTGTGTTGATGTCCTCTCCTTCTTGGACTCGCCTCTAGTCCAAGAGATCTTCAAGCACCGCCAAGAACACCAAGAACAGCAGGTTGCCGTCCCTCCAAAAGTCGCCGGTGATGAAGATGATGAAAGGATGGTCGCCGGATGCAAGGGTCCTCACCTCAAGGAACCCGCTTAGCCAAACGCCCCCTTCTAGTTCTTCTTCCTCGCCACAAGGATGAAGAACACCAAGAACACTTTGTTGTCGCCTCCAACAAAGTTCCGCCTCAGCTTGAGCGTATGGAAGAGATAGCCGCCAAAACCCTTCACGCCAAGTATTTGAATGATTGGATCGGATTCACAAGCCTTCAAGTGATCCAACCCGTTCGGTCTTCAAGTGATGGATCCGCCAAGCCAAGTGGATATGCGCCCCAAGTGGATCCAAGGACCTTAAGTGAGTGGGGATCCAATTAACCTCTTAATGGATCTTCACTTAAGTCCCTTAATGGATGTTCTCATAAGTTGTCACATGCAAGACATGTGCCAACTTATTTAAACATCTAAGTGGATGGCGCCTAAGTGTTGGAACTCTAGGTCAGCCCCTAGGTCCCCAAATTGAACCCAGGTTGAGTCCCCTTATGCGCCCAGACCCTGGTTAGGTTAACCCTGGTTAAGGTAACCATGGTTAAGCTAACCCTAGTCCGCCAAAGAACTCCAATGTCCTCCAAAGAGCTCCAAAGTACCCCCAGGCCATGCCTAAGGATAGAGTATGTAGATGTACCTGCAAAAACATACTTAACACAGTGTTAGAAACCTAACTCCTCTAGTAGGCTCCCTGCAACACCAGCCTAACTCCCCGTCAGACTCATCCATCCCTCCCCAGAATCCCGCTGGATCCATGGGATGGTCTGGGGTATAACCCCAGCATACCCAGGGTCTCACAATACTCCCCCAACTGAATTGGCACTCGTCCTCGAGGCCATCAGTTGTTCATAACCCCTGGCTAGCTCCTCAAACTGGGAAATGTCCTCCATCTTCTCCCAGGTAGCATCCTCCTCTAGTTCATTCTCCCACTGAACTAGGAACTCCATCTTTCGACCTCCAGGTGGTCCTGAGCCATAGACTCTATGGTCTAAAAATTTTACTGGCTTTTTGGCAAACTCAACCCTGCCCCTCGCAGGTTGCCTCCTCACCTGTCCACGGTCTGGATGCCTGTCATCAGTATGATACTTCTTTAAAAGACTGACATGGAAAGTAGGATAAAACTGAAGCCATCGTGGTAAGTCCAACTTATATGCAACTGGGCCTACTCTTTTGATGATCCTGAAAGGACCCTCATACCTCCTCACTAGGCCTCTATGGTATGTCTTAGCATCAGTTTTTCTCCACATCTGTGGTGTAAGTTTGAGAAGGACCAACTCTCCTACCTCAAACTCCACATGTCGTCTATCTCTATCAGCATAGAGCTTCATTCTATTTCTGGCCTCATTCAGGCTGTCATGAGCTTCATCCCACAGCTCTGACCTATCCTCAACAAAATCCACTGCTGCCTGACATTCTCCCCCTGCGCCCCTATTTAGTGTATCCATGGGTGTCATAGGCTGCCACCCTAACACATGCTCAAATGGGCTCTTCTCAGTTGCTGATGATGTTTGGATATTATATGCAAACTGGGCTGTATCTAACAAGTTCAACCAATTCTTCTGAGTAGAAGAAACAAAATGCCTCAAATATTCTTCCAGTAATGCATTAATTCTCTCTGTCTGACCATCAGTCTGGGGATGGTATGCTGTTGACATCTTCAGATCGGTACCCATTCTTTTGAATAGGGAAGTCCAAAACTTTCCAGTAAATCTAGGATCCCTATCACTTATGATCTCCTTGGGTAACCCAAAATATTTTACCACATGTGTCAGAAATAGGTTAGCAGTAACCTCTGCTGTGCAAACCTCAGGTGCAGCAGCAAATACAGCATATTTACTCCGTCTGTCTACTACCACAAAGACAGATGCCATCCCGTCCACTCTGGGGAAATGGGTGATGAAGTCCATGGATACAGATAAGAAAGGTCTATCTGGAATAGGTAATGGCTGTAGAAGCCCTGCATCTTTCCTCCTTTCTACTTTGTCCTGCTGGCATGCATGACAGGTTTTAGCATAATGCTCAATATCCTCTTTCATCCCCGGCCAATACCATGCTCTGCTGATTAAGGCATACATCCTCTTGCCTCCTGGATGACCCGCCCACACGGTGTCATGATACTCACTCATCAAACCGTACCTGATATTCCCTGAGGAAGGGACATATGGTCGGTCTCCCTTGGCCATGATCAAACCCTCATCATTAATATAATACCTCCGGATGACCCCCATCCTAATATGAGATAACAGCTTCTCATAGGTTTGATCTGCCAGTGCCTGATCTCTGATGAGTCCAACTATCTTACTCTGAGCATAGGATAATGCACAACAAAAAGTCACCACTGCTATCCTACTGAGTGCATCAGGTACCTGATGAATGCGCCCCGGTTTATGCTCCCACCCAAAATCAAACTCAGCTAGTTGCTCCTGCCACCTAGCTTGTCTCGCAGATAACTTCTTTTGGGTCTGAAAAAAAACGTATTGGCTACATTATCAGTCTTGACAGTAAACTTGCTCCCCAGCAAGTATACTCTCCAAATCCTCAAACAATGCACTACAGCTAGCATTTCCTTCTCATGAGCAGAATAGTTAAGTTCCGCACTTTTAAGCTTCCTACTCTCGTAAGCAATAGGCCTACCCTCCTGGACTAGGACTCCACTTTTAAACTTGCGTCACGCTGACGTCGTCGTCTTCAACCTTCATCTCCGCAGCGCGAACGGAGCCGAGCGCCGCCTGAGTCGTCTTCACGCGAACGCCGCCGCGTTCGCTAGTTCGCCGAAGATAAACGGACCGGCGCGCCGCCTGCGCTTTGCCCGAACCGCCCCGACGTCGCCCGGTAGCCACCTACCACCGGACGCGTCGCCGAATCACCGGAAGCAGGGGAAACAGAGAGATACCGGAACAGATCGTCGGAGATTCGGAGAAGAAAGCTTTTATTCGATCGTTCGAAGCTACAAAACTCTTCCCTCTATCCTCACGTCTCTCGTCTCTCCTTCTCTCGTCGACGGCTGAACTCACCGTCGACTACAGGTTCTCAAGATTCGCTCGCTCCCTTCGTTCGCCGGATGATCTCGCCGATCGTGGTTCCTTTCGTTCGCTCACGGTGCCGAAGATCCCGAAGCCTTCCGCTGTCCCGCCTTTTATCGAAGCCAGTGCCGTCTTCAAGCTTCCCCTGCGCCCGCTTCGCTCGCGCTGCTCTGCTCCGCACGCGTCCGAGCTTCTCGCGTCCGCATCGCTCGCCGTCCGGATCTCACGCATATGTCGCCAACGACGCTGCATCTGATATTTCCGAGCCTCGTCGACGCCTCGATCCTTGTCGACGCCTCGCGTCGACCAATTCGCACCCGAGGACGCCGCTCGAGCTCCGGAGCTACCGTCGCCCAGCCGATTTGCTCGCGCCGCCAGAGTTTGAAGACGCGGCTGAAAGCCGTTCCGCGTCCCCATCAATCGGAAGACTTCGCTGCGTCGTCCCGTCCACGTCCGCTGCACGTGACTCCCAAAATCCTGGTCAACATCGAATGTTGACCGGGTTCTTCCCTTGTAGCTTGGGCTTGGGTCAGGCCCACTTCTCCCTGGGCTGAACCGGGGAGCCCAGGGCCTAACACAAGGCATGGTTGCAAAATTATCTCTACCAAGTTTAAAACTCATACTCTCTTAATACTAATATAGTAAGCTAACTAAAAAACCCTTAATTTAATTTTATTTATATATTAAAAATAATATTACAAATATAAAAGCTTCTAAAAAAATATAAATTATTAAAAAATAAAAAATATATATATATAAATAAAAAAATATGAAATTTAAAAATATTAATTCAATAAAAAATTTATAGATATTAAAATAATTATAATAATATAAATTTTTTTAAAAAAATTAAGAAGCAAGCCGAGCACTTAAATAGTTAGGAAGTGGGTCATGAGCGCTACCTCTAGACTCTAGTTAGTATAGACTTGACTTTTCAACCATAGTTGATCTCTTTGATTGAATACTGACATGGGGTACTATGAATTATAATAACAGACGAAAGAAAGAACAATGGAGCTTTTCGTGTCTCTTCCCTTCCAGTGCCAAATGGCGATCACGGCCAGTTCGTCCTTTGTCGTTCATTTTGCGGCACCGCAAAAAGTTCCATCAAATTTCATGCGACACAGGGCGTTAGATTTAAGTCCTCCTTTCCCGTGAAACGTACGTCGGCTCTTGTCGGCTCTCCAAACGCAAGAATCTAGTGAGCGCGACAGAATCCACCGCGATCAGAAGCCATAGATCCTTCCTGTTCATCGCATTTAAGGCGGCGATGCGCCCAGGCACATGGATTTAACTTTTTGGTATTAGAGAACAAGATTAAGCATTAATACAGGATGAACAGCTCCATAGAATCTTTAACAGTAACTAGATGCAATCGTGGATTGTATGAGAGATGAGCAAGACAGCAATCATGGCTGCTTTCACCTTCAATTATTCTTCATTATTGCACTTGCTTGTTTTCTTTCTAAATTTGTTACATCTGCTCCTGAATCACTGCTGTCCAGTTCTTGAGCCATTCTTCCCCGAAGTTTTCGAGAAAAGAAGCCACTGAACCGAGATCATATTCGTAATCATTCTCCAACCAGAAATCCATGGAATTACGCACATCAAGCAACTGCTGCAGTCCCAGCTCATATTCTTCTCCTGCGCTCACCAAACCATCAGCAGCAACACCGCCGCCGCCATTACTGTTCTGAGCAGCTTGGCAGTGCTGATGATAGTCAGCAGATGGCACTTGGTCCTCGCGGAATAACGTCTTGGTGCACCTCGTCGCCTTGGTCTGCACAACATTCTCCTCCGCGGAACACTTGACCGCCGCCTTGGTCTGCACTTTCTTCCCCAAGGTCGTGTTCCAGTAGTTCTTGATTTCATTGTCTGTTCGCCCTGGCAGCCTGCCTGCAATCAGAGACCATCTGTTGGCCTCCGCAGGCCAAAAATACAATCGTAAGATGCGGTAGAACTAGATCGATCCATCTTTTTACACGCGTGGAATCAAGAGAGAACCACCTGTTTCCGAGGAGCTTGTGCAGTCTGATGATCAGGTCTTCCTCATCATGCGAAATGTTTCCTCGCTTAATTCCAGGCCTCAGATAGTTTAACCACCTCAATCTGCAGCTCTTTCCACATCTCTTCAGCCCTGTTGCATGATCTATCAAGTTCAGTCTCTGAAACTAGTACATATATGTATGCAAGTTTGTGATTCACCTGCTCCTTTGGGGAGACTCCTCCATTTACCTTCTCCATGAGCATTAATGTAGGATACAAGAAGCATGTCCTCATGAGCACTCCATGCTCCTGTGTTCAGTCCTTCCTTAGCACAGCCAGGATTCCTCCCCATTTCTCTCACCTTTTCTCTCTCTCTCTCTCTTTTTCTTTTTTTTTTTTTGGAAGGAGTGTGTGGTTGAATTGGAACATTGTGTCAGAATTTATAGCGTGCAGGAGATAGTAAGATTGAAAGTTAGATGGGAAGGTGGAGGAGATCTGAGATTACAAGTAGAAAACTTTTTTTTTTTTTTTACCTAAATAACAACAGTAAGATTGGATCCTAAGATCTTATTTATCATTATAATGTAGCACTCAAGAACCTTAATTTTACCTTAAAAAAAATACTTAAATTTTCATCATAATAGAGTCTGGATTTTGGCATTAACTGATCTAGAAATCTTAGTGAAAGAATATAGAAAATATCATGGCGACAAGTAGTTCCAGGACTCTAGATTCAGAAACTGTATCTACTTCTACTGACGTTATTAGAAGATACAGTACAATTGCTACTTTATTAGCAAAAATATAGAGCAAAAAGATGATGGTTCTTGAAAGATTAGTAGATCCTGATCACCAACTACAAATTAGTAGGTTCAGAAAAGCAGATTTAGTCCCTGCAGAAACTCTTTATGAATATAGACTCTTAGAAATGAAGCAAAAAGTCTATCAACATTATTCTGAGTCAATGATCACCTGTACTAGCCAAACTCAAACTCAAGTATCATTTATATCTGATGAGTCGAAACAAAAGTTATTATCACAACAGTACAAAACTATACATTTGGGACTTTGCTTAATCGGTGTACATGGTTTACATATAGCACATTGTGGATGCAAGTGTCTGATCACTCTGGTGGACACTAGATTTTCTGATCTGGAAAAGTCTATAATTGGAACATTAGAAGTCGACATGACTCTAATAAAAAATTAATTTATTTCGTGCCAGATTTTATGATGTCAGTAAAAGATTTTACTCAACACATTAAATTGCTGATACAAACAAAAAGGTATAAGAATTTTGTATCTGGGCATAACCTGCTTATCACAAAAGGATTGGTTGCTAGGATCAGCAACCAAGCAAATTGTAACTTTAAGTTGCATATCTCTGACGTTTTAGAGCATCTGAGTACACATGGCATTCAGGCCATGCCCGGTAGAAAGATCCCCACCACTGATCTTGAGGAGGCAGAATGGAAGATTACTCTGCCTGAATCCACTTCTCGCGTCCCTTCGAGAATTTCTTTCTGGAAATCCAACTCTACTTCTGTCTTAGCCACTTTCCATAACTATAGAGAGCGACCTGAACCAGAAGATGATAGTGATGTTGTCTTGGTTATGCATTCTAGAACGGCTTCTGACGAATCCTTTTTTAACCCATGGGGGGAAGAAGAGAAAGATCAAATAGATCTTTTAAATTTTGATGATTATCCAAAATATGACGACGAAGCCATACCATTAGAAGAACACCCTGGATATCTTGAGATGATTGAATCCGGATGGTATGATGAACAAGATTTCATCCTTCCTGCTGTTGTTTATGACGAAGAGCCTGTTCCATTAACAGAACATCCTATGTACCAGGACTTTTTAGAAAACACATTATTATTAGAACAATCTTTTAAACTAGAAACAGTCGCTATGGCGAATGATGAAGGTAGTAGTATAACAGTTCCACATAATACTACTGTTTCACAACCAAGATTTGGACCAGTCACAAATCCAGACACATCTTTTCAAAGAAGAATAAGAGAAGTCTTTCTAGAAGCTGGAACTTCTCAAGTCAGATATCCTCGACCTTTAAAAATTGATAGTATCCCAACATTACCCTCAGCAAATGCAAGTTCTGGCTCCATGTTACAACTTGGAGAAGATATAAGTCTTTGGTAAGATATAATTCGGAGATGGGAATCAAACACTATCACTCATTGTGCAAATAAAAGTTTCGTAGACAATACTGATAAGGTTACATACATTGAGAATTTGTTAGGCGAAACTTTAAAAGTCTATTTTCAAAATTGGAGGATGGTTTTTCCTCAGGAATACCAGCAGTTAACAATTACTGCTGACGATACGTCAAACGTGACTACCCAAATAAGACAGATGATTCTTGGTTATGACGAGTATAGAGGATATACAACTATGCAAAATCAAGCTATATTGGATTTGGAGGCCTTGGTTATAACCTTTATGAGAAATATAGTACCTTTCTCAAATCAATTTTTGTATTTAGCTGGGAAGACAGGAGCAGTTTTTCTGTCAGCAGAAATGTCAGAACGATACTTTAGAAAATTACCAGCTCCTTATAATACATTGCAGAATTATGGAAAGAGAAATACCCAAGAATGACTGTAGGTATTTTGCCTAGAATCATATTCACTTATGGGGTTCTACAAGAGATTTGCAGAACAAATGAAATGAATAGGCAAGCCAAAGACTTTTCTTTCTGTCAAAATATAGCAGTGCCTGGAACTTATTCTTCAAATCCTAGGCCAAAGAAATTTTTAAGAAAAGCAACAACATACAAGAGTCACCCACACCGAAATCATATCAGGAAACTGAAAAAGAAAAAACCAGGGAAGACTAAATGTAAGTGTTTTATTTGTGGAGAGTTTGGGCATTTTGCTAATGAATGCCGTAATAAAAAGGTGAACCGAGAAAGGTTAGCTACTTATCAACAGTTGGAATTACTCCCAGAATGGGACGTAGTTAGTGTTGGTGAAGATGAAGACCCAGAAGATTCAGATCTCTGTTCCTTTTCTAATGATGAAACTGACAATATTGAAAGGCAAAATTTTGCCTTAATGATGACAGATAGAGTTATAGATTGGAATTCAGAAAGAGAAAATTTTAAGTTTACTAGAGAACAAGAGATTTGTGTACATCGGTGGATTATGCATCCTGATTTGTTACCTCATTCAAATAAATGTCTATTCTGTCCGATTAAAACTGTAAAATGGGCTCGGATGCAGTGTATTTCATGTTATATGATCTGTTGTTCAACTTGTAGCAAGTTGAAGTTCAACATAGAAATACCTTTGGGAGAATTGCCTCTCAGACATGTCCAAGTTGACTTTCGAAAGTTAACAGAAGAGCAAGCCAATCCCATTATTAATCTAGAAGAAGAATTACGACGCTCTAGAAAATGAAAAGAATTGATGGTAGAGAAAGAAGAAATAATTCTCAAAGCAGAAGAAAGAAAGCCTATTAGATTTGCAAGTGTTAGTAATAATTTACTGAACTTGACTGCTACTCTTGAAATTGATGGAGAAAAATACAATATTCAAGCCATTTTGGATACTGGTGCTTCAAAGTGTTGTATTACGCCAACAGCTTTGCCAGAGAAGTACTACAAGAATACAGGTGAATACACTATTTATGGGGTAAATAGTGTCCAAACGACTAACAAAAGATTAAAGAATGGTTTTCTGATTTTGAACAGAGAAAAATATTTGATGCCCTTCACCTATGCTCTTCCTTTATCTATAGGAGATAAAACTCAGTTGATCATAGGTATGAATTTTGTCCATAGTTTCAAAGGAGGATTGAGAATAGAACAAGGGACATTGACCTTTTATAAAAAGGTAGAAGTAATCCAAACTACGCCGATCAGTTATCTCGTTGCTTTGAATATCTTTCATGAAGAAGAAGATCTTGATTATCTGAGTAGAGATGCAATATATGAAATCTGTTCATATGATTTAGGAAGGTTATCTGACTATGAAACCCAAATACTTCCTACACTAAAAGATTTAGAAGATTCTTATAACATTGGTGTAGATCCTAAGGCACATTGGGAGTCAGATTCTGTAAAATATTTTATCGAGATAATCAACGAAGACCTGATTATTCAAGACAAACCTATAGTTCCTAGTCTTGAAATGAATGATGAGTTCAAGAAACATATTCAGGAGCTATTAGATATGAAGTTAATCAGACATTCCAGATCAAAGCATAGAACAGCAGCCTTCATTGTTAACAAGCACTCAGAAATTGTAAGAGGAAAGACTAGAATAGTGTGCAACTATAAAAGGTTGAATGACAATACATATAAAGACCCGTATATCCTACCAAATATAGAACTTCTGATTTCCAAAGTAAAGGATAAAAAGGTTTTTAGTAAGTTTGATCTAAAGTCGGGATTTCACCAAGTTGCTATGGCTGAGGAAAGTATTAAGTGGACAGCTTTTGTGTGTCCACAAGGACATTTCGAATGGCTGGTGATGCCTTTCGGATTAAAAAAATGCTCCTTCCATTTTTCAAAGAAAGATGAATCAGATTTTTCAAGAATATGAAGAATTCATATGCGTCTACATTGATGACATTCTAATATTCTCTAACAGCATAAGCCAACATCTCAGCCATTTATCAAAGTTTTTTGCGACAGTAAAGGAAAAAGGATTAATCCTAAGTCGAACAAAAATGAAACTAGGAGTTTCAATCATAGAATTCTTAGGGTTGGAAATTGGCGAAGGCAAAATCAGCCTACAACCGCACATTGTCAAAAAATTGTTAGAATTTCCAGATGATACTCTAAAAACATTGAAAGGTTTGCAAAGATTTTTAGGGATTTTAAACTATGCCAGAAACTATATCCCTAATCTTAGCAAATACACAGGACCACTATACAACAAATGTTCTAAAACTGGAGAACGGAAATTCAACAAGTATGATTGGGCTTCAATACATCGTATTAGACAAATTGTAAAGACATTGCCTCCTTTACAAATGCCGCCTTCAAATGCATACTTAATAGTGGAAACAGACGGATGTCTATCTGGATGGGGAGGAATTTTGAAGTGGAGACCTACTAAAAGTGATTCTCAGAAAAAAGAACAAATTGCAAGATACTGTTCAGGAAAGTATAAAACTGTCATTTCCACAATAGATGCTGAAATAATGGCTTGTATATATACTTTGGATAAGTTTAAGATATTTTTATTGGCAAAAACTGAATTCACACTTAGAACAGACTGTCATGCAATAGTTTCGTTCTTTCAGACAGTAACAGCCAGCAAACTTGCCAAGAATCGATGGGTAAATTTCATAGACTATGTAACAGCCACAGGAGTTGATGTGAAAGTGGAACACATAAAAGGAGTTGACAATATTGGGGCTGACAAATTATCACGCATAATAGCTACAAATTCTATTTATGTATTAATTGATAGCCCATCATTTGAATTATTTTCCAGCAAAGATGATCTTGAGTTCTAAATATAGGCAAAATATGTTACAAAAATTACCTGATTCCATCAGTAATTACATTCAACAGTTGGCTGAAAGAAAAACTTTAGATGGTTTAATTAGTCTACAAGAAGTGTTAAAGCATCAATCAGAACCTCTCCCAGGAATATATGTCAAGCAACAATCTGGAAGGTTGTATTACACAACCTTAATTCAATTTGATGACGTTGAAGAAAAGGACTATCAGTTTGTCCAGAATCTGTATGACCATGGCATGATTTGCCAGACCGAGCTCGAATTTGTTACTCCACGTTTTTTTAATCCAGCGTTAAAAGAAAAAGTCACTGATGACATCTTCAGAGTTTTAACAATTCATTCTGATTTTCCTCTATTTAAGAATCATCAGTTTAAACCAATCACAAGGATGATCACAATTCACTATGACCGAATCTGGTCACAAGACCTTGAAGCTCCATGGTTTTCTCAAATTTATGATGACAGTACTTATCAAGTTTCTGTTGACGGATTGCCACCATCTTATTTCGGCATATGGAGTTCAGATTATGAGCAGGTATTAGATCTACCTTTTTTGCAGGTATGGGCGCGAAATAATTATGATAGGCTGTCACCAACTATCTATGGCTACGATTCGGAGAACATGGATGAAGATTTTTAAAAAAGATATGCCGTACAAGCATTAAATAGTTGGAGAATCAAATAAAAATGTATTGCTGACACACCAAAGAAGCTTTTCGTACAAAGCAAGGCGCATCTTTAGAGCTGGAAAGAAAAAGTAATATATTCTTCTGACAAAGTAAAGTGGAGTATGACGCTGCTAGATTCGGATTTCAAGTGTGTTTCGAGTTTAGTTTATTTCTCTTGCTTATATATAGGCTTGAGTGTGTTGTGTGAACTCAGACGAGAGAGTTGTTGTGTTTATTTTGGTATCTTGTTCATCATACCATCCGGATTCAATCATCTCAAGATATCCAGGGTGTTCTTCTAATGGTATGGCTTCGTCGTCATATTTTGGATAATCATCAAAATTTAAAAGATCTATTTGATCTTTCTCTTTTTCCCCCATGGGTTAAAAAAGGATTCGTCAGAAGCCGTTCTAGAATGCATAACCAAGACAATATCATTATCATCTTCTGGTTCAGGTCGCTCTCTAAATTAAACCCGCTTTGCTTAATTTTGGGCCTGACACCGGTCCTCCGGGGGCTGGATTCAACCGCGCAGATCACGGGTTCGAAACCCAGTTGTGGCAAGATTAACTCATTATGTGCCACAAGCCAGCCTGGACCCGAGATAAATGCTATCTCGAATAACGGTGCACCATTGATATGTGCAGTTAATATCACCGGTTCGGTTGACCCAGGTACGCCACAGTAAATAACGTGTCCTTTTTTTTAATAAATGTTAAATATGACGTGTCCTTTTTTAATAAATGTTAAATATGTTATTAATTCATAATATTGGCAAATAATTAATAAACAGGGAAAAAAAATCCAAATAGTGCATTCTATTGTACTTTACACAGCTTAAAAGCACGTAATAAAAAAGTACTAAATTATGTACATTATTGTCAGTCACTATGTATATTATTAACAGCAGAAAATGAATAAAATTTATAGACAATTTATAATTTTATATTTTTAAAATAGTATCCTAGTTATAAATAAGTTGTGCAAGAGGTGGATTGTTTGGCTGATTGAGGGTATCTTGAGGAGGGAGTTAGTCCGAATATGGTCTGACTCGAATGACCCAATTACCTTAGGTAAAAATCTAAGATCTTGTACGAGTTTAATTAGCACTAAACACTCAAGATATAACCGAGACTCTTTTCCTCCCGATATAATCATGGTGAAGTTGATTAAATATTATTTAAGTTTCAAGCAGTGAAGACTAGAAAAAAAAAAAGGTCCAAAATATATTTTATGTGAGGGATGGATGCCTTTTTATAGCTATATCCCAATAATTGGAATTAATTCGATTGGCCAAAATTTTCACATGTTAATATACGACTTACAATTGTTGACTTTATGTTAATGCATGTAGACTCATAATAGCCATGTGTTAATGTATGTACACAATGGATATAATTCCCAACACGTTAACAAATGAAATTAATTAGAGAAGTTTTAAAATTTTCTCCAATACTTTGATGTTGAGAAAGTCTAATGGTCACATTTCAAGCATATATTTTATGTAAAGATATCAAACATCAAATCCCTATAACCTAAGCATTCAAAGTCCGCCTAGACGATAAATATATAAATTACTCATAACATTCCTTATGTTAGATAACATGTATTGGTTATAGGGTTCTAATGCTATCAAAATCATTTTAATAAATAGATAAATAAATAATAATAATGTAGAAAAGTAATAAATAAATAATAAATATGAGGTTGTCTTCACCCCATATTCTTATGGGTGTGCAAAATGCCCTTGTTATGGTCTTCTCATCTTATGGCTTAGCCCCACGTGAGCTCTTGTACTACAATACTAGTTGGATGAAAAAAAATCCACCAAAGTAAAATGGCTAGTTATGTTGCTTTTACCTCATATACTTTTAGATTATTTTTATTTATACTAATGTGGGACCACCTTACCTACCCTTTATGACAGTTTATACTTTATAGTGAGTTAGCCTTATTACATTATAAAGATCCAAAAATATTAAAAGATAATATAAAAAATAAAATTAATAGTATTAATAATTAATAAGCAAGATTAGTGATAGTATAAAAAAATAATATATGAATAATGAAATGAAAATAGTAGAAGATATATATTAGTAATAATTATATTAAAAATACAATAAATAAATAAATGATATAATATTTATATATGTATTTAATTACTAAAAATGATAGTATAAATAATTAAATGATATTTATAATATATAATAATAAAATAAAATATGTTAACCTAAAAAAGGTAAAAATAAATAAATTGCAAAATGTAATAAAATATGTTAATAAAAAAAACAAAGGCTATGTATCTTACATTATGTTTCATAGGACGAATGGTCTGTTTGGCTCCACTTTTAAGCTGCTTTTAATTAACTTTTAAGTAGAAAGCAGAAAAAAACTGTTTGGTAATGAAAAACAGAAGCAAAAAAAAAGTAGCAAAAAAGCAAAAGTTGGAAAAGCTACAATTTGAAGCTTTTGCAGCTTCTACTTTAAAAAAAAAGTAATTTACATTATTTTGTTTAAAATTTTAGGTATTATTATTTTTAAATAATTTAAAATTTTAATACTAAAAAAATAAAATATATTATTTTAAATAATTTAAAATAATATATTTATTTATTAATTTAAATTTTGACAGCAGTTAAAAAACTATTAATCAAACATCTTATAAATTTTGATAATACAGCACAATACAGCACATCACAATTTAGCACAATTATAAAACTATTAACAGCAGAGCCAAATAGGCTCGAAAAAGCACAAGGGAAGGAAAGAAAATATAAATTTTCAGTATTTCCTTAGTGGATAAAAAAGTTTGAAAGAAAAAGTAAAAGCTTTCAAATTGGGCGGAAAAGGGCAGGGAAAATAGTTTTAGCCTTTCTCGCCCAACTGTTTTCTCCTATGACTCTTCTCCCATGAAAACCACATTGCCTCGCTCACGCAACAATGCTATCGCCCACCCAACTCCCGACTTGATGTTGCTCCCTCATGACACCTACTCACCATTGCTCGCTTACGACGCTACTCGATTCTGTCACCTACCGTTGCAGCTCACCAGCTTATCGCTGCCGCTTGTTCACGACGTCGCTCGACTCTGTAACCTGCCACCGCTTGCTCACGACGCCGCTCATCTTTGTCGCCTGCCTCTGTAGCTCACCAGCTCTCGCTGTTGCCCCATCATGATGTGACTCGCTCACAATTCCACTCAATTTCGTTGCCTGCCCCGCAACTCACTAGCTTCTCGCAGCATCTCACTTGCTCACCACCGACTTCATCACCTACCCCATAGCTCGCCAGCTTTTCATAGCATCTCGCTGGTTCGCTATCGACTTCATTGCCTTCTTCTTTTCTTTGCTCACAAGGAAACACGAGGGTGGAAAAGTGTGCTAATTTTCTATCCTTTGAGTTTTCCTTTATCTTTCTCTTTTCTTTTCTCTCATATTTTCCATACCTTTTTGGAAATGCACATTTATGCTATGTTTAATTGAGCAGATGGAAAGTGAGAGGGAAGGGAATCGAAGAAGGAAAAGAGAGGAATGGAAACTGGATGGATTACTACAGTAACTACTGTAGCTACAATAATTTTTCTGCCTGATTCAGACGAAATGCAAGATTTGAGAAAATTGTGTACTGTTTACCTACTTTTAGCTACAGTGTTTTCCTTGCTGTTTTCCATCCACTATTAAACAAATAAAACTGTTTTTCCTTCTTACTTTCTTTCTTCTCCCACTTTTTATCCACTCTTTTAAACACAGCCTTAGGGATGAACGAAAATTTACAAGAAATGGAAAAACTATGGATGAATTTTATTCTAGGGAAAGAAAAAAAAATGAAGGATGAATTTTATTTGATATTTATATCTATCTAAGTTTTTTTTTACATATTTTTTGGTGGCGGTAGCGGCAAATGGCACTTGCAATGACGACAAGCAAAAACGGCGTGATTGTAGAAGGAGAATCGACTGAAAATTCTTTCCACTCGATTTGACCAATTTTCCAAAAAATTTTAAGAAATTCAAATTTGACTATTGAATTTTCATGCATAATACATGTCAGTCTTTAAATTAAAGTATGTATCACAATACGCATTAGCATTCGTCCTCCTATATATCCCTTCATCTTTAACTCAAAGAAAGAAAGTTCATGTTAACTAAAGAAAATAAATATAATATAATATATATATAAATAACATGAAAAATTAGAAAAAACAAAGAACATAACAAACTTTATATAAAATAATATCTTAGATAGTGACTTTGCCTAGAAATCTTAGGTACAGTCGGTAAAACTATATATCACCCACGAATAAATGTTGTGGATGGGTGGACGGGGGCACCGCTCCATGTGGTGACCCCCTCCATAGTTCGATTAGGAATTAAGTGTTTTGGGATGCATGTGTACACGAATAAAAGTTATATGCGGTGCCACCGCATCCATCCACCACTCAAGCATACATTGAGATATATAATTGCACACATCTCTAAATGTTTGAGATGTAATGAGTGGTGGATGATGCCACCGCATGTGGGGTGGATGGGTCACACATAAAACGATGCCCCGTCCTTTAACTATTTTTCATCACCTAGAATATATGAATCTTAAGATTGGACATCCTTGTCTCTTTCTAAGATAGATTTGAGGGGATTGGGCATAGTGGCCTTCCAACTTAAGTTCGTAGGTTTGGTTTCTTCTAGGATGTTTCCAAGGGACGCTTACGCTAGGCAAGCCCTCATAGTGATCCTCGGCGTTGGGTTCACTAGAGGACTTGTTAGGGGCTCTTCCTAAAATCCAAACAAATTTCATAGGTAAGATCATTGCCTAAGAATTTGGGGAAGGGCATTTTCATTAAGTGCTGTTAAAATTGTGTAATCTCAAAACAGAATAAAGGGTGATGATATCACCTCTCCCCAAATTCCAAGGTAGTACCTCGGGTAAGCATTCGATATTTATCGATATCAAATTTACCAAAAATGTTAAAAATTAAAATTAAATTAAATTTTTTATAAACCGAAATCTTATCGAACCAAATTTACCGAAAATCAGGCTATCAAGAATTTAGTTAATTAGGTGATGGGTAATGGGTTTTAGACTTTTAGTTATTAGTGATACTGTAATAAGATTAAGATATTATATATATATATTGATAAATTTAATTTTTACTGAATTAAAAAATAAAAACCGAAACTGAAATTTATAAATTTTATTATTGATATTGAAATCAAAATTTTTTTACTGAACCAAATTATTAAAATTTTTGATAATCTATAAAAATTGAATATATCAAACCAAATGCTCACCCTAGGATTGCTGCTTAGGAAATAAGAGATTGGTTTCTTGAATTCTATTTATGATATTTATTTTATATATATATATATTTTATCGAGTGCCGCTCTATAGAATTTTTGTTCTCTTAATTAAGAGCAGATAGATTACACAGCAGCACAACTAGACGAGCTTGCCCCCCATCAAATCAACACCTTAAACACAAAAAGGCCAATCAGCTGTACGATTCTGTCTCTACTCGTAGTACATCAAATCTTCCTCCCCTACAAAAAGATCATCCAGCAGATCGCCATTGCCGGCGCAGAAAAGCGGCAGCCCGGACTCGCCCGCCGCCCAAGCCACCGCCACAATATTCTCTTCATCACCAAAGAAGGGGTTGTCGTCGTCAGCCGTCGCCAGTGAGTTGCTCCAGTTGTAATCCTCCACAGCTTGCACCTCCGCTGCATTCGGTTCCAACAACACTCTGCAGCGTTCCGCATCCTCGGCTGCCGCTGCCACCTCCGCTTGGGCCGCCTCCGCCGTGCACGGCGCCGGCGCCACGTGGCTCTCTGAGGAGCCTCCTTTCTGCGTCCTCTTCCTGATCACTTTGTTCCAGTAGTTCTTGATCTCGTTGTCAGTGCGCCCGGGGATTCGGCCAGCTATCAGTGACCACCTAAATTTTGCAAAAATCTTTCAGTAAAAATCTTTTGCCTTTCAAGCAAGCAGAGATGAGTTGACAAAAACCTGTTTCCCAGAAGCTTGTGAAGTCGTATGATGAGCTCTTCTTCTTCCTCTGTAATGTTCCCTCTCTTAATGTCAGGCCGAAGATAGTTAAGCCAGCGAAGACGGCAGCTCTTTCCGCTACGTTTGAGCCCTAATTTTTCCCCCAGAAAGCATCAATTCAGAGCAAGCAAACAACGATTGTTTGTGTTCTTGATAATTACCAGCTTTTGCAGCAATGCTCGACCACTTGCTCGCTCCATGAGCTTCAATGCAGGAGACCAGCATTTGATCCTCCTCCCTCGTCCAACTTCCTCTCTGCCATGCCTGATGAGTCAATCCAAACTTCCTGCCCATTCTGTCACTGTTTTACCCCCGCGAGCCTTGTGGTTGTTCGTCTTATAATTCTTGTTTAAAGTGGGCGTCGAGAGATCTTAGAATGAATCCAGCTGCTGTCCAGTTCAGGCAATCAGCCAAAGCGAGGAAGACGACGCTGCGTTGCTTGGTCGAAGAAGCCGATGGCTTTACCAATCTTGGCCGCCATTTCCATTTTCTTCGGTGAAGTTGCAAGACAAGTAAATCTAGTGTGTAGATTTGGTGAGGTCGCGCAGCCATCAATTCCATTGCTGACTCATTCCACTAGCGTCTGAAAAGTTGGATCGATTGACTTCAACAGGTAGGTTATTGCTGAAGAAAAGGAACGAGATTTATGCAACTGCTGAGAGGAGGCTGAATGACCAGAGAATCATGAATATTTCCACAATTGAGAAACTGGTTGATCGATAAGAGTGTGGAGAAAGGAGATGGCTGAAGAGCGAGAATGATAGAAGATAGCAAGTGTAATGAAGACTTTTTAGACATGAAAGTAAAGTCTAATCTAATTTGGATTGACGCTGACAAACGGAAGGATGAATTCGTGGAATTCCACTTGCAATCCGTTTTCGCTGTTTACACCGTGTTTACTTAAACGAATCAAAATTGCACAGTAAAGTAAACAATAAAAAAAATATTGAATGTGTTATAAGTTTTTCTTTCTTGTTGTTTAGAAGAAAAAAAAAAAAGATTAATTTATACATCTTAATTTTTATATTTTTCACTCATGTTACATAAATTCTATTAATATTATAAAATTATTAATATTAAATATTAAATACGAACAGTGACGACGAGGATAAGCAGCGATGATGAGAACGAGTAGTGGCGGCAAACTCGAACAGCAACAGCGAAGATGTGTAGTTTAGGAAAGCTCATAGCGAGCGAGAACGAGCATCGGTGCAGTGAAAAGGCGAGGGTTCAAATTAGTGAAGTTAAGGCATAGTTTTAACTTTTCACCCGATTCAGACGGAAAATAAATGGAGGGTTTAATACCTAAGTTTCTCTCTTATTTTCTCTCCTAAACTATCCATCCTCCAAGTAAACAAGACTATACTCATTTCTTTTCTACTTTCTCTCATTTCCTTCTAACTTTCCCAATAAACAAGCCCTTAGTAAAGAATAAGACTATGTTTAGTGTACGAGTGGCTGACAATTACTATTGTTGGAGGCGTCGATTCGTGGTGTTCTTTCGGTTTTTGCACTCGTGTTCGTGCAAATAAATTGGTAGCGGGTATGCGGGGTGAGCAATGGTTCGGTAAAAACCAATTTTACCGAATTTATTGCCTGTGTCAATAAATTCAGTTTGGTAAATTCGGTTTCAATATCAGTATCGGTAATAGTTTTTTCTGAAAATTAGTATTCGGTTTTGGTATCGATTTTTTATTTTTCAGTTCAGTAAAAATCAAAATTACCAATACTAAGTATTAAATTAATAAATTCAGTAAATTACCAAATTTACCAATATAAATATAAAATTATTAAATTTTATTTAATAAATATATAAAAATAAAAATATTATTATATTTATATAGATAAAATAATTTAAATTGGTAAATCGGCAATTTATCAAAAAAATTTAGTAATTCACTTCGATAAAAAATTGACTTTTTTTTTAAAAATTCGGTTCGATTTCAGTTTTAAAAATTTTAGTAAAATATAAATCGATAAATTTAGTTTTGGTAAAAATTGAATGCTCATCCCCATATGCCAAGAAATATCATTAAGCTATTCAAATACTATTAAGCCATTTCTTGTAATACGATTTGGTGTGCTCTCTGCTCTCGCACCAGAAGGTGCGAGAACTTCAAAATCATAATGTGCAATCTTTATTAATATTCAATGATATGTTCCATTTTCAGATGTTTGTGTAGATAGCTTGGTAGGACTTATAAGAATATTTTGTATATTCATAAATACATGATCTCTTGCATAGATTTAGAATAATATAATAAATATTTAACACATATCTGATTGTGCCATTAATTCTTTTGTTATTTAATGTTCATACGTTAGGCTAGAAGTCTTCGACTGCTATCCCTCTTTAGACGACTCTCAATGGGTAGAGACAATTTAGTTGAGGATGCAAGTGGGGACCTAGTCCATATTTATAATGGTAAAACTTTAAGCTTCTTCCATAAAGGAGTTTTGGGTTTTGGGTGCAAAATCCATAATCCAATAAGGATTTCTCTCAAACTCAGGGTACAGAATCCAATATACAATAGTGATTCCTCTCTTAAAACCCACGGGCTACATAGGTCGTCTTTCATATTCAATAATGAGATGTTATGGGCCCATTAATCAATTAACGAATACTCTCACAAATTAATAATGTTAGACCAAAATTCCAACATTCTCCCATTTAGTTAACATTAATTGATTTATTATCTAAAAATTTTATAAAATAATAATTATTTGCAATATATATTAAAAATAATTTTGAAAGAAAGATGCTTTTGTTAATCCTGATAACATCTCATTCAATCCGGTCTAATGAAATGACCAATATTGAATCACGATGAAGCATTGTATTATTATGCAATACAAGCCCTCCATGGTCACAAGTATTAGCAGATTACATCAACATGGATCGTTATGTGACTGTGTAGTAAAATGATGTATCCTCAATATCATTTTCTTATCGATCCTCCTTATGATTTTTAGAATCAAATGAGAAATCCACCTTATGATTTCTCTAAACTAAATGAGAAATCCATAAATTTTGTAGCAAGATATATTATATATCAAACCGTCATGTATAAAGTTACATTATCCTTAAGACTTTAAAGTTATTTAGCAAACTATCATGCTTAAGGTTACATTATCCTTAAGACTTTAAACTTACTTAGCAAACCACCATACTTAAGGTTACATTATCCTTAAAACTTTAAACTTATTTAGCAAACCGCTATGCTTAAAATTAAACTTAAGATTTTATATTGTACAATTGCAAATGTTATGCATATAAAGAGTATAATGTAAATTAAAGGATATCACATGAACTCAACATCACATAACATGTATCAATTCAAAACAACATATGTGCACTCTAATTGATACAAATAATAAATGTGAATCAAATAATTAGGTTCAACATTGTATTGCATAAAACTCCCACTAACCAAATATATTAAAAGATTCTACAATACCTCATGTTTATAACATGGTTCTCAAATAGATATTGAGCTCTTGATCAATGGATATGCAATAAAAATGTTAAAATTAATATATTCAATCACTATGTCTCCTTTCTTAATTATATCCATGACTGTATGACACTTAATCTCATTGTGTTTATTGCACTTGGCCTTTATTGATCTAGGTCAAAATAATTGTCACATAAACTTAGTAAGACTTAAAATTGAAAACAACCATCAACAAATCTTGAGAAATAAGAATTAACTCTGTTATAGAATCAAAACCATCTATTATAGATATTAAAATCAAGTTTCTCCTCGAAGAAAAACACATAAAATATAAACTGTCTGTTCGAAAACAAGATATGAGATTATACTAATAGTTCCAATAAATTAGAGTACTATACCAATATCATTTCTCACTTTATGTTTTGTCATGTATTTGCTTAGTTTTCAATTGTTCATGAGCTCCTTGACCTTTCTTCTTTTCTAACCATGTCTTAAATTTGAGACAATTCTATTTCACATGACCTTTCCTTCTACAAAAGATACATTTCAATCCTCATTTTATGGTTGAAGAAAAACCTCTAATATTCTCAGCTTGATGTTTACGAGGCTTGACTCCTAGGGTATATCTATGACTACTATGTACCTTTTTCATGCCATTAAATTTTCTTCCAATTGTGAAAACTTAGAGTGAGAAACAAGCAAAGCAGTCTCATGAAGTTCCCTTTACAACTTATCTTCTTCATTAACATATTTAGATATCAAATCATTTATAGACCATGACCCATCTAGTGCATTGTAAGTGGTCTTAATCTAGCTAAACTGAGAAAATAAAGAATTTAAGGCATGATGTACAATAAATTTGTCAGCTAGCTCACTATCATGAACTTTTAATTTATCTTGAATATGCACTATTCTCATTATAAAATCTCTAACACCTCCCTCATTATTATATTTCATGCTAGTCATAAGGTTCATGAGATTTCCCGCCTCAGATTTGTCAGATATTAAGAATCTCTCCCCTAATATTTCAAGAAGTTTCTTAGCACTTTGAACTTATAGCAAACCACTTAACAAATGCTCTGAAATTTATCTCTTTATTGCATATAAACTTAATCTATTATATCTCTCCCACTTTGCGAATAGTTCCTTCTCTTCTAATGAACTATCAATGGAAGGTTTTGTTGGTTCACATTCTCTAAAAGCAAAATCAATGTCACCTATGCCAAGTGCAAATAAAATATCTTCTTTCTATCTTTTAAAGTTTGAGCCAGTCAGGATCTTTATAGTAGCTTGATTGCTATTAACAGAGAAGGAAACTGATTGAAATAAAAAGACTGAGTCAACATATTTTACAACAAAAGTGTAAACATATAACTCAAAGTTGATAAAGCATGATCAATAATCACATTTTCTCCTTTGAACATAAAAATAATATGAAATTTTATCTCAATAAAGTAAAAAAATAACCATTATGAATATCATCTCATATTATATCAACTAATTACTCTCTTTGGGTAAGTAAATTAATTAATATAACCGAGATAAAATCCATCATTATTATAAATACTAAAGTATATTATAATTAATTTTAAATGAGCCACTTTGGCAGCCAAACATTTATAGTAATTATAATTTTAATGTATTATATAATAATGCTAACATGTCTATATAATAATTTATCCATAATTACCCACATTGGGTAGGTAAATTACTTAATATAAGCAGGAAAAAAAAATCATATCATAAATATTGAACATATTATAATTAATCATAAATAAGCTACTTTGATAGCCAAACATTTATAACAATGACATGAATATATATTTATGTAATAACAATGACATGAATATATATTTGATTTAAACCAATGTTCATAACATTCTCTCTTATGACATATCTATATCAAAATTATCCTATACATACTAATTAATTACCCCCCTTGGGCAGGTAAATTAATTAATATAATTGGGATAAAAAAATTTCTTTTATAAACATTTTAATAAATAAAATTATGCTATAAATAAACTACTTTGGTAGCAGATGTTTATAATATAACATGTCTTCAATGTCATGAGCAAAAAACAAATCATTAAGATTGTCATAAATTAACAAAACCATTATGAAATATGGCCAAAAAATTGTATTACCATAAATTAACATATTAGACCAAAATAACTTAAATTTCAATAATTATGGTAGGACACATACATTTATGACATACATATAATTCAAAATGAACCAATATTGTTGCAAAACATTTTTCAATAATTATGGATCAAGTTTCTTTTGCAATAGCAATACAAACACAATTTTATTTATGCAATTAATAATGCATAAATGGTTCCAAAAATTATTAAGGCATTTATGTACAACTATAGCAATGTGCAAATAATAGAATGAATTAAAAACTCGATCCAATTGAAAGGCCAAAATATTAACCTTCCTTTGGGTCGATTAATATCCGCATAAATTACAAACACAACCTTCTTAATATTATAAAATAAATTAACTTACACAATACACTACTTTGATAGTCATATTACTTCAATTAATTTATTTTATAATATCAGACCTTTTATTATTTAGACAATAATAAAAAATAAATTATGTCACTATTTAAATTTATTAAAAAAATTATTTTTCTAGATTTATGAAAAAATCAAAAGCAAGCAGTAGCTTCACAGTATAGCTGGCCAAATAGCACTTTGCTACTTCTGCACATAGCAGAAAACTCAACCCAGATGACTAGAAAACTCACATCAGAAATGACACAACAGCCTGCTTTTACGCACAATAGCATTGCTTATGTGCATAGCATAGCAGAAGGCATAGCCCAGGCCCAAGCCCAACAAGCCAGGCCAGACGCCAAACCTAAACAATAGGCCCTAAAACGGTCCAAATCTACCCCAAAGGCTAGACCCAAAACCGGATATGTTAAAGAAATGGATTTGAACCCAAAATTGGATCAGATCCAGCCCACATACGCGAGAAGTGGATCCTAATCCGGATGCACCCTCACACCTGGATCCGCGCCGCATCACCGCATGCGAGCAAAATCAGCGCTCGTAGCCACACGCGACGCTTGCATTGACTAATGCGTCTGCAAGTGCATGGATTTATCGAAGTAATAAAAAAAATTATCGTTCCCAACAAGGATCTGGCGGTCAAGTACCAATTACACGACTCGTCTATATCTAAGTGACTCAATTCGTGATTTTGTGTGAACTCCTAAGTACGAAAAGTAGCAGAGGTAATACTTTTAGGTAAAATTCGGTTTTAAAAGGTCAGGACTCGGGATTTCACCACACTGACACTTATGAATTTGATAAAAAAAATGACTCTTTGAACATAATATTATAGTCATGAAAGACATTTTTCCTATGGTACAGACTACCTCCTCCCAAAGTGTAATTCGCTACGCTAATTCCCTACTCTCATGACAATTAACGCAACTAATCTTATTAAGTTCTATGAAAAATCATGAAATCCTTCAAACGAATCCAAACTACTCTCGCGATTGGATTCGTAGATTTGAATAAAATAATTCCGATGCTACGATTCACTTCCCAGTCCTTCTCGCAATGTCTAAGACACAACTATACTTAGTGAGAGTAAATTACGGAGTAAATACAATTCTATTCAAATCAATGCTATAATGAACATAACAAAGAGTAAAAATATAATTTTTAATCTATAAACGTCAGTGGGCTACATCCCTAATTCCGAAATAAAGTTTACTTGCTCATGTTCAAAGTTAACAGCATGTTTATGTATGAAACTTGCATCGAATCTTATCAAAAGTACAAGAATTCACTAAGAAAGTAATTAGAAAAGTTTCCCCTCAATCTGGAGATGAAAATGAAGTGATCAATTCTCCCTTTGTGTGAATTCTCACTGGAAATTTGCCCTGGAACTGAATTTCGCCCTAGCCGCCGCCTCTAATTGTGTTCGCCCGTAGAAGTCTCTTTTACCCTCGAAAAATCCTTCCTTTTATACTTTAATCGGTTCGGAACCCTTCAAGGAAGAATTCTAGAGCGTTTAGTTCAAATCCGAATCGAGTGAAAAACTCGAAGGGGCGGAAAAACTCATGGCTTGTAAACTGTTTGCGACTGTGGTCATGAAAGTTTCTATGAATAAAAGCTCTTGTACACAGAAATATTCACGGCTCGTGAAGGATTCACAGCCTCACCCGTGAAAGTTCCTATGAACTTTTATACTTAGCCACGTTTTCACCCCTTGAACTCGAAACTTACGGCCGACCGATAAACTCACGGCTAAGGCCGTGAATGTCGCGTCTAACACTATTTTCACCCTAAATTTGATGTGCGACCTCATAATTTCCTCGGAAATCATGCTATGGCTTCAAAACTCCTCAAATCCATCATTTTTACACCATTTTACCTGCATTTTCATAAAAACTAAGAAAAGTGAAGATTCCATAGCAAGTGAAGTAAAAAAATATTAAAAATTAGTATAAAATCACAGAATAAGCCCAAAATATCATATAAAATATAGGTAAAAATATGATGTAAATACAACGCATCAAAATACCTTAAACTTAAACTTTGCTTGTCCTCAAGCAATATTCTGAAATGTATGAAGAATGTAAAGATAAGAAATAATCTTATTTGTTCTCTCCTTAATAACGTCCCAGTACACAATTCAAGCAGTCATATTTTTCAGAACTCAAGTAATTAAAGAAAAATTATAATAGAGATAAATTCTCATGAACTTACAATCCAAGAAAGATAAAATTAACAGTTCATGTCATAACATTCATTCTTCACACACTAAGTATCAAACACTCTTACATTACTGATAGGTGTCCATTTTATAGGATTTAGAGTCTTGTTTCTACCATCATTATAGGCTTAAGTTCTATTTTATGTCACATTTTGATATCTTTTCTTGTAAAGTATGAAATCTTCACTCCTTTTTGGATATTTGTGAAATGCAGGTCATTTCTCTACATTTTCATGAAGAATATTGAAGATTTAATGTTACGCCCCGGCGAAAGACTTCACTAGGGACGTAAGAGTTTAGGGAATAAAAGCCAACACAATATCACACTTCATATCATATTACCACAACATAACAATCACTAACAAAATGTGTATAAAACCTCAAGTCTCATGATTGAAAACCAAAAAACAAATCATGGTATGCTTATTACAATTTCTCAACAAAACTCGAAGTTGGTTAGCAATGCAAAAAGAAATACAAATGTCACAACTCAAGAAACAAAACCACTTTAGCTATTTATTTCCCCACAGCCGTCATTTCTATCTAGCTATTCGTTTTGGGTTTGGGCCGGACCTGGACCTGGAGGCAAAACAAAGGAGTTAGCGAGAAGAGCTAAGTAGGAATCACAAAATGCATGTAACAAGGAAAGGTAATTAAAAACAATTTCACTATTCTACATGTAAACATCACATCATCATAGTCGTGTAAAATCAAGAGCGTAACCACATAATAACCTCACAATCGAGTCCGCACTCTTTGTTAGAGTGTTTCCATCGTTGCTCAACCGATGGAACAACTGCCCCTCAGACAGCTCGGGGGATGTTGCGTCCAACATCCAGGACCCCGGTAAGTCTAATGACTTCCCGTCAGGTGACCTCTAGCTAGCACCTCTATAGTCGATCCACACTCGACACTATAGAGTACACGGTGGTATCATAAGATCCATCAATGCCACGACATCAGTAATCACCAAAAGAACTAAATTATCATCACAAGTGTATTAACCAAAGCAACCATGCAACCATGTCATATCCATCACAATGATCAATAAACAAATGATAATGAGTTCAACGGTAAAGAAGCAATAATCAATGGAAGTGAACTATAAGGTATCACAGATTTCAGATAATTCAAAATGATGTGATGAAAGAAGAAGGATTAGATTCCTACCTCAAATGTTGACTTAACAGAATTCTACCAATATTCTGTATTATTGATCCACTTGAAGTCCAATCCTGATTTCCTTGTTACCTTAAAATTATAATACCATATATTTGTTAATTACTTATTAAGGTATGAAGACTAAGAATCCAAATACATATACCTATAACTATTTTGAGACAATGTTATCATTTATTAAATAACTCATTCATATTTTTAAATGTTACCAAAAATATAGGTAAATAAAATTACCATGCCGCGCAGAAATGTTCAAACTAGTAAAAGTTAATTTTACCACCTCTAACTATGCATTTCCATATTATTTCAATTAAGTATCCTATTGCCGTCATCATTTGAATCCATGAATTAATTCCTTTTGCTATTAATTTATTGTATCTCTCTATTCCTGGAAGAATTAGCAACTATTTAAGAAATACTTAAGGGTTATATACAAGAACTCCAATTATCAAAGTAAAATTTTACAAATCTACTGTTACAGTTTTAAAGGAAAGAACCCAACTCTAGGAAGCTTAGATTGCAGCCGATTAACACTAGAAATCTCATAAAATAGAAGTCCAATTATTTGTATAACAAATCTAATACTTCTATTAATTAAACTATTAATATATATCTTGCCATCAGTGTCCACCAAAAAGCCACGGAAATATCTTTACATAGACTTCTCTTTCTGATTTGCAAAAATCCATCAGCAGCTCATTAAAATTATTTAAGTGGAGTCTTATGGATCCAATTTAATTGTTCTCTTGTCAAATACATGTGCCTTAGGAATTTTTTATAAATTTTGTACACTTGCCATTAACAAAATCTTTCTACTTAAATAATCAAAATCTCTTAAAACCACATACTCATATATATATACTGATGAAGGTGTAAATGCTGCTTAAGAAAAATAAGTGATGATTAATTATAAGGAGTACTTACAAACATGGAAAAATATGGTATTACAAATGACCAATTAAAGAACACATCTATCTGCTACAAACGCATGAAAGTTATAAGAGATACTAACATAAAAATTAGTGACAACAAAGTAAAACCAAGATTTATATACATCTGATCACAACATATTAGCAAAAGAAAAAGAAAGAAAAAGTTCGGTCATGGCAGCGTGTATTAAAATAAGTAGGGAGGCTATCATTGGTAGAGGAATTATCTGGAGACATTTCAGTTTGCATACCAAAGCAGGAATCAAATGAGAATTTGTAAAAAAAATCTTTGAAGGCATAATGTTCATCCCTTAGACATCAAATTAGATTTTTGTCGTCAAAAGAATTTCATAAGAACCTAAATCCAAATTTAGACCGAAACGCTACCATAGAGCAATGATCAACAAGTAACTTGATAATTTTATCTCAACTACTTCTCAATCAAGCTTATTTGACGATGCTGATTATGATAGCTGAAGAAAGGAAGGGTACAGGTTGTACAACATGAACCATCTTATTTTACCCAAAACACATAAGTTACTTGAGTTTGTTTTCGGATTCATAGCTATATCCTCAATAACTGATTTGGATCAGTGCATCATTTCTATTCCTCATCCTCTCAATTGACAAATTCTAAACCCTATTCAGAAGCAGGGAAGAGTCACACAAATGAAAACTTGCGTTAATATATATTTTTTTTTTTTGACGATTGGGAACAAAACTAGAATAATTATACTACCAATTTGGATCTGTAATGCCTACAGATGTATAAGGTAAAAAAGAACTTCTAAAAATTTAGAATACGCATATATCCTTTCTCCTTTCAAGAAGAGGGTTATTTCATCCAAGAAATTCAGAAATGCTCTCATCTAAAAAAATATTGAAAGAAGAAAGGAGGAAGAAATCAGCCGATAGTTTAGGGATGAAAGATTTACCTCAATGAAGGGAAGAGAAAGAAATAAGATGGGAGAAGATAATAAGGCGTTCGTGCTTAGGAGATAATCTTCACCAAGCGCCCAAACGAAACCCTTCGTCGTTGCCCCCTGAAGAACGAGAAGTTGCTGCCCAAGAAGAGGAAGAGGAGACCTCGTTGTCGCCTCTGCTCACGAAAAGAACAAAACACAAAACGAAAAGGAAGAGAAACCCTCGGCAAGAGAAAAGGAAAAAGGGTTTAAAGAAAATTTACACATAAACCCATAGGTGTCTAAAAATTACAAACAAGTCCTGCAAAATAAAATAACAAATTAGTTTTAACTTAAATTATAACATTTAATGTTATAAAAAGATTTGTCATAGTTCGGCGAGGTTACAGGTAAGATTTCAGCCTTTTTGGGGCTTTTTATGGAGAACACGGCCTGCCCGTGTCCAGAAGCACGCTCGTGCTTACCTTCCTACACTTCACAGAGGCAAGCACGGCCTGGCCGTGCTTACATTCCTGCAGCATTCTGTGAGCCAGACACGGCCAGGGTGTGTCTAGAAGCACGGCCGTGATAGCTTCCACGCAGATCGACCTTTCGACGATTTTTCGCCCGATTTGAGTGATTCGAAACTCGGAATTGGCTGAAATTTGGAGGGAAACTTCCTAACTGCTCAAGGAAGAGATAGAACCATAAAATAGAATTTTTGGAGCGGTTTTGGGGGTTGAACTTTGGAGAGAGGCTACTTAGGGCGAAAAGGGGTGATTTTACTCATTCAAGGGCTCGATTCGAAGGATTTCTTTGGGGCTATCGAGAGAAGACCAAAGATCTATGATCTCCTACCTAAGATCTATAATTTCCCTTCTTTTTGTATACATTTTCGTGGGTTTTAATTGTTAAACGATGCATGTTCTAGAGTAAAACCCTAGTTCGGGACTCGGGCGTAGCTCGTTGAACACATTTCCTCATGTAAAATATTTTTTTATTGAATCTCAGTGATGGCTTTTAGTAAATTGACTTATTTAAATGAGTTGTGCTTATTGTGTATTTTTGTTTTGGCCAAACATTTGTATGTGTTAAGTGTTACGAGATGAACTGAGAGGTGAATCGTAACACTCGATCGTTCTCATTTAAACTTGTTACTAGAATTATGAGAGTCGTTCGACGTCACTCGAGGATTAACGATATTTCATAGAGATTAATGGGTCTCTTAGGTTAATTTTGCTACGAGAGTAAGAAATTAGCTTATGCTAGACACCGGATTACGCTTCGAGAGAAGGTAACCTGTACCATAGGAAAGATCGCCTTAAGTTGTTTACTATCGGATTGCGCTTCAAGAGAAGGAGATCCGTTTTCTATTTCAATTCATTGATTGTTTTACATTTAAAGCTTTCAACGAGGTGAAACCTAAAATTCCGAACACTTCTTAAACTGTAATTTTCCCTTAAAGTCGTCGACTTCTTGGTTTGATAATTTAGTTAATTTAGTTTTAGAACTATTCTTTTATTCTGTGTTTGAATCATCTAGCTTTCAATGACACTAAAGGTCAGTACTTGACACCTGCTCCCTATGGGAACGATATTATTTACTACTTCGATAGACCATGCACTTGCGGAGCCTATCAAGTTTTTGGCATCGTTGCCGGGGAGCAAGGCGTAGTAAATATCGATTAAGTAATAGTTGAGTTGATAGACTAGATAATTTTTTATTTTTGTTTGCCTTTTGTTTTTCTTTTATTTGATTTGTTCATATTTCTTGTCTTCTTTCATTCTTCAAACTTATATTATTCTTTGGTCTGCTAACCCTGTGCATGCCAAGAACAATTAGAATATGTCAGCTAGTGCCAGAAGACCCCGAGATTGAAAGGACTTTTCGCGCTCAAAGAAAAGTTCAGGACCACCAACTTGAGGAACACTTTCCAACCACTACTATAATGGACCAGAGCCGCTCACTACGAGATTTTGCTGTACCCAATGTACAGTGCTTACACTCCAGTATTGCTTAACCGGAGGTCGAAGCAAATAACTTTGAGATCAAGCCGGCCCTCGTGCATATGGTTCAGCAAAACCAATTCAGTGGTTCACCACAGGATGACCCTAATCTCCATTTATTAATTTTTCTTGAATATTGTGATACCCTCAAAATTAATGGGGTAATTTCTGATGCTATACGCTTACGTCTTTTTCCTTTCTCCCTCAGGGATCGCGCGCGCGCATGGCTACAGTCCCTCCCACACGACTCCATCACAACATGGGATCAGCTTTCCCATGCGTTCCTCTCCAAATATTTTCCATCGAGCAAGACGGCTCAGTTGAGGAACCAAATAACGAATTTTAGCCAGAGGGAAGGCAAGTCGCTCTACGAGGCCTGGGACCGTTTCAAGGAGTTGCTACGATTGTGCCCACATCACGGACTGAAAAAATGGGTACTCGTGCATACTTTCTATAACAGTCTTTTATATAATACTCGTTTATCTGTAGATGCACCCGCGGGAGGAGCCCTGATGAACAAAAACGTTGACGATGCTAAGAATTTAATCGAGGGCATGGCTTTGAATCATTACCAATGGACGAGTGAGAGAAATATCCCGGTAAGAGGAGGAGGTAAGCATGACCTTAACATTTTGAGTTCGTTGGCGGCCAAGGTTGACTCCTTGTCCCACTAACTGACATCAATGAATTTTAATACATCGTCTGTTAATTCAATAACATGTGAAGTTTGTGGTAACTTGGGACATGGTGCTACTAACTGCCAGATAATGGCACTTTCTTCTTCTGATGCTTCTGTTGAGCAGGTGAATGCCTTAGTAAGTCAAGATCAGAGGATCCAGAATGACCCATTCTCGGGCACATATAACCCCGGATGGAGGAGTCATCCAAATTTTTCCTACTGGAACACTCAAAACCAAGCTAACCCACCGAACTTCAACAATCAGGCTCCCCAGGGAAATTTTAGCAATCAGTTCTCTCCACCTCAATTCAGGCCACCACCCCCCGGATTTCAAGAAAGGCAGTTTAATCAGCCTCAGAAATCCAGTTTAGAGTTACTGCTGGAGAATTTCATCAATACTCAGTCAAAACAAAATGAGGGTGTTGATGAATCTATTCAGCAGTTAAATTCCAAGGTGGACCCCCTGCTTTCTCACTCGAAGACACTTGAGAACCAGATTGCTCAACAGGCTGCTTCCAGCTCTAGGCCATTAGGGAAGCTCCCTTCTCAAGTAGAGGCAAATCCGAGGAAGCATTGAAATGTGATTATGACATGCAGTGGTGTCCAGTTGCAAGATCCCCAGTTGGCCATTCGAGCAGCTATTGTTGAAGAGTCTGAAGATGTAAGCTCAGATGCACAGTATTCTGAGGAGTTGCTTTTGGATTCTAAGATCCAACCTGCACCAGTCCCAGTTCCTTCACCACCTTATGCACCGCCTATCTCTTGTCCTCAGAGATTGGTCAAGGCGTTGACAGGACATTACAGCTCACTGATGCTCACGAAACTCCAAGATCCTGACATTTTTTCTATTTCTTGTAGTATTAGCAATTTTTCCATTGAGAGAGTTCTCTGTGATTTGGGGGCCAGTGTGAGTACCATGCCTCTCTCCCTGTTTAAAAATTTGGACTTGGGAGGCTTGGAATCCACATCTATAACTCTTCAGTTTGCAAACGGTTCTATACACTGCCCAGTGGGAATAGTAGAGGATGTCCCAATTAAAGTCAGGGAACTCTTTGTCCCTGTAGACTTTGTAGTCTTGGATATGTCAGAAAATTCAAGATTGTCACTTATCTTGGGCCGCCCTTTCCTAGCTACCACTGGAGCTGTTATAGATGTCAAGAAAGGGAAGCTTTCTCTGAACTTTTGTGATACTATTTTAGATTTTCATTTATCTATTGATATGTCAGGTCCTTCTTTTTCAGGCTCATGCTGTAACGTGGAGACAGTACCTACGCTTGCAAAGTGTTCAAAGGCTAAGTGTGATTGTCCTGCATCCCACTTTTGCACAGACATGGGCGCACGTGCTTCACATATAAGGGATGAATGGACCACTCTGGATGACTTATTTGATACGGACCTTGATTCTGGTTGCACTGCGATTTTTCATGATGGCATTGATGAGGATTATTTATTATTTTTTAGAAAGACAGACAGTGAACTTAAAAATATTTTTATTTTGCATGATTTTAAGACATTGACCTATGTACACCTATTATTACTGCTGTTTATCTCAATAGGTGTTACTTTTAAGTGAAGAAGAAAGGGGCATTTCCATGCCATTTCTTCTGCCTCTGATCCACCTGACGTTCATTAATGCTAAGACATCGGTCAAGTTGTAGACCTAAAACCAGCACTGCTTGGGAGGCATCCCAAGTATTTATCTTTTATTATGTTGTGTTGATAGGACAATCTTGATATTATTTCTTGTGATACTCTGTTATGTTTATTTGTTATTTCTGTTTTGATAATTTTGTGATATCCAATGGCAGGATTTTTATGATTTTGTACATTGCAAAGCATGTTACTAATATTGGGAATTTTCTATAATTTTTCAGGAATTTTTACAAGTCGACGAGCTAAACACGGCCTAGCCGTGACCACCGTCACGGTCGTGCTTGACTCGTCGACTTCATAGCAGCTTTGCCGCAGCGAACACGGCGATGTCGTGTTCATCACCACGGCTGAGGACCACCTAGCGATTCAGGAGATGTGGCGACGCATGAATTCCAAGGGGAGCAAGGCGATCTCCTGTTGTCTTGCCTTGTTCCAGCTCACTTTTTGCTGCCTTTATTCCCTTAGTAAGTTGTTTCCTTTACTTTTGCTATCATGTACTTTTTACTGCATAGGAGACTATGCAGTTCTTTTGCCGTAGGTAGAGGGTTTCCCTTCTTAGTGTGCCTTTAGTGTGTTTACTATTTAGTGTGTTTGCTCTTTATTGAGATTTCATAACCAACGTGCATATGATATATTTTGCTTGTGATGACTTCAAAGAACTAAGTCTGTGATGGTGTTTCCTAATCTTGTCCTCATATTTACATGCTATTCTGCATCATGATGAATATCATAAAGATATGTCTGTCTTTTGAGTTAAGGGAATGAATATCTCATCATGACTGCTTTTATGCTTAGGAATCCATGGTTCTAGATTATATTTGAGTATGCTTACTGAGACTTGCATGATGTTCAGATGGTCGATCCTTATTTTTCTGAATTACTTCTTACACAATATTATGTTTTGGCATATTCATGTTTATTATAGTCCTTCTTACCAGCTTATCAACATGATTGCATTAGGTTGTACCAAAACAAAAACAAGGGGCAGTGGTACCTAAGTGACAATGACCCAAACGTTCATCTAACTTGGCACTACCGAAAAAGAAAAACAAAAAAAAAAGAAAAAAAAAAGAGAATAATAAAGAAGACATGAGAAAAGGAGTGTGGGAAAAGTGAATAACTCCTCTTTCTTCTACCTTAGGGTGAAGAAATGAGTTTGTGTGCATTATGTGATGCATACACCCTGAGTTCATTCTCTAACTAAGTACCGGGGGTGCATTCATCACAAATGTTTGTCTTTCGTGTGACAAGGTTGAAAATGAATTCAGAGAAGTAGCTTGAACCCGCCGATTGAAAATTTATGTTTCTATGCTTAAATGTTTTATCTAGTGCAATTACCCTTGATTGGCTGAGTTCAGAAGGAAATGATGAGTATGAATAATCTTAGCATAGTTATGTGATTTTCCTATTTTCAGAATTGTGATTAAACCTTGAACATTATTCTTTGTTCGCAGTTTAGTTTATCTCAATTTATTCTTCAACCTAGGATTGAGTCTAAGTGCTGTCATATGAGGTTCATACCTTAACTTTTATACATGCTGTCTTTTTGATATCTGATTATTTTAGATAGTATAATTACTTGAGGACAAGCAAGCTTTTAAGTCTGTGATATTTTGATAGGTGTCCATTTTATAGGATTTAGAGTCTTGTTTCTACCATCATTATAGGCTTAAGTTCTATTTTATGTCACATTTTGATATCTTTTCTTGTAAAGTATGGAATCTTCACTATTTTTTGGATATTTGTGAAATGCAGGTCATTTCTCTACATTTTCATGAAGAATATTGAAGATTTAATGTTATAAAAAGATTTGACATAGTTCGGCGAGGTTACAGACAAGATTTCAGTGTTTTTGGGGCTTTTTATAGAGAACACGGTCTGCCCGTGTCCAGAAGCACGCCCGTGCTTACCTTCCTACACTTCACAGAGGCAAGCACGGCCTGGCCGTGCTTACATTCTTGCAGCATTCTGCGAGCCAGACACGGCCAGGGTGTGTCTAGAAGCACGACCATGACAGCTTCCGCGCAGATCGACCTTTCGACGGTATTTCTCCCGATTTGAGTGATTCCGAACTCGGAATTGGCTGAAATTTGGAGGGAAACTTCCTAACTGCCCAAGGAAGAGATAGAATCATAAAATAAGATTTTTGGAGTGGTTTTTGGGGTTGAACTTTGGAGAGAGGCGACCTAGGGCGAAAGAGGGGCAATTTTTGCATTCTAGGGTTCGTTTGATCCAGATTCTTTGGGGCTATCGAGAGAAGACCAAGGATCTATCGTCTCCTACTCTTGTATTGTAAATTCTCTTCCTTTCGAATATATTTTCTTGGGTTTTCATTGTTGAATGATGTATTTGTTAGCGTAAAACCCTAGTTCGGAACTCGGGCGTAGCCCGTTGAACACTTCTGCACATGTAAAGTATTTTTATTGAATCTCAGTGTTATTTGTAGTAAATTAACTTATTTACTTGAGTTGTGCTTATTGTGTATTTTTGTTTTGGCCAAACATTTGTATGTGTTAAGTGTTACGAGATGAACTGAGAGGTGAATCGTAACACTCGATCGTTCTCATTTAAACTTGTGACTAGAATTATGAGAGTCATTCGACGTCACTCGAGGATTTACGATATTTCATAGAGCTTAATGGGTCTCTTAGGTTAATTTTGCTACGAGAGTAGGAAATTAGCTTATGCTAGACATCGGATTACGCTTCGAGAGAAGGTAACCCGTACCATAGGAAAGATCGCCTTAAGTTGTTTACTGTCGGATTGCGCTTCGAGAGAAGGAGATCCATTTTCTATTTCAATTCATTGATTGTTTTACATTTAAAGCTTTCAACGGGGTGAAACCTAAAGTTCCGAACACTTCTTAAACTGTAATTTTTCCTTAAAGTCGTCGACTTCTTGGTTTGATAATTTAGTTAATTTAGTTTTAGATATATTCTTTTATTCCGTGTTTGAATCATCTAGCTTTCAATGACACTAAAGGTCGGTACTTGATACATGCTCCCTGTGGAAACGATATTATTTACTACTTCGATAGACCGTGCACTTGCGGAGCTTATCAATTACTCAATGGACAAAAATTTATTTTAAGAATCTTGGTGATGCTAAAGATAAGAGATTTTTAGAGTAATTTGGTTTTTAAACAGTTATATGCCCTTTTCTGTTAGCATCATAATAGTGTTTAAAGTATACCACAAAGCAGTATAATGTAACTCATGGTCTCAATCATAAGGTCAACGAAGTTGTCCACCTCGCTCGCCTGCGCTCCCTTTCGCCACACGCCACCTCTCGTTTGTCTTCACCTGCAGAAGCCAAGACGAAGACTTTTGAAAACCAATAGGGGAGGCGACCTTGTTAATGGCCACGAAGATCGATGGATCAAGGTGAAACCTAAGTTCGTCTTGCGACGAAAAGCCTACATCCGCTATTTCACGAACGCTTGAAAACGTCAACGGCGTCTGAGCCAACGATGCGTCCACCTCCTCTTCAACCAACGAGGATTTCCAAAAAACTGAATGTCGGGATTTTGTCCTACGCCAATTTGGATCCAACAAGTGGTGATGTTACAATGGCGATAAAGGACAAAGAAATTTCGTCGCTAGGATTAGGGCATAAGCCCTAAACATGCCGAGACGCCGATTAACTTGATTTCAGCGATGATCGCCGACAAACACATGGTATAATCGCTTCGGGCGACAAGCAAATAACAAAATCAAAACAATATCGAAAAGAAAAGATTTTGACAATTAAATTTATCATGCATTCTAAATCCATACAAACTTAGCTCTAATCCACTTGTAAGAATATTTTGAATATTCATAAATACAGGATTTCTTGCATAGATTTAGAACAACATGAAAAATAAATATTGAACATATGCCTAATTGCGCTATCAATTCTTTTGTCCTTTAATGTTCATACATCGAGCTAGAAGTCTTCCACTACTATCCCTATTTAGACAACTCTCAATGGGTAGAGACAATTTAGTTGAGGATACAAATGAAAACCTAGTCTATATTTATAATGATAAAACCCTAAGCTCCTCCCATAAAGGAGTTCTAGGTTATGAGTGCAAAATCTATAATCCAACAAGGATTTTTCTCAAACCCAGGGTGTAGAATCCAATATCCAATAGTCATTCCTCTTAAAACCCGCGGGCTACATGTGCCATCTTTCACATTCAATAATGGGATATTATGGGCCCATTAATCAATTAACAAATGCTCTCACAAATTAATAATATTAGACCAAAATTCCAATAGGACTCCATGGTGGTCTATTAGTATGTTATAGTTTCACCATGACAGGAGATCATATGTCATGATGATAGTGAGTTAGTGAAAGTGAATCTCATATCCTTACAAGCATGTTGCAACTAATACCCACCAATGTTGCTAGTTTTATCTTTTGTTACTGTAGCTCCTGTGATCATTTTAGATAAATTTCATTTCAGGGCCTGGTGGAAATTGAATGTAGGGTTTGGGAAAGTAAAGGCATCAACATAAAGTATGAGGGTAGGGAGAACAAGAAAGGGTTCAAAGCTGGTGCCTTGAAATATGGGATGGGAATTGGCTATGCTAAACAATGTGAATTAGTTCAAGGAACTTAAAATTTTCATATTGCTGTTAGAAAATAACAGTTTCTTCACTCTGATTCGTCCTCTTCTATAATGACAGGAAGCTGCTGACATGGCATTTCATGGACGATTTTGTAGTGAACTTCAGTGACTGCCTTATGTAGGGAGGGCGAGCTCGCTCGTTGCGACGGGAAGCAACGGCGGGGGCGACAGCTGAAGGAGGAGGGCTAGATGATGATGGCGGAAGGAGGAGGAGGCAACGGCGATGACGACGGTGGAAGGAGGATGCATCGACGTTAACAATGACGGTGGAAGGAGGAGACAGCGACGTCGATGGCGACAGTGGAAGGAGGAGGCAGCGACAATGATTCAGTTTCAAAAAGCGACGGGAGGCAACGGCTGAAGGAGGAGGCAGCAACGACGATGGCAGAAGGAGGAGGCAGCAACAACGATAGCGGAAGGAGGAGGCAACAGCGGGGATGGCTGAAGGAGGAGGCAGCGACGGCGACGGCGGAAGGAGGAGGCAGCGACGACAATAGTGGATGGAATAGGCAGCGGGTACGATTCGGGCTGGAGAAGCGACGATGAGGGCTGGAGGGTGATGGCGAGGGCGAGGCTAGAGGGTGATAGCAAGGGTTGGAGGAAGCGGAAGTGGCAACGGGTACTACGACAAGGGCTGGATGAAGCAAAAACAACGGCGGGGATGACGACGAGAACGACGGCGAGGGCTGGTGGAGGCGAACGAGAGAGCAGCGAGCACTGGTTGAGGTGAACGAGAGAGTCTTCGTGTTTTCTACCTGAATCAAGCGGAAAATAAAACAAGCGTTTTTCCCTCCATTGCTTTTTCATCTGTCCAAAGAAATGACGGAAAGCAATATTTTTTTTCTTTCCACTGTGTCTTTTACTGTGGATTTCTTCTAAGGAAACATAGCGAGATAAACCATTGTTGTTTTTCTTCTTATTTTCATATAAAACATAATTTTATAGGGACTGCTGGTGGGTGGCTAGTTAGTATATGCTACAGCAATATGTACGATAATCAATGTCATCTCAATTGATTGAGTATATAGGATACTACGAATCATGATAGCAAACGAGAAAGAAAGAAGAAAGGAGCTATTGTGTGTCTCTGTATCTCTCTTCTCGGAAAAAATATCCTAGACACGGGTCGTGCCTAGGGTGGATTTGTCATAGCACAAATCCTACACGAGGCTACTCTACCATGTAAACCGCTTTGAGATTTGTGCATTCTTCTACATAAATCCCTGTAATAGCACAAATTTCAAAACAAATCTAGGGTGGATTTGTCACCGTGCCTAGACATTTTGTCATGTCAATTCATTGAGTACATAGGATACTATGAATCAATCATGATAACAAACGAGAAAAAAAAAGAAAGGAGCCATTTGTGTGGCTCTCTCTCCTTCTCTGAAAAATATCATAGACATAGGGCGTGCCTAAGATTCCTACGCACGAGGCTATTCTATTATGTAAACCGCTTTTAGATTTGTGCGTTCTTCTTGCCTCGACATTTTTCCATACTACTCCAGTGCCAAATGGCGATCACGGCCAGTTCGGCCTTTGTTGTTCATTTTGCGGCACCGCAAAAAGTTCCATCAACTTTCATGCGACACATGGCGTTAGTTTTAGTCCTCCCTTCCCGTGAAACGTAGTAGGTGTAAACGCATCAAACATATTGACTCAGCACGCTTACCTTATCAAGCCGACTGCCACCGTATACACATCGAGGATATTACAGACTCAGCAACAAATAAACAGCCACCAGTGTTTCCCAATAAAGGTGATCTACCTTCCAAGCAAACATCATTGTTTCCCAATAAAGATGATCTACCTTCCAAGCAAAACTAGTCGGAGATCAAATCAAATCAAATCAAATCACATATTGATTTGCAAATCAATTGTAAATATTGACATTTATGTATCATAGCACTCTATATATATACGCCTGTATGATTCTTTTGTAAAGACAAGGAGAAATAAAAATATTTCACTCCACATATCTGCTGTGCCCATACAAGTTCTTGGTTGCTCGACATCAACGCCATCTTACATGGTATCAGAGGCAATTCCTGTTCTCTCTATCACTCTCTGACGAGATCTCTTCATCGACGTTCAACCTCCAAAATCAAGGTGGATCTTTCTCTCACGTGGTCTCTCTGGAATCAAACAGAGCACGCGCTACTTGCTGCAAATTTGTGGATTTTCAGATTAGCGTGTCCCGACGAGAGCCTTGGAAGAGATGGTGCTCTGATTAAGCACCGAGGCCTACCCTGCCCCACATCTCCACCTTTGTTTACGACTTCATCTGCGACTGGTGAGAGATTCCAAGCTTTCTTTTCGCACGCTAACTCTGGTGACCTTTTGTACGTAATACTTGTTATGAATTCTGAGCTCAATTCCGCATCCTCACAACACTCAACTGGTTCAACGAACTCATCTATTTCTCTTAGTGGAGTTCCCATCTTACCACTCAAATTAACAAATGATAACTATTTGCTGTGGAAAACTCAGTTTATTCCTCTCTTCCGAGTTCATAGATTACTTGGTATTGTTGACGGCACCGACCCCATACCATCACCGACTGATCCAAACTTCCATGACTGGATCACCAAGGACCAACTTATCCTCACCTGGATCAACGCTACACTTACCGAAAGTGTCTTCCCCATGGTGGTTGGCCTCAACTCTGCTCACGAGGTATGGACTGCACTTGCTAGAGCCTTTCAATCAAATTCCAGAGCTCGTGTGCTACAACTTAAAAATCAATTACATATGATTCAACGGGGGAGCGACTCTGTTCATGAATATATGCAAAGGATAAAATCTGTTGCAAACAGCTTAGCTGCAATTGGAAATCCGATTCCTGACGCGGACCTGATTATGCATGTTCTTAATGGGCTAGGTCCTATATACGACAATCTTATACCTACCATTACTACACGTGTTGATGATTTCACCTTAGAAGAAGTTCACGGCATGCTCTCCTCTCATGAGCGCCTTCTTCAAATGCGGCACACTGATTTTCTTGCTCCTTCCGTCCACATCGCCAGCCACCAGGACAATTCGTCCAACCGCCACGACAATATCAGCAGCCAAGGTAGAGGCTTAAACATCAGCTATAATACCAATAGCCAAGGCAGAGGCCACAACACCGGCAATCGTGGCCGTGGACGATCCCGTGGCCGAGGCAGAGGTAGATGTCAAATATGCTTTATTCCTGGACACTATGCTCATGAATGTCGCAAAAGGTATGACACAAATTTCGTTGGGGGGTTCTCTCAACAACAAACAAGATTTCAATCTCATCCACGGGCCTACTCAATGACTGCGGCATCACCTAATCCAATTGAGTCACTACCTCCTCATGCATCAGCTTCATGGTATCCTGACTCAGGCGCAACTCATTATGTCACGCCGAACCTTCAGACCTTACAAGGGGCTGCACCTTATGATGGTCTTGATGAAGTCCACATTGGCAATGGTACAGGTTTGCATATTACTCATGTTGGAAACACATTACTCCCCTCTTATGCTCACAATCTTACCATGCGCAATGTCCTTTGTGTACCATCTATAACAAAAAACCTTCTTTCTGTTCGTCAATTTACTCATGATAACAATGTCCTTTTTGAATTTCATCCTAATGAGTGCTTTGTGAAGGATCGCACAACGGGGAGCACTCTTCTGCAAGGAACAATTAAGCATGGTCTCTATCACATTTCTTCACCGTCCAAAGCCACCTTCCTTGGAGAACGCGTCAGCCCATCACCTTGGCATGCCCGACTTGGCCATCCATCCCTTCGCATCGTTCGACAAATAACAAGCCACTACGGCCTTCCTACTCATCGCTCTACTTCTTCTACTTTATGTGATGCATGCATGAAATCAAAATGTCATAAGCTTCCATTTTCTCCAACTCACAATAAAACTTTGGCTCCTTTGAAAATTATTTATTTAGACATTTGGGGCCCTGCTCCTATTCTATCAAATACTGGCTATTCCTATTATGTCTCGTTTATTGATCATCATAGCAGGTACACGTGGCTCTTCCTAATGAAGCGAAAGTCCGATCTATTAGATATTTTCTGCCATTTTCAGAAACACGTGGAACATTTTTTCAATAAAAAAATTCTAAACGTCCATTCCGATTGGGGTGGGGAGTATCAAGCACTGCATCGGCATCTCATCAATTCTGGCATTGCTCATCGCCTCTCCTGCCCACACACTCCTCAACAAAATGGCACTGCTGAACGTAAGCATCGCCATATAATTGAAACTGCACTTGCCTTACTGAATCATGCATCAATTCCCCTCAAATTTTGGGATGCTGCCGTCACCACTGCTGTCTACCTCATCAACCGCCTTCCCACTCCTCTTCTTCAAAATAACACGCCATTAGGTAAACTCTACAATTGCGCTCCCAATTACAAGTTTCTTCGAACCTTTGGTTGCGCGTGTTATCCTCTTCTACGGCCTTACAACAAACACAAACTTCAACTTCGCTCGGACTTGTGTGTTTTCATTGGCTACAGTAATATGCATCTTGGCTACCGTTGTCTCCATGTTCCCACTGGGCGGATATATATCTCTCGACATGTTATTTTTGATGAAACTTCCTTTCCTTTTGCAACAGCCACATAGCTAGGCTCGGCCTCCGCATCGCCATCTCCGCTCACATTACCCGGTCTCCTTGGCGCGGCTCCACGCATGCCTGTGCCTGGTATACGGATCCAACCTCCGGTCCAGGCTGACGATAACTCTCCTGCTGCTGCTAATTGCGGTCCATCCACCGCACAGCTCGACTCAACCTCCTCGACACCAAGTTGTGTTGGCACATCTCCACGCCTGCCAGATCATCATATACGCCTCCCGCGTCCACTGTCGGCTGGCGACGAACCCCTTGCCGATGACTGCACGTCTTCCCCGCCTCTTGCCAATTCTCCGGGCTCATCTGCTGCTCCGTCATTGGCGACCGGGCCTTCTCCCGACTCTGCTACACCACCTCGACGCACTCGGCCTCTTACAGATATTTACAGGGACTCTACTCCCATCGTTCTTCACACGAAATTTCGATGTAAACATCCTCTACCTTCGATCCTTATCAACTCAGTCACAGCAGTTGAACCCAGCTGTTTCTCTCAAGCTTCCAAGGATCCAGCCTGGCGGGCAGCTATGGCGTCAGAATTTGACGCCCTCCTTCGCAATGGTACCTGGACCTTGGTCCCGCGGCGCACCTCTATGAATGTCATCGGCTGCAAATGGATTTTTCGCTTAAAGCGTCATGCAGATGATTCTATTGAACGGCACAAGGCTCGCCTCGTTGCGAAAGGTTATCGTCAAATTCCAGGTATCGACTTTACAGATACCTTCAGTCCTGTTGTTAAAATCACAACCGTGCGATTACTACTGGCCATCGCCATAAGCTCCAACTGGACTCTGCGTCAATTGGATGTCTCCAACGCATTCTTACATGGTCATCTCAATGAAACTGTCTTTATGGATCAACCACCAGGATTTGCTCATCCTCAATTTCCTCACCATGTGTGTCATCTTAAAAAGTCCCTCTACGGCCTTCGTCAGGCCCCTCGTGCATGGTTTCAGCGTCTAGGTGGTTGGTTACAACAACACGGCTTCGTTGGCTCGAAAACTGATACCTCTCTGTTCTATCACTGCACTTCCTCCTCCAATGTCTATATTCTGGTCTATGTTGATGATATCCTCATAACTGGCGATAACTCTACATTCATTAATGACTTGATCAAGGCGCTTGGCACTGAATTTGCACTCAGAGATCTTGGTCCGGCACATTACTTTCTTGGCATTCAATTATCTGACCACTCATCCGGCTGTCATCTCAGCCAAAGCAAATATATCATGGATCTTCTTACTCGCGCAAAGATGGACGGCTTGCGGCCTATTTCGACGCCCCTGGCTGTTGAGTCTAAACTTGTCTCCTCCTCTCCTATGGAGGATGCCACACTCTATAGAAGCACCGTTGGAGCCTTGCATTATGCCACTATCACATGACCCGATATTACTTATGCTGTCAATCGTGCATGTCAGGCCATGCATGCACCTACTATCCAGCATTGGGAGGATGTCAAGCGTATACTCCGTTACTTAAAGGGTACCATTCTTCATGGCCTTCTTGTTCATCGAAGCTCTTCTCGCGAGCTACATGCTTATAGCGACGCTGATTGGGCTGGCTCCCTCACCGATCGGCGCTCCACAAGCGGTTTTGCTATATTTCTCGGCCCAAACCTAATCTCCTGGTCCTCTAAGAAGCAGGCTACGGTCTCACGCTCCAGCACCGAGGCTGAGTACAAAGCTCTTGCAAACGCCACAGCTGAAGTCATCTGGCTCCAATCTCTCCTTTCCGAACTTAACTTATCTTCCACCATAACTCCAACTCTCTGGTGCGACAACATTGGAGCTACATACCTCGCGGCCAATCCTGTGTTTCATGCGCAGACAAAACATATTGAGATTGATTTTCATTTTGTCCGGGAACGAGTCGCGGCTAAACAACTCAATATATCATTCATTTCCACACGGGATCAGCTTGCAGATATATTCGCCAAACCTCTATCTCGTGTTCGTTTTTTATACTTAAAGACCAAGCTCAACGTTGTACCTACTACCGATGAGCTTGTGGGGGAGTGTAAACGCATCAAACATATTGACTCAGCACACTTACCTTATCAAGCCGACTGCCACCGTATACACATCGAGGATATTACAGACTCAGCAACAAATATTACAGACTCAGCAACAAATAAACAGCCTCCATTGTTTCCCAATAAAGGTGATCTACCTTCCAAGCAAACACCATTGTTTCCCAATAAAGATGATCTACCTTCCAAGCAAAACTAGTCGGAGATCAAATCACATATTGATTTGCAAATCAATTGTAAATATTGACATTTATGTATCATAGCACTCTATATATATACGCCTGTATGATTCTTTTGTAAAGACAAGGAGAAATAAAAATATTTCACTCCACATATCTGCTGTGCCCATACAAGTTCTTGGTTGCTCAACATCAACGCCATCTTACAGTAGGTTCTTGTCGCATCTCCGAACGCAAGAATCTAGTGAGCGCGACAGAATCCAACGCACCAACGCGATCTGAAGCCATAGATCCTTTCTGTTCATCGCATTTAAGGCGGCGATGCGCCCAGGCACATGGATTTATAGCTTTTTGGTATTAGAGAACAAGATTAAGCATTAATACATGATGAACAGCTCCATAGAATCTTTAACGTTAACCAGAAGCAATCGTGGACAGACGGCAACCATGGCTCCTTTCACCTTCAATTATTCTTCATTATTGCACTTGCTTGTTTTTTTTCTAAATTTACTACATCTGCTCCGGAATCACTGTTGTCCAGTTCTTGAGCCATTCTTCCCCGAAGTTTTCGAGAAAAGAAGCCACTGAACCGAGATCATATTCGTAATCATTATCCAACCAGAAGTCCATGGAATTACGCACATCAAGCAACTGCTGCAGTCCCAGCTCATCTTCTTCTCCTGCACTTACCAAACCATCAGCAACACCGCCGCCGCCGCCGCCATTACTGCTCTGAGCAGCTTCGCAGTGCTGATGATAGTCAGCAGCTGGCACCTGGTCCTCACGGAAGAACGTCGTGGTGCACCTCGTCGCCTTGGCCTGCACAACGTTCTCCTCCACGGAACACTTGACCGCTGCCGTGGCCTGCACTTTCTTCCCCAAGGTCGTGTTCCAGTAGTTCTTGATTTCATTGTCTGTTCGCCCTGGCAGCCTGCCTGCAATCAGAGACCATCTGTTGGCCTCCACAGGCCAAAATACAATCGTAAGATGTGGTAGAACTAGATCGATCCATCTTTTTACACGCCTGGAATCAAGAGAGAACCACCTGTTTCCGAGGAGCTTGTGCAGTCTGATGACCAGGTCTTCCTCATCATGCGAAATGTTTCCTCGCTTAATTCCAGGCCTCAGATAGTTTAACCACCTCAATCTGCAGCTCTTTCCACATCTCTTCAGCCCTATTGTATGATCTATCAAGTTCAGTCTCTGAAACTAGTACATATATGTATGCAAGTTCATGATTCACCTGCTCCTTTGGGGAGACTCCTCCATTTACCTTCTCCATGAGCATTAATGTAGGATACAAGAAGCATGTCCTCATGAGCACTCCATGCTCCCGTGTTCAGTCCTTCCTTGGCACAGCAAGGCATCCTCCCCATTTCTCTCACCTTTTTCGCTTTTTTTTTTCCTTTTTTTTTGGAAGGAGTGTGTGTGGTTGAATTGGAACATTGTGTCAGAATTTATAACATGCAGGAGATAGTAAGATTGAAAGTTAGATGGGAAGGTGGAGGAGCTTTGCGATTAATGATAGAACCCTTTTGTTACATAGTAACCACAGTAAGATTCAATCCTACGACCTTAGTTATCATTGTAGCACTTAAAAAGAACGCTAATTTGACGTTTTATTACTAGATTTGAGCCGATGACAACTAGATTTTAATTGGTAAGAGATTTATTTTCAGACTAATCATATTTTTTTTTATATCTGTTATGCTCAATTTTAACATAAAATATAATTTTAACATTTTATAGTAGAATCATTAGATATATATATATCTAATTTTAAGCAGTGATAAAAAAAAATTCACATTTAATTCTACTAACAAGTCAAAATTAAAAGCCACAGGTAAAATCTGTTACAATTAATTTGTATATACGAGATTCCTCTGGGTCAGATTCAACGAAATAATTTTAAAGTCAGGTGACTCCCTAAAAATATTTTCATAAGAGTAGTCATAAATTATAAATAACATTTTTTTTATAGATGAGCTATATATACATAATTTATACATTCCAAGTTATCCAATTGTACTAATATTTTTGTAGATAAACTTATCCATGATGAGAAATTAATATTTTTAGTATTGTGGCTAAGTTGTTCATGACTATAACATAGTTATTTATGATAATATTTTTATTAATTTTTTTATCGTGAATAAATTTATTTATGATAATATTGATACCATTGGATAACTTAGAATGTATAAATTTTATAGATATAGTTTATTAATAAAAAAAATTATCTATAATTTATACTGATCATTCTTAATTTTCTAGGTATAGTATTCTACCTAAAAAAAAAATTTCGGATTCGACCCGATAGCTTACGGGTTCGAAACCCAGCTGTGGCAAGATTAACTCATTATGTGACACAAATTAAATCCAGCCTGGATCCGAGTTAATATTATCTCGAATAGTTGGCGGGTCGTGTTCGGGTTGACCCGTTTATGACCCGTGACCCGATTAGCTTAACCCGAACACGACCTGTTTAATTAATTGGGTCAGATGATCTAACCCAAACACGACCCATATATATTCGGGTCAACCCGACACGACCCGATTAACCTGTTTAATATTAAATAATTCAAACAAATATTATAAAAAATATATGTAATTATATAAATATAAAAATATATATATATGTATATATTTATATATAAATTATATATATAATATATAATTATATAATATAATCGGGTTAAGCGGGTCAACCCGATTATAACCCGACACGACTCGTTTAATTTCGGGTCATAAACGGGTTGACTCGTTTATGACCCGAACACGATTAGACCCAACTCGAACCTGCCTAACTTCGTGTCGAGTCGGGTCGGGTCGGCGGGTCGGGTCAATTTTTGCCAGGTCTACTGGTACGCCACAGTAAATAACGTGCCCTTTTTTTGAAATAACTGTTAAATATGTTATTAATTAATAATATTGGCAAATAATTGATAAATAGGGAAAAAAATTGAAATAGTATATTCTATTCTATTTTTCCATTAAAATAATAAGTACTTTTACACAGCTTAAAAGCATGTAATAAAAAAGTACTAAATTATGTATATTATTGTCACTATGTATATTATTAGCAGCAGAAAATGAATAAAATTTATATTCAACTTGAAATTAACTAAATTAAAATTTGATTGGCCCAATTATCTTAGGTGAAAATCTAAGCTTCTGTACAAGATACAATCGAGACTCTTCTCCGGGATATAGTCATGGTGAAGTTAATTGAACATCCTGTAGACAACAAGCAGTGAAAACTATTGAAAAAAAAAAAGTATATATTTTTGTTAGATATAACCTATAACCTAAGCATTCAAAGTCGGCCTAGACGATAAATATATAAACTACTCATAAAATCCACCAACATTCCTTATGTTAGATAACAGGTATTGGTTATAGGGTTCGAATGCTATCAAAATCCATTTAATAAATAGATAAATAAATAAATAAATAATAACGTAGAAAAGTAATAAATAAATAATAAATATGAGGTTGCCTTCACCCCATATTCTTAACGATGTGCATGATGCCCTTGTTATGGTTGCTTTTACTTCATATGCTCTTGGATTATTTTTATTTATGCCAATGTGGGACCACCATATCTACCCTTTTATGATGGTTTATAGTGAGTCATCCTCATTACATTCTAAAAATCCAAATATTAAAAAATAATATAAAAAATAAAATTAATATTATTAATAATTAATAAGCAAGGTTAGTGATAGTATAAAAAATAATATATAAAATAATGTAATAATAAATAATAAATTAATGAAAATGAAAATAGGATAAGATATCTATTAGAAATAATTATATTAAAAATATAATAAATAAATAATTGATATTTAAAATGATATAATATTTATATATGTATTTAATTACTAAAAATGATAGTATAAATAATTTAAACATATTTATAATATATAATAATAAAATAAAAAATGTTATACTAAAAAAGGTAAAAATAAATAAATTGCAAAATTTTAAAAAACATGTTAATAAAAAAAGAAAGGCTATGTATCTTACAATGTGTTTCATAAGTGGGGAAAGTATAGGGAAATGAAAGAAAATGTAAATTTTCATTGTTTCCTTAGGTGGATAAAAAAGCTTGGAAGGAAAAATAAAAGGAAAAACTTGTATTTTTTTCTTATCTTTTTAATCCTTCCAAATCTGGCAAAAAAGGGTAAGGAAAATGGTTATAGCCCTTCTTGCCCAACTCTTTTCCCCTGTGACTCTTCTCCCACGAAAACCACATTACTTCCTCACTCGCGCGACAACGCCATCGCCCACTCGACTCCTGACTTGCCGCTGCTCGCTCACGACACCGCTCGATTCTGTCACCTGCCGTCATAGCTCACCAGCTTCTCGCTGTAGCTCGTTCATGACCCCGCTCAACTTTGTCACCTGCTGCCGTAGCTCGTCAGCTTTCTATTGCTGCGCACTCACAACGCCACTCGACTTTGCGGCCTGCTCTACAGCTTGCCACCTTCTCGCAACATCTTGCTGTCTTGCCGATGACTTTGTTGCCTGCTTCCCAGCTCACCAGCATCTCGCCCCGCTCATCGCTGACTTCGCCGCCTTCCTCTTTTCTTTGCTCACAAGGAAACACAAGGGTGGAAAAGTGTGCTAATTTTTCATCTTTTGAGTTTTCCTTTTATCTTTCTCTTTTCTTTTTTCTCATGTTTTCTATCCTCGAAATCACAGAATTAGGGATGAAAGAAAATTTACAAGAGATGGAAAAAAATATGGTGATAGAAAAGTATTAATTTTTTTTTGTATTTCCATGTAGGAAAAGAAAAAATGAAGGAAGAATTTTATTTGATATTTATATCTCTTTAAGTATTTGTTTTTACATAGCTTTCTTGTTTCAGATGTTGGGTCCCTTTGGGCCGAGTTTTGGCTGATGTGTGGGCATGGGCAGTAGCAATTTTTGGCACGCTATTACTTGTGTCATAATCGAGAAATTATGCATACGGGGAGTCGCCTCTCCAACCTACACTATCCGCTTTTGGGTTAGCACTGGGCGTGTTTATTTGGAGGGAAAGCAGGAGAGAAAGGAGGGAAAACATGATCTATCGCCCTTTTTTTTGCGCTGATTGATTTGGAAGGATAGAAAGGGAGAAGGACATAGTGCTCATTTTTTGTTCCACTTGAATTGGGCAGAAAACAAATGAGAAAAAAATTGTGCTTGCTGATGCTCATCCCTCTCCCTCATCCGCATCGCCCTCCACCATCCCCCTCATCTGCATCACCCCCACACTAATGCTATCCCTCCACTGTCCCCCCCTTGTCCACGTCGACGCTCGCCTTGCACCGACCTCCCCCTCGTCTAAATCACCACCCCCCTTGCCGAATCTCTTCGCTCATGTCGAATCTAGTTGCTTTTCCTCCCTCCGGTGCCACTGCTCCCCCCTCGGCATCGAGCTCCCCTCACTACTACTCCTCCCTCGACACCGAGCTCCCCCTCGTCGTTGCTTTTCCCACGACACCTTCTCCCTTCATCGCCGCCGGAGCTCTGAAGAGTTGTTGTTGTGTTTAACCATTAACCTCATTAGACCTACTTAAGCTACTTTGAGATTCCTTATTCCATGTCATCATTGTATTCTAGACAATTCAATTACTTGAGGACAAACAAAACTTTAAGTCCGATGTATTTGATGACACGTAAAAATATGATATTTTGGCACCTAATTTTATTATTATTTCAGAGCAAAATGCATGTTTCATCTCAGTTATTTATTTAAATGCTTCATATTCTTCAGAACCTTCACTTTTCCTCTATTTTAATGAAATGTAGGTTTTTAGCCTCAAAATCAATGGAATTTGGAGAATCTGAAGGTATGAGATGATTCCTCATGATGAGATGGAGCTACACGCCAAATTTCAGCCCAAACGGAGCTTTCTACAGAGTACACGGTCGTGGGTGTGCACCCATACACGGTCGTGCATCGCCCAGACAACCCAGACCTTCCCGAGCCGTGCACGGGCGTGACCGTGCATCCATACACGGCCATGAAGAGTAAGTTGTGCGCAAAATTGGATTCCCCGAGCCGTGCACAGGCATGGTCGTGCATACATGCACGGCCGTGTATTGTCGCGAACTGCTCGACAGGCGTCCGGTATTTTGGGCATATCTTTCTATTCTGGGCTCGGAATTGGACGAAATTTTTGGGAGACCTTTCCAACTTAGCCACGCACGATTAGGGACTGAAATCATCGGATTTGAAGAGGCAACCGAGGAGAACGAGCGAGAAAGGCGAGACCTTAGGGTTTTGGGGCGATTTCGGAGGCGACAACACTGTTCCGGCTGGATTTCTTCGTCGTTCCGGCGTGGATCTTCGTGCTGGACCTTCTTCCATTGACTATCTACCCTCCCTTTGGTTTGATTTAATTATTATGAGAGATTATATGTGTTTAACAATGTATACACTAGCGTAAACTCTTCTTTTCGGGGTTTGGGCGTAGCCCACTGTACGAATGCTTGATATTATGACTTGATCTATATATTTCTTTATTTACCTTCGTTCTTATTCATGTCTAGGATGTTTTATCTCGTGTTTATGTACTGGTCATACGTATACATGCTTTAGATGCTGTGGGAAGGACCGAGAGGAGAACCACAGTCATCGGAAACCCTTAGACTGGACTGGTGATTTCGTGTTGCGAGAGCACTCGAAAACACCCGAGGAACCCTAATCTTTCATAGATCCCATTGGATTTGACTTAACCTGGGTAAGCCATGAGAGTAGGAGACTCGGTTTAAGTCGAATACCGGACCGTGTCCTGAGAGGGAGCGCGTCTGTACCCTAGGAAGGATTAACTTGAGAACTTAGGTGAAACTTTATTTAAAACTTCAAGCTTTAATTTTCATGCGTTCTTCGGTGTGGTGAAACCTAAAACCCCGATCTTCTCTTATAATCGTAAAACCCCGTTTGCTTGTTTCCTGCATTGTTTACTTTTAGTCTGCATTAGTTTAATTACTTGCTTTAGGATTAGTGACACTTCTACACCCTTTCGATCACCTAGCTATTGATTAACCGATCAGTTAGTACTTGACCCTAGTCCCTGTGGGTTCGATCTTTTTATTACGCGATAGACCGTGCACTTGCGGTAGCAGCCGTCTAGGCCCCTATCCCCGCCTGCTTTGCACCCATTGCTAGCTGCCAGAGCCGTTCACAACACCATCCTCACCCACACACCAGACATGAGTCTGTGTCTACATGCGGTAGCATGGAACACACATGTGAGGGTCACGTGTATGTATTTGTTATGTCATCTTGATTCTTTTTCCCTCCCATCTTGATTCTTTTTCTTTTCCTTCTCATTTTCCATCCCTTCAAGGAAACATATTAATTATGTACCTGGGGAATTATTCTCCAGCCTATGGCCTCTACTTTTGGGTTCACACTAAACACTCCCAACGATTCATAGTCTCTATCACTCTAATCAAGTCGCAATGGGTCTTATGCTTGGTATGCCACAACAAACATGTTGGTTTGAAAATGACATAATTAAAATATCCTTGTAAGCCTTCTTATATTTGTAGGCCAAAAAATATCCAAAAAATAAGATACTAAAAAATTAATAAATATAAAGAATTTATTATTTAAAATATAAATACATTAATTCTATAGTATGTCCATTCAATTTGTCCAACCTCCATATGGTGATGTTTTGAGCTCATGTGTCATGTCACACTCACACTTAGCACATGTTATGTTATGTTATGTCAAGTTTATATTTTTCATGCCTATCACAATTAAGGATGGCAACTGGGTACCAAATTAGCGGAGATACTAAACTTGAAAGTTAGATGGGAAGGTGGAGGAGATGTGACATTACAAGGTAGAATGCTTTTTTTTTACCCAAGTAACCATAGTAAGATTCAATCCTACGACCTTGTTTATCATTATAATGTAGCACTTAAACAACACTAATTTGACGTTTTATTACTAGATTTGAGCCGATGACAATTAGATTTTGAATGCTATGAGATCTATTTTTAAACTACTCATATTCTTTTTCATACGTGTTATACTCAATCTTGACATAAGAAATAGTTTGATAAATTCATGTTCTAATGTTTTAATATTTGTATACATACAACCCTGGTGACGAAATCAGAGAGGCACCGCTAGGGCTCAGCCTCTACGCCTCGGCGAGAGGCTACCTCTAGTGATGAAATTTTTAGGAGAGCATCACCCAAGGGAGGAGACGATACACCAGAAATTTCAGATCGAAAGGAGTTTGATCGGAGGAGAAATCAGAGAAATAAAATCTCAGTCGGAAGAGGAGTTCGCGAGTATTGTAGCATGATTACTGTAGTAGAACTATAGCAGTTACTGTTCATCCGAAAAATTTCACAGGGTTGTGAAAATTTTCACACCCCTCTGAAATCAGTAACTTTTCTTATCCCTCCTCTTTCGAATTCTAATTTTTTTATGATGAACTTTTGTTGTGTTTTCGACTCCATGGTAGCATAGTCTTTTCTTTGGGACTTAGGGAGTAATCCCTTTGTTACTTTTGTAATGAGTAGATGATTTTTAATCTATTAGTTTATTCTTTGAATGATAAGTTTGTCTCTGTGATTTATTTGCTTTGAAATTATTATTTGCATGTTTTAGGGTTTGTAATATGGACCGAGAGATGATTTACAAACCTGGAACCCTTAGATTAGATCTAGAAACCTAGACTACGAGAGTAGCTAAGTCCTATAACCCTAATTTATGATGTTTATTTTACATGTGAGTCTTGATTTCATTGTTTCAGACATGATAATATGGACCGAGAGGTGATTTTGATTGTTAGAACCCCTTAGACAAAACCTGTGAAATTAAGATACGAGAGTATTTAATTTTACTTGAGAAGTAGATTTTGAGAATTAAACCATGAGAGTGATTTTAATTTTCTTTATCTGGTTTACTTTTATTTAACACTGAGCAGCAAGTCACGAGAGTGAAGGCTATTATGTGTAAATTAGACGTTTGAGAGGAAACAATTTCTTTATTTAAGTAAACTTTTCTTTATCATGATTTGAATAACTAATAAAAACTTTGTTATATCTAGTCATGAGAATTGAAAAGTGATGATGAAACCTTAGTCCCAGTTTTCTCTCTCCAATTTCCGACGACAGATTTTGTTATTTCGTTATTTCGTCTGTGTTTCATACCTATTATACATTAATCGCTTAGCTAGTAAGAATTTAATTATTTGGTACTTAACACGTAGGTACATGTGGGTTCGATATCTTTTTATTACTTCAACGTATCCGTACACTTGCGGACTCATCGACGTATTCGTGTTATACTCAAGTTCTTAGATTGATGGTGCAATCAGGTATGTTCTAATATTTTAATATTTGTTTAATTCATGTTGTTCTAAATCTATGCAATAGATCCTATATTTATGAATATATAAAATATTCTTACATGTGGTATCAAAGCTAGGGATTGTATGGATTTAGAATGCATGATAAATTTTATCAGTAAGATATTTTATTATGATATTTCTCGTGTTGGTCACATATGATTTAGATTTAGAATTTTTCGAAAGGAAAATGTTTCCGGCTAAATCTATGTTTTGTTTTGTGATTTGGATTTCTTGTTGACGTCGTCGCTGAAGTCATTCGTTGTTCTGCCATCGTTCTATTTTTTGTTTTGTCAGCGTCGGTCGACGTGCGTCAGTCAACGCTGGCTGGTGTTGCTGACGATCCCTATTGGGGATTTTGCCCAAATCTGACTTCATTTTGGTTTTGCCATTCCGCTGCTGTGTTTGTCGGCGATCATCGCTGATATCTGGTTAATCGGCGTCGTTGGCGCTCGATCGGGCTCGCGGGTGAAAGCGTCACTGACGTTCTTTCAGTAAAATCAGCGTCGGCGATTGGCGTTGGAATCGGCGGACGAAATCCGTTCGATTTTGGTTTTTTGCAAAATCCTCACCGGCTGTTCGAGACTCCAATTTCATCGTCAATGAATTAGGCTCCAGGCGAGTGCTGGTGAGCCGCGCCTCCCTCATGGCTGCTCCAGTGCGAGCAATTGCTGCCGGGCCTCTGCCGTTCACTACAGGCTGCCGGCGAAGGTTGATGAGGGCGGATGCTGCGGGCGAACGAACGAAATAGAGCTTCTGCCCTAATCCTCATCTGCCTCGTGGATCGGTTCTATCGATCTGTGAATCGATGCTTCTGGCGATGTCGACGTGTGCGTGGTTCACGGCTGCGGGCGATTCGTTTGTGGGCAATCCTGGCGAATCGTCACGGCACGAACTTGGAGCTTCCGCCCATTTTTTTTCGATCATTGATGCTGGTTTTGGTTGGCGGCGCTGATGTGTTGTCGGCGTCCGGTCTGAGGGCTTCTGCCCTAATTTGAGTCATTTTTTGGTTGTCGCTGGCATCTGTGTTGGCGGACGATGACTTCTGCCTATTTTGCCGGCGCCGGATGGTCGCCGCTCCTATCGGCTTCCAGGAGGCAGGAGTGGTCGGCGCATCTTTTGGGATTGGCGCACGAATTTAGGAGCTATTTTATTAGGGAGAAAGAAGAGAAAAATAAAAAGAAATTTTTTTTTTCTCTTGATTTATTGAAAAGATTGATTTGGAGGAAAAGAAAAATGGATCACTTTTCTCCCCTTCTTTGCTACCAACCTCATTATTTTTCTTCCCACTTATTTTTCTTCCTTTCCTCTTTACTCTTCTCTCTTTTTTTCTTGCCTCCCAATAAAACAGGTCCTTAGGTTTTTTGTCCGTGTCATCGTCTTCTTCATCATCGCTCGTCGCTGTCAAAATGAAGCGGCGTTGTGCAGGTCACGTGCTGCTGCCAGAGGCGAGCGGCGTGGGGCTGTGAATAGGTCGACGAGCGTGGTGACGTGGGTCACATGCTGCATTCGGCGTAGTTGCTGCCAACGTGCGGCGTAGGTCGTGCGTCGAAGCATGTCGTGCAGCGAGGGAGTGAATGCAGGCGACACCGGCTGCCAGAGGCGGATCCGGGACCCGAGAGTATGTGGGGGCAGTAAATATAATTATACAAAGATATAAATATAATATCAATTATATATATTATTTTTTATTTTATATTATATGCAAATAGAATAGAGGGTCAGGGGCAATATAAATTATATGTTGGTAAATATTTATTTTAGTGGGGGCAAATGGTAGTTTATATATATAATATTTTAATTTATATATGTATATATAAAGTATTTTGATTGGGTTAGTGGGGACAATTGCCCCCACTAGGCCCTATGTGGCTCCGCCTCTGCCGGCTGCTACTGACGACGTGGGCAGACATGCGGCGCACGTTTAGGGCAGAAGGCGTGAGCGGCAGGTCTCACGAGTGAAGACGTCAGCAAGGGAGTTTTCTAGGATTGCGGGTGCAATTCTAGAGTGGATCCAATTTTGGATCCGTTTTATGGAGTTTTCTTGGCTCGCGGGTGCATTTCTAGTGCGGATCCAATTCTAGATCGGATCCATCTTTTAGCGGTACTATTTTATTTTAGATCCAGGTTTCATGTCTGGTTATTGGGCTAGATCTGGGCCTATTTTGAGGCATGTAGTTTGGGTCTAAGCCTAGGCTGCCTTGCTGGACTTGGGCTTCAGCCACAGCTTGTTTTTCCTCCTTTACTGTGCTGTGCACAGAAGCAAATCTTCCTTTCCCAAAAGTTGTGCTGCTTTTGCTGTCTGGGCTCAGTCTGGGCCCAGTCATCTAGGCCAGCTTTTTTGTTGTGTGCAGAAGTAACAGAGTGCTATTTGGCCTGCTGTGCTGTGTAATAGCTGCCTGCTGCAAATTTTTTTTAAAAAAGGAAAAATAATTTTTAATAATTCTAATGATGGCATAATTGTTTAAATAATAAAAGGGTCTGACATTATAAAATATATTAATTAAATTAATATGACTACCAAAGTAGTGTATTGTATAAGTTAATTTATTTACATTATAATGTTAAGACGATTGTGTATGTAATTCATGCGGAATTTAATCGGCCCAAGGGAAGATTAATATTTGGCCGAATTATATGTATACATGTAGTAATTAACATCATTAGATTGGGTTTTTAATTCTTCTGAGTGGGGCTTAATGATTCAGTCAATATGGTTTAGATGAATAGAGTTTGGTTCAAATAAATGGGCTATCTTTTGAGCAAAATTTGTTGGGATAGACTCCTGTGGGTATAAACAGATAACAGTTGTATATAAATAAAGTAGTCTAATGTGCACTGAAGTGCTATCATCACCAGGTTGGCTGGCTGTAGTCTTGATGTGTAGTGCGCAAAAATAACTTGTTGTTTTCCCCTTAAATCGGATATTATTGGAAAGACTTTCGTCTTTTAAATTAGTTTTTTTAATTCTAATTTATTTTATGTCATATTATGCTGTTTTTTAATTTAATGTTGTATCTGTAATATGATATAATTTGGACCCATGATTTAAATTTGAAGGTTATGAAATTGTTCATTATATTTCAGGAAACAATACTAATGTAAGGTGTTCAGCATAAGTTGCTTATTTTGTATTATGTGGCACATCACCATAGTTGTACATAAATGCCTTAAGATTTTTATTTTGGAACCACTTATGCATTATTAATTGCATAAATAAAATTATGTTTGTATTGCTATTGCAAAAGGAACTTGATCCATAATTCTTGAGAAAAAAAATATTTTGCAAGAAAAATGATTCATTTTGAATTATGTGTATGTCAGAAATTATGTGTCATACCTTAATTATTGAAATTTATGCTGATATGTAAATTTATGGTAATGCAATTTTTGGCTATATTTAATAATGGTTATTTTCCACTTATGACATTGATGACTTGCTATATTAATGAATTATGGATTATTTATGACAATTTATGGTAATGTGTAAATTTATGGTAATGCAATTTATGGTAATGTAAATTTATGACAATATTAATGAATTATTTTCCACTTATGACATTGATGACTTGCTATATTATAAACATTTGCTACCAAAATGGTTTATTCATAGTATATTTTTGTATATTCAAATATTTATAAAAAAATTATTTTTATGCAAATTATATTAATTAATTTACCTGCCCAAAGGGAGTAATTAATTAGCTCATTTATGATTAATTTTAATATGTTCAATATTTATGATATAGTTACATTTTTATCTTTGTTATATTACTTAATTTACCTACCCAAAGGAGGTAATAAATTGGTATATATAGGATAATTTTGTACAGACATATTTGCCTCATTATATAATACATTAAAATTATAATTATTATAAATATTTGGTTGCCAAAGTGGCTCATTTATAGTTAATTTTAATGTACTTCGGTATTTATAATGATGATGAATTTTATCTCAGTTATATTAATTAATTTATTTGCCCAAAGGGAGTAATTAGTTGATATAATATGAGATGATATTCATAATAACTGGTTCTCCTCTATTGAGAAAAGTTTTCACCTTTTTATCTTTGTTATATTTATTAATTTATCTGCCCAAAGGGGGTAATTAATTGATATAATTTAAGATAACTCAAGTTCAGTCTTTTATCATTATAATTGTAATATAATTATTATAAATATTTGGCCACTAAAATGGTTCATTTATAGTTAATTATGATATGTCAAAATTTGTGATGATAAAATTTTTATTAATATTATATTAGTTAATTTACCTGCCCAAAGGGGGTGGTTAGCTAATATAATTGAGGTCTTGTGCACAATGAGATATCTTTTCACATATTGAGTCTAACAAGATGATTGTAGATCCTTTTACTAAAGGTTTAGCTCCCTCTGCTTTTGTGAACCATGTTATTAGTATGGGTATCATTGGATCTTTTGATGCTTTGATTAGTGGGAGTTTTTCTACTTTGTAATTTTAATTTTGTATCTTTCATTCATGTATCAGTTACCTTAATCATGGATACAATTATGATACATTAATAAGATGTTGATTTTTGTGCACATGTTACCTTATATCTGTTTAAAGTCTTAAGGATTTATAATCTTGAGCACGGAGGTTTTGCCGAGTGACATATGTCTCAATTTAAAATTAATCATTTTCTCATTTGGTTTATAGAAATCATAAAGAGATTCTCTCATACAGTTTAGAGAGATTTATGAGACATATATGGACACATTGGCGTCGGTTTTCTCATATAGATTAAGAGAAACCATAAAGTAGATTTCTCATTTAGTTCGAGAAATCATAAAGATGACCGATATGAAAATGATATTAAATTTTTTTTATCATTTTACTACACAGTCACATTGTGATCCATGTTGATGTAATCTACTAATATTTGTGACCATGGAGGACTTGTATTGCATATTAATACAATGTTTCATCATAATTTAATATTGGTAATTGCATTAGACCAGATTGAATGAGGTGTTTTTAGGTTTAACAAATGCATCATTCTTTCAAGATTGTTTTTAATATATATTACAAATAATTATTATTTTATAAAATTTTAGATTATAAATCAATTAATGTTGACCAAGTGGGAGAATGTTATAATTTTTAGTCTAATATTATTGATTTGTGGGAGTATTTGTTAATTAATTAATGGGCCCATAACATCTCATTATTGAATGTGAAAAACGGCCTGTGTAGCCTGAGGGTTTTAAGAGAAATTGCTATTGGATATTGGATTCTGCACCCTGGGTTTGAGAGAAATCCTTATTGGATAATCCTTATTGGATTATAGATTTCGCACACAAAACCCAAAACTCCTTTATGGGGGGAGCTTAGGGTTTTTCTATTATGTGACACCCAGCTGTGGCAAGATTAACTATTATGTGACACAAATTAAAGCCAGCCTAGACCTGAGTTAATATGATCTCGAAAAACGGTGCACCATTGATGTATTGACTTAATGTCACGCCCTGAATTACGGTAACATTTTTTTAATCATTTCACCTGTGAGTCAACGCTTGACTCGAGTCCAACTGCGTCAACGCAGATATCCTAACGGTCGAAACCGCCGGATTGGGCGTGACTGGCGGAGTCGATTCCCCGAATCGACTCCCAGCCCGATTGTGGACTCAACGCGAATCGCTGTCGTTCCAACATGACCTGATCAAGACCCTCAATTTACCCAGAACCAGTATCGCTGAACCGGACCGGGTTCACCCGAATCCAAACGGGACTCGCTTGTATCCGACCGCGTTGGACGAGGTCCACAACTGTTTCCGGGCACGTTCCTGTGCCAGAGAGAGTACCGAGGGAGTAGCCGGATGTTCCCTGTCGGGGAGTCGGACTCACCCTCGTGTCCACGGATCGACCCGACGATCACTGACAATCGTCTCTCGGCATCACACGTCGGTGACGGAAAAGCCAGCCGGCAAGGACGTGCACACACCGATAGTGGACGGACGAACCGTCCCTACCCACGCGCCGGAGCACGCCCCCGCGTGCGTACGCCAACTGGCCAAGGAGGCCGGCCGTCCACCCTCACGCGTAGGTGAGGTGGGGAAGAAGGAAGAAAAGGGGTCGTCTCCGGCGACTAGCGGCGCCGGGAAAGCAAGCGGACGGTGGCTGGGGAACACAGGCGGACGGCAGCAGAAGCACTCGCGGACACGTCTGACCACTCGCACGAAGGGGAAGACGCAACGCAACGGACGGCAGTGGCCTTCTCTTGTGTCTCCAAAGAAGGCGACGTCCACCCGACTGTATCCCCTCGCAGGCGAAGGCAGCGGCGTCCACCTCGCAGAACACCATGCAGAAGAGGAGAACTACCACACGCAGGCGGCGGGCGGAAAGGGGCGGGAAGTTCCCGCACGCAGGCGGGCCGGCAGCCAGGAGAGGGGCGGAAAGGGCTCGCCAGAGGAGCGGAGAAAGGAAACGCGGCCACTACACAAGCATGCAGCGTCGGAGACGCGAGATAGAAGGAGGCGCCGGGAGCCGCGCGCTCGACTGGGAGCCAAAACCGAAAGGAGGGGAGAAGAAGATACCTCGGCGATCACTTAGGCCGCCGGCTCCTTCCTTTCGATGAAGCGGGTAGATGTCGCCGCCTTCCGAGGCAATTTGGAGGTGTAGTCCAGCGACAGCGGCAGCGACGGACGTAGGGAAGACGACGGCGGAAGCAACGAAGGCGACAACAACACAGTGGAAACGGGGTTCTCCAAGGCCTCCTACCACCCGCCCACACCACCGGAGCCCGGAGAAAAGCCACAGACGGCGGCTTCGACGAGACCTGACCACCGGAGAGGAGAAGAACGGAGGAGAGGGGCGCCAGAGAGCGTTCGATCCCTACTAAAAACTCCCGTCCCTCCCTCTGTATTTCTCTCTGTACATGCACGCGGCCCGAGGCCGTGCCTTGTCACCTCAGCCCACGCCACTGCGTCAGCCAACGAAGCACGCGATGAAAACGAGCGCAAAACGCCCGTTGTATTAATGGATCCGGGCAACGCCCGATCCGAATCCACTGACCCGGTCAGCTCAAATGTGTGGGTTGGGCTGGAAATTGGGCCACTGCCAATTTCAGGCCTTTGGGCCTAACACTTAACTAGTAGGAAATAACATACTGGTACGCCACAGTAAATAACGTGTCCTTTTTTTTAAATAAATGTTAAATATGTTATTAATTAATAATATTATCAAATAATTGATCAACAGGGAAAAAAATCGAAATAGTATATTCTATTTTGCATTAAAATAACAGGCACTTTTACACCGCTTAAAAGCACGTAATAAAAAAGTACTAAATTATGTACATTATTGTCACTATGTATATTATTAGCTGCAGAAAATGAATAAAATTTATAGTCAATTTATAATTTTATATTTTCTAAATAGTACGCTAGTTGTAAATAAGTTAGTGTCATAGTAGTAAGGTGGAGTGTTTGGCTGGTTGGGGGTATTTTGAAGAGGGAGTTTAATTAATCATGTTGTGTAGGATAATTTGATTACGTTTAATTAATCATGTTGTGTAGGATAATTTGATTACGATCTGACTCTACTAGAAATTAACTAAATTAAAATTCGATTAGCCCAATTATCTTAGGTGAAAAATCTAAGCTCCGGTACGAGTTTAAACAGCACTAAACACCCAAGATATAATCGAGACTCTTTTCCTGTTGGATATAGTCATGAAAAAATTGATTGCAACTTCTTTACACAACAAGCAGTGAAAACTGAAAAAAAAAAACCTATGATATATTTTATCCAAGAGGTGGATGTCTTTTTATATTTATATTCCAACAGTTTGAAATTAATTCCATTGGCCAAAATCATTGCGCGTTAATATGCAACGACTTGCAATTGCTGACTATGTGTTAATACATATTGACATATAATATCCACGTGTTAATACACAATAGATGTACTTCCCAATGCATTAACAAGTGAAATTAATTGGAGAAGTTGTATAATTTTCTCTAATACTTGGATGTTGAGTAAGTCTAATGGTTACATTTCTAAGTATACACCTTATAAAAGATATCAAACATCAAATCCCTATAACCTAAGCATTCAAAGTCGGCCTAGACGATAAATATATAAACTACTCATAAAATCCACTAACATTACTTATGTTAGATAACAGGTATTGGTTAAAAGGTTCTAATGCTATCAAAATCCCTTTAACAAATAGATAAATAAATAAATAATAATAACATATAGAAGTAATAAATAAATAATAAATATGAGGTTGCCTTCACCCCATAATCTTAACTATGTGCATAATGCCCTTGTTGTGGTTGCTTTTACTTCACATACTCTTGAATTATTTTTATTTATACCAATGTGGGACCACCTTAACTACCCTTTTACGATGGTTTATAGTGAGTCATCCTCATTACATTCTAAAAATCTAATATTAAAAAAATAATATAAAAAATAAAATTAATATTATTAATAATTAATAAGCAAGGTTAGTGATAGTATAAAAAAAATAATATAAAAAATAATGTAATAATAAATAATAAATTAATGAAATGAAAATAGTATAAGATATATATTAGAAATAATTATATTAAAAATACAATAAATAAAATAAATGATATAATATTTTATATATGTATTTAATTACTAAAAATGATAGTATAAATAATTAAAACATATTTATAAATATAATAATAAAATAAAATATGTTATCCTAAAAAAGGTAAAAAATAATAAATTGCAAAAATATAATAAAACATGTTAATAAAAAAACAAAGGCTATGTATCTTACAATGTCTCATAAGTGGGGAAAGTACAGGAAATGAAAGAAAATGTAAATTTTTGTTTTTTCCTTAGGTGGATAAAAAAGTTTGGAAGGAAAAATAAAAGGAAAAACCTGCATTTTTTTTCTTCCTTTCTAATCCTTCCAAATCGTGCAGAAAAGGGGCAGGGAAATTGGTGATAGCCCTTCTCGCCCAACTCTTTTCTCCTATGACTCTTCTCTCACAAAAACCACTTTACCTCCTCACTCACGTGACAATGTCATCGCCACTCGACTCCTGACTCACCACTGCTCACTCATGACACCGCTCGATTCTGTCACCTGCCACCGTTAGCTCACTAGCTTCTCGCTGTAGCTCGTTCATGACCCCGCTCAACTCTGTCACCCTACTGCCGTAGCTCGTCAGCTTTCTACCGCTGCACGCTCACAACGCCACTCGACTTTGCTGCCTGCTCCACAGCTTGCCACCTTCTCACAACATCTCGCTCTCTTGCCGACGACTTTGTTGCCTGCTTCGCAGCTCGCTAGCATCTCGCCCCGCTCGTCGCTGACTTCGTCGCCTTCCTCTTTTCTTTGCTCATAAGGAACACAAGGGTTGAAAATTGTGCTAATTTTCCATCTTTTGAGTTTTCCTTTATCTTTCACTTTTCTTTTCTCTCATGTTTTCTATCCTCGAAATAACACAATTAGGGGATGAATGAAAATTTACAAGAGATGGAAAAAATATGGTGATAGAAAAGTAATAATTTTTTTTGTATTTCCATGTAGGAAAAGAAAAAATAAAGGATGAGTTTTATTTGATATTTAATCTCTTTTAAGTATTTTTTTTACATAGCTTTCTTGTTTCAGATGTTGGGTCCCTTTCGCTGAGTTTTGGTTAAAGTGTGGGCATAGGCTGTAGCAGAAATTATGCATACGGAGAGTCACTTCTCTTACCCACACTCTCCGCTCTTGGGTTAGCACTGTGCGTGTTTATTTGGAGGGAAAGCATGATTTATCGCCCTTTTCTTAGGCTGCTTGATTGGAAGGATGGAAAGGGAGAAGGACACGGTGCTCATTTTTTGTTCCACTTGAATGGGCGAAAAACAAAGGAGAAAAAAATTGTGCTTACCGATGCTCATCCCCTCTCCCTCATCCGCATTGCCCTCCACTGTCCCCCTCATCCGCATCACCCCCATGCTAATGCTCTCCCTCCACCGTCCCCCCCTTGTCCACGTCGATGCTCGCCTTGCACCGACCTCCCCCTCATCTGAATCACCACCCCCTTGTCGAATCTCTTCACTTGTGTCAAATCCGGTCGCTTTTCCTCCCTCCGGAGCCATTGCTCCTCCCTCGGTGTTGAGCTCCCCTCACTGTACTCCTCCGCTCAACACCGAGCTCCCCCTCGTCGTTGCTTTTCCCACAACACCTTCTCCCTTCATTGCCGCCGGAGCTCCCACTTGCTTTGCACCCCTTGCTAGCTGCCGGAGCCATTCACAACACCATCCTCACCCACAACCGGACATGAGTTTTGTGTTTGCATGCGGTAGCATAGAACACACATGTGAGGGTCACATGTATGTATTTGTTCTATCATCTTGATTCTTTTTCGCTGCCTCTTGATTCCTTTTTCTTTTCTTTCTCATTTTTCATCCCCTTCAAGGAAACATATTAATTATGTTCTTGGGGAGTTACTTCTCCAACCTTACAGCCTCTGCTTTTTGTGTTTCACACTAAACACCCAACGATTCATAGTCTCCATCACTCTAATCAAGTCTCAATAGGTCCTATGCTTGGCATGCCACAACAAACATATTGGTTTAAAAATGATATAATTAAAATATCCGTGTAAGCTTTCTTATATTTATAGGCAAAAAAAAAAGAAAATATCCAAACATTAAGATACTAAAAAAATTAAAAAAATATAAAGAATTGATTATATATATAAATAATAAATTCTTTATATTATGTTCATTCTTTTGTCCAACCTCCGTATCGTGATGTTTTGAGCTCATGCGCCATGTCCTACACTTACACTTAACATCATGCTATGTTATGTCCCAGTTTTACATTTTCATACCTAACACAATTAGGGATGACAACTCGGGTACCAAATTAGAACAGATACTAAATTTGAAAGTTAGATGGGAAGGTGGAGGAAATGTGAGATTACAAGGGTAGAAGCTTTTTTTTTTTTTCCTAAGTAACCACAGTAAGATTCAATCCTACGACCTTATTGTATCATTATAATGTAGCACTTAAAACAACACTAATTTAACGCTTTATTACTAGATTTGAGCCCGGGTGACAATTAAATTTTGATTGCTAAGAGGTATATTTTTAAACTAATCATATTCTTTTTCATGGAGTTATACTCAATCTTAACATAAGAAATAGTTTTAAGTTTTTATAAGTAGAATTTTACTAATTTTAAACAGTAATAAAAATTTTTCCACGTTTAATTCTACTAAACAAGTCAAAATTAAAAGCCACAAAGCAAAATCTGTTATAGTTAATTTGAATACACGAGATTCATGACAACATTATGGCACTTGCTAGACCGTCCCTCGTGGGTCAGATTCGACAAAATAATTTTTAAGCCAAGTACGTGCCTAAAAGAGTTAAGAAAAATGGTCATAAATTATAAATAATTTTTTTTTTTATGGATGAGCTATATTTACGTAATCTATACACTATAAGCTATTCAACGGTATTAATATTTCATAGATAGACTTATCTACTATCAGAAATTAACATTTTTAGTATCGTGGATAAGTTATCCATGACGGTAACATGTTTATTTATGATAATATTTTTTTTTAAAATTTTTCATCATAGATAAATTTATTTATGATAATATTAATACTATTGAATAGCTTAGAGTGTGTAAACTTCATAGATATAGTTTTTTAATAAAAAAAATTATCCATAATTGATACCGATCATTCTTAATAGTGTGTTTAGTAGGAAAGAAGAAAGATAGAATGGATCGAAAGTTGGAAGGATAGCTATAAAATCGTTGTTTAGTAGGACAGATGGAAATAAGAAAGGAAAATGAGAGGAAAAATAGCCCTATTTGCATTCCGCCCAAATTAGGCAGAAATTGGACGGAAAGTTGGATTTGCTCTTCTCATATCTATTTTCACCATTTTCCTTTTTTATGCTCGCTCTCCCTCTCGTGTTTTTCTTGCAATCTTCTTCATCATCGTTGTCATCGTCATCATCATTTGCCATTGTCATCATCATTTGTCGTCGTCATCGCCTCTCATCTCTCATCGCTGCCATTTCACCGTCGCCTCTCATCGTCATCATCGACATAAAAATAAAAAAAATAAAATATATTTATCAATCTTTCTCATTTTCTTTCCTTCTAAATAAACACAATGATAAAAAATCTTATTATTTTTTTTTCTTTATTTTCCTTTCTTTCTTACTTTCTTTTCCTTTAAACTTTCTTTCTTTTCTACTAAACACAGCATAACTTTTCTAAGCAAATCCTACCTAAAAAATTTTTTTTCGGATTCGACCGGATAGGTTACAGATTCGAAAACCAGCTGTGTGCACCATTGATATGTGTAGTTAATGTCACCGCTTCGCTTGATCCTGGTACGATACAGTTATTAATTAATAATATTGGCAAATATTTGATAAACAGGGAAAAAAAATCGAAATAGTATATTCTATTTTGCATTAAATAACAGATACTTTTACAAAGCTTAAAAGCACGTAATAAAAAAGTACTAAATTATGTACATTACTGTCACTATGTATATTATTAGCAGCAGAAAATGAATAAAATTTATAGTCAATTTATTATTTTATATTTTCTAAATAGTACGCTAGTTGTAAATAAGTTAGTGTCAAAGTAGTAGGGCGAGTGTTTTGGCTGGATGAGGGTATTCTGAAGAGGAAAAAAACTCTTAAGCGGGTACCCGGCTTTTAGTCTTAGATTTAGGTTTAGGGATTCATGCACACGAATCCCTAAGACAAACTTTAATTCTTAAGCATTAGATTAGGTACCCCGCTAGCGGGGAACTCGCTTAGAAGTTTTATTCTCTGAAGAGGGAGTTTAATTTATTCATGTTGTGTAGGATAATTTGATTACGACGACTAGAAATTAACTAATTTAAAATTTGTTTAGCCCAATTATCTTAGGTGAAAATCTAAGCTTGTACGAGTTTAAATAGCACTAAACACCCAAGATACAATCAAGACTCTTCTTCTGCTGGATATAGTTATAGAGAAGTTGATTGAACATCCTTTAGATAACAAGCAGTGAAAACTAGAAAAAACAATGAAAGAAAAGCCTAGGATATATTTTATCTAAGAGGTGGATGTCTTTTTATAGGCTCCGTTTGGTGTAGCTGAAACTTTTAGCTTTTGCTGGTTGAAAAGTAGCTGATTGGAAAACTTAAAATGTGTATTAGCTAAACTATTATGCTGCGTCAATTTTTTAAAAAAAAATATTTAAAAATAATTTTAAATTTAATATTTTTTAATTAAAATAATAATTTTATTATCGTAAAGACATACGAATAATAAGTGCGAACATGAGATGCAAAGAAAAAAAATAGTTAGAAAATAGCCAAAAGCAGCTCCCTCCTAGCTTTTCTAAACTTATGCTGCTTTGCTTCTAGGTTTGGAACCTAGAAGCAGTTTGCCAAACACTCTAACTTTTCAAAATCAGCTATTTTTGACCAGTAAAAGAACAACTATGCTAAACAGGGCCATAGTTATATTCCAACAGTTGGAAGTAATTCCATTGGCCAAAATCATTGCGAGTTAATATGAAACGACTTGCAATTGTTGACTATGTGTTAATATACGTCGACTCATAATAACCATGTGTTAATACATAATAGACATAATTCCAAATGTATTAACAAGTGAAATTAATTAGAGAAGTTTTAAAAATTTTTCCCATACTTTGATGTTGAGAAAGTCTAACGGTCACATTTCTAAGCATATACCTTACAAAAGATATCAAACATCAAATCCCTGTAACCTAAGCATTCAAAGTCAGCGTAGATGATAAATATATAAAACTACTCATAAAATCCACTAACATTCCTTATGTTAGATAAACAGGTATTGGTTAAAGGGTTCTACTGCTATCAAAATCCCTTCAATAAATAGATAAATAAATAAATAAATAATAATACGTAGAAAAGTAATAAATAAATATAAATATGAGGTTGCCTTCACCCCATATTCTTATCCATGCGCATAATGCCCTTGTTGTGTTTGTTTTTGCTTCATATACTCTTGGATTATTTTTATTTATACGAATGTGGGACCACCTTATCTACCCTTTTATGGACAGTTTATAGTGAGTCATCCTCATTACATTCTAAAAATCCAAATATTAAAAAGATAATGTAAAAAAAAATAAAATTAATATTATTAACAAATAGTAAGCAAGGTTAGTGATAGTATAAAAAATAATATATAAAATAATGTAATAATAAATAATAAATTAATGAAATGAAAATAGTATAAGAAATATATTAGAAATAATTAAAACATATTTATAATATATAATAATAAAATTAAAATATGTTATACTAAAAAGGTAAAAATAAATAAATTGCAAAATATAATAAAACATGTTAATATAAAAACAAAGACTACGTATCTTCCATTGTGTTTCATAAGAGGGGAAAGTATGGGAAAAGAAAGAAAATATAAATTTTCGTTGTTTTTTTAATGTGGATAAAAAGCTTGGAAGGAAAAATAAAAGGAAACGCTTATATTATTTTCTTCCTTTTTAATCCTTCCAAATCGGGTAGAAAAGGCAAGTAAAATAGTTTTAGCCCTTCTCGCCTAACTCTTTTCTCCCCTCTTGATTCATTTTTTCCTCTCATCTTGATTCTGTATAAGAAATATAAAAGAAAAAAAAAACGTTTTCCTTCTATTTTTCTGTATATGATAAGTGAAGATGAGCGTGAGCAAAAGATAACACAAGCATGAACAGAGGTGAACACAAGCACAACCTCCATAGTTACTATCCAACTGGAACTAAAACCAAACTATAAAAACTCTCAATTTTCATTCTACTTTTCTGTCCAGGGAAACCAATGAAAAGTTTTTTTTTTTTTCGTTAATTTTCCCTAGTAGGAAACATAGTATTATTTCTTAGAAATATCCATATTTTTTGAGCATCCAAGTAACGAAGGCACAGCTGAATCCAAGATCTTGTAATGAACAACTAAGGTACATCTTCTTAGAAATATCCATATCTGCAATCTACCCAGCTATCTTTCTTTCTTATAAGAGAGTATTGATATATCTTTGTGTTGTTTTAGTGGCATCCACTTTATGGGCAAAAAGATTAACAAGGTAAGACTAATTCAAAGGCTTACTATTAGTGGCCAGTAAGAGACGTCTACACTTAATTAAAAGAGACTAAATTTGCCAAAAGATCAAATTTGTAAAAAAAAATTACTTGTGACAACAAAAAATTAAACAGAAAAACAAGAACTTACATTTCCACAAAGAGAGATAAGCTTTTCGTCAGTTACTAATAGTGGCAAAGGAGGTATCTGTCTCATTGACCAAGGAATTTGGTACTTTGCAGAAGATATTTCACTTATAGTGTAGACAAAAATTGGTGGCTTCATAAATTATAAGCTTGAAACGAATAACAAGCTATCGCCCTTTTCTACCCGATTTGGGTCATGTGTATGTATTTTTCCTCTCATGTATATGTATTTTTCCTCTCATCTTGATTCATTTTTCCTCCCCTCTTGATTCTTTTTTCTTTTCCTTCTCATTTTTCATTCCTTTAAGGAAACATATTAATTATGTACATGAGAAATTACTTCTCCAACCTACAGCTTCTACTTTTGGGTTCACACTAAACACTCGCAATGATTCATAGTTTCTTTCACCCCTAATCAAGTCACAATAGGTCTTATGCTTGTCATGCCACAACAAACATATTGGTTTAAAAATGACATAATTAAAATGTAAGTGTAAGCCTTCTTATATTTATGGGCAAAAAAAATTAAAATATCCAAAAAATAAGATACTAAAAAATTAAAAAATATAAAGAATTTATTCTTATTCTTATTATTATTATTATATATTTGAAATTTAAATTATAAATAAGGCAATTCTATATTATATCCATTCAATTTGTCCAGCCTTCCTATCGTGATGTTTTGAGCTCATGCGCCACGTCACACACTCACACTTAGTGTCACGCCCCGGTCGGATCGGTCTAGAATTAGCGCTTATCCGCTTCCTAGAGCCGTCCGGCGGAATACCAGAACGTAACTCGCCCTAGGGTTTCCGACCTTAAATTCGAAACCCTAATCTCCCCGGATAATTTTTCTCCCCAAATACAAGATCGCACGGAGAAAACCCTAACCCTAATTTGAGAAATCGAGGAAGAATCGAAAACCCCAAATTATACCTCAATTTCACTGTTGAAACTCGTTGCCGAATCGCCCTTGCTGACGTCACGCTGACGTCAGCGCCGATTAAATCCTTCGCCGCGAAATCGTTCTCCGGATGACGTCACGCTGACGTCGGCACACGAAATCGATTTCGATTTCGAAATCGCGCCGTCAATTTTGACTTCCGCTTTGCCTCGTTTCGAACGCCGAGCGTTCGAAACTCGTCTTCTTCCTCTCGACGCACGACGCCGCCGCGTCGTCGCTGCTGCCGAGCGCCGCCCGCGCCCGAGTTCGTCGTCTGCCGTCGACGACTGCTGCTGCCAGAAGTTGTCGCCGGAAACACCGAAACAGAGGAAAGGAGCTTTGAGAGAAATCGAAGCTTTATTCGTCGGATGAAGCTTACAAATGCCGACGACCTCCGTCGGTGCCCTCTTCCCCTCCCTCACCGGTGATCCCGGTTACAATTCACTCAACCTCCCAGTCTTCGACGTTGCCCCGAACGTCGGCATCAGTTCCCTCCTGGAACCGGCATCAGAGCCCTGCTCTGGAAGGCGACGGCGCCTCGCCGTCGCCGGTGGAGTCGCTCCCCGCGCTCTCTGTGGTGGTGTGGTGACGCCTCTGCGCACCCTGAGCTCGTAAGCTTTCAGCCTCTTTATAGACGAGCCGCCGCTCGTCTTCCCCTCCGCGTCCGAGTCTCGTGCGCGCTCGCCGCTCGCGAAGCTCGCGTACGTCGAAGTCCGCGTCTTCCGGCTGCCCTGAATCCTCCGCAGCTTCCGAACTCTACGGGACGACTCCGTCGCCGCATCCGTCGTCCGCATCTCCCGGCGGAGAGCCCGTGCCTGAGCTCCGCTTTATCCTCGCGCTTCGCCAGCCGCGTGGACGCCGTCGCCCGCCGAATCAGCGTCACGCGGATGAGACGAAGCCTCTGCTTCGTTTGAGTTGGTCAACCGCCTACGTTGACCGGGCTTCGGTGGCTTGGGCTTGTGTTTGGGGCTTGTGTTCGGGCCTGGGCCGGACCGCTGAACCGGGCCCTAACAATACTCCCCCACCTGATTTGAACATCGTCCTCGATGTTCCATGCAAGTTTGAACACTGGCCTTCCAATGTTCAATGTCCTCCATCTCCAGTCTGATGATGAGTGTTTGCTGCACCATGCTTATAGCAACCTGCATCAACAAATTTGTCAAGGATAATTTCGGACCTGTGGGTCATGGGCCCACAATCATGCTTCACCATATTTGCTGAACTCAGCTGAACCTCGATGTCCCTGACACCGGCATCGACGCCCCTGGCGCCGGCATCAACGCCCCTGGCGCCGGCATCAATGCTATGCATTGGCATCAACACGCCCTGGTGTTGGCATCAACGCCCCCTGGGGTTGGCATCAACACGCCTTAGTGTTGGCATCAATGCTATGCATTGGCATCAGAGCCCCTGCTCTGGAAGTGATCTTGCAATCACTGAGCTCTTATAGAGTCTCCTTCGATATCCCCTGATATCGGCATCGACGTCCCTGACATCGGCATCAATGCCCTTAGACATTGGCATCAACACTCCCTGGTGTTGGCATCAGGACCCCTGCCCTGGAAGGACGACACTCCTTGTCGCCGATGGATCACTTTAAGCTCTGATACCTGTTGTCACGCCCCGGTCGGATCGGTCTAGAATTAGCGCTTATCCGCTTCCTAGAGCCGTCCGGCGGAATACCAGAACGTAACTCGCCCTAGGGTTTCCGACCTTAAATTCGAAACCCTAATCTCCCCGGATAATTTTTCTCTCCCAAATACAAGATCGCACGGAGAAAACCCTAACCCTAATTTGAGAAATCGAGGAAGAATCGAAAACCCCAAATTATACCTCAATTTCACTGTTGAAACTCGTTGCCGAATCGCCCTTGCTGACGTCACGCTGACGTCAGCGCCGATTAAATCCTTCGCCGCGAAATCGTTCTCCGGATGACGTCACGCTGACGTCGGCACACGAAATCGATTTCGATTTCGAAATCGCGCCGTCAATTTTGACTTCCGCTTTGCCTCGTTTCGAACGCCGAGCGTTCGAAACTCGTCTTCTTCCTCTCGACGCACGACGCCGCCGCGTCGTCGCTGCTGCCGAGCGCCGCCCGCGCCCGAGTTCGTCGTCTGCCGTCGACGACTGCTGCTGCCAGAAGTTGTCGCCGGAAACACCGAAACAGAGGAAAGGAGCTTTGAGAGAAATCGAAGCTTTATTCGTCGGATGAAGCTTACAAATGCCGACGACCTCCGTCGGTGCCCTCTTCCCCTCCCTCACCGGTGATCCCGGTTACAATTCACTCAACCTCAGTCTTCGACGTTGCCCCGAACGTCGGCATCAGTTCCCTCCTGGAACCGGCATCAGAGCCCTGCTCTGGAAGGCGACGGCGCCTCGCCGTCGCCGGTGGAGTCGCTCCCCGCGCTCTCTGTGGTGGTGTGGTGACGCCTCTGCGCACCCTGAGCTCGTAAGCTTTCAGCCTCTTTATAGACGAGCCGCCGCTCGTCTTCCCCTCCGCGTCCGAGTCTCGTGCGCGCTCGCCGCTCGCGAAGCTCGCGTACGTCGAAGTCCGCGTCTTCCGGCTGCCCTGAATCCTCCGCAGCTTCCGAACTCTACGGGACGACTCCGTCGCCGCATCCGTCGTCCGCATCTCCCGGCGGAGAGCCCGTGCCTGAGCTCCGCTTTATCCTCGCGCTTCGCCAGCCGCGTGGACGCCGTCGCCCGCCGAATCAGCGTCACGCGGATGAGACGAAGCCTCTGCTTCGTTTGAGTTGGTCAACCGCCTACGTTGACCGGGCTTCGGTGGCTTGGGCTTGTGTTTGGGGCTTGTGTTCGGGCCTGGGCCGGACCGCTGAACCGGGCCCTAACAATACTCCCCCACCTGATTTGAACATCGTCCTCGATGTTCCATGCAAGTTTGAACACTGGCCTTCCAATGTTCAATGTCCTCCATCTCCAGTCTGATGATGAGTGTTTGCTGCACCATGCTTATAGCAACCTGCATCAACAAATTTGTCAAGGATAATTTCGGACCTGTGGGTCATGGGCCCACAATCATGCTTCACCATATTTGCTGAACTCAGCTGAACCTCGATGTCCCTGACACCGGCATCGACGCCCCTGGCGCCGGCATCAACGCCCCTGGCGCCGGCATCAATGCTATGCATTGGCATCAACACGCCCTGGTGTTGGCATCAACGCCCCCTGGGGTTGGCATCAACACGCCTTAGTGTTGGCATCAATGCTATGCATTGGCATCAGAGCCCCTGCTCTGGAAGTGATCTTGCAATCACTGAGCTCTTATAGAGTCTCCTTCGATATCCCCTGATATCGGCATCGACGTCCCTGACATCGGCATCAATGCCCTTAGACATTGGCATCAACACTCCCTGGTGTTGGCATCAGGACCCCTGCCCTGGAAGGACGACACTCCTTGTCGCCGATGGATCACTTTAAGCTCTGATACCTGTTGTCACGCCCCGGTCGGATCGGTCTAGAATTAGCGCTTATCCGCTTCCTAGAGCCGTCCGGCGGAATACCAGAACGTAACTCGCCCTAGGGTTTCCGACCTTAAATTCGAAACCCTAATCTCCCCGGATAATTTTTCTCCCCAAATACAAGATCGCACGGAGAAAACCCTAACCCTAATTTGAGAAATCGAGGAAGAATCGAAAACCCCAAATTATACCTCAATTTCACTGTTGAAACTCGTTGCCGAATCGCCCTTGCTGACGTCACGCTGACGTCAGCGCCGATTAAATCCTTCGCCGCGAAATCGTTCTCCGGATGACGTCACGCTGACGTCGGCACACGAAATCGATTTCGATTTCGAAATCGCGCCGTCAATTTTGACTTCCGCTTTGCCTCGTTTCGAACGCCGAGCGTTCGAAACTCGTCTTCTTCCTCTCGACGCACGACGCCGCCGCGTCGTCGCTGCTGCCGAGCGCCGCCCGCGCCCGAGTTCGTCGTCTGCCGTCGACGACTGCTGCTGCCAGAAGTTGTCGCCGGAAACACCGAAACAGAGGAAAGGAGCTTTGAGAGAAATCGAAGCTTTATTCGTCGGATGAAGCTTACAAATGCCGACGACCTCCGTCGGTGCCCTCTTCCCCTCCCTCACCGGTGATCCCGGTTACAATTCACTCAACCTCCCAGTCTTCGACGTTGCCCCGAACGTCGGCATCAGTTCCCTCCTGGAACCGGCATCAGAGCCCTGCTCTGGAAGGCGACGGCGCCTCGCCGTCGCCGGTGGAGTCGCTCCCCGCGCTCTCTGTGGTGGTGTGGTGACGCCTCTGCGCAACCCTGAGCTCGTAAGCTTTCAGCCTCTTTATAGACGAGCCGCCGCTCGTCTTCCCCTCCGCGTCCGAGTCTCGTGCGCGCTCGCCGCTCGCGAAGCTCGCGTACGTCGAAGTCCGCGTCTTCCGGCTGCCCTGAATCCTCCGCAGCTTCCGAACTCTACGGGACGACTCCGTCGCCGCATCCGTCGTCCGCATCTCCCGGCGGAGAGCCCGTGCCTGAGCTCCGCTTTATCCTCGCGCTTCGCCAGCCGCGTGGACGCCGTCGCCCGCCGAATCAGCGTCACGCGGATGAGACGAAGCCTCTGCTTCGTTTGAGTTGGTCAACCGCCTACGTTGACCGGGCTTCGGTGGCTTGGGCTTGTGTTTGGGGCTTGTGTTCGGGCCTGGGCCGGACCGCTGAACCGGGCCCTAACAATACTCCCCCACCTGATTTGAACATCGTCCTCGATGTTCCATGCAAGTTTGAACACTGGCCTTCCAATGTTCAATGTCCTCCATCTCCAGTCTGATGATGAGTGTTTGCTGCACCATGCTTATAGCAACCTGCATCAACAAATTTGTCAAGGATAATTTCGGACCTGTGGGTCATGGGCCCACAATCATGCTTCACCATATTTGCTGAACTCAGCTGAACCTCGATGTCCCTGACACCGGCATCGACGCCCCTGGCGCCGGCATCAACGCCCCTGGCGCCGGCATCAATGCTATGCATTGGCATCAACACGCCCTGGTGTTGGCATCAACGCCCCCTGGGGTTGGCATCAACACGCCTTAGTGTTGGCATCAATGCTATGCATTGGCATCAGAGCCCCTGCTCTGGAAGTGATCTTGCAATCACTGAGCTCTTATAGAGTCTCCTTCGATATCCCCTGATATCGGCATCGACGTCCCTGACATCGGCATCAATGCCCTTAGACATTGGCATCAACACTCCCTGGTGTTGGCATCAGGACCCCTGCCCTGGAAGGACGACACTCCTTGTCGCCGATGGATCACTTTAAGCTCTGATACCTGTTGTCACGCCCCGGTCGGATCGGTCTAGAATTAGCGCTTATCCGCTTCCTAGAGCCGTCCGGCGGAATACCAGAACGTAACTCGCCCTAGGGTTTCCGACCTTAAATTCGAAACCCTAATCTCCCCGGATAATTTTTCTCCCCAAATACAAGATCGCACGGAGAAAACCCTAACCCTAATTTGAGAAATCGAGGAAGAATCGAAAACCCCAAATTATACCTCAATTTCACTGTTGAAACTCGTTGCCGAATCGCCCTTGCTGACGTCACGCTGACGTCAGCGCCGATTAAATCCTTCGCCGCGAAATCGTTCTCCGGATGACGTCACGCTGACGTCGGCACACGAAATCGATTTCGATTTCGAAATCGCGCCGTCAATTTTGACTTCCGCTTTGCCTCGTTTCGAACGCCGAGCGTTCGAAACTCGTCTTCTTCCTCTCGACGCACGACGCCGCCGCGTCGTCGCTGCTGCCGAGCGCCGCCCGCGCCCGAGTTCGTCGTCTGCCGTCGACGACTGCTGCTGCCAGAAGTTGTCGCCGGAAACACCGAAACAGAGGAAAGGAGCTTTGAGAGAAATCGAAGCTTTATTCGTCGGATGAAGCTTACAAATGCCGACGACCTCCGTCGGTGCCCTCTTCCCCTCCCTCACCGGTGATCCCGGTTACAATTCACTCAACCTCCCAGTCTTCGACGTTGCCCCGAACGTCGGCATCAGTTCCCTCCTGGAACCGGCATCAGAGCCCTGCTCTGGAAGGCGACGGCGCCTCGCCGTCGCCGGTGGAGTCGCTCCCCGCGCTCTCTGTGGTGGTGTGGTGACGCCTCTGCGCACCCTGAGCTCGTAAGCTTTCAGCCTCTTTATAGACGAGCCGCCGCTCGTCTTCCCCTCCGCGTCCGAGTCTCGTGCGCGCTCGCCGCTCGCGAAGCTCGCGTACGTCGAAGTCCGCGTCTTCCGGCTGCCCTGAATCCTCCGCAGCTTCCGAACTCTACGGGACGACTCCGTCGCCGCATCCGTCGTCCGCATCTCCCGGCGGAGAGCCCGTGCCTGAGCTCCGCTTTATCCTCGCGCTTCGCCAGCCGCGTGGACGCCGTCGCCCGCCGAATCAGCGTCACGCGGATGAGACGAAGCCTCTGCTTCGTTTGAGTTGGTCAACCGCCTACGTTGACCGGGCTTCGGTGGCTTGGGCTTGTGTTTGGGGCTTGTGTTCGGGCCTGGGCCGGACCGCTGAACCGGGCCCTAACACTTAGTGTGATGCCTAAATTCATTTGGACCGAGCTGGATTGGCCCAATCCCACAGCTGAAGCCCAAATGCTGGTCAACATGAGGGTTGACCAAATCAAGATTTCGTCGAGGCAGATGAAATTGGATGTGAGGCGGAGGTAGAGAGACGCGCGACGTTGGAGCAGTCTTCCACTATGTGGACGGCGGGGCGAGATCGGCAGGATTTGTCGCAGGCAAGGACGAAGGTGGGCGTGATCTTCGACTTCTTCTTCGGCGGGATCAGTGACATCGATGGAGGCGACAGCAGTAGCTTCGGCATCTGGAGAGGCGAGATCACACAGAGGCGTGATCTCCGGACGCGTCTCATGGAAAGGAGGCTAGCGGATGCGCTCGCAGATAACCCGATTTGGGAAGGCAGCTGGCAGATGATCACCTTCCCAAGACCGGCGTCACCCCTCGCCCTTAAGAATGCAGGCGAGCAGACGAGAAGGGAGGAGAGGAACGCAGGGGGGGGGGGACCAGATCCAAGCTTTTCCCCTGCTTTCTGATAGTAGTCGCGGCGTCGTTCCTACGAGGAAGAGAGCTACGTCCAGGAGGAAGAGGGGGAGGCAGGTTGCAACCGCTAGCGGCGTGCTTCCTTCGCCTCCCTTGATCGATGGCAGCGACATCCGTCAACCCTCCCTTTCTTGTCCAAAGCAGCGGCTCTAATGCCGGTGCTAGGCGAGAGCTGACGAGTTCTCTTCGGTGAGGATTGAGAGAGTTGTAAGTCGACGGCGAGGTGCCGTCAACGTGAGGGAAGCTTGAGTGAAGCTTGTAAGGGTTTAGGTAGGTTTGACCTGATCAATCAAACAGAAATTTCCCTTACTCCTGTGTTGTCTTCTTCGGCTTCGACGAGCCTTGGTTCTCCTGGCGACGTTATCTCCTTGTTTCTGTTTCCTTCACCATCCCCGGCCACAATAACTTTCAGCGATGAAGGCTGAGGTTCAGACAAGCGGTCTAATAGATTTCGCAAGTATACGGACTATCGAAGTAATATATATATATATATCGATCCCACAAAGACCAAATACCAAGTACCGACTAATTGAATTATCACAAGCTAAACGAACCTTAATTGTTGTAAATTGGTTGCTAAGTTAAAACTAATGAAGAAAGAAAGGAAATTGCACGAAGATAAGTCTTAGGATGCACGAAATCAGGGCCAGGGTCCACCGCCTTGACGTGTTATGCAGGGATGATTATTAATGTAAAACTCTCCTTTTCTAGTCCTAGGGTAATCCACAAAGGTACAAGTTGTCCTCTCTCAAGGATGCAACGAGGTGTTTACCCCACTAGACATCTACCGTCATAGCACGCTTAGCCGAGTAAACCCAATGAGTGCCGGATTGTGTACACCATCCCATCAATTGTACAAGTTGTCCTCTCTCAAGGATGCAACGAGGTATTTACACGGCTAAACGTCTACCATCGTAGCACGCTCAGCCGAATAAACCCAGTGAGCGTAAGATGACATACACTACCCGCAACCAACTACTCTCGTATGATGATTGAGATACTCTTACCTAGGTTTCCAACATTCAGATGTGCCTCTCAGCAATACTAGATATCTAAAACAATGAAGAAAATAAGATGGTGTTCTCCATTCATATGGTGCAACTAGGTAAGATAGAACAAACTAGGGTTTACAAAATAAGGTTACAATCCATGCATAAAACGTACAAGGGGCTTTCCCTAACCCCAAAATAAGATTAAGCTACAATAATCATATTCCAAGGCAAAGCATAGAGTAATCTCAACATGACATCCATAGATGAACAAGGAGAATAAAATAGATGAGAAGAGGAAGATAGGACTCCCTCAAGCAGGAAGAAGTCGCCTGGTAGGGTTTTCTTCTTCCTCTGATCGGTAGTCCACAGCCATCATGCTCTCGCGGTGAAAGGTTTCTTCCCCTTCTTCTTCCTCAGTTGCTGGCTCCTATCTCTTCCTTGCCGCCGCCTGGTGCATACGTGCGTGCATGAATCGTGAATGCCCTAACATGTAAAGGGTGTTTGCTTTTTGTCCTCATCCTCTCTGTTGAATTCCCTCTTTGCCCTTACGAAACCTCCTCTATAGTGTAGGGAAAACGAGGGATAAAATCTGAAAAGTCAGCGTCAGGTGACACAGAAAGCCACGCGGTGTGATTCTTGTCACTGGGTAGATCGTGATTCTCACTGTGAACACTGATCTCGTTGAAAATAGTGACATCCCCTTGCTTTTTCCCTGAAATGAAGCAAAAACACAAGAGAGTGTAGATTCTGAAGATATTGCAATAATTCAAAGTATAAACGAGTGTAAATGCGAGAAGAGTGAAGATATAATGGTAAAATCGCATGAGAATCCCTATATAAAAATGACTTAACATGGTCCGAGCCTCGCATGTCCCTTCCCATCCATCTCTTTTGGCCACTGCGGCCGGCACGCTTACAACCAAATGCAGGAGGCGTTCGACGAGGCAAGCAAGCGTTTTGAACGAGCGGCATTCAAAATAAGGCTCGATCAAAACTTGGTCAATGGGAAATCAAACACGGTGAATGAAATTGAGATTCAATTTCGAATTTAGGATTTCATAGATGGCTGGATTTCGAGTTTGGCACACAGTCTGAGGCAAAATCGGATGACGTGGATGGCTGGTTTAATTAGGGCGTGACAGTGGTATCAGAGCCAGGTTTCTGGCGAGCATGGTGACTGACCCGAGTGGAGGAGATGGTGATGCTACCTGAGCAAGTAGCGAGTGCACAGGTGGTGCTCCGACAGGGACTGGTCTGAGATACATTCAAGCAGGCGAGTACCCCATAGGTGTGCAGTGGGTGCGCCACCACGGGGTGGCAGCGAGGCCCCCTGTTCTAGAGCTGCAAGCTCTAATGCTGTCGCCAGGCGGGCGACAACGAGAGGTCTGCGATATCTCTTCCTGGAGCAATGGGCTCCGATGCCATCACCAGGCGGGTGATGAGGATTCTGACATCTACGAGATGCCGATGAGAGGTCTACAAGATCTCTTCCCGAAGCAGCAGGGCATGGAGACTGGCGGAAAGCTTCTTTTGGCTGAGCGGAGACAGCAATCAGAGAGGCCTTTTTGTAGGGCATGGGGAAGAGAAAAAGTCCATCAGAGAAGGGAGATAAAAACCCTTCACGCAAGGGAGAAAAGGGAGAGCTCAGGCGCATAAGGAGAAATCAATAGGAGAAGGGCTGAAGGAGGATTCGCACGGTGAGAAGAGAGGAGATTGTTACGCCAAAGAGGAGAAGTTGCACATCAAACTTCATTGAAGACGTCTCTGCGTGAGATTACCTCAAGAATAGTTTGTAAGAGAGATATGTGAAGTTACATCTAGTTTCCTTGCTTATTTTGTAATCGTGTGAAAAACATTGCATGATCTCAAGTCATTTTGGTAATCCTTACATAGATCTGAATATGCGCATGATGGTAGAATTGCTTGTTTGTAATTTCATAGTTAATATGGTAGGCTAAAACTCTTTACATCAGGATGTGGGGTAGCCCTTGACGATTTATTAGTTGTGATAGTTAAGTCTATTGTCCCAAGTCCTTGCTTGGCCTTGTGTGTGTGCATTGCCTGCATTACCCGGAAGGATATGCTCGCACCTCTAATCCCTAGGATGAGGTTTGTAAATCAACTTTTCTAGGAGTTTACTCGCTTGCATAGCTGTACTTGCCCGTAGGATTAAGGGAAAGAATTATCCGGAAAGGTAAGCTTGAGCCTTAAGTCGCAAAGGTGAGGTTCGTTAATCGGATCTAGAGGAGAAAACTTGCCTACAGATCTGTACTCACTTAGGAAAAAACACCAAGGTGAGGTTTGTAAATCAGATCTTAGGGAGAAAAACTGGCTCGCAGATCTGTACTCGCTCGCGAGATTTTAGGGAGCTTAGACGCTACGGAGAGCCTCTTGTCCGACCGCGCGTCAGACCCACTTGGTTAAGAGTTTATCTATTTCGTTGGTGTGCTATGCCTACATTTCCCGAAAGGGAGTGTTTGAGCCTTTAATCACCTTAAGTGAGGTTTGTTAATCGGCATCTCAAGGAGTTCTTACTCGCTTGTGGATCTGTGCTTACTTATGGGGGTTATAAGGAGCTTAGACGCGTCGGAGAGACTCAAGTCCGACCGCGCGCCAGAACCCTACGAATTGGACTGACAATCTAGTCTGTGTGAGTGGACGAGATTCTCGGAAGGGAGCTACCTACATGACAAGGAACCTGCACCCCCTTGAACTAGACAAGACATTGGCAATATAGTTTAACTATTCAACTATAAGGAGTCAAAGTAGTGAACCCATATCCTGATACATCTCCTCATTGGATTCCTCTCGTGCGATTTCCTTTGTTTACATTCCTGTACTTTTAATTATTTCGTTATCTTAAACTTCACCAATTTCGACATCGTCTAGCTAGCCATTTCAAGATCTGTCGGTATTTGCCCATTAGTCCCTGTGGGATCGATATTTTATTACTTCGATAGACCCGTGCACTTGCGGGAAACGCCTACTATATCCGTGGGCGTTATCAAGTTTTTGGCGCCGTTGCCGGGGACTAATTTTTGGCAATATTGACTATATTAAGAAGTTATTAGACTAGATATTTTTGGTAATATTGCCGATAATTTGGTAGCAGACCATCTCTCTCGACTGACATCCAACCCAAGAATAGTTTGGAAGAAGAAATTGATGATGCATTCCCAGACGAAAAATTACTAGCGGTCACTGCTGTGAAAGCACCATGGTATGCCGATCTGGTAAATTACTTGGCAGCTGGGATTATGCCTCCAAAACTCACGTACCAATAGCGAAAGAAGTTCATGCCTATGGCAAAACATTATTATTGGGATGAACCACTCTTGTTTAAGCGTTGTGCTGATTGTATCATTCGAAGGTGCTTACCGGAAGAGGAGATTCCAGATGTCCTTTTCCAATGCTATTCTTCTTCTTATGGAGGGCACTTCAGTGGCAAGACGACAACACATAAGATTCTCCAGTGTGGCTTCTTTTGGCCAACTTTATTCAGAGACACAAGGGACTATGTATAATCCTGCGATCGTTGCCAACGGACAGGTGGAATATCACGAAGAAATGTGATGCCTCTAAACACCATCCTAGAGATTGAGATCTTCGACGTATGGGGAATCGACTTTATAGGCCCATTCCCACCTTCTTGTGGTAACAAATTCATTTTAGTTGGAGTCGATTACGTTTCCAAGTGGGTAGAAGCCTTGACCACACCAACAAATGACTCCAAGGTGGTTACTAGATTTTTCAAGAAGTTAATACTCCCACGATTTGGAGCGCCTCGCATGGTAATCAGCGATGGTGGATCTCATTTTATTGAGCGAGGATTTGAATCACTTCTCAAAAGATATGGGGTACTACACAAAGTTGCTACTGCCTACCATCCTCAAACTAGCTGCCAAGTGGAGATATCAAATCGAGAGATAAAACATATACTTGAGAAAACGGTATCGCGCACTCGCACCGATTGGTCACTTAAACTTGACGATGCATTATGGGCATACCGTACAACATTCAAAACTCCAATTGGTATGTCCCCATTTTAGTTAGTATATGGTAAATCATGTCATCTACTAGTTGAAATCGAACACAAAGCTTATTGGGTGATACGACGACTGAATTTTGATGGAAACCAAGCTGACAAGGCCAGAAAGTTTCAGCTAAATGAGCTTGATGAATTTAGACAGGAAGCCTATGAGAACGCTATGATTTATAAATAACGTACCAAAAGACGGCATGATCGAAGGATTATGAGGAGAGAATTTCGCAAGGGTGAATTGGTACTATTGTTTAACTCTAGGATCAAACTTTTTCCTGGTAGGCTTCGAACTAAATGGACTGGACCGTATGAGGTGTAGAAGGTTTACCCTCAAGGTGCTGTAGACATCTTTCGAGAGTCAACTGGAACATTCAAAGTCAACAGACAGAGACTCAAGCACTACATCTTCCATGAACCGATACCGGAGGACACTGCATTGTTCCTCACGGACCCTCCTTCACCTGAATGACATTGATTGTGGTCAAGCTGACAGACCATTAAATCAGCGCTTCTTGGGAGGCAACCCAAGCTTCTTACTTTAGTTAAATTTGTTTTTAGCATTTTTCGTTCTCTTATTTTCATGCTTTGTGTGAGTTTAGTTTAGTTTGCATAATGATAGGTCTTAAATTCTTAGCAACTTCTTGTTTACTTGACACCAGGACATTTGATAGCAATCCACAAGTACACGGATTTATCGAAGTAATAAAAGTTATCGATCCCATAGGGACTATGAAGCTAAGTACTGACTTTTTGACTTGTTTGAATTTAGGCTAACAAAATCAATGGTTTGTTTTCCTAACTTATGCGGACATGCAAACTTGGAATAGCTTTTAAGGGGTTCAGATTTCAACGAGTCGGGAATTCATGGGTTCGCCACTTTGACAATTATGAGCCTTTAAATAAATAACTAATTCACAGAGATTATCTAGCATAAAAGGAACTCTTCCTAAAGTGCGTACTACCTCCTCCCGAAGCGTAGTACGGTATTTAACTAGATTAACTAACTACTCCCATGATAGTTAACCTAATTAAACCCTTTAAGCTCTATGAAGCGTTGGTTAATCCTTCAAACGAATCCAAACTACACCCGTGATTGGATTCGTAGGTCTAGTTGAAATAGATCAGACATTGCGATTCACCTCCCGGTCCTTCTCGCAACGTTTAAGACGTAAAAATACGTGGCCAGGGTAAATTACGAGATAAGCAAAATTTCAACCAAATCATGCAGATAAATTCTAATGAAAATAGCAAAACATGTATTAACTCATAAAAGTCATTGGGCTACGCCCAATCATCCTGACAAAGGTTTCTACTCGTTCATGTTAGAATAGAAACACATTATGTTTTGATGAACAAGAAAACGCATGAAAGATTGCAAAAAATCACTAAAAGAACCACAGAGCCGCCTTCTCCTTGATCCGAAGATGAGGATTGACTGATCTATCATTGTCTTCAGGGAAAATCTTGCCGGAAAAATGGTTGAAAACACGTTTTCACCCATGTCGCCGCCGCCGTCCGCTTTCATCCGTAGAAGCCCCCTTGATCTGATCAAAATCTCATCTTTTATAGTTAGACCGGTTTAGAACCCATCAAGGAATGGTTCTGCGAAGTTTGGTGCAAATCCGGTTCAAAACGAGTGAGAATCAAGCGAAAAACTCATCGGGCGAAAACTTTTACGGCCCGTGATGTGTTTACGGCTTCGGCCGTAATTCTTTCGGTGTATAATGCTTTTGGTTATAGAAACTTTTACGGCCCGTGATGGAATTACGGCCTTGCCCGTGAAAGTTTCAGTGAACTTCTTAACTTAGCCGATTTTCGTCCTCCGCTCGACGTCGCGTTTACGGCCGAATCCACAATTACGGCCAAGGCCGTAATTGGCTCGTTCTTCACCGATTTTGTTCCAAATTCAACGTGTGGGCTCGTGATCTCCTCGGGAATCGTGCTTTGACATTAAAACTCTCGAAATCCTTCATTTTTTAGCCTTTTTACTTACATTTTCACAAAAACTAAGAAAAGTGAAGATTCTGTACAGAGTAAGATAAAAACACTAAAAATAATACAAAATCATGCAAATACGTCCATAATATGATCTAAAACATAGGTAAAAACACTATATAAATGCAACGCATCAAAATGCCCTAGACTTAGAATTTTGCTTGTCCTCAAGCAATGCCATGATATGTATAAGAATGTAAAGATAAGGATTTTTCAATTGTTTTTTCCCCTATTAATATCCTCAGTTTACAAATTAAGCAATCAATATTTCAAACTCAAGTGATTCAAGAAAAATCATAATAGAAATAAATTCCCAGTAGGTTACAATCCAAGAAAGATAAAATTCACAATTCATGTCATAACATCCATTCAACACACACTAAGCATCAAATACTTTCATCTTAATAAATCCATTTCACTTAACAGATAAAATTTCTACTTCAAGAATTTCAGTGATGTTAAAGATAAGAGATTTTTAAAGCAATTTGGTCTTTAAACTGTTATATGTTATTTACTGTTAGCATCATAACATGTTTAAAGTATACTACAAAGTAGTATAATTTAACTCATAGTCTCAATCATGAAAGTCAGCGGAGTTGTCCACTTAACCTACAGCTTTCTCTTTTTCTCCAATTTTTTTTTTATTAGACTTCAACTCATGTCTTCGGTGTCACTGCTAAATTTAGCAGTGCCTAGTAGAGGAGTCTTTTCTCTTTTTTTTTCTTTTGGAGAAAGCCGGTCAGTGGCATGGTATTTAAATCATTGTTGATCTTTCTACAAGAGGGATAAATATTTACTTTTAAGCTTTTACCTCTGTTATTTGATCACAAAAGATTTAAAGTATACCAAATAATGGTATAATTTAACTCATGACTTAAGATTTCTCAATTAGAGGAGTTGGAGCAAATCTCAATTAAAGATTATATCACCAATTTTCTATTCATAAACATTTCCTCGGCAAGCACAAATAGATAGATAAAATTTCAAGTATAAAGATACTCTGCACATGTCCTTATGAACATATAACAATTCACATATGCATTTTATCAATATCAGAATTGAATTTACTCAACAATTTAAGTCCACATGAATTTTCAAAAATTCCTTAAGTCATCAAATCAATCACTCAAAATGTTTCCTAAGTCCAAAATCAAGGGTAAAACAAATTTGATCATCCTTAAAAATCATATACATTCAAAATTCATATCTAATAAAGCCTTAAAGAATAAGCATATCATGAAGGACACCCTAGACTTAAATTGTTGCATATATACAAATATTCAACCAATAAAGAATTTCAGGAAAATTTTGCAAGAGTTCCCTTTGTATTTGTTAGCGAGACCCTGTACAGTTATATCAAAAATGAGAATTATAACTCAGAAAAATCCGAAAAAATTATCATAACATAGATATTCAGATTTTACACGGCAATCAACTTCCAGATATCAAATACCGTCTAGTTTCACTAATCAAAACTAAGTTTACCATTTTCAATCACAATTTCAAACCAAATATCAAAATATACTTCAGAATCATTCCCTCATGCAAAAATCATCAAACAGACACCCAAAACCATCGCATGATATCACATATACACGACAAATACCCAACATGTCCAAAACTATCACATCTGGGTCATGTACAACATCCTAAGACTCAATACCATCTAGTATATACAATATCGAGCTAAGTATCGAGCAGCGTATAAAAACAACCAAAATAAATCACATAATATCCCGATACAACGCACGCACACAAATAAATCATGAAAATGATGGTGTGAGGCTGCATCAGTATCAAATCCACTAAGCCTGCGCATAAATCAGACAATTGTGAGGCTACTCATGCGATATCGGAAATATGCATATAGAATTAAAACTTAATACTCACAAAGCCTGTCAGTCCGTCTCTGTATGCTCAGAGTCCTCCTCCTCATCCTTGGTATGTCTAGTCTGTGACGATGATGGAAGATGGCACCGTAGCAACTCCTCTATCGTGCGTAATGAATCGAGCGCTCTCGACTGTCCCTGCTCCAGGCGCGATATGTCGTCGCACATCCTCCTCTGCTCAGCTCGCATCTGCTCCACTGATGGATCTGATCGTGCTGACGTGGATGGTCTGGCAGATGTGGAAGGCTGATCAGCAGCTGATGGCACGACTGGAGGTACGTGCTCTGAAGATCTGGGCTATGATGGTAGTGAAGCTGCCTCACTAGGACCTCCCCCAAGGGTGGGATCCACGATCCAATTCTGCTGAACACGAACCATAGTACGGTTCATGTTCGGCAGCCTCATGGTAACATTAGTGTGCCTGAACATAAGATGGTACGAGCTCCCAAGCCTCGTAATCATCCTAATGGCAACACATGCATCTATGTCCAATCTGGGATTACCCTTTGCTTCGTTCAACCCCGAAGGATCGATACCGAGGGCAAGGGCAATCGAAGTAACTAATCCTCCCATCACGAGGACTCCTCTCCGAGCTCTGGCGGCTTTCTGGATCTGCTTCATCAGGTAGAATGAAGTGCTAACCCTGAATCCTCTAAGCATGACCCATAGAAAGAATAACTCCGTAGATCTAACCATACCATCGCTCTCTGCCCGCCCAAAAATGGTATGTGCAAGCACCCTGTGTATTTATCTGAAAACCGGGCTAGTCAGACGCGATGCTCTGGCGGTCCTAGGGTCAAATCCCTGCTTGCCAGTGATCTCTCTCCAAAAGGTCCCCTCTGAAAACTCACTAGGACGGTGTCTGGTCACATCCGAGGGGAATCCAAATATGTGGCTTAGCTGGTCCAATGTAAGCATATGCTCCCGGTTCCCCAACCGGAATGACATCCTGCCAGGATCTCCGTCATCGTGGTTCCTTAATGAAATCTGGACGGTGCTGAAAAACTCCAAAGTGAGCTGGGTGTATGTAGGGTGCCTCTGCTGGTAAAAATCCTGTCACCCTATGTTCGCGAACATCCACTGGATGTCGTCGAACAATCCTAGGGACTGCAATGTCTAGTCGTCCCAATATCGTGTGCTGATCACCCCTCTAGTGGATAGAGCACGATATCTCCTCTCGATCTCTCTACTCCTATGACGAATCTGACGCGGGTAGGGAGTAAGCACTGGAGGTGGTGATCGCGCCTGTCTCCTCTCCTGGATAATAGCCTCTGGTACAGGAGGTGATGGCTCAGGTGATGAGAGCTCTGGTGAGGCAACTGGTGAATGTCCTGATGATGGCTCTGGTGAAGCTAAATGAATCTCAGGTGAGGGTACTGGTGCTACTGGAATGGGTGCTGGCTCTACTGGCTCAGTCATATGTAGGATCTCAGAAACTAATGGTGGAACTATCTCAGGAGTAGCAGAGGACTCCTGTGCAACTGATGGCGAAGAAGAACGAAGCTCGGGTATCTCCACTGATATCTCTAGCAAGTCTATGAATATCTCGGGTGATCCCTCCTCTGAATCTGACAATACTAGTGTACTAGCCTCAGAGATAGGCAGATCTCCCTGGGCTGAGGAGGGTGATACTATCTCGGGTGTGCGTGCTATATCATATGGAGTGTCTACCTCCATACCCTGAGTGTCAGTAGGTGCCACAGACTCTGGTAAATCTGTGGAAGGCGCTGATATGGCAGGACCCTCCACATCCATCGGTACAGCATCTGTCTGTGCCTCATCCACTCTCTCAATCTCTGGTATAGTGGGAACATAAGCTGGGGGTGCTACTGGAATCTCTGCAGTCTCCACGACCGGTGATAGAGGGCGAGTGGTCCTCTTCCCCCAAGTACTAGTGCTTCGACCGGTACGCTTCCTAGTGTACCGTCTGGCGATCCTCTGATCGCGGCTCTCTGGCCTGTCGGCCGGCCTCTTTGAAATAATCTCCAACTCTGGAGAACTAACAGGCTGTGGCTCTGCCATATGTGATGTGCTGGGTACTGAGGGTGCACTCGGAGCCTCTAATGCCTGTGCATGGGTCTCAGGCTCTGAGTCAGGATAAATTATCCTCTCAAAAGTGTCTAGTAACACTCCGGACACCATCCTATACATGTAACGTGGTTCCGGCCCAGGATATCTGCTCTTCATCACTGCCCCATAGGGCCTAGACCTCACAGATCTCTTCGGTGCCATAGTATCAAGCAGATCAATCCAAAATATGTAAACCTAACTCGAAAATCGTGGTACTACAGTAACCGTGGTATTTGGCCGTGAATGTCGTGAATGAAATTGTCCCAGAATTCGAACAAAATAACTCCAAATCGGTGCAAAAGGTATGTGATCCAAGTTCTACTGACGAATCACAAGTCAGAGTAAAGAAAACTCATGAATCTGTGCGCAAATCGGGCTTGAATCGGCTAGAAGACGGGTTCTGGTGACTCGGCAGACGAGCGTCTGTTCTTCACGAAATCCGATAGAAATCCGGCGAAAAGGTCATCGGAAAGCACTCTCTGGAAGTGGAGGAACACTGGTGGAAAGTTTTCATCGCAGCTCGTAGGAAGAATCGTCGAAAATCGGCAAATTACGAGCGTAAACGTAAACCCTAAATCGCCCGTGAGGTTTAAACCGTAAGAACTTACGGCCCGTAACGCCGTTACGGCTCTGGCCGTAAACCCGCTTTAGTATACAGTGCTCAGCAGAACTCGTTCAAATCCGCAATTACGGTTGCACGATAATTATGGCTGCACCCGTAAACGTCGCGTTTTGACTTGGCTTCTAGTCCAAAAAATCCTTAAAAATCGCCAAAAATTTCCTGCATGTAAAACACCAGTTTTAAAAGACTTTCCATATATAAAACTTCATTAGATAACACCATTAAAAGCACAAAATAAAACTTAAAAGATAAACCCTAAAAAAAATGCTAAAATCGTTCCAAAGCCTTTGGGTTACCTCCCAGGTAGCGCTTGTTTACCGTCTTCAGCTCGACCAAGGTAATGTTTATATCCCTTCAGGTGGGTACAAAGTGCGATGAATCAATGGCAATCGTTGCCCATCACGCCTCTCCAATTCTTTACTCAATTCTAACCCTAACACTCTAAATAGTGTCCATGTCTCGTCCTCTTCTGGCTCATCTTTCTTATGTCTTTCCCAATTTTCCAAGAACCGTCTATCAACTTCAAATCCACTTCTTCTATCAAAGTCATCTTCTTTCACTTCTGGAATTTGATCAGAACCTGCAAAGTTAATCTTTTTAGTTTCTGATGAAAAATCAAAAATCAACTTGCTAGTATCCAAATTCAAAGTAAGCTTTTCATTCAACATGTCAATTACAGCTCCTGTACTTGATAAAAATGGTCTCCCTAATATGACAGGAAACTTAACATTTTCTTTCATGCTAACAACCATAAAATCAGTAACAATAGAAAATTTATCAATTGGAGCCGTTACATTTTCTAATATACCAATAGGTTGTTGATTAAAACCATTAGCAAACTGGACATATGTGTCAGTTGGTTTAAATTTTCCACAATCTATTTTCTCAACCAAATGCGATGGTAACAAGCTAATACTAGCTCCTATATCACACAAAGCATTTTCAACAAATAACTCACCAATTTTGCACGGAATTGAAATATCCCCAAGATCTTTTACCTTATTTATTTCAACATTCTGACTTACCTGGTCTTTCTTCACCTCAGTCTTACCAGTCTCATGTGTCCTTTGTTCTGTTCTAAACAACCTCTGAGGAAAAGGAACCGGAGGGGCATATGCAGGCGGGCCTACATATTTCTCTTCATCCCTTACTTCCTTGCAATATTCTGCTTCTAGAACAATGCTTACAGACTGGCCTACAGATTCCTCAATAGGTTCCTCAGGTATCTCTTTATATACATCATTCATTGCAGTGACTGCGTTGACGTGCTCCCTGGGATTCATCTCAGGCTATCCTGGTAGTCTCCCTAGAGGTCTAGTGGCAGTACTTGCTTGCTGCGCAATTTGATTTTCCAACATCTTGTTATGAGTAGTCAAAGCTTGCACACAGGATGTCAGCTGCTTGAGCTGATCAGCAAGGTCGTCAGTTCTCTTTTGCTAGTGCAAAACAGCTTCCTGCACGGAATCATAATTCGGCTTTTGGGGCTGCCCATACTGTCTCAGTTGGAAACCTGGTGGTGGCCGATTATTCTGCTGAGAATATTGAGGAGGAACTTGCCCTTGATTTTGTTTGTATGACAAGTTGGGGTGGTTCCTCCATCCTGGCGTATAGCTCCATCTCATCATGGGAAATCGTCTCATACCTTCAGATTCTCCAAATTCCATTGATTTTGAGGCCAAAAACCTACATTTCATTAAAACAGAGGAAAAGTGAAGGTTCTGAAGAATATGAAGCATTTAAATAAATAAATGAGATGAAACATGCATTTTGCTCTAAAATAATAATAAAATTAGGTGCCGAAATATCATATTTTTACATGTCATCAAATACATCGGACTTAAAGTTTTGCTTGTCCTCAAGCAATTGAATTGTCTAGAATACAATGATGACATGGAATAAGGAATCTCAAAGTAGCTTAAGTAGGTCTAATGAGGTTAATGGTTAAACACAACAATTCTTCAGGTTATAAAGCAGTATGGAAAGCAAATTAAACCAATTATCATGAATACAATCTATAGAACATGCAAAGTTACATAATCAAAAACCTCTACGATGCATCTTACGCACATGATATGATTGATCAATCTTTCAAAAAGCATAACACTGTGTACTAAGTCATGGGAGAATAGCATCAGTACAACATAGTCCCTATGTGGTGCCTTTTTTTGTGTTTTTAAAGAAATACAGTGCCAAGTGCCAAGCTTTGCTTCGGTACCACTTCGATGCCACTGTCATTATTGAAAATCATGGAGTTAGTGCCAAGTATGATGAACTTAGGTACCACTATCCCTTTTGCTGGTAAGATGCTAAGAATAGTGCCAAGTGGAGATACAAAGTGCAATGTATAAGAACACTTCGGTACCACTATTTTTATTTCTAATCCCCATGACAAAGTGCACAAATGAAGTAGAGTGAAGAAACAAGAATCAAGTAATCATGACACATGAGATGCATACCAAGGCAAAGGTAAAGCAACTAGCATCCTCTTCAAGATTCTATCAATAGCAATTGGGTTAATTACATAAATCAATTACAGTAAACCAAAGAATCATATATGCAAATCATAACCAGTATAGACCATAGGTAAATAAAAGTCAAGATTCTCATCCCAAGCAATCAAGTAGGCATAGAACAATGCAATACTAGAAGACAAAGCAAATATCATGAATGAAAAGAGTGGGGTTGGGTAAGACACTATAGATGTTGATACAACTAAGAAAACTAAAACATGCAACTGAGAATGTAATAAACTAAAAACAGACAGATGAAAACTAAAAACTAAAATAAACTACTGGAAAAACAGAAAGCTGACCAAGTGATGGGTGAAACCAAAGAAGATCATCCCCAGCGTCGACGCAGCCTTGCCTGCAGCTCATGCACAGACTCTAAAATGGAGGACTGTGTTCGTTCTTGGCGCTCAACCTCAGTTTCGAGGTGGAGAATTCGATTTATTCCTTCATCTGTGGAAAGCTGAGTTTCTTGCTGGGTGTCGCGGATAAACCGGATCATAGTCTCAATGCGGTCGAGCTGGGTAGAGGGGCGCTGCTCAGAAGGTTGTGGTGGTTCAGTTGCAAGAGATATGTTTTCATCCTCAATAGCTTCAACTTTCCAGTTCCGCCGCTCACGAATAGTGGTGCGTGCAGGGTTTGGCAGCGGCAACTTCACATCGCTCCCGGGGAAGATCAAGCTGTAAAGTTCACCTTCCTTCACTATCATCCGCATCGAAACGCAGGAATCGAGATCAAGTCGGCAGTTGCCCCGGGCTTGCTCCATTTGGTAGGGATGAATCCCTACTGCGCGAGCGATAGGGGTGAGAAGTCCGCCGAGAGCTATTGCACCCTTCGGTGCTCTTGATACTTTTTGGAGTTGTCGGGCAAAGTGGAAAGCAGTGTTGAGACGGACTCCATGCAGCATTGCCCAAAGAAATTGAAGCTCGGATGCTCTGACTAAGCCATCAAACTCTCCTCGTCCAAAGATGGTATGTGCCATGACACGATGCATATACTTCAGAACAGGGTTCCTAAGGGAGGTAGCTCTGGCTGTCCTAGTGTCAAAGGGGCGGAAGCCAGTCAGATCAGCCCAGAAGTTGCTTGCTTTGAATTCAGTTGGCGTGAGGCGCGTCCGATCAGTAGGAAAACCATAAATAGAATTCAACTCTGTTAGTATAAGCACGAACTCAGTGTTGTTGAGTCGAAAAGATAGGTTTCCGTCATCTTCATCGGTATGAATGCTAGCATGAAGCTCCATGGATGACAAGAACTCCAATACAATGGGAATGTAGGTGGGATAGCAGATCGTAAAGAATTGATCCCAACCGATGCGTTGAAACAACCATTGTACATCTTCATAGAAGCCAAGAGTGTTGAGAGTACCATGATCAAGGAATCTGGTGGTGATCACCGGGCGGCATGCGAGGGCAGTAAGCTTGGCAAGTTGCTCTAGATCACGGCAGATGATCCCGTATGGTGTAGGCGGCAAGGCAGGTGGCGGATGGGGTTCGCCGGCGGCATGAGAAGAGGACGCCTCGTGCTTGGAGATGGGTTTCTTGCGTCTGGACATCTTAGAGGTGCGGGGAGGCGACAGGAAGGTAGCTGGTGCCGAGTAGGAAGCTCTGGAGGAGCCGGCGATGAGGAAAGACGGTCGGCGGCGGCGGAATTGCGGGTGGCGACCGAAGTTAGGGTTGCGGCGGACGGCGTCGTGAGGCACGGTTCAGTGCCAGAAATATGGGGGAAACGGTCACCGGAAGGTGGGGAAGAGGATGGTGGGTCGCCGGCGGTCGATCGGGCTCCGGAGGTGGTGGATCGGGAAGGCGGCGGCGACGGCGGCTAGGGTTTCGTGCACGGGTGTGCACGAGGCTGTGTACGCTCCCCTTTTTATCACTTATCGTGCACGGCCATGTATGGATACATGGCCCAGCTTGTGCAACTCTCGGTCAGATCGATCCAACAAAGTTCACTTACGATGCACGGCCGTGCATCGGTGCACGGGCACGCCCGTGTACGTCTCGGTGAAAATCTAGAAAAGCGTTCACGGCCGTGTGTCTCTTCATGCCCCTGCCCGTGCATCTCTCGGCCTCGCGCTGGGATGAGTTAACCGAGCATTGCACGGCCTTGCATGGATGCACGGGTGCGACTGTGCATGGCTCGGGGATGCCTAAAAAATCCAAAAAAATTCCCATCAGTATGGTACAACTTATAGAGCAAGAATATGAAAGAGAAACTGGAAAATAACAATGTCTAAATAGTGAAAATAAATATAAAAGTATGAAAATGCAAAAGAGAGTAAGAGTGCAAAAGAGGTTGGGTTGCCTCCCAACAAGCGCTTCTTTAAGGTCACTAGCTTGACCATCATGATGCTCAAGGTGGGTCTAGAGGTGGGGAAGCTAAGTATGTGGCATAAAGCCTCTGCTTCCGTCGCTGCTCATGAAATGTACCTATTAAAATGAGCATGAGATATAACAGTTTTTCCCTAACTGTCCTGATGGAACATGGAACAACAAATTGACACAAGACATAAGAAGTGCCAAAGTCAACTAAAATTTTATCCTTAAATGGCTCCAACTCCTTCTTCTTTGAATCGGCTCTTGGGGCATCATCAATATGCGTCATCATGGCCACTATCTTGTTGCCTTCTAGATTAGTCGGATCGTCGGGTCTGTCTCCAAAGTGTTCAGGAAAGGTCTCTGGGAAGAGCTCCATCTTGTTTCTTGATTGCGCGGTGCTGTCCCTCAACACTCCTCCATTCTCTCTGGAACCTGAAAAATAGAATTGACCATTAATAACAGGGAAATCAAGTGACATATCATTCTTATCGATGCAAAAAGTCATTATCCTCTGTGGAACATCGATTATAGCTCTGATCGTGGTGAGGAATGGTCTGCCCAATATAAGAGGGAAAGTTGGGTTCACGGCTATGTCCAGGATCACAAAGTTTACCGGGATAAATATTCCTTTAAACTGCAGTGGTATATCCTTGGCGATCCCCAGCGGGTAAAGTCTAGAGCTGTTTCCAAACTGCAGAACTTGAGATGTTGATGTGAGAGATCCCAAGTTCAACTTCTCATAGGTTATAACAGACATTATGCTGACTCCAGAGCCTAAATCCAATAGTGCTCTATCGAATGCAGTGTTCTCAATCTTGCATGGTATATCAAAACTACCAGGGTCTTCAACTTCGAGAAATAGCTGCTTATGTATGAGATCTTTAGAGTTCTCAGCAGACATTATTACCGTTTCGGCATTAAACGCGTCAGGAGTCTTATGATGAGGCTCCTCCTCCTGGTTGTCAGATTTTTCTTCTTCATCCCCCATATGCTCAGCTTCATATTCTTTAAATTGCTCAACGCCACTTGTCATAACGGCATTGCACTGATCTCTGGGATTTGCTTCAGGTTGAGCTGGAAGCATTCCTGGGGTTCTCAGTAACGAACTGGTTCGCTGGTCCAGTTCTGTGATCCTACTTTCCATCATTTTCTGGTGGGTTGATACAGAGTCCACTTTCATGTTTAGCTGGCGAATCTGCTCACTCACAGAGTCATTGTGTTTCATTTGAGTTGCCATGAAGTTTTCCAACATTGACTCTAGCCTGGACTTCTGTGGAGGATCTTGTTGTCTTTGGTTGGCTGGTGGATATTGTATACCAAGAGGCCTGAAATTAGAAGAGAAGTTCTGATTAGAAAAATTAGCAGGAGGAACTTGCCCGTGATTTAACCTGTAGGAGAAATTCGGGTGATTTCTCCATTCCGGATTGTATGTGCTCGAGTAGGGGTCGTTCTCGTTCCTGAAATTCCCAATGGTGTTGACTTGTTCAGAGGGGGGGCTCAAGATGTGGCAGTTATCAGCAGAATGCCCTATCACACCACAAACATCACAAGTCAAAGAATTAGAAGCAGAGACATTAATAGAATCAATCTTATAAGAAAGAGAGTCTACTTTTGCCATTAAAGGATCGATTGAATTAACATCAAACTTCCCTGAGTTTCGAGTGTGCTGGCTCCTCTCTCCTGACATTTACTGATGATTTCAGTAGATATGGTTATGTCTATTTGATGAGACATAAGTCCGAATCCTTTGAGAAATTTAAGGAGTTCAGACATGAAGTAGAGAACCAGCTTGTTAGATCTATTAAGGCTCTTCGATCAGATCGTGGTGGAGAGTACCTGAGCGGTGAGTTTTTCGACTATCTTAGAGAGTGTGGGATTCTATCCCAACTCACTCCTCCTAGAACACCTCAATGGAATGGTGTGTCTGAGAGGAGAAATCGAACTTTGTTGGACATGGTTCGATCTATGATGAGTCATGCAACTCTATCACCCTCATTTTGGGGACATGCACTTGAGATAGCTTCTCTCATACTGAATAATGTTCCATCTAAAAGTGTCTCCAAGATTCCGTACGAGGTATGGAGTGGGAGACGGCCGAATCTTTCTTTTATCAAAGTCTGGGGATGTGAGGCTTACGTCAAACGTCAGGATTCTAGCAAGCTAGAACCCAGATCTGATAAATGTGTGTTTGTGGGGTATCCTAAGGAAACTAAAGGATATTACTTCTATATTCCCAGTGAGAACAAAGTTTTTGTTGCTCGAGGTGTTGTCTTTCTAGAGAAAGAATTTCTCATGAAAGAAGTCAGTGGGAGAAAGTTTGACTTAGACGAGGTCCAAGTGCAGTCACAAGACACAGAGATGGAACCTGAGCCACCTGTACCGGTTGCTGGGCAACTGGAGGCTCAGACACAGGCCCTACGTAGGTCTGGGAGGATTCGTCGTGCACCTGAGAGGTACGGGTCGCTGCCGACCCAACACAACGGGATCTTCATCATTGAGGATGAACCCAGGACCTATGATGAGGCGGTTGCTGGACCGGACTCCGAGAAATGGCTTGAGGCCATGAGATCCGAGATGGATTCCATGTCAGCTAACCAAGTCTGGGATTTGGTTGAGCTACCAGATGGGGTAAAACCTATCGGGTGCAAATGGGTCTTCAAGAGGAAGACTGACATGGATGGCAACGTAGTTACCTATAAGGGTAGACTTGTGGCTAAAGGATTCAGACAAGTTCACGGAGTGGACTATGATGAAACCTTCTCGCCAGTTGCCATGTACAAATCCATTCGAATCCTGCTTGCTATAGCTGCATATCATGATTATGAGATATGGCAGATGGATGTAAAGACAGCGTTCCTTAATAGGAAGCTGACAGAGGATGTGTTTATGACACAACCTGATGGTTTCATCCATCCTGTAGAGGCCAATAAGGTCTGCAGGCTAAAATGATCCATTTATGGATTAAAGCAAGCCTCTCAAAGTTGGAATCTTCGATTTGATGAGGCAGTAGGAGATTATGGCTTTGTCAAGAGTGAAGATGACGCCTGTGTATACAAGAAATTCAATGGGAGCTTGGTGACATTTCTGGTCCTGTATGTCGACGACATACTTCTCATCGGAAATGACATCCCTAGTCTTCAAGCTGTGAAGACATGGTTGGGGAAGTGTTTCGAGATGAAAGACTTAGGGGAGGCCGCCTATATCCTAGGCGTGAGGATCTACCGGGATAGATCCAAGAAGCTCCTGGCTCTTAGTCAAAGTACCTACATTGATAAGGTCCTAGAGAGATTCAGCTTAGAGCAATCTAAGAAAGGATACCTTCCAGTGAGACATGACCTTATTCTCTCCAAGAGCCAGTGTCCCGTTACACAGGCTGAGAGGGACGACATGAGTCGAGTGCCCTATGCTTCGGCGGTAGGTTCGATCATGTATGCAATGTTGTGTACTAAACTAGACGTGGCTTATGCTTGGAGCATAACCAGCAGATACCAATCTAATCCAGGTCTACAGCACTGGGTGGCTGTAAAGAACATTCTATGTTTCTGAGAAGAACTAAAGAATGGTTCTTGGTCTATGGGGACAGGAAGAGCTCAGTGTTCAGGGCTACACTGAGGCATCGTTCCAGTCTGACCCTGATGACTTCAGATCGCAGACAGGCTATGTGTTCAGATTGAGTGGAGGTGCTATGAGCTGAGAGAGCTCTAAGCAATCCATTGTAACTGATTCTACGATCGAGGCTGAGTATGTCGTTGCTTCTGAGGCAGCCAAAGAAATCGTTTGGATTCGGAAGTTCATTTCTGAACTTCAGGTGGTTCCAACTGCTGTGGATCCAATTGAGCTCTATTGTGACAACAATAAAGCGATGGCACAGGCAAAGGAACCATGGTCTCATCGAAAATCCAAACACATTCTCAGTAGATTTCACTTGATCTGGGAGATCATTGATAGAGGTGATGTCAAGATAAGCAGAGTTGACACAGACAACAATCTGGTAGACCCACTAACCATGGCTTTGGCGCAGCAGAAGCGTGTTGGTCATACGAGGGACATAGGGTTGAGTTTTCTCAACAACTAAGTCTAAGTGCAAGTGGGAGATTGTTGGTGTATATGCCCTTGGACCCGTTGTTGGTCAAGATTGTACTACTTGATATTGATATTTATATATCATTCTGGCATTGTCATTATTATGCTATGTTTACATCAGCGATTATGTACATGGATAATAATGTCCCCGGAGACAGATTGTATCTGTGCTCAAACGGTGTGTCCCCGGTCGAATACCTGAGTGGATAAGGGACAGCTCTGGTACATGTGAGACTGGTATATGGGCTGGTTACGCACGGGGTGCTAACGCAGACATATGGGTATGTCAGTGGTGGATATACTGGACCGACCCGCTGTGAGGCTTTAACTTGGTGTCATAAGTTAAGCTCACATGTGATAGGAGATGCATTGATCTCTCGACTTGAGGTCATTGACTCTTCTATAAGGTTAGGAACATGCTTTGATACAACCTAACGCCTCGCCGTAGCAGGGAGGTCATAACGGTTGTCATTGGGTATGTCACGACCCATATGAGAAGATCAATGGACAGACATAGGATTTGCCCCTTCCTACGGGAAGCTTGATATCCATGGGGCCCCCCTATGGTTGCATGACTGAAAGTGTATGACCATACCCAGGTGAAAGCCTGAGTTAGTCATGACCATGAGATTGGGTGAAAACAAAGTGGTGACGCACTTTGTCCAATCGGATATCAGTTTGGCAAAGAGTTTATAATGCATCGGTTTCTTGTTGCGATGATGGGGATGTCGATGCTGATATCCATTCCGAAGACTTAGGTAGCAGCGATGCACTGCTAGGTGCCACTCACTGCTTGTGATGACCTGAGTTCATCACTACCAACGTCAGAGGAACCTACAAGGTCGCACAACTTGAAACTCGGGTTCTCGTATTGATCGAGTAGCCTAAAGATCGAGTTATTGGATAACTCGGATCTATTTGGGAGAATCTATCAGCGCCATTGTGCCTGATGGGATGGAAGGGACTTATTGGAGCTAACTTCATTTTTGGGCCAGATGGGCCTAATGGGCCCTATAGGCTAATTGGGCCAAATGGGCCAAACGAAGTGTTAGCATGGAGCATAGACCAATGGGCCTCCAAGCCTAATGGGCGTGAAGCCCAGTTGGGGCGTGAGGTCCAGTGGGCCTTGAGGCCCAATAGGCCGCCAGGCCTAATGGGCCATGACAATAAGTTGCCTGGGCCCAATAGAAATCATGAGAATTAAATACTGCATTTAATTCTGGGAATTAATTCTGTATTTAATTCTGCATTTAATTATGCATTTAATTCTGTAATTAATTCTAAGTTTAATGATGAATTTAATTCTGGATTTAATTACGAATTTAATTCTGAATTTGAAGAGTCATGCTATTAATGACCATTGTGAGACTTTATTTCAAGGTTTTAATGAGTCATTATGAGACTTTAATTCAGGGTTTAATTCTATAATTAATTCTGAATTTAATTCTACCATTAATGATGAATTTATTACAGAGATTAATTCTAAATTTATTTCAGAATTCCAGAGGTCATCATGATTTCTATATAAGGGCTAGGAGGGTTGAGAGGAATGTTCTAGAAGAGGAGAAGTCTCCAAGAGACTCGCGCGGGGAGACTTCATTCGCAAGCTTGGAGCTTGGCGATTTCCCCTTTGAGACTCTCGCTTGAAGACTTGATTCGTAAGCTTGGAGCTTGGCGATTTCTCCTTCTTCCTCTCCTCTTAGCATTCGCAAGGTTGGACCTTGGTGAGTTTCCATCATCCCTCTCCTTGGCGCCTTCTACTTGTGAGTGGCGTAAGTTCTAGAAGAGGACTCCCAAGAGGAGTGGATCTTCTTCCCGAGGCTAGCACCGGGCGTGGAAGAAGAGAACTCGAGCGTCGGCTGTGTGCGAGACTGCAAAGGGCGAACATTTGGGCGCCTACATCGCATCCTTCTTCTTCGCTGCAAGGTATCATCTCCTACACACCGTGTCGATCTCCTCGCAAGACTCGATCATTTATTTTTTTTTTGGGACTGGCCTGTTTCGGGGATTGCTTCCGCTGTGCTTGTCTGTAATAAATTTAAAATCCCAGGGGTTTCCCAACACTCTCCTTCTCTTTGGGCAAAGTTGGTGATTTGATTCCTGAGCTGGGCGGTCTTGCTTGGTGGGAAGTACTTTGACAGAAAAGCTTGTGATAACTGTTCCCACGTTGTGATTGATGCTTGCGGTAAAGACTGCAACCACGCCCTAGCTCGATCCCTGAGAGAAAAAGGGAAGAGTCTCAGTTTAATTGCATCAGGATGAGCACCGTTAATCTTAAGAGTATCGCAACATTCCAAAAATATAGATAAATGGAGATTAGGATCTTCAGTGGCTGTTCCACTGAATTGGTTCTGCTGCACCATCTGTACAAGTGATGGCTTCATTTCGAAGTTGTTAGCTTCGATAGCAGGCCGCGATATGCTCGAGTGCACACCAGAGATGGTGGGGGCTGCATAATCTTTCAAGGAGCGAGTGGCTTCCATCGTTTGACTGTCAGAAAATTTGCCTTCAAGCTTAAGTCTTTTCATATTTCTTCTGACTAAACGGAAAGTGCGCTCTATCTCCGGATCTCCAGGTACAAGTTTCCCTGTTCGCAGTGTTTCTGGGCATAAACAAGTACCTAGACAGAAAAGATTAGTAGCACCGCACCAATAAAAAAGAAAAACTACAGCTAAAAATAAAAGGCAAACAAACAAAATAAAAGGCAAATAAAATCTAACTAAACCTAGTCTATCGATTTTTTGATCGTGTTAATATTGGCAACCTAGTCCCCAACAACGGCGCCAAAAACTTGATAGGGCCTAGACGGCTGCTACCGCAAGTGCACGGTCTATCGCGTAATAAAAAGATCGAACCCACAGGGACTAGGGTCAAGTACTAACAAATCAGTCAATCGAGAGCTAGGTTGATGATTAATGGGAGAATTGTCTAATGTCCTAGAGCAAGTAATTAAACTAAGGCAGATTAAGAACAAGCAACGCAGAGAGCAAAGCAAACGGGGTTTTGAGATTATGAGAGAGATTCGGGGTTTTAGGTTTCACCACACTGAAGCATGCATAAATATTAGGGTTTGACAATTTAAATAAAGTTTTATCTAAGTTCTCAAGGTAACCTTTCCTAGGGTACAGACGCGTTCCCTCTCAGGACACGGTCCGGTATCTGTCTTAACCCAGATCTCCTACTCTCGTGGCTTACCAGGGTTAATACGGATCCATTGGGTTCTATGAAAGATTAGGGTTCCTCGGGTGATTTCGAGTGCTCTCGCAACACGAAATCACCGGTCCAGTCTAGGGGTTTCGATGGTCAAGGTTCACCTCTCAGTCCTTCCCTCGACATCTAAAGCATGCATACATAGGCCAGTATGTAAACAAGAATTAAAACATCCTAAACATGAATAAGAACAAAGATAAATAGAGAAATATATGTGTCAAATCATAACATTCAACATTCATACAGTGGGCTATGCCCAAACCCCGAAAAGTAGGTTTATGCTAGTGTATACATCGTGAAATACATCAAATCTCTCAAGAAGATGATATCAAACTAAGGGAGAAGGTAGATCTCGGTTGGAAGAAGGCTCGGCGTGAAGATCTTCGTCGGAACGGCGAAGAAATCTCGCTGGAACAGTGCTGTCGCCCCGAAACCCTAAGCTGTCACCGTTTTTCCTCGCTCTCTCTCGTTGCTTGACCAAATCCGATGATTTTGGTCCCAAAACGTTCGTGGCTAAGTTGGAAAGGTGGTCCCCACATTTTGTCCAATTCCCACCCCGGAATAGAAAGTTACAGGCAAAATACCGGACGTCTGTCGTGCTGTGCGTAACGATACACGGCCGTGCATGGGTGCACGGCCATGCCCGTGTACGGTTCGGTTAAGTGAATTCTGGTGACTTATGATGCACGGCCGTGCATGGATGCACACCCATGGCCGTGTATGATGCAGAGGACTCCGATTGAGCTGAAAATTGGCGTATAGCTCCATCTCATCATGGGAAATCGTCTCATACCTTCAGATTCTCCAAATTCTATTGATTTTGAGGCCAAAAATCTACATTTCATTAAAACAGAGGAAAAGTGAAGGTTCTGAAGAATATGAAGCATTTAAATAAATAAATGAGATGAAACATGCATTTTGCTCTAAAATAATAATAAAATTAGGTGCCGAAATATCATATTTTTACATGTCATCACCTGCCCATTGGTTATGGTTCATGGCCATATCCTCTAGAAGAGCAGTTGCTTCTTCCACGTTCTTGCTCATGATTGTTCCTCCGGCCGCAGCGTCCACCATCATCTTGGTGCTATAGTCCAAACCGTTGTAAAAGATTTGGACTAAAATCCAGTCCTTAAGTCCGTGATGTGGGCACATGCGCTGGAGCTCCTTGAAACGCTCCCAAGCCTCATGAAGCGATTCTCCCTCTAGCTGTGTAAAACACGTGATCTTGTTGCGTAATTGAACAGTTTTGCTTGGCGGAAAATATTTGTTTAGGAATGCTCTGGACAACTGCTCCCACGTGGTGAATGATCCTGCTGGCATAGAGTACAACCAAGCTTTGGTACGGTCCCTGAGAGAAAACGGGAATAGTCTCAGTCTTATGGCATCAGATGAAACTCCGTTAATTTTAACTGCATCGCAGTATTCAAGAAAAACAGCTAAATGAAGATTTGGATCTGAATTTGGGGAACCCCCAAATTGGTTTTGTTGAACCATCGTCATTAATGCTGGCTTTAGCTCAAAATTGTTCGCCTCTACGTTGGGTCGAACGACACTTTAATTAAACCCTTATACATTAGGTGCTGCGAAGTCCCTCAAAGATTGATGATGATTGTCCTCCGCCATCTGTTCTTTCTCAGAATTCTTTTTAGCCTCAAACTGCAGTCTCCTTCGAAGGCGGAATGTTCGTTCAATTTCTGGGTCTTCTAGAAACAAAGCACCTACACGAGAAACTCTAGGCATACAACGTGTAAGTAGACAATAAAAAGAAAAGAATAGTAAAAACTAATGGCAAAAGAAAAGAAAAAAAAATGCCTAATCTCCTAACTTATCAATCGGTCAATATTAACTATCCGTAGTCCCCGACAATGGCGCCAAAAACTTGATAGCAATCCGCAAGTGCACAGATTTATCGAAGTAATAAAAGTTATCGATCCCACAGGGACTACGAAGCTAAGTACTGACTTTTCGACTTGTTTGAATTTAGGCTGACAAAATCAATGGTTTGTTTTCCTAACTTATGTGGACATGCAAACTCGAAACAGCTTTTAAGGGGTTCAGATTTCAACGAGTCGGGAATTCATGGGTTCGCCACTTTGATAATTATGAGCCTTTAAATAAATAACTAATTCACAGAGATTATCTAGCATAAAAGGAACTCTTCCTAAAGTGCGTACTACCTCCTCCCGAAACGTAGTACGGTATTTAACTAGATTAACTAACTACTCCCGTGATAGTTAACCTAATTAAACCCTTTAAGCTCTATGAAGCGTTGGTTAATCCTTTAAACGAATCCAAACTACTCCCGTGATTGGATTCGTAGGTCTAGTTGAAATAGATCAGACGTTGCGATTCACCTCCCGGTCCTTCTCGCAACGTCTAAGACATAAAAATACATGGCCAGGATAAATTACGAGATAAGCGAAATTTCAACCAAATCATGCAGATAAATTCTAATGAAAATAGCAAAACATGTATTAACTCATAAAAGTCATTGGGCTACGCCCAATCATCCGGACAAAGGTTTCTACTCGCTCATGTTAGAATAGAAACACATTATGTTTTGATGAACAAGAAAACGCATGAAAGATTGCAAGAAATCACTAAAAGAACCATAGAGCCGCCTTCTCCTTGATCCAAAGATGAGGATTGACTGATCTATCGTTGTCTTCAGGGAAAATCTTGCCGGAAAAATGGTTGAAAACACGTTTTAGCCCTTATCGCCGCCGCCGTCCGCTTTCATCCGTAGAAGCCCCCTTGATCCGATCAAAATCTCATCTTTTATAGTTAGACCGGTTTAGAACCCATCAAGGAATGGTTCTGCGAAGTTTTGCTCCAAATTCAACGTGTGGGCTCGTGATCTCCTCGGGAATCATGCTTTGACCTTAAAACTCTCGAAATCATTCATTTTTGAGCTTTTTTACCTACATTTTCACAAAAACCAAGAAAAGTGAAGATTATGTACAAAGTAAGATAAAAACACTAAAAATAGCACAAAATCATGCAAATACGTCCATAATATGATCTAAAACATAGGCAAAAACACTATATAAATGCAACACATCAACATTCTAGCTCCCTCTGCTATAAATTTGGATTTCATTTCCTAGTTTATTTTAAATGCATGGTTTCAACATCTGATATTGGTGGTAATCTTACAGGAATTGCACGTACATTATGTTGACGCCACTCATTGAACTTAGAGTGCCTGAGCAAGGTTTCGACATTGAAGTAGGCATGAAGATCCTCAACAAGAAACACTCACCAAGAAGGGCACAAGCTACATCTGCGCTAATCAATTTTAAACCGTTCTATTTGAAAAGCCTATACGCAGTCATGAGCTGATCTTATTCATCTTTAGCATTGGCAATTTACTTTACTAAAAGTTGTAATTAACATTTGGGCCTTGTTGTGCCCTTTCTCTACTTGCATTAGTTGTAATGTTCCTGCCTATTTTGCTGTGAACACTGATGCATCGCATTTTGGTAGTATTTTGTCACTGTATTTCGTGTCAAATCTCGGCTTATTTTAATACTTTTACACTCATTATAGCCTTATTTCCTTCATATCTTCGGAATCTTCACTTTTTGGCACTTTTATGGAATTTCAGGTAAAAACACCCTTTTTTTGACATATTTTGAAGATTCTGAGGCCATGGGACGATTTCTTGTGTGTGAAACCGCCCGTCAAATTTGAGCTCATTCGGAGTTTGCCTGAGAATCACAGCCAGGTGAACCCCACGGGGTTCACCATCCCAGTCACCAGCCAGTAGAACTCACAGAGAGCTTCATAGCCGGGTGAACCCCAGCGGGGTTCACCAGATTTCCTTCAGACCGAAATCAGCCCAGAACAAAGCACGGCCAGGTGAACCCGGCGGGGTTCACCGCGCTTCTTTCAGCCGAACTCACAGAATGAATCACGACCAGGTGAACCCGGCGGGGTTCACCGTGATTCTAACCCAGGGCACGCGCAAGTCCGACCTTGACTCAGTTTTTCAGCGATTTTTTACTCGTTCGGAGTCCAAATTCGGCAAGTAAGGTGTCTATGGAAAGCTCTTTTAGAGGCGAACGCTTGGGATATAAAAGCCTTAATTTTCTTGCCCTAATTAAGGAGGAATCATGCAAGGAAGTGGCTCGGGGTGGAAGAGCACGGCGACGAGGTGATTTTTGGAGATTTTCGGAGATTGAGATAGAAGATCATCACGATTTCTTCAGGATTCCTTCGGTTCATCATCTCCTTCCTCTTAGATTCATTTCATTGTATTTTTCCTTTCATTAAAAGAGAGATTTTGAGCGTTTCAATTATGATTGTAGCGTAAACCCTACTTCGGGGCTTGGTTGAAGCCCTTTGATGATTTTGATCGCAAACTTTGTATCTATTTTCGTTATTTGGAATGAATTATGAGCATATTTTACTTTGACATATTTATTTCATGATTTTACCTTGGCCGAGTATTTTCACGTGTTAGCCGTTACGATTCATATAGAGAGAAGGATCGTAAGGGTGGAATCTCTTAGTGAAACTTGCGAGACCTCGACACGAGAGTGCTTAGTCTTCGCTCGAGGATTTCACAGTCTGTCATAGAACTCATTGGCTTCATCTTAGAACGATCCACCGCGAGAGTAGGAGGTCGATCTAAGACGAACACCGGGGTGTACACTTGAGAGAGGGTACCTTGTACCCTAGGGCTAGACTCCTTGTGCAAAACCAATAAACCAAATAATTAATATCTTTCTTGTGTGATAAGATTATCATTGTGGTGGAAACCGTAGCCCTGATATCTCTCTCATATTTAACCTCTACCGACGTAGTTGCAATTGCTTGTTTTCGATTTCTGTCTTCAAAACTCAATTTAGATTCGCCTAGCTATTAGGACTCGGATTTTCTAGTATTCAACCTTGTTCCCTATGGGATTCGATATCTTTTATATTACTTTGATATAACCGTGCACTTGCGGAGCGTGTCAAACACTGATGCCTTTACTTGGTTAAAAATGACACAGGAGTATCGCAAACTGATGCAGTAAAGAGAGGCATTTTTCTGTGATTTTTCTAAAATCACGGACGGGTTCCGACACAAATCTCGATCGTGATTCTCATTCAGCTCAAACATCAGAAAATTTGCCGAGAGCATTACGGCAAGAAAGACACTGAAGTCACGACCATAGTCAGTAATAAAGGATTTTGCGAGAAGATCATGACCGGGGAACGCTGAAAGTCGTGACCGAGCTTTTTCCGAAGAGGCAAAACGAAAATTATCCGTCGAAAGGTTCACGGTAGACCCGTAACTAGAAGCACAGCCGTGAAATTCGCGCACAATCATACAGAAGACAATCACGGGTGGGTAATGATGAAAATCACAGGCAGGATTTCCTCAGAAAGAACAATGGACAAAAAAAATTTGACGAGAACGTTACGGCTGCCCCGTGGTTGAAAACACCACCGTGAAGATTTGCATTAAAAGACTGCGGGAGAATCACGACCGGGGCCTGATGGAAATCTCGGGCGTGATCACTAAACCTCAGCAGCTTAACGTATCCGCCTGGCCAGCTCGACCCGTTAAGCAACCCATTAAAGCTTTCACTTAAGCAGCTCGCCCGAGTTTTCCACTTAGGGTTCCCGATTTTTCTCCACTTCCGTACATTTCGCTCGACCCCACTCGCCTGCTCGCCGTCTACTTCGCCGCCGACCACCGACACTCCAGCGACGTCTCCGGTCACGTCCGGCGAGCTCTCATTCCAGGTTCTCAGCCTTTTCTCGCGGAATACTCTGTTCCTTTCGCTCAACCTCTGTTTCGTAACCATCTATTTGAGCGACCATGCTGCCACGAAGGAAAAATACTGGGAAGCGACCAGCCGGAGCCACGAGCCCTCGACCGGCACCTCAACAGCAACAAGTTGCACCACCAGAACTCCAAATGAGGGATAATCATCAAGCTGCTAGGTATCAGGTGCTATCCAACCACCGCTTAATCAATACACGGTGGTACATCGACCCACCTTCACTCGCTACACTTGGGATTTTCGATGATCTACTCTGGATGTTTAGGCAGTTTGGCTGGGGGAGATTCCTTCAATACGCACAGCCCACCTACATCCCCTTTACTCTCGAGTTTCTCAGCTCCATTGAGGTTAAGGTTTCGGCACTAGAGACCGACCCAGGCTTGATTACCTTCAGGCTATCCAATAATGAGTATCGCCTGACTGTGGCAGATCTGAATGATATCTTTGGATTTCCAGCCTATGCATCTAGGCTCGGTCCTCCTAACTTCAATGAGGACATCTTCTAGCGTTGCGTATCATCCATGGCAGCTTATTCACCAAGGAATGCCAGGGCTTCAACTATTTCAAACCCATGTATTCGTTATGCCCATCGTCTGCTAGCACACTCGATCTTCGCACGAGATGGAGACGGGATAGTGCGCCTGCCCGAATTACTCTGCTTATGGGGACTTCTGCATCAGTTCCAAATCAATGTCGGCTACCACTTAGCTCGGCAGTTCCTCCATGTTGCCCATGCGCAAAAAGGGAATATATGTATTGGCGGCATGATCACTACTATCGCTCTATCCCTGGGCCACAATCCTTATGGACAGCCGGAGGCAGTGGGCAGCAGACGACTGGACCTTGAACACCTACTTTCGATGAAGATGATCATCAGGCGAGGAGACATTTATCATCTCACTTTCGCAGATACCAGTACCACCATGGCTCTATTCCTCATAAAAAGAAGTTTGCTGATTTTTTCCATCTAGAATTATACAGATCATCTTAGTACCGTGATAAATTAGAACTGGCAGGATTTCCAAATTGACACTCAGAAGGATAATGATAATAGCTTCCACAAATATCACAAGTAACATAAGATTTCATTCTTAAATATTCAGTGTGTTGAAAAAAAGAATTTACCCTTGTTGCAGGTGATTGAAATGCAACTGGCGGCACATATTCTCTAGTCATCGCCGGTGGCACATATGTCTGACCTGACCATTGACATTGATTAAACATCATTTTTTTTAATAAAATTCAGAAATATAAAATGTAGAATAGGAAATGCAAAATATGTAGACAAGTGATTTTTGAGTTCTCCTGTTCATGCAACGTGTTAATCCAAAAAGAGGAAAATAAAATAAACTAACTATATAAAAAAAATTACGAAAAACAAATAAAACAAGAAAAACAAAAACAAATAAAATAAAATAATAAAAAAAATTAAAAATAAAAACAAAAATAAATAAATAAATAAATAATGTCTAGTCTATAAATCTCACAATTAAATCAATATTGACTAGCTTGATCCCCGGCAATGGCGCCAAAAACTTGGTAGGTATCCGCAAGTGCACGGATTTATCGAAGTAATAAAAAGATTATTGTTCCCAACGAGGATCTGGCGGTCAAGTAATGATTACACATTTGATCTATATCTAGACGAATCAATATGTGGTGTTTGTTTTGTCAACTTCTAAGTAACAAAAGAAGCAAAAGCGAGCGTTCGGGTAAAAATCAATTTGGATAAATTCAGGATCTAGGGTTTCACTACGTTGATGATTATGAATAAAATTTGCAAATAAATCTTTTGATCAAAAAATTATAATTTTGAAAGGGATTTTTCCTAAGGTACAGATTACCTCCTCCCGAAGCGTAACCCGGTATCTATTTAAATTAATTCCCTACTCCCATGGCAATTAACATAAATAAACCCATTAAGTTCTATGAAAAATCATGGTAATCCTTCAAGCGAATCTGAACTACTCCCGTGATCGGATTCATAGGTTTGAAAAGAATAGTTCCGACGTTGCGATTCACCTCCCGACCCTTCTCGCAATGCCTAAGACATAAATTTACTTGATCAGGGTAAATTACGGATTAACACAATTCTAATCATATCAATTCTATAAAAATCATGACAAATATTTAAAATAACAAATTTAATCCATAAATAAATCAATGGGCTACTCCCCAAAATCCCGAAATTAGGGTTTACATGTTCATGTTCATAACAAACAGCATGTTCATTGATGAAAATCGCATGAAAACTCAATAAAAATACAAGAAATCGCTAGACAAGATAGTAGAAAGGCTTCCCCTTGACGTGGAGACGAAGATCAACCCTCTAATTCTTCCTTTGCACGGCTTTCTTGTTCGTTTTCTGCCCTAGATTCAATTCTCGCCGTCGCCGCCACCTCCTCTCATTTTCATGCCTATAAGCCCCCTAAACCCTTCCAAAACCTTTCCTTTTATAGTCTAATTAGTATAGAACCGTTCTAGGAAGGTTTCTAGAGAGTTTGGTTCAATTTTGGTTCAGTTTGGAGTCGAATCGAGTGAGAAACACGAAGGGGCGGAAACTTTTACGGTCGGTGATGAGTTTACTGCTTCGGCCGTAATTATTTTGGTGTATAATGCTTTTGGTCACAGAAGCTTTTACGGCCCGTGATGGAATTATGGCTTCACCCGTGAAAGTATCGGTGGACTTTTAGACTTAGCCGATTTTCATCTCCCGCTCGTCGTCGTGTTTACGGCCGAATCCACAATTATGGCCAAGGCCGTAAATGTCTCATTTTTCACCGTTTTTGCCCCAAATTGGACGTGTGAGCTCGTGATCTCCTCGGGAATCATGCTTTGGCTTCAAAACCCTCAAAATCCATCATTTTTAGGCTATTTTACCTACATTTTCACAAAAACCAAGAAAAGTGAAGATTCTGTGCAAAGTAAGGTAAAAACACTAAAAGTAGAACAAAATCATGCAAATAAGCCCAAAATATGATCTAAAACATAGGCAAAAACATGGTGTAAAAATCACTTATCAGGAGTATAACTTGAGTTGAATAACCCTCATAGAACTTCATTTCTTTCTTTTTGCTTGAGGATGAGCAAAGGTTTAAGTCGTAGGTATTCTATTGACACAGATTTATATAGAGTTTTACATGTTAATTTACTTGTAAAATCATTCCCATTTCACGACTTTAAGCCTTATAATTGCCTTTATTTGCATACATCTATGGAATCTACACCTCTTTGTGCATTTTCACGTTTTCAGGTCAAAACAACCATAAAAGGGGTAGATTCAGACACTCTTGTGGCAAAGGAGCTCATCCTAACTCAAGGTGATCCTAACCAAAAGCTTTCAGATTCGTTGAGATCTTTGTTAGAAATCACGACCAGGTCCTGATCAGAATTATGCCCATGATCGTCGTTATACCTGAAGCTGAAACTGACAAATCACGACCGGGTCACGACCAAATTCTCGCCCGAGATGACGGACCCGCCTATTACGAAATCACCATTTTCTTTCGTATTTCTTTGATCTAACCTAAGGGGAGACTGAAGGGCACCTAGGACCTTTCTCCCTCGTTGACAAAGGGGGTGTGGAGCAGCTTTTAGGGGAGGTTTTGCCCACAAAACCATGATCTATTGAGGTATGGGCGGCTGAAGCGTTACAGGGCATGGAGGCTGGCGGAAAGCTTCTTTTGGCTGAGCGGAGACAGCAATCAGAGAGGCCTTTTTACAGGGCATGGGGAAGAGAAAAAGTCCATCAGAGAAGGGAGATAAAAACCCTTCACGCAAGGGAGAAAAGGGAGAGCTTAGGCGCATAAGGAGAAATCAATAGGAGAAGGGCTGAAGGAGGATTCACACAGTGAGAAGAGAGGAGATTGTTACGCTAAAGAGGAGAAGTTGTGCATCAAACTTCATTGAAGACGTCTCTGCGTGAGATTACCTCAAGAATAGTTTGTAAGAATGATCTGTGAAGTTACATCTAGTTTCCTTGCATATTTTGCAATCGCGTGAAAAATATTGCATGATCTTAAGTCATTTTGGTAATCCTTACATAGATCTGAATATGCGCATGATGGTAGAATTGCTTGTTTGTAATTTCATAGTTAATATGGTAGGCTAAAACTCTTTACATCAGGATGTGGGGTAGCCCTTGACGATTTATTAGTTGCGATAGTTAAGTCTATTGGCCCAAGTCCTTGCTTGGCCTTGTGTGTGCATTGCCTGCGTTACCCGGAAGGATATGCTCACACCTCTAATCCCTCGGATGAGGTTTGTAAATCAGCTTTTCTAGGAGTTTACTCGCTTGCATAGCTGTACTTGCCCGTAGGATTAAGGGAAAGCATTATCCGGAAAGGTAAGCTTGAGCCTTAAGTCGCAAAGGTGAGGTTTGTTAATCGGATCTAGAGGAGAAAACTTGCCTGCAGGTCTGTACTCACTTAGGAAAAAACACCAAGGTGAGGTTTGTAAATCAGATCTTAGGGAGAAAAACTCGCTTGCAGATCTGTACTCGCTCGCGAGATTTTAGGGAGCTTAGACGCTGCGGAGAGCCTCTTGTCCGACCGCGCGTTAGACCCACTTGGTTGAGAGTTTATCCATTTCGTTGGTGTGCTATGCCTACACTTCCCGAAAGGGAGTGTTTGAGCCTTTAATCACCTTAAGTGAGGTTTGTTAATCGACATCTCTAGGAGTTCTTACTCGCTTGTGGATCTGTGCTTACTTAGGGGGATTATAAGGAGCTTAGACGCGTCAGAGTGACTCAAGTCCGACCGCGCGCCAGAACCCTATGAATTGGACCGACAATCTAGTCTGTGGGAGCAGACGAGATTCTCGGAGGGGAGCTACCTACGTGACAAGGAAGCTGCACCCCCTTGAACTTGACAAGACATTGGCAATATAGTTTAACTATTCAACTATAAGGAGTCAAAGTGGTGAACCCATATCCTGATACATCGCCTTATTGGATTCCTCTCGTGCGATTTCCTCTGTTTACATTCCTGTACTTTTAATTATTTCGTTATCTTAAACTTCACCAATTTCGACGTCGTCTAGCTAGCCATTTCAAGATCTGTCGGTATTTGCCCATTAGTCCCTGTGGGATCGATATTTTATTACTTCGATAGACCTGTGCACTTGCGGGAAATGCCTACTATATCCGTGGGCGCTATCAGTGGCAGAGAGACGCGCGACGTTGGAGCTGTCTTCCGCTGTGTTGATGGCGAGTGAGATCGGCGGGATTTGTCACAGGCATGGGCGAAGGTGGGCGCGATCTTCGGCATCTTCTCCGGCGGGATCAGTGGCGTCGATGGAGGCGACGGCAGCAGCTTCGGCATCTGGCGAGGCGAGATCACGCAGAGGCGTGATCTCTGGACGCGTCTCATGGAAAGGAGTCCGGCGGATGCACTCGCAGACAGCCCGATTTATGAAGGCAGCTGGCGGATGATCACCTTCGCAAGACTGGCATCGCCCCTCGCCCTTAAGAACACAGGTGGCGACATTATCTGCCTACTTTCTGACGATGTTATCACCTTCCCAAGCAGACGAGAAGGGAGGGGGGGGGGGGGGGACGAGATTCGAGCTTTTCCTCGTACTTTCCAACAGTAGTGGTGGCGTCGTTCCTGCGAGGAAGAGAGCTATGTCCAGGAGGAAGAGGGGGAGGTGGGTTGGAATCGCCGACGGCGTGCTTCCTCCGCCTCCCCCGATCGATGGCAGCGACATCTGTCAACCCTCCCTTTCCTGTCTAGAGCAGCGGCTCTGATGCCGACGCCAAGGGGGCTCCGACGAGTTCTCTCCGGTGAGGATTGAGAGAGTTGTAAGTTGACTGCAAGGTGTCGTCGACGTGAGGGAAGCTTTGAGTGAAGCTTGTAAGGGTTTAGGTAGGTTCGACCTGATCAATCAAACGTAAATTTTCCTTACTCCTGTGTTGTCTTCTCCGGCGAGCTGTCCTTGTCTTCTTCGGCTCTGACGAGCCTTGGGTCTCCCGGCGATGTTATCTCCCTTGTTTCTGTTTCCTTCACCATCCTCGGGCACAATAACTTCCGACGACGAAGGCTAGGTTCGAACAGGCGGTTCGAGCCTGCCGCACGTCCCTTCCCGTCCATCTCTTCCCGCGACGGCAGCCGGCGCGCTTATAAACGAACGCAGGCGGCGTTCGATGAGGCGAGCGAGCGTTTTGAACGCCACGCGTTCGAAACGAGGCTCGGTCAAAACTTGGTCAACGGGAAATCAAACACGGCGAATGAAATCAAGATTTGATTTCGAATTTCAAATTTCATAGATGACTAGATTTCGGGTTTGGTGCACAGTTTGAGGCAAAATCGGATGAAGTGGATGGCTAGTTTAATTAGGGCGTGACACTTAGCATCATGTTATGTTATGTCATGTTTACATTTTCATACCTAACACAATTAGGGATGACAACTAGGTACCAAATTAGCAAGTACCTGCCCTACCCAAACTTGTTTAAAAGTAAAGAGATAGATGCTATTCAGGTTCGGGTAGGGTATAAGTAGTGTATATGCTACCCGAGTTGGGTTAGAGTAGTATAGGACGGATACCCACTATTCGAATTTGATTATATATATATATATATATATATATATATATATATATATATAATTTTATTTATGTACTATAAACTATATTTTTTTAATATATTAGTCGGATTTGCAGGTAAGGTCGGATACCCGAATTTTAATAGGGTAACCATATATATAGGATAAAATTTAATAGTGTAGATATTTAAGTCAGGTATTTATAGTATTTGGGTATTAAACAGTTAGTTAAGTTTTTAATATGGTAAGGTATGGATAAAAGTTCTATAAATTAAATGGATAGTTATTCGAATTAGGATATAAATAGCATGAAAGTACTCTATCCGCTGTCATTCTTAGGGCCTGTTTGGCCCCACTGTTAATAATTTTATAACTGTGCTAAACTGTGTTGTACTGTACTGTGCTGCACTGTTAAAATTTATAAGATGTTTGGTTAATAACTTTTTAACTACTGTCAAAATTTAAAATAATAAATAAATATATTATTTTAAATTATTTAAAATAATATTATATTTTTTTATTTTCCTTTAATATGAAAATTTTAAATTATTTAAAATAATAATACCTAAAATTTTAAATAAAATTATATAAATTACTTTTTTAGAGAAGCAGAAGCTATAAAAGCATCAAATTGTAGCTTTCAGAACTTCTGCTTTTTACTACTTTTTTCTGCTTCTACTTTTTATTACCAAACAGTTTTTCTAACTGTTTTCTACTTAAAAGCTGATTAAAATCAGCTTCAAAGTGAAGCCAAACAGGCCCTTAAACACAATTGTAAATTGTGTTGTGGTAAACCCAACACATATATCCGGGCCGTGGGCCATGATGACACAGATAGGAGACAATTTAATTTTAATATAATTTGAATTAAACATAAGAAAAAAAAATCGGTTTTCTGTCATTGTCGTTAACAGAGGTCTCATTTTACTATATTTAATTTTAAGCCTCATTTTGCATATAGGTCCTTCCACATTCGTATCACAAATCTAAATGGAACGGGTAATGCTACAAGAATCCGCAACCCCATATTCAAATAATCCATCAGCATTTACGTTTCTATGCGGGCAACGAAAAAGTTCGAGTCCATACCTTCCCCATTTATTTGCTTCTCCTTTTATTGTTATGTAAGGAGGTGTAAAAAAGGCGCCCTCTCATCCCTTCTCTTTGAGGTCCCAACGCTTCCCTTGCTCCTTTACCTTTCGCTAGCGTACAGAGAGAGGTTAATGGAGCCTCTTGCCGCCGCCATCGCCGCTGCCGCTCCCTCCTCCGATGCTGGCCTCAACCTAAACTTCATTTCCTCCCTCATCTCCACCGCTCTACTATACCTGGGTTGGTAAACTATCGCAATCCCCCTTATTCGATGATACACCAGACTGATGGCTACTCACATCCTTTCCATTCCCAGATGGTGCCACGAGTCCTCGCTCCCTCGAGTTTCCAGCATGGAGCGAGGCCGGCGCGTATATCAGCCGGACCATGGACGCGTGGCCGGAGGTGCGCTCACGGGTGGCGGCCCCGGCGTTGCGGGTCTTGATGGTCGTGTGCTTAGCGATGTCGGTGATGCTTCTGGTCGAGGTGGTCTCGATGGCCGCCGTCAGCCTCGCCGTCAAGTTCCTTCGCCGCCGGCCGGAAAATCGCTACCGCTGGGAGCCGATCGAGCCCGGGGCCGACCCCGAGGCCGGCAGCCTCGCTTTTCCCTTGGTGCTCGTCCAGATTCCGATGTACAACGAGATTGAGGTGCTGATACGGCAATTAACACCGTATTTAATTAATCACGATTATTTGTTCATAAGTTCGATGCAATCGATGGTGCCAAGGGATTCGCAGGTTTACAAGCTCTCTATTGGGGCCGCTTGTCTGCTGTCCTGGCCGTCCGATCGGATCATAGTTCAGGTTCTGGATGATTCCACGGATCTAACGGTCAAGGTATCACTATTCTTTGTTACATTTTATATCAAGTACCGAGTGTCCGTTTTATTGCGAGTTGTTGAGGTGCAGACGTTCGCTTGTCTTTCTGATATATCGTGTTACCAGATCATCAACTAAAGAGAGATTTATACGTTATAGTGACTGTTATTTTATAAAGCATCTGATACTGCTCCATTTGAGTAAAGGATGACATCAATTATTTGTTTTCAATGTTTTTGTCCGTTACCTATGACGATGCTGGAAAGCACTGAAAAAGGTCCATGGCTGGTTTTGGAAACTTCGCTTTGGAACCTTGCGATCTCGCGGTCGCGGACGATACTAGCTCAAATGATGTGAAGCTGATATCGGCAGGAGTGCCGTACGTTACGGTACGGTGCCAGTTGAAACCGTGCAGTTTCACGTGGAAAACGTTATGCTATAACATCGAGGACGTTATGATCTCGGTCATCTACGTGTGGCCGACAATTACTATTGTTGCAGGCGTTCGGTTCGTGGTGTTCTTTCGGTTTTCTGCACTGGTGTTCGTGCAAATAAATTGGCAGCGGGTATGCCAAGAAATATCATTAAGCTATTTCTTGTAATAGGATTTGGTGTGCTCTCGCACCTTCTGGTGCGAATTTCAAAGTCATAATGTGCAATCTTAACTAATATTCAATGACATCTTCACAGCTGGTACATTCGAAACTTTGGACTGCTCCTGTTTCCATATGTATATTTTTGTCCTGTGGAAATGCTGGGAGGTGCGAAGTAATCTTTGTAGACGAAGTAATCTTTGTATTATAATTTATATCTGAAGCCTCATAGATGTCTTTTTTTTAGATGGAGAAGGTTGCTAATTTAAGCTATACCATGATAGCTGGGTTGGCAAGTAAGTTGGATTACTTTGTTGTTTCTGCTCTGGCTGATTTGTAAAGTGGGAAATGCGTGCTGGTTAGTAACATCCTGCCTATCTACATCCACCGTGAAGGGGTAGGCATAATGAGCGACACATGAAATAGACTTGCATGCATTAGTTAAGTTTTGGGCTTGGGATTCTTCAAGTGTTGGTGTTCTTTCTGTGGAGTAGGTTGTGCTTTTAAACTAAACTGGGTTTTCTTTAATCACTTGAGAATTGTTGTATTTCTTTTGGTTGATTGCTGAAGTGGGAATGATGCTGGATACTATCCTTCCTGCCTTTCTATATTCACTGGAAAGTGAAAGGCTGAGGCATATACTTATTAACTGACTTCAGGTCATGTGAATTTGTTTCTCTTGGTGGAGCCCATTTTGGGCCCTATAAATTTATTAGATCTTCAATAAATCTTATGTAGTGGTAAGGATGGATGTGAAACGAAACGTCTAGACATTACATGAGTACCTCAAATTTGATTCTCGTCTTTAAAACAATATAGTAAGATATTTTGCCGTTCTTGTTATAGGTGTGATAAATTGGCCATGAACTACCCTGAATTCTGTGGTCAAAATCAAGAGCCTGATTGCTATTGTTTATTTCAGATAACCAAGTTTTGTGAATCTAATTTGTTTCAATCAAGTCGATTAGCAATCTGTGAATGCTTTGAAAATGCTCAAAGCCCAAGAAACTACTCACTCATTTCCCCCCGAGGTCTATAAATAATGAAACGGTAACTGAATAAAGTCATACTTTATTTTCTTAAAGGAGATTAAGTGGTGAAGTTAGGTCTAGTTATCAACAACACAAGTCTTTACAAGTTGCGCTAGCCAGCACAGCAAACTCCTAAATTTATTGATGTATTCCAATTTCAAATGTTTGTACAGATAGCTTGTCAGGACTCCTTAGTGCTCGATCGGTATGTTATGGTTTCACCATGACACGAGATCATATTTCATGATGATAATGAGTTAATGAAAGTGAATCTCATATCCTTACATGCATTTTACAACTAATACCCACCAATGCTGCCAGTTTTATCCTTTTTTTTTTTGGTAGCTGCTGTGATAATTTTAGATAAGTTTCATTTCAGGGCCTGGTGGAAATTGAATGCAGGGTTTGGGCAAGCAAAGGCATCAACATAAAGTATGAGGGTAGGGAGAACAGGAAAGGGTTCAAAGCTGGTGCCTTGAAACATGGGATGGGAATTGGCTATGCTAAACAATGCGAATTTGTTGCCATTTTTGACTCTGATTTCCAGCCAGACCCTGACTTTCTCATGAGAACTGTTCCTTTTCTGCTGCATAATCCAAATATTGCACTTGTTCAAGCACGGTGGCAGTTTGGTAAGCCTATGGTTTTTCAAAATGAAATCAAGTTTCCTGAATAAACTTTTCTGTCTTTTAACATTTTTGATTTATTGTGCAATAATGTATGTTGATGCCGTATGCATACATACACAATCTACAACAATATTTTTTCCAGGTACACTCGAATGTATCTGGTCTTAGTGGATATAGAATCTGTGTTCAGCATGATCACTTCTTTCACATTAAAAAATTACAAAAAGCTGATAAGAGTGTGTTGGAATAGAGTGGGATTTGTGGTAGGAATGTATTTGGAAATCCCATGAACTTAATCATTGTTTAGGTTACAATGTGTTGCTAAATGAAGAAAAATTCTTAATTAACGTGTGGAATTGGGTGAAGTATTATTTAGCCACAAATACCTAACTGAAATAGCCTCTAAAACATGTTTTTACAAAAATCTAAGAAAGAGATGATCTTATCAATACACTAATATGTTAAGAAATTTATATTTATTTACCAAATTGGTAGGAGTTAAATTGACTCCGATCAAGTTAGGCTAAGGGCTCCTAATTGTTCATAGAGACCCCTGGCTTATCTACCTGCCTCAATTTGGTCCCCAAATTTCATTTTATTAGTTTAGCCCTTCAAGTTCAGTAAATCTTTATAGTTTAGATTCTAAAACTTGATTTGTCTCAGCCTAATCGTAAAATTTATAAATTTCACTGTGGTCTATAGAGCATGTAGGTTCTTAATTTAGTCCCTGCTAAAAAAAAATATTTTTCTCAACATAGTTCTTACGGATTAGAATTTTCTCCGTTGCATTTTTCTCATTTAATCCTCAAAATTTTGTTTTATTCTCAATTTATTCTATTAAATGAATGTTCCTTCCTATTTTGATCCCAAGCCTTAAAGTTTATGATACTTTAAGGACTAGCAGGACAATTTTCATTTTAGCCAATGAATAACTAATAAAAGAACAAAACCCAAGAGACCAAAATAATAAGAAATTATAAGGTTTAAGGATCAAATAGAAAAAGATATAGGGACTAAACTAAGAAAACTTATAAACATTAGCGATAGTTGAAAATTTACCTTTTTACTATTGGTATAGGAGAAAACACCTAAACCTGAATTAGAAAATGGAAAATAAAATTTAGAGAATTGAATAGGATAAAAGTAAAAAAACTTCATAAAGATCTACTTGAAGTTAAAATACTTTAAAGTCAATCCAAATATGAAACTTGAAAATCTATGATTGTGAAATACTAAGAGCATGCCTTCGGACAGCTTTCAAGTTTTTTTTTAAGTGAAAATAAAAGCAGAGATGAAATTTTGTTTCACGTATAGTTTTTAGCTAAAACAGAAAGTGAAAGCTCAAAAATTTGTAAAGTATCATTATATAAAAAACTTAGGATACTTTAAAAAAAGAGAGAGTTTGGATGAAAACTCAGAAGTGCATTGGCAAACTTGTAAATAATATCCAGATCTTGGAAACTTAGTGACATGCTTACAATTGTGCTTAACATTTCACTTGTAAACTCTCTTTCTCTCAACTATTTTTTTGATATAGATATACCAAATGAGTTTTCTTAAAACTAAAAATTAAATTAGTTTTAGAATTTTATTTTATTGAAAATTGTAAAATGGTATGCGATCAAACACACTCCAAAACTTTAAAATCTCTTCATTTTAAAACCCATAAGTGTCCAAAATTCTCTCATCTGTGAGACTTGAAGCATGTATCTGCACCTAATGAATAAGTTTTGCCTTCGAATAATCTTTGATTTGTTTGTAACAAGGTAACTTGAGGGTTGAGCTATGAAAATAAGCTTAGTTGCTCGCTCTTTATGTGGATACAAGTTATCACATTGAAGGATGTTTGAATATATGAAATCACAGAAACTGTCGTCTAAGACATCTAAATGCAAAGCAATCTAACGGTAAAACTCCCTACTTCACCATGCTGATCAGTAACCTTCTGATATTTGATAGCTCTACAGAGAGTAGCTTCTACATAGAGCAGCATCTAAATACTTATCACTTTGAATTTTGAAGGATGAAAATTTGGCAGGTATTAAATAGTCCACGAGAATTGATACATCAAAATTTTTAGGTTAAACAAACATAAAAGGAGTATTCTTATTCCTTGAAGACAATATCTATGGAGCCGCTACACTTTCTATAATTTTTAAAAGATGAGATCTTTGTAAGACACATCTTCATATATTGTAAAATGTAATGAACACAACTTGCACAATAACAGTCCATACGCATGGCTGGTTTATGCTCTTGACTGGGTTGCTTAACAAATTTTATAAGTTAGAGCAAGTTTTCTGAACTATATCACCCTTCTCAGTTTATTTTGGAATGCTTTTTGAAAGTGTACTGTGAAGTGTAATGGCAATTCTGAGATAAGGAAAGGTGTTTGATAACTAACAAAATATTTTTCCAAGCCTTTTTAGAAAGAATTTCCCTCTGCTTGTTTAGGTGCTCTTGGAATTTATTTTGAAAAGGCTTTAGGCATTCCCAATCACCAGCATCCTACTGACAGATGATGTTAACGGACTGAAAAGAATGCCATTCTTTTTGCGTTGATTTGGTTTCAGCATGAAGCCATGTTAAATTAAGCATAGAATATATAACTCATCAGAGAGTCAACTGTTGCTTCAAAAACCTTTAAATTAAAAGTTAGAATTGATCAAAGAGAAAGAAAACAGTAAATTTATTAAGATGTAGTTCAAGGATCTTAAAATTTTGATATTGCTGTTAGAAAATAACAGTTTCTTCACTCTGATTCGTCCTCTTCTATAATGACAGGAAGTTGCTGACATGGCATTTCATGGACGATTTTGCAGTGAACTTCAGTGACTGCCTTATGACGAGGATACAAAAAATGACCCTGGATTATCACTTCAAAGTGGAGCAAGAAGCGGGTTCATTCGCCTTTGCTTTTTTTGGCTTCAACGGTAAATCACGTTACACTCGTACAGTGGTATTATGATGTGGCTTGTTTATCACAATCATATCTTCCTAAGTTCATCCACTTGGAAACTTGTTTGTCTTATTATAATTTGGTTGGTAGTTTAGGGAAGTCCTGTTCAAATTTTGATACAGGTTCTCTTAAGGAGACGAAACATTGCTGTTTTTCTTCTTATTTTCATATAAAACATAATTTTATAGGGACTGCTGGTGTGTGGCGAGTATCAACAATTAACGAAGTTGGTGGTTGGAAGGACAGAACCACTGTAGAGGACATGGATCTGGCTGTCCGAGCATCTCTTAAAGGATGGAATCTGTTGTATGTGGGTGATGTAAAGGTATCAGTATTTTTCCTTATTGAAATTTATTGAAATTTTCATGCTACCGCAGAAAATTTTGCTAAATGTTCCAGATTGTGGACATGGATAAAGTGGTAACTGGATTAAAAGTCTTCTCTTCTGGTTGCTAAAATGCTTTGACTAATCATTTCAACATGTCAGATCTGAGACCTTTTCATTGGTTATTTACGGCTATGTTTTACTATTGTCGTGAGATATCTGAAAGGTTACTACTAATTATTTTACAGTTATTATAACGTTAATCCAGAATCCTGATACTGCCACAAACAAGTTGCCCTTTTTCTTCTTTGGTACTTAGTACTTGCAGAGTCATTTCTTAGAAATACATTCTACTAGCTAGCATGCTTGCCAGTTGCCAATGGCAAAATCCTGGCTACTAGGAGATGGCACTGATTGTTTATTCAATCTCTCGTAGGTCAAAAGTGAATTGCCTAGTACCTTGAGGGCATACAGGAACCAGCAGCATCGTTGGACTTGTGGAGCAGCACATTTATTCCGAAAGGTGGTGGCTGAAATATTAAAGGCTAAGGTGAAGTATCTTTGTGGTGATCTAAGATTAGTTTTTTGCAAGGTTATATACTCTTTGCTCTAACCTTTTTCATGTCACGCAGGAAGTGTCCATTTGGAAGAAATTTTATCTGAGCTACAGTTTTTTCCTTGTGAGGAAGATTATATCCCACATAGTCACTTTCTCTCTATATTGTATTGTGATCCCAATGTCTGCTTTGGTTCCGGAAGTCACCATACCAACGTGGGGAGTTATGTACATTCCGACGACAATCACTTTTTTGAATGCGATCAGAAATCCTAGGTCGGACGCTTCAAGTTTCTTTGTCATACTTATACTTTCTTAATATCATCCTTCCCTGTCTCTCTTGTTTTGGTTCTCATGTGCGAATCTTTAGTACTTGCTTAGGACAGGCTCGCTTAATTTTTATTTAAATTTTTTTTTTTAAAATTTTTTTTTTAAAGAAATAATCTACTCGTTATAGTCTATCCAATGATATTAATATTATGATATTTTAGATTATACATAACAAGAAATGACCCTAAATATTATCGTATATTTATATATAATAAAAAATTTATACGATATTATTTATGTGATTTCTTGTTATGTATAATTTAAAATATCATAATCTTGGTACCATTAAATAGATTACAACGAGTAGATCATTTCTTTAAAAAAAAAAATTGAAAAAAAAAATTTTAAACAAAATTTAGAGAGGCAGCCGAAAAAATGTACATAGTGTGCGTTAACATGAACTATTTGTATGTCTATGATAACATGAACTATCTTTAGAAAAGTGTACATAGTGTAGTGCCCTTGAATCTTGTCGTCTTCTAACAGTTATTGTTTCATTGTTGCAGCTCTATTCATCTTATGCCATTTTGGATTTTGTTTGAGAATGTCATGGCTATGCACCGAATGAAAGCCACAATTATTGGTCTCTTGGAGACGGGAACTGTAAACGAATGGGTTGTCACTGAGAAGCTGGGAGATACTCTCCAAGAGAAAATTAAGATCCCATTACTTGAGAAGACACCATCCAGGCTAAGGGACAGGTAACGAAGAAAATATTAAATGTTAGACATATATACATTTATCGCTTTCAGTGTGATTCATGCAGATTCTCTTTTCTGTTTCCTCAGACTAAATTTCTCAGAAATTGGATTTGCTGTCTTCCTCTCCATTTGTGCAAGCTACAATCTTGCCTATGGACAAAATTACTTCTACATTTATACCTATCTCCAGTCTATTGCATTTTTGGTAGTAGGCTGTGGCTACGTGGGCAACTTAATCTCCAACCCGTAGTTTGCTGATACAGTTCACTTATGTCTTCCCTCACATTCAAGAATTTGCTGATGAACTGCAAGTCACATACGAGCGAAAGAAACCACTGGAGCAAACAAATTAAGTGGATAATAGCATTCATCTGATTTGGCCAAGTTTTTGAAGGCCTCAATTTTTCTTTCAGTTATATTCAGCAATTGAAATGCTAGCACTTGACCATTAGAGGGATCATTCAATAGTATTTGTCCAATGTTGCTATACATTTACGATAGTCAAAATATTGTTTGGTATGTGTCAACAATGATTTAGCACCTTTTTTTTGTATTGGCGTCTTCCTCATTTTTAAGTCTTCACACCTCAAACTTTTTAGTACTCATACATGGTTGTGGTCCGCCAAGGGTGGCCCAATGATTTTGGCCAGCCTATGCTGGCCCACTGGCCCAATTGAAAAAATATATAGATTTTTATATAAAATTTTATATATAAATATAATATTTAAATGAGTAAATTGGTTAATTATTGATTTACTCATCGGTAAATTAGTGGTAAATTCTTGGTAGTTTTTTTTTATTCATATCGATATTAATGAAAATTTTGATTTGATAAATCAGTAAATTAATTTTTACCGAATGCATATTCCTATTTACTCAAGCTCTACGGAGAACGGATTTAATTGGAAACACCTCATGGTTTGTAATGATATCTATATTTTAATCATAACTGAATCAACCACAGAATCATTGGCCTTACAAATAAAATATTTCTCACAATTTGATTATATTTAATATACAAATACTTATTAATCCATACATATATAATTGGAAAATAACAATATCCAAATCATCCTCTTTAAAAAGGTCAAGACATTTAAAATAAACATTTGAAATAATTTAAAAATTATCACATGTCACTGTTTTACTTAACATTTAAAACCTACACGCTTCTCTATATAAGAAATAAATAAATAAATTCATTAAATAAATAATAATATAAAAATTATATTGCATTTGTTAAAAACATTATTTTTTTTGAAATTATTTCTTTAACAGTATAATACTCCCAAGCTTACACTTGATCATGTATTTATAATTATAATGTTTTCTTTATGTTGTTTATTTTTTCTTTTTCGCCACGTTGATGGGCTTTTCATAGTCTGACGTTCGTGGGCCGTCGGATTGGCCTGCTGACTTATCTTGATAAACTTCAAGATTAGTCTTGTCAATGATTTGGACCGGAGTCCACTGCACACGGTTTATTTTGACCCGTCGGTGTCATTAATTTGATCCAATCCAGGGTGTTCAATTCTCTTTCAACGGCCCAGATAACATCTGGAACCAACTGCTACAACTTAAGAATCTTCCAACTTCTGCATCGACGCACAAGCGAGCTCACACGCGAGTCCGCGACATCCGCCTCGTTTCCCCGCCGCCAACTGGTAGAGTCCGGGATCGTCGCTGCTTGCTGGAGTTGATCTAGACCGCCGCCGCTTCACTTTCAGTAGAAACCCCAGCGGTTACAAGACCTGTGAAGCATAACGAGGTGCCTTGTGCCTTGCAGATTCCTCTTTGTCTGGCTTCCTGTCCAATGTGGCGCGTGTAGATTAGGGCAATCGCTGTTTAGCTTTCTGAATCCTCGGATCTAGGTTTCTACTTCTTTAATCTGTTACAACTGCTCAGCTTTGGGGCCGTTAGCATGTATTTGACAAGTGCTGCTATCGGAAGCAGCTGAGTAGTGTTAGTGCTGGGATCTGTATTAAATTCGGGCGCGGGTTTAGAGTAGGGATTTTAGCAGTACTGTTGACGTAGGACTTCGGGCGAGTTAATGGGAACTATTTCTGCAGATGGATCATGGATAAGCTTAACACATCTCACACTAGTAAGATTTCACTAATTACCTAGTCCTATTCTTCCATATTGCTATCTCCGCTTGCAGAATGATAAATGGGACAAATGAGTAGGGATGTAGCACTACTATAGATGTAGGAGTTTGGGCGAGTTAATCGGAACTATTTCTGTAGATGGATAAAGCTTAACACATTTCATACAGATAAAATTTCACTAATTACCGAGTTCTATTCTTCCTTATTGCTATCTCCGCCTGCAGAATGTTAAATAGGACAAATGTAGCTTGCAGAACTGCGAATTCTTGATATAATAAGTATGGGGTAGATTTGCTGAATGAGTCATGAACCAAACCCAAAATAAATCTTTAATCTAGCTGCAAACAGATATGTTCAAGGAATCACATACATTTATATGCAAACAAGAAAGTTGAGGATTCCATTTTACTGAATATATTTGTTCTAGGAGGAAAGAATCCTGTGGATTTAGGCAATGTTGGGCAAATTCTGAACGTATGGTAAGATTAGTCACCCTATTTGCAGTGCTTTAATTATTCCCACACATATTCAGTTATCTCAACCGATATCACTAATCTGTATTGTGCAGTTTATTTCTAATAGCTTACCATGTCCTAGCTTTACTGCCCATGAGTTTAAACAATATTTGGTGTTTCCTATTGAATATATTTACTATTTCATGACCATCATATTCTTTAGCTATCTTTTTTCATAGTTATGTCATCTTCTAATGTTATTTTCATTTTCGTTTTAGTTGCATTCCTGGGCATGGGATCCAGATGTAGGCTACCATATGTCTGGAGCTCATTTAAGAAACTTGATGAGGTGCATAAAGTATGATATCCATGCTTTTCCTTGTCTTAGAAAGCATGGGCTCATTCTGCAGTAGACAGCAACCATTGAACGAGGTTGATGCTGAAGAAAACATACAGGTTATGTTCCTATTAAAACAACACCTTAGTTAGATATAAATCTCAATCTCCTGTAGCTTGATATAATAAAATTTTGTGCAGTGGAGATCATTTCTTCTCTAAGTTGTTTATCCTCCTGTTCACATTTTCAGGGTGCTGAAATTGATAGGCGGATTGATCAAGAAACAAAAGCTGAACAGCATATCCATAAGCTTTTGCTTCTTGGTATGCTTATGTTATAATAAAAAAATTGTATTGTTACAAGTTCCTTATAGAAATATACTAAATAAATGGTAAAACAGAATGTAAGTGTTTGATGAGAATCATGTGATGTTGTTATGTAATTGGATTCAAGGATATAATGTAACTGACTTATGGTGTAAATTTTAGTTGGTATATCCTTTCCTCTTTGTCTCTTCCCACATTAGTTTTAACTCTAAACATTAATTTATACAATCCTTTTCTTTTGTTTTCTTGTATTTTAATAAATTTTCTACTAAAGGTGCTGGAGAGTCCGGAAAGTCTACAATTTTTAAACAGGTTGGATTAGTAATTTCTTGTCACATTATTACTGAGTCGCAGTGGGACTGATGTTTCTTGTGTTTGATTGTTATGCAGATAAGGCTTCTCTTTCAAACTGGATTTGATGAAGCAGAGCTAAGAAGTTATACCTCAGTTATCCATGCTAACGTGTATCAGACAATTAAAGTATGCACTACTAAAAATGGTGTGTTTATTTGTTTCTCTTACATGACTAGTTAGGAATTAAGCCTCATAAGCTCAACTCAGAATTACCTTGCCTGGTTGTGTTTATTCTTCCAAGCTCTTATTTGGTTGTCTATAAACAGATATTATATGATGGGGCAAAAGAGTTGGCCCAAAATGAACCGAGTTCATCGAAGTATGTTGTATGCTCTGATAATAAGGTTTGCTTATGCCTTCTTTTCAAAGTGTGTTTTCAAGCATTATATTTTCTTGGTGTTCATAATTAAGATATGTAGAATTTTCATTCTTTTTTTCTACTCATTTTGGCTTATTGAAGCGCTTTATTTTTGGAATCACATGCCCGTTTTCTTTCACTAGGAATATCATGAACTAAGGAGTTGGTTTAATATAGTCTGGAGATTTTGTTGAGTTGTATTTTCTCTACATTATACCAGCAGTTTACTTATTCTACTGTTCCTGCAATTACTGTAATCAGCTCTGAAATGTCTCAGTTTGATTCAAGACACTCCAGGCTTATCCATGAAAAACTCCATCGTTGTTCTTTCTTCTTTGAGTTGAAAAAAATGATTGGTATATCAAGCACATGGTCTTTTTCTCTCAGTTCTTCCCATGCACTGTACAAACTTTAGATAGTTTCTTTCTATTTGTTGTCTGTGAACTAGATCAAATGACAAAAGTTTGGTCCTTTTGATGACAGGAGAGTGGTGAAAAAATTTCAGATATTGGAAGCAAGATGAGTTATCCTTGCCTTACTAAAGAGACTGCAAAAGAGATTGCAACTTTATGGAATGACACTGCTATCCAGGTTCTTATGATCAATGAAATTACAAGTTTCTATTGTGTGGTTGTTCTGTGGCACATCAGTTAAATGGTTGAAAGCACTTGCAGGAAACTTATTCAAATGGCAACATGTTGCAAGTCCCAGATTGTGCTCAATATTTTATGGAGAACCTAGAACGATTTTCTGAAGCGAACTATGTTCCGACTAAGGTAATAATCTTCAATTATGTCCTTTTATCAATTTGTTTGTCTTCTTTGACTCAATTAAAGATTCTTAAGCTTTTCATACTTTCTTGAGATATAATGCCTGTTTTTGTTCCAGGAATATTAGCTCTAGGAGACAATTTTTGTTTCCATTTTTTCTCTGTTTATTTTGTGTTTGACTATTTCTGTTTTCAACTTCTATGCGTTAGGTGATCCATGTTTACTTTCTTGAAGTTGTGGGCAAAGGATAGTTAAACATGTTTCATTTTATAGAAACTAATATGCAATTCTGCATCTTCATAATTTTTACAAAGATTAGTTCATGTGTGTTGAAGAAGTTTGTGCTTCTACGTCCTTTTCCTATTTGTTTATAGGGATTGTTAAAATGTTATCTGACGAGCATTATGGGCATATCCAACTTCAATTATATTCAGGATTATTAAAATGTTATTTGACGAGCATTATGGACATATCCAACTTCACTTATGTTCCATGATAATAACCTGAAAAAAAAATCACTGGAGGCAATCCCTGATTTTACATCTAAGTTTCGGTCTTTCCTTTTTACTCTTATATTTTCTCTATAGCTCGCTGCCACCTCTTAGTACTAAATGCTATTTTCCTTAGTCTTTCTGGGTGATACCTTCCTTTTAAGTTTGTTTTCAAACTTGCATTAATGAATTTTGAAACTGCTAAACTTTTGCACTGAGATTTTCTATTTCACAGGAAGATGTTCTTCATGCCAGAGTACGAACTACTGGCATTGCGGAGATCCAATTCAGGTTTCCTTTACAAAGAGAATGCATTGATATTGATTTAGATTTTGTCCATTATTAGATGTCTAAAGAGTATCGTGCACATACTTTTTCTTTTCAAATCAAATGAAAATCCTAGTGCATTCAATTTTTTAGATGTTTGTGTTCTTTATCCCCATTTTGTAGTTGTCTTTTTGCCAAGTTAAAGCTTGACTAATTTGTGTTGTATATAAGTAAATGTTAGTTGGATGACTCTAATTTTAAATCAGTTTGGTTCTATTTTGGATTACGTGATCAGTCCATCTAAAATTTGAGCTCTTTATTTGAGAAATAGTTGACCTTACTTGAATCTGTGAAAGCTGATTTAGTGACAACAAATAAGTTAATGAGCTGTTATTATTCATGCTAGTTTAGCACAATTATGGAGCCAAAGTAGATACAGATAGGTGGATTAGTGGTTCCTACTTATAGTTCTATTTAAGTATTTAATTCTTCTCTGGTTTCTATACACCTATACTTTCTATGAACATTCTTCTGTGTGAATCTTGTCCATAGTTCGTCTTCTTCCTTTGTTTCCCATGATTCTGCATCTTAGGTTTCTCCTTTATTTTTTTTACCTGATATACAACTGTTTTATTTTCTACAATAACTCTCTTTAAGTTAGTTTTTCCATCACATTGCAGGTTTCTATAGCTTCTCTAAAAATGCTACTTTATTCTGCAAGTAACACTCTATTCCTGATATCTTTCATTTATTCTGCAGTCCTGTAGGGGAGAGTAGAAAAAGTGGTGAAGTCTACAGATTGTATGATGTAGGAGGCCAGAGGAATGAGAGAAGAAAATGGATCCATCTATTTGAAGGTGTTACATCTGTGATTTTCTGTGCTGCAATTAGCGAGTAAGGTTACAATCTTATGGTTTGCACAAATCTTCCTTTTCCTTAAAAACACACGATTTTTTTTCTCACGTTTAACCCTGGAGAATCGTTTTGTAACTTTTTGGATAACTTTGAGCTATCAACTCATGAATTCATCTGTAGCTTTAGGATTCTGACTTGGATAGTATTGCTTGATTAGTAAATACCTATATTTAAGAATTCAGAAACTACCAACATATACCACATTACACATGAAGACAATCAATCCGAGATAAGCATACCTCCATCATTAATTTATAACAATCTCAACAATAAATACATCAATGCTATTTATAAAAACAAATCTAAATGTGTGAGAGCAAAAAAAATTACCTTGGGAAGCTGATAGCAAAGCTAACAAACACATATAACCATACTTCTTTTCACTTCTTGGACCAATGAATAAGGCCTCAGTTCATCCTGCCTGTCTGCCTGGAACAATCTCAGCACTGGGACCATGGCTTTGCGGTGGTTGGAGGGGAATCAACATCAATTAACCCTCTGCATTCTTCTCCCAGCTATTTTCATTGTTGCTAATCTAATTTGATGCTTGTAGGTGCTGCTCTAATTCAAATATTGTTAGAATCTCTCATCTATTTTGGAAAACCTTGTTGGAGTTTGATGCAACTTCCAAGATTTAAAAATTAGTCTATACTGCAAGGTATACTGGCCCGACCTTGGACCGGTACAAGATGTATCGAGTATATATATATAGCCTAGTATATTTAAAACCTTACTTCATATCACCAACCAATTCCTTATTTTGTAATTGTCCTTTTATATCCTTGAGTGTTGTGTCTTTATAGCGTGGCCACCAGACTCTACTAGTAAGGTATCTGGCGGGTATTAGAGGGATTGTGTGGTTTGAATTAACCTTTCACATACTTACACACAGATACATACATACATAATATAATTTTAGGGATACATACAAAATATATTTCATACTTCATATATTAAGTAATGATAAGAAATAAATGTTTTATTTCTTATGTAATGGAATTATTTACTTTACTTTAATACTTAATTATGTATTTTAAAAATAATGCATTACAATTAATTAAGTAGATATATACTTGTATCAAGTTAATTTATGAAGGTAAATTGTTTATTTTGTTATTTTTTTCTTTTTATATGGTGAGACTCTATATTTGCAGCCCAACAATTAATATTGTTATTATATATTTTACAAATTGCAATACTTGATAATAAATTGCAACAAAAACAAATGATGTTATAAATGTATTTAGCATTTAAGCCTCTAATTAGCTACTCAAATAATTAAGATATGTCATTACTATAATTAATTATTGTGAAATATATAATTTTATATGTTATGGCCTAGTTGACATTGCAAGAGACAATATCATTTTAAGTGAATCATTGAAACTAGCACCGGATGAAGACTTTAATCCTCGATTAAAACTTTAATCTAATGAGCCTCACCCAAAGCTATATTAGAATTTGTAAGAAAAACAAATATTAAATGCAACATAAATGCTAGTGCTCAACAAAGGAATAAATAGTATAACATGCACTGACTAGCAAGTTAACAATGTGTATCAACCAAGGTTTAAGGTGAACTGGTCTAGTCTTGGACTGCTATGTATTGTACCATATTGACACTAAACAGTACCAGCACCGAATGTATTGATACTACATGTACCGGTACTAGTATGTACATGTACCAGGCGGTGTGGAATGGTCTTTAAAACCATGGTATCAACAATCACTTGAATACTTAAATATGGAAAAATATTTTTCATACATTGCCTTCCTAATATTGGCTCTTGCAGTGTCGCTCCTTACAACATGAATCATCACATGGCACATCATCTCCTTTGCACATAGTATCAAATCCACTGTACATATATCTCAAGTAACTAACGTGTGGACCCATTGTATGGTGTTGAATCCAACAACCAGGTAAATCTTACAATGCCCTCCGAGACATCTCATACCTTATCCAAACTAGCTCCTTATAGCCTGGTTCAGAGTCTCATTAAAAGAAATCTTTGGTCCCTTAGCTTACAACCATACACTTATCCTTCACCACAAATAACATTCAGTATACACATATCTTTGCCTTGACTTAACAGCCAGACTACATCCTCTGCTATCACATAAATTTGTTCTTTCAAATTTCACTAAGTACTGATTTTCATTATTCATATGATTACCCACGTTCCATCCCTCATCCACAACTCAACAAGTTATTCAGAATAATTATTAGAGAGAGTAAGCAAAATAAAGTCTACAAAAATTTAGGATTCAGAGCTATAGTTATATGGAAACATGTTCAACTCAACAACCCATCTGTTTACCAAGATGCTTCATTTTGATTACAGAGCAAAGTACGCTATTTTATGCCCTAAGACATTCGCATACTAATTGCCCTGGCAAGTACTCCACATTGCATGATAGAAGTGCCGGGGCAGCATATTTCAACCCAATAAAATTCCCTTAACCCTAAAGTTTGCATTTAACCTTCTAATTGATGTACACTAGAACGCAAATTTTTTATGTAAGTTAGGACTCCAAAGTCGTTCTTCTCCAACAAAAACATGCTCTGGCTTCAAAATATTCCTTTTGTGGTTTTAAATATAGCTATAGAGTTCTCTAATTAAACACTATTCTTTACCCTAAAGATCTATAGTGTGTTTACTTACATCTAAGGATAAGAATCCAGCAAATTAGCCATAAAATGCAGAATAAACCAAAGACAAGAATATCCACTTCTTAGGAGAGCTAAAATATGCCCTCTTCTTCCTTTTCTGCATTGAAAATTCACTGGAAGGAAGAATTTGGTCCTCTTCAAGCTTCCCATTCCTCTCTTTTGCTCTTGGGAGAGAGGTACCCGCCTGTTAGAAGAGCCATACATACTGGATACTGCTGTTGCATCTTAAGAAAGTTGTACAATTATATTAGAAATAAAGCCATGTGTTTCATGTTTACCCAATTAATATATTCTTGCAGATACGATCAGATGCTTTTTGAGGATGAGACTAAAAACCGAATGATGGAGACAAAAGAACTATTTGAGTGGGTCCTAAGGCAATCCTGCTTTGAGGTCTACATGAAACTCTTTAACCATCTTCTTTTCAAATGATATAGATTTTAATTTGTTTTGTTTGCTTTCTTCCAAATTTTTTTTTCAGAAGTCATCATTTATGCTGTTTCTGAACAAGTTTGACATTTTTGAGAAGAAAGTTCAAAAAGTAAGAATTTTTCTATACGTAATATGTATTAATTAATTATTTCTTATAATACTCTAATATTCTTCCTTGTATAGGTCCCTTTGAACTCATGTGACTGGTTCAAGGATTATCAGCCTATGGGATCTGGAAAACAAGAGGTGGAACATGCATACGAGTAAGTGAATTCTGCTAAGAGTGTCTCTTTAGCAGCTGAAATCTATGAACAAGATAGATTATTCTTGTTAGGATTTATATGTAATCACCTTGGTTCCACATTGGGTGCCCAAGTGATGCTTTACCTTTTTGTGGTCTATATAAAGACTTGACCTACACTATTGTGAAACTAAGATGGCATAATTCTCTCTAAGATGTGTATCAAGATGCGCTACGCATATTTGGTTCTACTGTAGATGAAGTTTGCATCGTGATTTCTTGACATCTCCTTCAAGATTTCTTGATGGCTTCTAGCATCTTTTTGACATATCATAGATATCACAGTTGGCATGTTCTTTATCTTTACTTTTTCATCAGTATTACACTAATTGTTTATTTCGTATCTTGCTTTATTTGCTTTTTAATCATATATTTGAATTTCTCGTCTGAATTTATGCTACTTAGACTTTTTAAGCAAATGATTTTCCATATCAGCCAATTTTATTTAGCTTTACTACAACTATTTACTATTATAAGTCACTATGTTTTCAGGCAATCTAAATACTTCAATCTCGTAGCATACTATCTCTACTATCCTTGTAGAATTTGGTATGTTAATACGAATTACTAAACCCTAACCACAGTTTTTAACCTTCTGAGGATGGATCTCTTTAACTTATTTTATGCCATCTCAGTTTGTTGGCACCATTGCTAAATTTAACGGGACAAACTATATCTCGTGGATTTGAGCACTTTGATACTTCGTTGGATCTGGAGGGAAGTTCCATCATGTTATTCCCAAATCCCCTTCAACTACATATTCAAAATTTTCTAAATGGAAGATGATTGGTTATGATTTTGTTTAAGTGCTTATAAATAATATGGACCTTAATATTTGGAGCACTATTATGCTTCATCCTACTGCAAAAGATATATTAGATTCTTTAAGACTTACTCTCCATCAAATATGTTATACTGTGTATACTCTCTTTATGAAGAATTATTTAATCTTAAGCAAAATTATAAATCTAGTCAAGAATATTATTCTCTATTACAAGCGGAATAGGACAAATTATAAATATACTAGCCTTCCTATTGCAAATATTGTTAATATTATGAAACAATTCCATTATTTCCTAGAGGCAAAATTTTTTCTAGACTTAATGATTTTGCTACTGCTCTAATTATTTTTGTTGAAAATTTACTGTGGATTTTGAAAATGCCTTTAATATGCTTTTGAGAATGAAACTTATCTGAGAACTCATTCGATGATAGTCTATTGCTATTTATTCAGAAGCCATTTCCCTTGTCTCATATGACAATTCTAGTTAGAGAGAAAAAAAATCTAATTAAGGCAGAGGTGGTGGAAGTACTTATCCTCATTGTAATGTGGTTAATCAAATCATCCATTAGAAGATGCTAGTGGAAATTTGGGAAACCCACACAGGGCAGTCTATTCATTGCTATTTGCTAATGCTACCTACTACAATTATAACCATTGCCAAATATGAAAGATTATTTTAGGATTTTGCAGGAATGTATTCTCATATGTTACTATTTTTGCACCATATAGCTTCTCAAGCTTCCTTCTCTACTTGGGCTATAGATTCAAAATCTTCTGCTCATATTATTGGTGATCGTAGTTTTTTTTGTAAAATTTCAGCATTCACAATCCTTACATTATGTTAATATAGCCAATGTCTCTACAATACCTATTCATGGTGTAGGGTCCATTATCACATCCTTTTGTATAAGATTAAATGATGTGCATTATGTTTCTATCGTCCTATGAATCTCTTGTCCATTTATTCTCTTACTAAATCTCTTTAATGCTTAATAACATTTTATCCTATACATTGAGTCTTCTAGGATTTGAAAATAAAGGTGATGATTGGTAGGGGGCATGAGAGTGATGGTATCTACTACCTATCTGATCATTTTCATCAGGCTTATTCAGTTGCCATTACTAGCTTAGCATTTCAATGGCATTATCATCTTAGCCATCCTTCTACCTTTATTTAACATTTTTGTCCCTTGAGTTTATTGCTAGTTTTACTTGTGATGTTTGTCAACTAGGCAATGTTATCGTGTCTTTTCCTAGTTGTTCTAGATGTAACTCTAATTTGGACTTAAACATTAGGACATATGGCTCCGAGTCCCGTTGGTTCTAGAATAGGCTATAACTAGTTTGGTATATTTGGTGATTATTCTTGTATGACCTGGATATATCTTTTGAAAAATAGAGCAAGTATTTTTTATGCCTTTGAAGTCTTCTACAATGAAATAAAAAACTTTTTGATACTCACACTAAAATCTTATGAACTAATAATGCAAAGGAGTATCTTCAGGCATCCTTTTTAAAGTTTTTTTTTGTCAAACTTATGGTATTGTCTACCAAACCACTTATCCATATATTTCACAACAGTACAGGATTGTAGAAAGTAAAAAATAAGCATCCTCAAGATTTTGCACGGAGAATGATGTTTCCATGCTTCCATATGGATGCTCTAAAATTTTACTAGAAAGATATCGTATTTGCTATTGTATACTTGAAAAATTATATGCATTCCTCCACGTTACCCTTACAGGTTAGAGTTACTTTCTCTTTGTTATACCCTAATACTTCTCCATTTGCATTACTGCCACGTGTGTTTGGTATCTTGTGCTATATTTAGACACTAGAGCAAGACATGATAAACTTTGTTCTAGATCAATTTGGTATATTTTTCTTGGGTACTCTTGAACCTTGAGGGCCTATTGTTATGCTCCTAAACTAAATATCGTTTTTGTTGATGACACCTTCTCAAAGCTCGTGTTGGTGCTATTGCAGTCACTTCCAGAAAATATTATTTCTGAGTTAAGACCTATTCTTATTGCAGTACCTGTTGAGGTATGTCTACCTAGTTTCACAACAACAATGTCATCCTCCGCTTCACCACCTTCTAGGTTAATTGATGTTCTCAACAAGAACCATCTCATGCACCACAGGTGTAAACCTCACAAGCAGATCTTCCACCTATACTCGTAATATAATTTGACTTGTCTATTTCTCTCTGTAAAGGTAAAAGGTCTATAATTGATCACCCTATTTCTAGAAATATATCTGAGTCATGTGTCTATTTGTTTTTCTTTTTTCACCATGCCATTATCCTTACTTGCTATCTCTATTTCTAAGGACGCACATGAAGCTATGCATAATTCAAAGTGGAAGAAAGCTATGGGTAAAGAGATGTAAACTCTAAATACTTAAGGAACTTAGGATCTTATAACCTCTCAAATGAGTGAAACTTGATGCCTACAATTTGGTCTTTACCATCAAATACAATCTGTATGGGATTGTGAAATGGTATAAAGAGATTTATTCAAATTTATGGATTTTGAAATCTTCTTACAAGTTTTCATGTTGAATTTAGTTGAAATGGTATAAAGAGACTTTATTCAAATTTATGGATTTTGAAATCATCTACAAGTTTTCATGTTTGAATTAGTTTCAGTATTCTTTATCACTTGTAATTAATCAAAATAAAAATTGCTTTATTGTATTGTAATCTCATCAAAGAAGGAGTATACATAGCAATTTCCTAGGTAAATTAAGATAAAGCTATATATTGGATTAAAACAAAACCCATAAGCTAGTTTGATATATTTTTTATCATTAAAGTATTGTTTATGCAATGTTGTTAAAACAGACAATTTCATATTTAAGAAAACTCCAATTGGAATACTAGTTGTTGTAGTATTTGTTGATGTTATCTTGCAATATGTAGATCTCTCGTCATTTGAACCTTCATCAATTTATGTATGGGTTGAAAGCTTCAACCTCCATGTTTATATTTTTTTAGAAAAGACTTTTGGAGCACCATTCATATATTTGAATTCTTTAAACAACATTCCAGTGACATTGATATCTTAGAAAGGTGACATTGCGATAAGTAGTTTTCTAACAAGTTTATATTATTTAGATGCATATGCATTTTTTATAGTAATTTATTATGCTATAGCTTTTGATCCTGACAACTAAGTAGTTCAATGCTATCACTATTTGGAATAATCCGTACATTTCTTTGGAATAGAAACTTTAATTATTACTTTTCAGGATGTTTCTTTATTTCACAAATATCCATGCATCACTTTTAATAGGAAGGATTGTATCAACAAAAACTACTAGAGTGATAATAGAAATGGAATAATTAGGAAGATATTGAAAGCCATACTTAGGATTTTATTTGAGATTGTAAGTAGCCTTCTTTACCTTGTATACTTTGTTTGGGCAACAAAACTTGATTGAATTAATTTACTATTTGATTAATATTTAATAGTAATTATGCCTAAGTTAGCACCAATGTAAAAGCTTATAATGCGTTGTCATTAATAACTTTTGATTAATGATATTTTGATAATTTTGTGTTTGTCTATCTTCCTTCCCATCCCTCATCACTCTATCCTTTCTTCCTCTCTTTTCTCCCCTATGTACCATCACCTTGGAGGTTGTTCCATGCACAATCTTAAGTCTCGTTCTATACTGCTAGGCATGGGCAATGTGTACCAATGCGAGATGTTAGTAGTATTAGTACACTATGAATCAGTATGACTTGTACTAGTACCTTTATGTATTGATATGCAGTACGTTCATATGGTGGTACATAGTAACTCTTTGCAAGATTTTAAATGCTAGTTTGTACTAGTGTATCGGTCTATTATTGGACCAATATGTGACGGTCAATACTTCCAAACAATATTGATAAGTATAAATGCAATACTGAACTTGTGTTGGGGAATGAGTAGCATACTGTGCACTAGAAATAAAAATGTTTGTCCCCCGCCAAGGATCCATATGAAGGAGAAGCCAATTGATTGTTCAAAAACATTCAAAAGTGTCCAAATATCAAATCTCTATAGCCAAGGGCGTATAAACACCTCGCCTCTATGATATCCATATACGATGAGATAAAACTTTCTTATACCCGTCTCACGTGTACAAAACTAGCATTGATAGCAAAAACAAGGTGTCTGGCAATAGGAGAGGAAGAGGTGTCTATCCAAGGTTTCCAAGTTTGACTAAAACTTAGCTGCATGATGGTGCGCCCCACCCAACTTATAAAAGCAACGATTCTAATCTTAGGTGGTGCTTAAAGTTAGGGCTTCCTCCACCTAGTCCATGTGTCTATGTCCCCACGTGTGACATGTTGATTTATTTTAAAATTCAAATTAAACTTTTTAATTTGATTATTCAAGAATAAAATACCATGTCTCTTGCTCGATATCGAACCTATTGTCATGATGATCACTATCAATATTATGTCATTTGACAAAATGAGATTTCAATCCAACTTAGTACCCATTAGGTTTCTATGACACTACCATTACAAATAGTGTGACATTTAGCAATCATCACTGCTAAGTCATAAAAATGTTGAGATATAATATAACCTTTTTATAATAATGTTTCCATATTGGTTGATCCTTTTATCTTTGGTATCTTGATTGAACACAAGTCATGAAGCATGCCATACTTATATAGTGCAATCATTATGTTTAATGTATTTTAGTCTCACTTGATTAAGGCCCTAGGATACCAACACTTCTACAATACGAAGAACAAATTGTATCTTGTCATTTACATTTTTCACCATGATTCATGACATACCCAATTATAACCTCTATGATCTAATAGATCACGTTTGACTATATCAAGCATATCAACTAGTCAGGTAGGAATACGCGGTGATCTTAAGTTAAAAGGATCCCATAGACTATTATCATTATGAGAATGGTCATGATACTCAAAACAATCCATATGGCATTTTCATAGTGGGTCTTTCGTGCATTGTTTATACTCTCATATCAATGATAACTCCACAACACATACTAGTCTTAGTGTATTATTGTTGCTCCTATCCACAAATGACATTTTAAGAATAATCATATTATTCTAGAGATATTATTATAATTATGTTATTGTAATGATAATACCTCCATGGGATAATACCTCTATTAAAATGTAAATGTGAACAAGATAAAATATATGCTAAAACTATCTAATTGGTCTTCAAAGCATACTTCAACACCTTGAATCTGTATCATGACAAGGTTGGACCCATACAAACTAGTTTTTTAAATACTATCTCTATGTGTTGGTATGCCCATTACATGTTTGGTTTGATATTGGACCAATACACTAGTTTGTTGAAAAATCTTGTCTCCATATTTGCTTCCTTATCAAGATTGTTATAAAAGAATATATTTTTAATGTCCTATTGATACATTTGTCAATTTTGATTGGTTTTTAGGGAGAAAAACACTTGAACAAAATAAGTCAGGCCATGTAGGGCGGACTAAGTAGCTAGGGTTTGAGAGAGAAGACATAGATGAGAAAGGTAGAGTTAGGACAACCTGCTTTGATACTAGAAGGATGAAAAAAATTGGATTGATTAAAATTAAAAGATGGAATGCATATATATATATACACACACACATATATATATATTCCAATTGGTTTAATACTTAAAATGTGTTTCCTATAGAGGAAAATGAAAAAGAATGGAAGGAATAGTATCTTTTTCCTCCTTTTCTTAGAGGGTAAGGAGGAAAGGATGAAAATTAGAAGGAAAATATGTTTTTTTTTTCTCATCTTGGGTTTCATCTAATTTTGGACATTTACCAAGCCACCACCATATGTGCTCATGCTTGTAATTGTACTAGCCTTTTTTTCTTTCTCTTAATGGAAACATAACTAAGGAAATTTTTAATTTTTTGTCCTCATATTTCTTTTCCACAATTTCATTTCTACTTTTCAATTTCTTCCCCCTCTAGTATACACAATAATGGAGATTTATAAATATGAGTCTAAATATGTGGTAATAACTCACTTTTGTATATAATAACTCTTAACAGAAACAATTCTAGATTTGTTTTGCTACAAGGCGCAATATGAGTTCGTTAGTAACTCTTATTTTTACACTTGGGGGATAAAGCATCCAATATATGAATTTGGATATGATTATTTGGTAAATATGAAATGCAGAATATGAATAAATATTTATAAAGATTAGGCATGATTTATGGTCATTGTGTAAGAACAAAATGCTATTAAGCTTTTCTTCGCTCATATTCTTACATGGACCCGCACTTTCTGCAGATTAGGAAATTCTGATCCATGTGCTAAATGATTGTATTTGATAGGTTTGTGAAGAAGAAATTTGAGGAACTTTATTTTCAAAACAGCAAACCAGACCGTGTTGATCGTGCCTTCAAGATTTATAGAACAACTGCCTTGGACCAGAAGCTTATAAAGAAAACTTTCAAACTTGTCGATGAGACCTTGAGGAGGAGGAATCTCCTCGACAAGGGTTTGTTGTGAAGGGACCATCTTTTGTTGTATTGAATGAGCTCTTAGTATAGTTTTCAACGTTTTATATATATTTTTTTGTTGTACGCTTAGTTCGGAGTGGGTACAAGAAGAAATATTTTGGTCATATCTGCTTGTTTTAGGTAGAAGATGGAGAGTCGTATGGGCTTATAAGTTTCTTATATATTATTTAAGGTAGAAGTACGTGAGGTTGGATTATTCAGTTGTTCATACATGTTTGTTGTAATATGTCTCCGAATGTTTGTATGCCCTAAACATTAGACTAAAATTATGTTCTTTTAGGTTTTATCTTAAATATTGCGTAGTTGAGGTTTTGGTTCTCTATGCGGATGCATATTTTTTTCATGGTTCTTAAGAGTATGAATTTGCATTTTTTTATAGTTAATATATGCTATAGACTCCCCGCGTAAGAGTTATCTAAATATATGTAAATTGAACTTGTATAATTTGACTGGACATATCATTTGATTGGCTCCTATTTTAGTTGTTACTTGCAGAGTGCCCCTCGAGCAGTGTTCAATGAGTTTTACTTCACGCAACTTCTTTTCATTTCAGTTCACACAGTATGTATATGATTACATCTTTTGAATTTTTGTTACGGCAATTCATAGATTAGGTAAATAGTCTGTTCTCGAGTTTCCGTAATGTTGCCTTCGCAAGATGAGAAAGAGGTAGCCGTCTTATACACGTTCCCTGCCATCCACTTCAGAATGAGTTACCTGGATTTATACTGAGTTGAACTGATGCAATTATTTATTCGCCCCTGTTTTACTTATGTACTTGCGGGGTAGTGCCTTTTGAGCTGTATTATTTGAAGTCTTAGTTTAGACAGCTTCTTTTCAGTTCAGTTGGCACGCTGTTTTTTTTTGTCCAGCAATTCATAAACTTAGAAAGTAATCTATAGTTGTTCTTGTATGATATTTGTTTTTGACTTGTACACATGAATTAGGTTCTTGTTCTGATGATGAAGAAAAGGAAGCTTCCTGTTCTCGAGTTGGCTGCTCGTGGCATCATGCTCCGCTTAGGTGTCCGTGTCTCACCGTCTGCCACCGAAACCACAAATAAGATTCTCTTCTTTTCAGTTTTGAAGTATTCTTACTAGTACCTTCTCATACAATGCGAATCACGAGACCCATGCGCATCTCGCAACTCCACAGAAAGCGATGTCCTACCTTTGTCATTATTCTTCTGCAATTGCAGTATGTGCAAACATCTCAGCACATTAAAATGAATCAGTCTCCAGCTATGAAAAAAGTTGCAGATCAGAAGGGTACGGAAATTTTGCAGAAGGAAGGTATCCTATTTTGATATAATATTAATATATTATCATATAGAATTTTTTTTTTATATTATATAAAATCAGATTTTATATAACACTAATTTTTTTCATATAATATAATTAAATTTTATATAATAATATATAAAAATATATTAATATTATACAGAATATTGAGTATTAATTTTTGGATGCCAAAGCAGCATAGCATAAAAGCGCGGGTCCAGTAGCCAGGCGAATCTGGGGTCAGCGACGAATTACTGACTCCTTTCCATCTGAACACAGTCAGAGACACGTTTTGATGGATCAACTCTCCCTTCAGTAGCTTTTTCGTCTTTTTTTTCTTTATTATCTCGGCCGATTGACGCCTTGAGTCACCTCTCCTTTCCCTTCCCCTCACTTCTCCCATTCCCTACCCTCCGCCCTTTTCGGTGGCGACCGAAGAAAAGACCCAGGACCAGTGGTTTGGGGGCAGCAACAACGCGGAGGGTTGAACACTGAAGATAACTATAAAAATAATTATATTTTTTTTATCTCGATTAATTCTTGGACAACCAGTGGGATGAAGGAGGACAGGTTGTGAGGACAGATCTACCCGGACAGCTGCTGCCGCTGCAGGTTAAAGCAGGTAGATAGTAGGAGCGGAGCGGAGGAAGAAGAGCAGAGAAAAGAAAGCAGCGGCGGCGGCGGTAGCAGCAGGCGCGGATATGGTCAAAGAGACAGGCTACTATGACGTGCTTGGTGTGTCCCCGTCCGCCACAGAGGCTGAGATCAAGAAGGCCTACTACATGAAGGTCAGCTCCTATTCCTCCTTGTCTTCTTATTCGACAATTAAGTCATTCTTACTCGGTTATACCGCCATCTCCAATTGTATGCTTTGCTCGGCATAATTGGATGTTGAGGAGTCTTACTCCTCTATTTTTGACGCATCCTTCATCTGATTTTCCTGGATCTAAGCCACTCAGAACAGTCCTCTCCTGCACTTGGGACTTGCTCTTTTTCCCCTGATTTGGTCTTTTGTAGACTTGTATTATTATAACTGAGCAGTAATAGTTATTTATTTTCCGTTCCATATTTATAAGGTCGCTTGTGACTTCCGCGAAATTGAGTTTACCCGTTCAAAAGTGCCGCTTTTCATAGATTTTACTGCCCTCTCTTTTTTCCCTAGCTTTTGAGTAGAATCAAGAGTTATATTGTGTTCTGTCTTTCTTGTGTCACATTCGTATTAAATATTCTGTTGTTACATGAGATGAGTTAGATTGTAATTTTTGAAGTATTACCGTTTGATTTTTATGGATTCATCTTACTCTTAAGGATGATTGCTTTTGCAACAGAATCATACAAATTATTTTTTTTAACCAAATGCAAAGTTTGATACATTAGATATGAAAAAAAAACACTATAATTTATAATCGAAAAAACTCATACACTCGCTCTTTTCGGTACTGTTAGTGATATACACACAGGGTACATCTGACATAATAGCTATATTAATATAATTTATTATATCATTATAATATTACTATAAGATCTTTTTCAATCCAATGAAAAAAATGTTTGAGTCTCAAGTTCTTTATGGAGAATTCAAATGTTTTAACCTTCCTCTGGACACCCAATATTGTTTGGTATCGTGGGAGATCAATTGAATGTTTCTTTAACAAGAGCTTGCCATCATTGTTTTGGCCATATGTGATAAACCATTGCATTGATCAACAACTTCTTTGTCATGATGATAATATTATTGTCATAAGATTTGAAATAATCTAATGGGAAATATTAGACCATCTGCCTCTAACATAACATGACAGAGAATAGAGTAGTATAAACTCTCATATTATAGCACTATAGAAGTGAAGAATAGATGCTTAATGTTTTTGCCACCCCATCTTGTATTATTATTTTTATACGTCCCACCTTTGTATAAACTATCACAAGTGCGTATTCTTTTTCATAACATACCAGGCAAGTGAAGAATGAGAAATGTGGTGCATGCCTCTTATATCATATTCTAGATTTCCTTGCTTGTCCTAGATTAAACACCTTATAAGCTGATTTCAAAGAGAATTCACCTAACATCTCTTGAAGCCTCTATGCCTCATCTTGTTCCTCTCTATGAATAGTGATAATATAGATAGACCACTACACTGAAACGGAAGCAATAGCCCTTGTTTATGGGATATGCCATCGTCCATCTCAAATAAGGTTTGAGTTGAGTGAACATCCTGTTATGGTTGCAAGGTCCACCAACCCAAGATGACATAAATCTAAGTGTGCTAACAAAATAAAACTAAGATGAAAACAAGTTAATGCTTCATTGAGTGGTTCTGTAAACTATATTCTTCATCGTTATCTCTTTAATTGAGTTGAGTGAACATCCTGTTATGGTTGCAAGGTCCACCAACCCAAGATGACATAAATCTAAGTGTGCTAACAAAATAAAACTAAGATGAAAACAAGTTAATGCTTCATTGAGTGGTTCTGTAAACTATATTCTTCATCGTTATCTCCTTAATTGCTATCTATCATCTGTCTACATGGAGCTACATCTGTACGCGATGGAAAGATTAGAGAATTAGCAAAAGAATATGTTAAGTAGAAAAAAATAGGCATGCTGATATATGAAGGATTACAAAAATAAACAACACTATGCATACTAGTCTGTGGATTCTAACATGTGACAAATATCATTATAACTATAGCACAGTACTCGAACAATTGTCAATAATAACCTATAATTTTTAGTGCTTTCGTTGTTAGTTCACACAATGGATTGATTGTCAATCACATTGATGTCCCAACCAACAACTTGAAAGATAATATCTTAGCTAACACATTATAGATTAATCCAATTGAGAACCATATGAACTTTCTCAACTAATGTAACCGTAGATAATAGATTCAATTGCATTTTCAAGCAATATACACTTAACATAAATCCAGCTATGCAAATTTGCACAACTCATGTTATATAATGACAACAAAAAGACTCGTGCATCTCTACTCATTGTATCATCATAAATTACATAGACAAACACGTGCATGTACCAACATTAACAAATAAATATCTCATAACAAGGATAAAGAATTAAGAAAAATATCATTATTAGCTCAACCCTATATCAAAAATTGAAATAGGAATGGTACTAATCTGACTATAGGTATGAATATGTGTATGCATATATATGTATATATGTATACATATATAGGTATTAAGTTTCTCATGAACTCATTTTGGATCTTATGATCCTACGACGCAAATTAGACTATGAGATCTAGAACATGGGTAGGATCTTAACAGATGTAGGAAAGGTAGGATCTATTTTATTTGTACAACATAGGTGATTAAGGGTCAAATTCATTTACTTCTAACTTGTTAACTTGCTAAATGCTATCTCAATCTCATAATTTACTAAAATAATTATAGTAATAAAACATAGTTGTTTAATTTATGACCCCTATTCACCAACAATACTTAACATTATCGCTAACCTATTTTCTACTAGATTCTTTTGTTGATTCACCATCGATGAACATCTTTGCTAAATGTCTCTAGTAATATCTTTGATGAATGTTTTGGCAAATGTTTTAATAAACAACTTCGATGAATGCTTTGATGCAAGGTTTGAAATTTCGGTCTGAACTAACTAAAATTTTTTATTTGTATTGGTCTGAGATAGGTCTGGTTTCACTGTAGCATTATCGGTATAGTCAGCTTTACTATAGTATAGTATCAGTTTCACTATAGCATACCGGTCCAAGATTACGCCGGACCAAATTTTCAAACCTTGCTTTGGTGAATGGTTTTAAATTTTTAAGTCTTCAACTATTAAAAAGTGTAATCGGTATCTTCCTAGATTTATTGTACAAAGTTGGTATTGAGATATATATATATATATATATATATATATATATATATATATATATCACAAAAATAAAAAAGTAGAAATAAATTCTAAAAACTTATTGCTACTCTGTGTATCACATATTTGAATATTCTTTATATATGTACAAGTACCGAGAATCAGCTTTTCATGAGTGTTAGATCCAAGGTTTAAAATATCGGTACGATCAATTATACCGGTCGGCAGTCGGACTGGTATATACTAGTACCATAACGGTGGTACCGACATACGGTACCAATAGTACAGGTCGGTACTAAAAGTTTTTATATATATTATATATATACTTATATATTTAGTACCGACCATGTACTGGAACTGGTCCATGGTAGAACTGTTATGTACCACCTATACCGCCCAATATGGGATGGTATCTTAAACCTTGGTTAGATCACTTATGTAATTGGGTCATCAGTGGGTTCTCTCTTATTCTGTTATTGGATCTATACCTTCACTTTATATGTTATGTGCTTGTCATGGTTTAACTAATTGATTCTTGATTTTAACTCTTCCAACATTGTAGATTGATGTTCAAATGAAGACTTCAACTACTTGAGGATGCTTGATGGTAGTAACCTTAATAGAATCCTGAAAACATCTAGCTAGAACCTAAAGTCACTCATTCACAGTCTATGGCCCTGTTTGGCATAGCTGGTCAGCTGCTTTTGCTGGTCAAAACAGCTGATTTTGAAAAGCTAGAATGTTTGGCAAGCTACTTCTAGGTTCCAAATCTAGAAACCTGGGTTCGGAAAAGCTAAAAGGGAGCTACTTTTGGCTACTTTCTAACTATTTTTCTTCTTGTATTTTATATCTGCATCTATATTCGTATGTCTTTACGATAACAAAAATATTAATTTAATAAAAAAATTAAATTTTAAATTATTTCTAAATATTTTTTTAAAATAATTTGACTAGCATAACAGTTTAGCCAAACACCTTTTAACTTTTCCAACTAGCTACTTTTCAACTAGCACTTTTTCAACCAGTAAAAGCTAAAAGTTCCAGCTACGCCAAACGCAGCCTATGTCTCTGTAGGTGCCAAGATGCCCATGATTACTTAATAAATTAGTCTCTTCTATATTCGTCAATAATTTAATGATACTTTGTGCTTCTATATCACACTTAGTTGATTGTACAATATAGAGTATGTTTACTTAAGGAAATAGAAGAGAAGAGAAAGGATGAAAAGCTGGATTTGGGTTACAGACTTTCCTCTCAAAATTTATTTCTCTCTTTTCTGAAATAGAAAATATTTTTTTGGCAACTTTATATTTCTTTTCTCTAGCCTTAAAATTCTTTTCTTATTTTAGTAGATCAATCGCGAAAGCTACAGTTGATATAATTTATTGAAGATTGACAAGGGACCCTTCTCAGTCCTTTTCCTGACCCCACGGACCTGTGTCCAGAGTTTGTTGGTTTCTTATGGTTACACATTACATATAATAATCTTTGTCTTCTTTAGTGTTGCTAGGTTTTACTTTCTTCACATCACATATAACATTCTTTTTTTTCTTTAGTGCTGCTAGGTTTTACTTTCTTTTCTGTGATGTTGTCTCTCTTCTTTTCTGGAACCTTTTGTTGAATCCTGTAGTTCTAGTTATTTATTAGCATTTGCTGTTATATAATTACTTCACTTTGCTATTGTAGGCAAGGAAGGTGCATCCTGATAAAAATCCTGAGGATCCCTTTGCAGCCCAAAATTTTCAGGCAAGAGATTTCTTTCACCCTGTTAAATTGTGGCATTTAAATGTAATGTAATAACTTAAACCAATAAACATATAAACTAGATTTCACTAGTTCGGTTGGTAGATATCTGGGCATTGTTTATCCGTTTTCCTTTTAACTAAATTTGTATGTTCCAACTTTTTTTTTCTTTTGCAAGATATCCAATTATTGTTTGATACATTCTCTTATGTAGGCTACTACTTGTTGGACGACTAATGAATACTCGAACCTGCTTTATGCTAACAATAGATGCAAATAGGTCTTCTTGTAAATATTCTTTTAGCCTACTGATCAGGCTCTCTCCAAAGTATGATCATAGCATCAAATGAAATTTCTGCTAACCTGTCCTTGCTAAATTATCTCATAGTGCGGATCCCATTCAGGATTTCTCATTCTTGCCTTGTGAAGGTCTGGCCTGCATTAGAATACATCAATTATTGGTGGAGGAAGATTGTGGTTATTATTTTCCTTCGTAAAGATTAAATTTTGGTAAACTTGTTATATATATTTTTTTGAAGATAGCAAAAATATGAAGTTTATTTTAATTAAAGACATATTGTAATTCAGTTATATTTGATTTTTTATGACTATCCAAATTATTTCTATAAGATCAAATATTTGCTTGTTTGTGCATTGAGTTTTATCAACCATTGAAGATCCACTCTGGAATCTCTCACGTATATCAAGAAAGTCTCGCCTGTACAAAAGTGTATAAATCGTATGAAGTAGAGATCAACAGAGGAGTTGGTTATCCAGAATTTTAATTATCGGTTGTTCTCAATTCTCATCATTAATTTCTTAAGTTCCAATCGATTCTCAATCTTCCTCTCATGTTAGATCCTCTATCAACAGTTTGTATGGTCCTGTGGGAGAATTGGAGTAGAAGTAGGGATGTGCCGATGCTATGCCAGCTGTGCTAGCCAATTTGTCATATTTAGTCAGAGACTTTCTTTAAATGGCGTTCAAATAAATTGAATTATCAAATATTACATTCGGTTAAATATTACCTATTTAAGTGCCGAACTAGAAATTTACCAAGTCAATTGTGGTATCTGGCATCTTCTTGATCTATATAATTATTAAGCGACAAGAAGAACATTGTTGGATAAAATGTGAGTTTGATACTATCATGCTGCCAATGCTGTAGCTACATTCTACAATGGTAATAAGGGTAAATCCAAAGGCAACTGACATGGAGCCAAGCACTAGACAGACTATATACATGGTTTATTTAGGCAACGTGTGCGCAATACCCAAGATTTATACTTTTATTTATAAAAAAATCAGAGAAATAATTTTAGAATATCTGTAATACACTGAAATTTTAATTTTATTAATAAAATATTATCCTAATGAGTAAACTAACTCATAAACTTGGTGAGCTTTTTCTATTAGTCTCTCACCATGCTTAGGTCTAACCTCGCTTTGATATTATTTGTTATGACCTGCTTAATGAGTAAACTGACCCCATTACTTGGTGAGTCAACTGACAATGTGGCCCAATTTATTAAAATGCTTAAGTCCAAATTAATAGTAGTAAACTTATTAAGCTTCATATATTATACTATCTTTCATCACACTTCTAATATGAGACTAAACTAAGCTATCACAATATCATAATTAGTTTTATGTATTTTATGTGATTTTTGGGTGATTTTCAGAATTTTCTATGAATTTATATAAATAGATAGATGTTTATTTTTTTAAAAAATTATTAGTTGCATTTGAGTTGCAGCACGAGAGATTGATCCCGTGACTCTACAACTCCAAGTAGAGCATGTTCGGTGCATCTAGCTAGTGAGTCAACCAAGTAGATTGTATTATAATTAGGTTGATTGATTTTAAATACAGGGCGAGTCAGAGTCAGGATTGAGATGGGTGGTTTGCCCCTCACCTCTATTTTTTCGAGTGGCATGAAGTCTTTTCGACTCATTTTTCCTGTTTGTGGGATCAAGGATGTTTTAATCAAAGCAATTGCGTCTCATTTTCCCCATATTCCTCTTATCCTCGGTGAATCACTAAGGATAAGAAGAAAACAGCGCATAGTGTAGTAGTGAATTGGCTGGTGAACAAATAGCCACCGGCAACTTTTCATCTCCCTCATAGCCAACGAAGTGTTTTCCTTTGCTAGCGACGTCTGCCTAACGTTGCATCAAGGTATTTCTTCTTCCCCATGACTTTCTACATGTATTGTTAAAAGTTTTGAGTCAATTTGGGCTTGGGAGTTTTTGGCAGGCAATGGGTGAAAAACTTGCTGCAAGGAGCTCGGGAGCTGTCATTCCTTCCAACGCTCATTCATGAAGGTTGGGAGGCAAACAAAGTCCCGGTGCATGATAGAGATGTTGTTGGAGTTGTCATGGACCATGACTCTGCCTGCACAGCAGAGCTCAAGTGGTAGCGTGGCAAGCAGCTGGACCGGGTTCAAGTGAGTTGAATTGGAATTCGACTGGCCTGGCTCGAGTTTTAGTTGAGTGCTGATTTGGTCTTTGTTCAACAGAGTGGCCAGTTAAATTTTGGCCTCGACCTAGTATTAGCTTTTGGAGTGGTTTGACTCAATTTTGGCCGAATCTTGGCTGGTTCAGACACTTACTAGAAAGCTTAAAAATTTTTCTAACAGTACCAATATTGTGTTGTAGGAACCACCAGTGTAGGAGTAATTTCATGTTTAACTGTTGGTTTATGTTAAGTTAGGTTTGGTTTAGTGTAATATGATCAATTCAGAGCAATATTGGCTGGTTCAGTAGGATTTAAACCTAACTTAGTGAAATTGAGACTAGTTCCCCAAGTTTTGAACCAAGGTATGTCTATTGGTAGGGTTATTTTGTATGTTAGACAAAGACTTAACTGTGTTCATATATAAACTAACTATGAAGATCAATCGGTTCACCTGACTAAATTCACTTGTTGGATTAGATCAGAACTATTGACACTTAATAAGGTAAGTTCTTAAACCAGTTTACCAATAATTCTTATACTTGGAATCAGCTTCTCAGCTATTTTGTGAGATCTTAAATTAGTTTATATGATTTTATGAGCAACTCGATAGGTCTTTTATCAATTTATTATAATAGTATATCTGTTATTTGTTTTGTCATCATTTGTTGCTTATCTATCTTCTATACTAGTTATTATGCTTAAAGCATATACTCTCAGCATTATAGATGTTACCGGTTTGTCTTTAGTTTCTCTTTATTCAGTTTTATTAGTTCTCAAACTAGTTGGTTTTATGTGCATACCTTTACATAACTTTGTACAGTTTACCAAAGTATATACAGATTATTGTGATCCAAGCATTTTATGCACCATGTCATTCTATACTTAATAACCATACCAGTTTGTCCTAGACGGGACCAGGATGTCCATATAGTGGATTTGAGATCCAACTAGCTCATGCCTTGGGCTTGTGTAGTGTCTTTACTACATGTGGGTGTGATTTTAGGTGACGACCTATAGACTAAACTAGTTAAGCAGTTTTGTATAGTTATATTATATTTGTATTCAGCATATCTAGTTATAGTTTATATTATCCGTTACAATTTACATTACCCTGTATTTTACAGCATCTAATTATAGGTTAGAAACATACTGTTACAGTTATAGTTTCCCGTTATGGTTTACAATTGTAGATGATCTAGTTGTTGTTTTAGTTTATTTATCTATTCACACTTGCGCATGTTATGGATTAGTCCTTCATGCTTATTATTAGTGTTATTATAGTGAAGTTTTATAGCTTTGTTATAGTTTTACTATACATGTCACTGTTCATGTATCCTTGAGTAAATCATTTGTACTTCAGCTCTCCTCCCCTCCTCTAACCTTAACGGTCTGTTTCCTAAAAAGGATGTAAAAGAAGAGGGACCGGATCAATAATCCTTAAGGAAGAGAAATATAATCCACAGAGAGGGATCACATGAGAGTCACGTGTCCAGAGTTAAGCGTGTGAAACTCACGTTCGGACATCACTGCCAACGACATCTTCTCCGACGGCTAGAGCCAGCCGATCTACCCCATCTTCAACCTTGCCCTCCTCCTCACCGCCGACGCTGGCGTTGACCTGGATTCTACGCTGGCAGATGGAGTGGAGAGTGCGCCGATGGTGGTCCGGGGGACCCTCGGGCGGCTCTTGTTCAAAGAACAGGGGGAGAATCTCGGATCCGCTTCGTCCTCGTCCAACTTTTCGTCGGGGATGGACGAGCTCGAAGGGATTCCCCTGGGAACGTATTGCTTGTGGGCGCCAAGATCGTTGGCGTCCTCGTCGCCTTCGCGGTGCAGGAAGAGCAGCTCTACGGGGTCCTCGCTGCGGTGGCGGCTTCGGGAGCTGGTGGTCGGGCGGAGCCACAGCGACGGGAAGGAGAAATTTGTGTTCTTGGCGGCGGAGGAGAAGGGGAAGAAGAGCCCTAGGCGTGAATCCAAGGGCGGCGACAGTTTTACATCACTACAGAGGGGCGGCTGGAGGGCTTCAGAAGGGGGGCGGCAGACGGCTACGGAAGGGAGGGAGGGGCAAAGCTCGGCTCAGCTGGAGGGCGCCGGAGGGGGAGCGGAATGGCGAGGGGGGATGACGACGGCGCGGGGGCAGGACGACTCCGACAGAGGGGGCGGCGGACAACTACGAAAGGGAGGGAGGGGCAAAGCTCAGCTGGAGGGTGGCGACTCCGACGGAGGGAGCGGCGATGGCTACGGAAGGGAGGGAAGGGGCAGAGCATAGCTTGAGGGTGATGGAGGCAGAGTGTCCATCCAATTTTCCCCCTGATTTCGGGGGATGACACAAAACGAAGGATCAAAGGATTTTTTGACACCTTCATTTTTCCCCACCTCTACATGCTCTTTTATGGAAACAAGGGATCAAATGCTAATCCTGTCCATCCTTTCATATATCCTTCCAAGGAAACACTATGTAAGGGACTATCCTTCTAGGGAGAGGCTCACTTTGCATTGTTGCAGACCCACAAGGGATTTATTGATATTTTACATATATTGGTCCGGACTAGGATAAGCAGCTCAAGGTAAAGAACATCTGTGATGGATATCTAGATAAATGATGAGCTTATGTGTTTGAAAATATTGAGGTATTAGTAAATAAATGTAGTAATGTAAATTTTGTGTGGTATACTTTGATGGAAATTATTATAAAAAATATATTGTTATAATAGATAGACTTATTTTATTGAGTTACAGGTTTTGGTATCACATGTGTTGTTATACCTTGATTATTTTGTCAAGGGTGTAACAATATGATTATGTTACCATCTATTTTGTACACTACAATGCTATTCTGGTTAACAAGTCTCCTATGTATTGGGGCGTCTTTAACAAGTCTCCTATGTATTGGGGCGTCTAGGAGTTTTGTATATACATTTACTTTGTATATTGTAAGTGCTTTATCATACTGCATATCAAGTGCACATTGAGATTCAGCAGCATGATCAACATGATGCTCTCACTTTGCATAATACATGTTATTTTTTTACAACTATATGGTCAGAGAGATGATACATTCTTACACGATTAGAAAATTAACTATCTCACACCAAAATAGATATTTCTTTCCATGTTCAATAACCCTCTAATTATTGTTACTTGGCACCTAATTTTTCATTTATTACGCTAAATAAGTTATTTTTGCTCAAAGGAATCACTCCCTTTTGTTCCATTGTAGCTGCATTAAACATGCATTTCTTTGTTCCATTCATTCATATCCTGGTACCACTTGGGATGTTGCATATTCATGCTATCCAAATCGTTGAAGCGCATTTCAGTCTACTGCATCACATCTAAAACAAAAGCTCAACTGGCATTACAGTCCCCCATTAAGAAGACATGATAGCGGTACGACATTAAAGCGTCAGTAATAAAATAACCAAAAATTTTAATTTAACCTGATTAATGAATTTTCCTTGTTTCCTTTCTTATCGAGAGGGCATTATTCTCTGATTATTACATTCCCCAGCTTTTTCACACATCAAGATCAGATTGTTTCTTTTTATAGCACTTCATTTCTATATATATGATTGTATTAGATGTCGTTGTATTCTTGGTATTATATTCAATTTGCTAGCTTCTGCGAGAAGGATAATTAGGTTTTCCTCGAGGAAGGCACAAATATACGTGGAAGAGTTGCTAATTTGTCAAAAAAATTGCATTATTTTTCTCGTAAGAGGCAAATGATAATTAGTGGAGAAGGCAGAATTTGCACCCAGAAACTTGTTACCAACAATTAAAGTCTTAGTTGAACTAACACCCTCAAAGAATTGCAACATGTTTCAATATCTTTTATTATATACTTGATTAATTTAATAGCATGTTTGATTCTGAGGTTCTTGAACATGAAAAGAAGATCTTTGTTTTCATCTCTTTGAATCTTGAGTGTTGCTAACTCCTGTGTTCTTCAGGCTTTGGGAGAGGCATATCAAGTGTTAAGTGATCCAGTACAACGCCAAGCTTATGATGATTATGGAAAATCAGGGATTTCCACGTATGTTCCATTATCTTAAAACAATATAAGGCAACAACATTTGATTGTATATCCTTGGCAAAAAAAAAAAAAAAAAAAAAAAAAAATGATTGTATATTTATAGAAATGGATCCATCAATCCTTTATCTTGTTCCAGCTTCCAAATAATAAACTGATGCTTCATGTTCATTTTTTTTCTTTCGGCAGTCATTCAAAATCAATGTCCAGATTAACCTTATCCTGTTTGTGCACTTACAGGGATGGAATTATTGATCCTGCAGCAATATTTGCGATGCTATTTGGAAGTGAGCAATTTGAAGATTACATTGGCCAGCTTGCCATGGCCTCAATGGCTTCATTTGATAATTTCACTGAAGAGGAACAAATGGATACCAAGAAATTGGGAGAAAAAATGCGGGTAATCATCTTTGCCTTAATATGCTTCTAAATGGATTATATTTGTTGTATAAAATTAAAAATCAACAAAAAAGGAAGAGACTGAGTTTTGCGTGAGGAATGAAAGACTGCTCTGGGGATCACAAGGGGTTACCTTTTTCCCCAATAAAAACACATGTAGACCTTTAAAAATTTCTAACAAAATAATGAATAATTCTAGTTTGGTTCCTACCATTTAGCTCTAAACTCAGTTTGGCTCAAAATTTAAATAGTAGCCTCAGAGATTCATTTTAAAACTTCAACCTTCTTCACGTCATTGAGAGTTGAAATTTGACCAATCATGAACTATTAATTTTAGTCTTATTGCTAACTTTGGGAACAAATAGATATTATTTCAATACTAAGGAATTTTATAGCACAAATGAACTTTGTTAATAATTAATGTGCAAGAAACCAAATATAATTGAACATTTATAATATGTCAAAGTTCAGTACAGTCCCATGTACACGTTTTGGATGCCATCAATTATTTTAATGGTTAAAGAGCCAAATAAGTCAACCCAAAACCTATGTGATAAAATGAATTATTTTAAAGTGTAGGAGGCAAATTGAGATTAGAGCTAAGCCTTACGCCAAACAAAAATTTTCAAAACAAAAAATATATAGAATTATGCTGATAATGCAGAAGGATGAAGCTTATCAGTCTGATTGTACATGACTCAAACGCTCTAATTTGTAGTTTAGCCAACTTTATAGCATTAGATGGTGAACAGAAATAAACAAATTTAGTTCCAGTAAGCATCAATTAAAGCGTAAAAGAGAGTAGGTCAAACCATATTCATATTTGTATGTCGTATTAACTAGGAAAAAGAGAAAAATTAGATTGACTACAGCACGATAATATATACTGTACGTCAAGGTTTAAAATCTGGCCCCAGTACCTGCACCCATCTTTAGTATTCTACTGTACTGTACTGGTCGTACTGGTTGCATGCTAATTATTTTACGTAAATGATTGTTAATGTGTTTGTATCAATGTGTACTGGGTATGCGTGATAGGATGGTCCAAGTACTGACGAGCTGTTGGATCTGTGCATATTGGTCATACCTGTAATTTAAACCTTGATTTTGGTATACTAATACCACACCAGGGATTAGAAAGTAAAAGGTATAAACTATAAGGTAAGTTGATACTAACATCTAACGCTTCTCCTCAAATTAGAGCATAAATACTGCGTCATACTTGTTACATAAGAGAAGAATTCAACCAGAAGAAAGAGCGTTGCTGAAGATATAATGATATATGTATGTTGATTCTCTCACTTCATGAACAATGTATAAATTTTAACATCACAAAATCATGAACAAACTATCAACTTTAACATATTGGTTTTCACTATACTAGTCATGTGCTTGGAACATACTAGACCAAAATGTTTCAAAAGATTGCACAGCCACATCATTCCATTTTTAATTATTGTTATAGCTTTAACAATGCCTCTGTTCAAACTGAAACCACACAACTTTTATATACTCGCTTTTTCTGCTGTCCGGGTTACCACCTACATAATGCAAAAGCCAAAAATTGGCCATCTTCCATCAGAATTCCCCATATAAAAAAATGTATCAATATAAACTTTCACCTTATATGCTCGTGCATTTTGTATGGTACTCTTTTCCAAGCTCCCATTTAATATAGTGCAGAATTGTAGAATAACTTCCTGGTGACATTTGTTTTGGTTATTCCAAATTCTCAGAATGCCCATAAAATATTGGATTTAGTAACAATTAGATAGGAGGATCAGACATTTTTTATGTTTGTCAAAATTTCTGAAGTTAATCAATGTAACTTTCGTCTTAAATAATCATTCTTTATGTTCGGAGTAGCATAAATCACACTGATTTTGTTATTTGATATTTTGATTGAAAGCAATATGTTCCTAGTAAGTGGTTTAATGGTCTTATAACATTGTTTTGGCCCATATATGATGTGAATGTATAATTGCTATCCTTCGTATTGAATTATTTTACTTACATGCATCTCTTTTGGTGTTACACTTCCTGTGAAGTAAGTGTTTGGTCTAATATTCTGATTTAGTCCACATTGAATATGGAAGAAAAAATAGTCTAGTATATGAGACTTAGTGGGTTTATTATCATTAACTTGGACTAAGCATTTTAATAAATTAAGTCATGTTGCCATTTTGGCTCAAGTTAATGAGTCAGTTTGCTTATTAAGTAGGTCATAACATTTGATATGTTAGAGCTTTTGTCTTGTAAACAATACAACTGCTTGCTATGTCCAGTGGTGTTACCTCTGGTTTGCATGTCTTATGAGAATAATAAGATTAATCGACTTGTGGCCAATGCTAAAGCTGTTTAAGGCACACTGACTTGGTATATGAGAAAAAAGTTATCCTACTTTTATACCTTAAAGGTGTTAATAGGAAATTTCAATCAAGTGTGTTTTTTAGGTTTGTTCCGAAACTTTTCTGCTCAATTATCTTCTTCCTGGTATAGCAACTTCTTGAACCCATAAATAGTTTTTTAAAAGCATTTTAACATTCGAGATGCATGAGGACTTTCTACACAGGGTATTCAAAAGGAAAGAGAGGAGAAGCTTGCAGAGAAACTGAAAGATCGACTTCACTCGTATGTTCAAGGAAACAAAGATGAATTCATTAGACGTGCTGAAGAGGAGGTCACAAGGCTTTCTAGTGCAGGCAAGTCTGTTCATGAATCATCATTGTATTATTTGCAGTTTTCTTTGCATTCTTGTAGCTACTCTTTTCTGTCCTCTATTTTTGCCTTCATAAGTAATAAGCTTAAGTTTTGAAGCTAGTGACGTAGCAAAGCAATGCAAACATCAGATTTAGCCATAAAAGAAATTTATATCTGGTCACAATGATCTGGCAACTTTCTCTTTTAAGTTTCAATCATGGAGAAACTAAAACAACAATGCATAGTATAACAAGACAGAAACTTCCTAAAAATTAGAATCAGACAAATAGAAGTTACAGTGTTCGGATAAGATTAGTTTTTATTTCCTAGTTAAATTATACGGGCGATAGTAGAGAAATGTAGCATGTGGGAGACACTAAAAATGACTGCTTATATGTGAAAATATTAAGTTTATAGGAAAAAAATGTTACTCTAATATTCTCATAGCAATTTTATGGAATAATTTAAATCTTGAAAATAGATGAATTTTATTGACTTCAAGATTTAATATACTGCTCGAGCACTAATGCAGGTTTGAGAAATGAATATTACATATTGATTTATTTGGGTGCCTTCTTTTAACTTTACTGCTAAGCTATTTTCTCTTAATACAAGCATATTTCTTGTTAGATCTTACATGGCTCTCTTACATTTTAGTATCTTTTCTCTTCATAGTTCTCTTGATAGCTGTATCAAGCAACTATTGTTCTTTTTCTACAGCTTATGGAGTAGACATGTTGAATACTATAGGCTATATATATGTGAGACAGGCTGCGAAAGAGCTTGGAAAGAAAGCTATATACTTGGGCTTGCCATTTATTGCCGAATGGTTTAGAAACAAAGGCCACTTTATCAAGTCGCAAGTAACAGCTGCAACAGGTGAACCATCACTGGACCCGTGCGTACATGTCTGTTACTATAAATGCTACATATTACACCCTTGGGCCACCTGGATGATTCTTCATTCAATTTTCCTGTATAGTGCTTTTACTCTTCTCTCCTTGAGTAAAAATTTTCTACTGAATTTATAGTTATTATGAAGTTCCCTGCATCATCTTGATTTGTAGGAGCCATTGCGCTAATGCAGCTACAAGAGGACCTTAAAAAACAACTTAGTTCAGAGGGAAATTATACGGAGGAACAACTTGAAGAGTATATGCAAAATCACAAAAAGTTGATGATTGATTCCTTGTGGAAGCTTAATGTTGCTGATATTGAAGCCACCTTGTCACGTGTTTGTCAAATGGTCTTCCTTCTTGAACATTCTATTTTATTTGTAATTTTGTTGTTGCCACTACTGATATCTGAATCATTATGTGTGCCAAATTCATCCTTTAGGTTCTTCAAGATAACAACGTCAAGAAGGAGGAACTCCGTGCTCGAGCCAAAGGTTTGAAAGCTCTTGGAAAAAAATTCCAGGTATAATGTCTCCTGAAACTGCTGTATGCATCATTGGCTTCCTTGCCAACTTTCTTGTCTAAGATGTATTTTGTCTTCAAAGTCCAAATACTAAAATTTACAACTCAGATTGAGAAAAAAGGTGCATGTTAAATTTTTTTGCAGCCAGTATTCAAATAAACTTGTAACAAATGATTTTTTTTAAAGAAATTGGTCTTTGTTTAGTACTTGCCATGCTTATGCAAATTTCAGCCTATATGGTTGATTCCAAAGATTCAAAAATCACTTCGTATAATCCAGCATAAGCTGTATATATTAGTCCATCCTTGTATCGGTACCAACACAAGTTCAGTAAGTTCAGTACTACATATATAATATAATATATAGTTCTACTATGTTAGTACGAACTAGTATAACTGTCAATGGAATGGTATATTGGCCTGTAATGGTATGTAAGCCATGGTTGCTTCAGTTCCTATAACTTTGTGCTTAGATTGACGGAACATGATTGGAAACCATTCAAAATACCTGGACAGCATGAAGCAAAAAAATAGAATGATTTGTGTATGCTCCATATGTGTTTTGAAAATACACATTTGCAGCTTCCTTTAGGAATCAAGAATTAAGTAATTTGTCTTTTTCGGATATATTCAGCACTAAGAAAATCTAATAGTTGATTCTAAAATGCTAGACTGAGTTCTTTTGAAACACTTTAGCGTAATATCAAGCATTTTATTTTGGTTGGTCTTGTGTTTTTGAGTGGCGCAAGAGTACATGACCTGGCCATTCGATTAATAGTGTTGCTTGTCAGAAAAGGAATAGCTACTGTTTATCCTGAACTAATATTAGACTTCTGAATTCTCTTTCTCCGAGGGCTTAAGGTTGCATATCCGCAGATGCACATTGACTGTGATTCTGCACCATGCTTGCATATCAGTACACTTATTATGCCACTTTGGTATATGATGGATATTGTGTTGGTCATTTTATCATTATCCAGTTAAATTTGTCTTAATTATTAGGAAAAAGACCATACATGTCTCAATGTTAATCTATGTAATCCTCTTTGATTTAGGGGGTTAAACTGAGCAATGGAAGTGAAGGTGAACCATCCTTGACGGGTGGGACACACGACTTCGGTGAAAAAGATGGATGCAATGATGATGACAGTTCACCAGATACATCTCCAAAATCACCTACTGGACAATCATCCTTCGCAGGCCCCGCCACACAGGTCAATTACCATCCTAATCCTATATAATTATCAACAAGATTTAAAATTTTAGTCTAAACCAGTGTACTGGCCATTGTCGGTACCGACACATGGTAGTAGTTGGTTTTAATCATGAATTGGTACCGTCTATGGTAGGACTAGTATAACCAGCTGGGGTACGAATCAATTTTTGAAACACTGCTTATCAAGTAATGTTATCCAAGCCAATTACACGTAGGCAAAATATTTGCTCATTCTGTGTTTACTGGAATTTTTACTTGACATGGAAATTAGATGATTTTTCTTCATTCTACATCTTTCCTGTGAATAAAATGTGGTGGAATTTTGAAACAGAAAATATTTTTGTTGTCCCCAGAGCCCATACGTGGAAGCCCCTCAGTTTGCTGGTGCTAATTACAACTTCCCAATGCCCACTGCACCACCTGGTGCCCAAAGACATACCTGATGAGCAAGGTTTGAAATAAACAAGATGTTCTTTGCCTTGTTCCATTGTTGGAGGCACCCAATGGCCTTGCCGGTTGCATTAGTTTGTTTCTGGGAGTTTGGGCTGGAACTTTTTTTTCTTAATCTTCACAGGGCAGTGTTATATATTAAAGAGTGGCTGTCAGTGCTCAAGCCATGTACACATCTTTTGTTGTGGGAAGATTTGGTTATCTAATCCCTGTTTTGTATCTTAGGCCAGTTGCCCTGAGTTCTATATTATGTGTGGTTAGTCATTATTTAATGTTGTAGAAAGAAGATGCGTTGTGTATATAGATATTGAATGCTTTGGGTGCTCTTTATGTTGATATGAGCCACCAATTCGAGTGCATTCTTTGGTTTCCATATTTTGTGCCCCATTTATGCTAGCAAAGTGACAATTTGCAGTGACATGTTCAAACTCGCTCAAGATGCACTGTGTACATAGAATTGAGTGCTTTGTGTGCTCTTTATGCTGATTTGGGCCACCAACTCGAGTGCAGTCTTTGGTTTTCCATTTTTTTTTTGTGCCCCGTGTATATGCTTAATAGCTAAGTGGCAATTTGCAGTAGCATGTTCAAGTATCCGGAAGCAGCAAGCTCTCACCGGATGCGTGTCCGACATCAGCGTTGAGTCACATATGAAGGTGTTAGTTGTGCTCTTTCCCCTATATTGTAAACTCAATTGATGTTTAAGTAGCTTTGCTTTATTATGGTTCAGTTCAGTTAAACTCAGGTCCCTTTTATCTTTCATTGTGCATGAGCAATTAAGTGGGGAGTTGGCAAAACTTAATTTGATTAATTTGCATATGTTAATTGGACACATGTGCTTAAATTATCGCTATATTTTCTATTCTAGTACATAAATTTTATTGTGTTAAATAAATGATACCTAAATTTCAAGTTTAATTGGAACTTGGTTATGGCTTACCCACACTCTAGAGCTGAAGCCAAAACCTAGGAACAAAAATTCCTAGGCATCTTAGGTAGGTTGAGCTAGGAATGACAACAAATAGGGTATTTGTTATTTTTAACCTACTCATACTCGAGCCCGGATAGTTTCTTAACTACCAATACCCGATTAACTATTTAACTTATTTTTTAAACTTTTATCTAAACTCTATTCTATTAAAATTTTAACTACTCATTAACTATCTGAATCCTATAGATACCCAACTTAATATTTTAACCTATTAAATTATTTGCGATCTATTTGTTACCCAAATAAAATTTGGATATCCATACATGTCAAAAGCTTATTAACACCTTTATATCTACCTGATCCGAAAATGATATATTGAGATTAATCGTTATAAATAAACTAATTACTAGTTTTAAATATTCAAGATAGTAGGACAAAAAATGATTAAAGAAAATAATATATGAATTCTTCAAATCGCACCAGGAGTGTGGGAGTCGACGAGCTTGGTTTTAAGGTTAACATGAGAAGAGGAGACAATGACTCGATAGGTAGCATCGTGGTGAAGACAGAAGACGGTAGGTGGCACTAGAGGTGGCCAACGGCCGGCATGTTGACCAAGTCAATAGGCCGTGGGCAGCCCGTGGACTGGCTCGGGTCGGGCTGGGCTGGGCCAGGCACGGCCCGCGTAACAAAATATTTTTTATTATTTGGCGCCAAAATTTAAATTTTTACCTATGTTATTTTACATTTATACCCCCTTAAAGTATCTAAAAAATTTAAATTTATAGGTATAATTGTCTTTTAACTATAAAATTAATATTTTATTCTCTTTTAATAATATAAAATAGAGGATAAATTTGTAAATTTACATCATTTCATCTGTATAAATTCTAGATAGTTCCTTACATTTTCACACACAAAATTTTAGTTTGAATTATTTTTTTATTACATTCATTTTAATCATGTGAGTTTCAATTACTTTGTCAATTGTGTTTGCAGTCTTGCAGGTAAGCACGAGGCATAGAGAAAAATGGCAGATAATAGAAGAGTGAAGATAATTATCATTCTGCCAAATTCTCAACGTTCAATCTTCTTACTTCTACCTCAAATTTCTTCAATGCTGATCAATGGAGAATCATTATTTTAAGTATTATTGAACGTGTTAGTCAAATCATATCAATTGATGTATTCAAGTTCGAAGAACACTTTATTCACTTATTTGATCATGCAAGACAAGAATTTTTAGCTTCTCCGTCCCCTTCTAGGGTTGAGATTGAGATAAAGGTTGAGGACTTTGAAATAAATGATAGTGAGGAGGACAGTGATAATATCAATGATGAGTCGGAGCAATATATCGAAACAAACCAAGCACAAGAGTCACTTGAGTTTTTTATTGTTGAAGGAGGTAAAGCTGAAAACATGGAGTGCGCAATATGCATAGAGAAGATAGAGTACGGAGAGCAAGTATGCTTAACACAATGCTCGCACATCTTCCATAGTAGCTACTTGCGTCGTTGGCTACTGGTCAATTGTTTATACCCATTATGTCGACAATTGATTTAAACTTAAATGTATAATTTATTAATATGAAATTTAATCGAGTTGGTTTTAACTTTAGTCATGTGTTGTTAATAAATAAATTAATATTAATTTAATAAAATATATTAAAATTAAAATTATATATATTAAAATAAAATAATTAATTAAATAATAATTTAATATTTTTTTCAAAAATTTGTGTAAAATATATATTTCTCAATTTCTCATTTTTTTAATTTTTTCTTATTTTATATAATTTAATTAATTAATATTTTACTTCTTTTTTAAATTTATTTTAATGAAGCGGGCCAAAGTCGGCCCGTGGGTCAAACTCGGCTCGTGGGCCACATTTGGGCCGGGCCAAGCACGGCCCGCGGGCCGGTTTTAGCACGCGTGCCGGATCCGGCCCGTGCCTAGTAAGCACGAGAGCCCTGCTTGGGCCGGCACGACCAATCGTGCCGCGGGCCATGCCGGGCCCAGAGTATTTTCTCCCGTGCCGGGCCCGGCACAGCACGATTGGAAACTAGCACGGCCCGCTAGGAGCCGGACCGAGGCGGGCCCGGGCCTGCCCGAGCACGTCCCATGGCCACCTCTAGGTGGAACCGTGGTGGAGATAGAAAAATTACAAGTGGTAGGCAGCACCATAGTGGAGATGGGGAGATGGTAGGCGACATTGCGGTGAAGACGGGGAGATGGCAGGCAGTACTACGGTAGAGATAGGGAGACGGCAGGCGACATAATGGCGGAGATGAGGAAAGGGGGAGTCGGTAGCGGCACCGTGACAGAGAGGAGACAAGGAGTTGGCAGCGGCACCGTGGTAGAGAGGAGATGGGGAGATGAGGAGTCCATAGGTGGGTACCTATGAGGAAGATTAGGTACCCAATTAATATTCAGGTTGTACCCATGAAATATCAACCCGATTGTCATCCTTAGGTTGAGCCACACAAATCTTGAGGTAGATTAGGCATAAATCATAAAACACTAACATTGGGTTTAATCAGATTTTATAAATTTTTTATTAGATTTCATAAATTTGATCGAGTTTTGTAGATTTCGACTAGATTTTTGTAAAACTTTAACCAATTTTTAAAATATATAAAATTTTGTTCAAAATCTATAAAATTTTAGTCAACATTTATAAATTTGGGTCAAATCTATGAAATTTGGTCAGAGTCTACATAATTTGATTAACATGGGATTATTTACCATTTTCTCACCCCCATAGTGCTTTGTGATCCGTGCCTAATCTACTACTTTAAGATTTAAGATATGCATGGCCCAACGGATGATGTCTAGGTAGGATCGAGGAAATTTCTCCAACACCCAGATAGAACAAGCTCTATGGAGGATTATGGAAGGTGTGCCTCTTTGGTACGTGAATGGATGCCCTTTAGTTGTTTACGTTAGTGTTGAACCGTAAATGAAAAACCTTTGTATGAGGGGGCACCGCACCATGAGGTGACCCCATCCATCATACAAGTCATCAAAAGTATATTGAGATAAGTTAAAATCAATTTTGACCGTGGAAAAAAATTGGAAACGTAAAAAAAATAAATCAAATTAAAAGCAATAAAAATAATAATAATAAATTAAAAATCAAATCAATAAAAGATATCAATTGAATAAAAAGGAAATTAAAAAGAAGAAAGAAGGAAATCAAAATAAAGGAAACAAATTAGACAAGGAAATCAAATTGGCAAAGAAGGAAATTAAATGAGGTAAAGGAATAAATCAATATACTATTGCCATGATTAGAGAATAATTGTGGATCTCGTTGAGAATTAAAAGAGGCAGCCGAAGGCATTAAAAAAGAGAGGAGGGGGAATGAATTAGAGGAGATTGGCTAGCATCCTCGGCAACAAAATTGAGGGGAGCTCTCGGCAACAAAAAGGAAAGGGGAAATTGAAGAGAAGCGGCGACAAAAAAAAGGAGGCCGGAAGAAATCCTGGGGAGCAAAAATAGAGAGCAAGAAGAGAGAAGCAGCCGAAGACATAAAAAAAAAAGGGGAGAAAGCTAAGAGAAAAGGCGCTGGAAAGATCTGACGCAACAAAAAATAGAAAAGGAGAGGGCGGCGGCAATAAAAAAAGGGAGAGGAGATGGAGAGCTCTCTCCAATATAAGAATTGAGAAATTGAGAAGAAATTGAGAAGATGGAGGAGAAATTGAGAGAGAAGGTCTCGGCAACGTGAGAAGAGGCTGAGAAAAAAAGAGGGGAAGGCTGGAAGGGAATACGGCAAAGAAAAAAAAAAAGAAGAGAGAAAAGAGATAAGAAAAGAGGGAGACTTTGTTTGCATGAGTCTCAGTAAAAGAGAAGAGGGGATAAGACATTGGATTTCAGATCCAATTATTCTTGGGATTTTATTCTTAAATTATTTCTGAATTTTTTATCTTCGAGAATTTATCCCTAAATTATTTCTGAATTTTTATCCTTAAATTATTTCTGAATTTTATCCTTGGGATTTTATCCCTAAATTATTCCTGAATTTTTATTCAAATTATTCTTGGGATTTCTATCCCTACATTATTCCTTGATTTTTATCCTTAGGGTTTTATCCCTAAATTATTCCTGGATTTTTATCCAAATTATTCTTGGGATTTCTATCCCTAAATTATTCCTGGATGTTTATCCAAATTATTTCTCAAATTTTTATCTCTAAATTATTTCTGGGATTTCTATCCCTAAATTATTTTTTGGGATTTTTATTATCCTCATGCTATCGTTATTTTGATCTAAATGAGAAGAAAATTCTATTGTCGTCTCTCGAAACCCCGACAATAAACGCTAGCGAACGAAACAGTATTGTCCTACGATGAATGCCAACACTCAGTGTACGAAGTCTCAATCCATCAAAAAGGCAGATTGCCGGAATCGAACAAAAAAATGCCGCCGACCCTGTTTCCGCCTAAATCGACAATTCGCCGCCAATACTCCATCGGAGGGCGCCAGACTCCGGACACAGTCATCCACAACATAGGGAAGACACCCCTGAAATCGATCGGCCGGAGGAGTGGTGAGCGAGCTGCGGCGACAAACCCTAACCTTCGAACGCCGCCGCCGTCGTCGTCGAAAGAGATGAAAAAAAGATGGACGGCTGAGATACGTCCACAAAAATCAACGGCCATGATCACATCATATCTAACGATCCGGATTACTTCAAGCAGAATCCTATGGATGAGATCAAACCTAATTAATTAATTGGATCCAACGGATGAGATTCATTCACGAAAAAATCAATGATCCAGATCTAAATACAAATTAACGATCGAGATTAAATCAAGTTTAATCGGACGGCTGAGATCAATATGAGATAATAAATTGAATCGGACAGCCGAGATTCTTCCACTTTTAATCGATGATCCAGATTTAAATAAAATAAATGGTTCAAATCGCTTCATACGAAATTGAATGGTCAGGATTAATCTACTCAAATAAACTACATCCAACGGATGAGATTTATTCAAATATAATCCACGGTCCAGATTCCATCAAAAGCGAATAGATTCGATTAAATCAATCGTTCATCGAACGGTCCAGATCTTCACTTGGATCAAACAGTCAGGATTAATCCAATGCAATTAAACGGCTCAGATTTAAATGATTAAATGAACAGCTGAGAATGATTGGAGCATATCTCGGTCAATCTGTTGACGTTTGACATGATCGAGGTGTCGATCCCCACTATATGGAACTCGATCTTTTTAAATATGATATTGGATTGCCGATCCGAGACTCAAATTGATACAAATATGTGAATTTATATGAACGGTCGTGATAAATCAGAATTAAATATAAATCAACGGTTAAAATTGATTTGAGCATATATATATGTCAATCGAATGACTTTTGACATGATCAAGGAGTTGATCCCTACTAAATCGAACCTGATCTTTCCAAATATAATATTAGATTTTTGATCCAAATTTTGGATTGAAATATATCTGCGAATTCAAATGAATGGTCATGATGAGTCTGATCTAAATTCTAAATCAACAGCTGAGATTGTTCTGAGCATATCTAGGTCAATCGGTTGACGTTTGATATGATCAAGGAGTCGATCCCTACTAATTCGAACATGATCTCTCCAAATATGATATCAGATTTTCGATCTGAATTCTGGATTGATACATATATGTGAATTTAAATAAATAATCAAGATGAATTTGATCTAAAATCAACAGTTGACAATGATCTGGACATATCTAGATCAATTGGTTGACATGATTAGGGAGTTGATCCCTATTAAATTGAACCTGATCTTTCCAAATATGATGTCGGATTTTCAATCTGAGTCCTGGATTAAACGAATAAGTCAAATGGACAGTCATTGATACAATCTGGGTATTTATCCCTATAAAATTAAGATCGATCTTCCCAAATACGGTCTTGGATTTAAATTGAAACATGTCTTTCATCCAGTTGAACATGAGCTAATAAACTCACTCAACCTATTTTGATCAAACCCATCATAGTATAATATTGTTTACGAGATGCGTACGTCGATGCTTATCATCGGGGCGTAGCTCCTCAATATGATATTGTGTATGTGGTGCTCTTATTCCTGATGATAAATCAAATTCAAATACTCATAAGCCATTAAGGCTGAGTATAAATCAAATCTAATACTCATAAGCCATCAAGGCCGGGTACAAATTAGAATCAAATGCTCACAAGTCATCAAGACCGAGCAGAAATCAATTTTAAATGCTCACCAAGGGCCAAACCAAATCAAATATCCAATAAGCCGCTAAGGTCGGATATTTTCTAAATCAAAATATCCATCAAGCCGCAAGGCCAGATATTTCAAATCAAATTTAAATGCTCACAAGCCATCAAGGCCGAGCACATATCAAATCAAATACTCCCAAGCCACTAAGGCCGAGTAAATATCAAATCCAATACTCATAAGCCATTGAGGCCGAATATATATCAAATCCAACACTCACAAGCTATTGAAGCCGAGTATATATCAAATCCAAAACTCACAAGCTATTGAAGCCGAGTACATATCAAATCAAATACTCACAAGCTATTGAAGCCGAGTACAAATCAAGACCAAATACTCACAAGCTAGCAAAGCCAAGTATCAAGTCAAGTTCAAATGCTCAAACGCCATCAAGGCCGAGCACATATGGAATCCAATGTTCATAAGTCATCAAGGCCGAGCACATATGAAGTTCTAATACTCACAAGTCATCAAGACTGAGTATCTCAAGTTCAACTACTCAAGCCATCAAGGCTGAGCATATATCAAATTCAAATCCTCATAAGCCATCAAGGCCAAGTACAAATCAAGTTAAGTTGCTCATAAGCCATCAAGGCTGAGTATACATCAAATCCAAATACTCACATGATATTGAAGCCGAGTATAAATTAAATCCAAATACTCACCAGCTATTGAAGCCGAGTACCTATCAAATTCAAAGTACTCACAAGCTATTGAAGCCGAGTACAAATCAAGTTCAAATGCTCATAAGTCATCAAGGCCGAGCATAAATCAAGTTCAATTACTCACATGCCATTAAGGCCGAGTACTTTCCAAATCCAAAATACTCATAAGTTATTAAGACCAAGTATCTCAAGTTCAAACATTCATAAGCCATCAAAGCTGAGTGCATGCCAAATCCCAAATACGCCATCAAGGCTGAATCGGACATCCACCGATAAGTCTTCCTTTGACTAATGAAGACTGTTTCAAATTTTAAGTTGTTAATGAGCCATGTATTAATAAGAAATTTATAAAATATTTTGCCCTCCAATTTATGGAATATTGCTTATATAGATCTCTTAATCAAATGTTCCCTAATTTCAGGGGTAATTAATAATGAGCGCTTGCGCTCATTGGAAGCTAGAACCCATTAAACAAAAAACCTTATTAATTTAAGGTGAATTTAATAAAGGTCATATTACATTTCAATGTAACACTTTTTGACCCCACAGTTAGGGGTCACAAGAATGCTTTTTAGCAATTGAATTGAGGTCAAGGCTTTTGTAGGGAATTTCATTAGTTAAGAGCCAAAAGCGCTAAATGGATAAGGGGCAATTGCCCTAATAAGATTTACTATAAAAATTTAGCTAAAAGGTATGTTTCCCTCCACACACACATATATATATAGAAGCTTTTTGTGGACTTTAGTTGTGTTTCGAGTTACTAGTTTGGCAGCTTCTGCTGGTGCACCCAGCCAAAAAAAGTTGAGAGCTAGTTGGAAAAATTTTAGAGTATTTAGTAAAATACTAATTCTTTTGCTAATCTAACCAATATAGACTGGTCAAACAAATTTTGATTACAAGGGAGATTAGAGGAGGGTCATTAGATAGCGACGGGGGAGCTCACCATGGCATAGGGTCATTGAGAGGAGGGGGAGGGTTGTCAGGTAGTGAGGCGAGAGCCCGTGTGGGGAAGAGGGAAGGTGGGAGCTCGCGTGGGAGAGAGAGGAGGTGGAAATTCACGCGGGGAAGCAAGGGGGAGAGGCACATGAGTTGGGAAAGCTGGTGTTGGGTAGCCTCTCCAAAACACTACAGCTTTTTAGGTTCAAATTGAGAAATTGTGTTACAAACACCTTCTTAACTGTGTAAAGTGATTTGCTAACATTGTGGTAAGCTTCCTTTTCAACAACAAAATTTCATTTCATACTTATTGTGTAACTTTAAGTTTTGTGTATTTCTTAATTTAGGAGATCTATCACTTATTTGTAAGAGAAAAATAAATATAATTCAAAAACTCACTAGTTAGAGAATAGATTAGGACTATTTTGCCCTCTAGTCTATGGATTTGGGTGTTTTGTTATAGCTATTGGAGGTGATCTATATTGTTTGACTCAAGTTTGAAGATTCAACCACATTAGCTTTGGAGATATCAGTTATCTCACCCATAGGTTTGAAAATAGGCATTTGGCATAGTCAATCGATTTGGGAGTTTCTAAGTTGTCTCATCCATAAGTTCAAATACTCAAATGCATAGTTAGTTGAACAACTTTACCAATATAGGTTGTTTCACCTAAAAGTCTAAAAACTCATATGCTTACTTACAATCAATTAGCATTGACAATATTAGTCATCACATCACAAGTGTAGAAACCAAGCCACGACCATTGTCAATTAGCTTTAGGGATATAGGTTATCTCACCCAAAAGTTTGAAGACTTAGGTTATATTCTGTAGAACGGAATCTATGGTGGAAAGGATGGAAAGAGCAATGAATTTAAATGAAAAACCATCTAGATTCATTGTTCTATCCATCCTTTCCACCGTGGATTCCGTTCTACAGAACATACCCTTAAGCATGCAATAGTCAATTGGCTTTGGCAATCTTGGACATCACACCAACAATTTCTAAGAATAGGATGCATAACAACATGGTCTAGGCTATCTCACCTACAAGTTTAAAGACTCAATCACATAACCATGATAGATCAATTTTAGGGATATAAATTGTCACACCTCAAAAGTTTGAAGACTTAGGTACATAGGCATGGTCAATATACTTTGGTAATTTAGGCCCTCTCATCAACAAGTCTAGGAGCTTAAGGATATAGCATGATCGATTAGCTCAGAGAGATCCATATCATGTCACCCAAAAGTCTAGGGACTAGAGTGGGTTGCCATAGTTGATCAGCTTTGGTGATCTAGGTTCTCGCCCACAATTTTGGGAACTCATGTGCATAATAGCCTAGTTGAACACCTTTGGTGACACCCAAAATTCAAAGATTCATGTGAGTAGACATTGTAGGATAGCTTGGGCAATAAGAGTATGATTGTGTGTTTGTTGTGAAAATGTGAAGACAATTTTGAAGTTTGTTCATACATAGAGAAAGTATCACCTTAAGTTGGTATTGTCACAACCATCTAATGTTTAGAGTCATCTCTAATTTGATGTTTTCTATTACTCTACAAGGCCCCTCTCGATTGAGCAATAACTAATTTGATAGTAGTAGACATGCCCAACAATAAGGATTAGCAAAAACATAGGGCCTATTTGACCCCACTTATGTACGGAAGTCGAGGCAAAATCTGTGAGAAGCTATAATTTCTAGCTTCCGCTACTTCTGATTTTTTACTCTACTTTATTACCTCGCCTTCCATGCATAAGTGGGGCCAAACAGGCCCTTAGTATGTACTACTAATAGCTACATTTTTAAGACTATGAGTTACCATGGGAAGAAGATAGAATAACAAGCATGTCATAGCACACCAGTCGGATAATCCAATTAGGGGTTCACTACACATAAAACATATTGCTAATAGATGAAGAAAAAACAAGCCTATCTCATGTTGTATATATTGTGTATTAGTCTTTACTTTATAGTACCTATCATTATTCCATTAATAAGATAACCTAGCATATTTGATCCATTCAATTTGGTATAGGAGGGATTCAACAAACTCTAGCCCCAACCCCACTCAACTTTCCATCCTCATCTCAAAACCCTAACCCTAGCTGCTCCATCCATAGTAGCCACCATCACAACTCTCCTACCAAAGTAACTCTACAATCCAACAACACTAGCCAATAGTATTGCAATACCTTCATAGTCGTGTAGCACGCACCATCATAGCTACTTGCAACCCATGACAAAGCTACACTAGAGGTTGGATAAACACCTAAACACAACCTAGATTTATATATATATATACACACACACACATATGAACTTATGTATGTGCCTTAATCCCACATTGAGAATTAGGCCTTCATATATCAACTTATACCATGGTTTTGAATACAGGTCTGTACCCATGAACTAATCTACTTTAGAATATTATGTACTTTTGACGACACATAGTAGCAATCAATATTAATAATATATGTTATATTATATATATAGTTATACATCTAATATTAACCTTGTACCAGTACCGATACAAAGTTGGACTAGTTCCCACTAGGCAGTGTGGACCAATCATCATTGATCTTTCTTACTATAGACATCCTTAGCCGCTAGCACCATTATCCTCCTTGAAAAGATTATTGTTGCACTTTTCTCCATGACATGTCCCGCAAGTGCACGGTAATGTCGAAGTAATATAAAAGATTGTCGAATTCCACAAGGAACAAGGTTAAGTACCAGAAGATCTAAGTCTCAATAGCTAAGCGAATCGAAACGGGTGTTTGAAGAATTTAATTGTAAACGAGAAATCAAAGCAACGATGGAAGAGAATATATATATGAGAGATATTAGGGCTTTGGCATCCACCACGCTGACGATCCTAAATGCGATTAGAAAGATCAATTATATGGATTCAAGCTTTTTGCATAAGGAACCTATCCCTAAAGTACAAGGTGCCCCCTCTCGGTGGTACACCTCGTTGTTTGTCTAGAATGGTCTCCTGCTCTCGCAATGGATCATTCTAAACAAACCCTATGCGTTCTGTGGAAGGTTGTGAAATCCTTAAGTGAGTACCAAGCACTTTCGTGTCATGGATTCACAAGTTTTACTAAGAGGATCCACCGTTACGATCCTCCTTTCGATATGAATCGTAACGGCTAAAACATGACAATACGTGGCCAATGTAAAATCATGAAATATGTATAACAAAGTAAAATATGCCAACACAAAAAATCCAAATAACAGTTTTGAATTAAGGTTTGCAATTAACAATCGTCAGCGGGCTTCAACCGAACCCTGAAAAGAGTTTTACGCTACAGTATTCATGGAATCACTCAAAAATCTCTCTATAAAGATAGAAAAACTACAAGAAAACGTTTCTGAGAGGGAAGAGATGCTAAACTGAAGCCAATCTCCAAGAATCGTGATGCTCCGATGATTGAATCTCGCAAAATCGCTTGAGAAACGCCTCGTCGACGTCCTTCGTTCGCCCTAGCCGCTCATCCCTGATTTCTCCATCATTCGGGCCTAAAAATTGGGGCTTTTATATTCCTTGTGTTCTCCTTCGAATTATCTTTTCAAAAAGTCATCTCTTGCCAAATTTGGACATCAATCGGGCTCAAAATCGCCAAAATTCCAAATGGATGTCGAGCTGCCTAGTAAGAGTCACTGGTGAACCCCGTCGGGTTCACCTGCCAGTGAAGCTTACTGTGCAGTTCCAGTCGAGAAAGGAGCACCGGTGAACCCCGCCGGGTTCACCTGGTAGTGAAGTACTGTGGATTTCTGCGCAAATTTCCTCAGAAAGAATCATGGGTGAACCCCGGTTCACCAGGTAGTGAAGAGTACTGTGAGTTTCGGTCATCAGCAAAAGCACCGATGAAGCCCGTCGGGTTCACCTGGCCATATTTCTCAAACTAACTCCGATTCAGCCCAAATTTGGCAGGCAGCTTCGTCTTCTCTTAAGGAACCACCCCATGGCCTTAGAATCTTTAAAAGACTTCAAAATTGGGTGATTTTACCTAAAATTTCACAAGAACGAGAAAAAGTGAAGATTTCAAAGCTTTTAAGTAAATAAGTCTTATAAGAGTATAAAAATACCAAAATAGGCCTAGATTCATCATGGAATAATAACGAAAATTGCTACTAAAATGCAAGGCATCAAACATTCCCAGGCTGAAATCTTTGCTTGTCCTCAAGCAATTAAATAAGACAAAATACATGATGGGTACAAGAGTAATCATTCATGTTGAAGCATGCATCCAAGTTAGAAAAACATTTATTAGCAATCCAAGATCTAATCAGAAGAAATTAAGTAAATGGTTGTTTCAAGCATTCAGCAGTTTGAACCCACGATTTCTAGATGTCAACCAACTCTGCATGTAATAAACATAGAATTCAATGAAGCATACACAATACTCATGCAAGTCCAATTCATCCAAATCAGATTGTTGGGGTTAACTCAAACGTATTATGTAGGATACGATACACTAATCATTGCATTAGACTTCAACTCATATCTTTAGGTACCATTGCCAATTTTTCGCAATGCCAAGTAGAGGAGTCTCTTTATAAATTTCAACTCACATCCCTTAGATTTCAACTCATGTTCTTCGGTACCACGACCAATTTTTCGCAGTGCCAAATAGAGGAATCTAATGATGATTTTTTTGTTTTTGTTTTTTTTTCAGATGATAACATATCCTTTCTTTTCTTGACAAATGTAGTGTCTCCCCAACAATAGAAAGGAATTCAATGAATGAATAAGTGGGTGTGCATCTTAAAAATGAATCACATGTGAATTGCAAGCTTAAATTGATTAAACAATCATAGGAATGTTCGACCCACTAATGAACGACCTAAAATCAATCCAAATTAGAAGATTTCAAAATCATAGAACATATGGATGTGATCATAAAGTATTTCTAACAAGGTGGTATATTCAACAAGTTTTGATTATTCCTAACCAAACATGCATTCAACATTAAAAATTTTGCATAGCTATCATGAGAACAAGACTACCATACTCTTAACATGATAAATTAATGAATGAACTCATGAATGAACTCTCATCACAAAATTGCGACATACGCCTTAAAATGACCACATGCAAACTCAGAAAATTCACACAGCATGTAGGGTGATCATAGCGAAACACCAAAATAGATGAAAAAGCAAATCCCAATATGTTTTACACAATTGTCAGAGAGTGGGGCCTGAAGATGTGGACCAGGCCCAATTAGTCAGCCCAGCCCAAGCCTGTGCAGTAAACCAGATTGGTAGGTTAGCGGATCGGACTGGGCGCCGCTCAGATCCAGATCCTAAACCCACCAAATCGGGTGACGGGTGAAAATTCAGGTGGGACCCAAATTCCATTCGAACGAACAAAATCGTTCATCAACCAAGCGGCGTGGGTGCTGACGCAGCACGCATGCGCTGACGGGATAGGAGCATGCTTCGGGCTGCATGAAGACGTGAGACGGAAGAAAAAAAATGAGCAAGTTCTTTGCTGGGTGATAGGGTCTGGACAGGCTGCTACCACAAGTGCACGGTCTATCGCGTAATATAATAAGATCGAACCCACAGGGACTAGGGTCAAGTACTAACTGATCGGTCAACTCGTAGCTAGGTTAACAATTAAGGGAGAAATGGCTAAAATCCTAGTGCAAGTAATTAAACTAAAGCAGATGAAATCAAACAGAACAGAGAGCAAAGCAAACAGGGTTTTAAAACTATGAGAGAGATTCGGGGCTTTAGGTTTCACCACACTGAAGCATGCAGAATATTAAGGCTTGATATTTTCAATTAAGTTTTACCTATGTTCTGAAGGTAATCCTTCCTAAGATACAGACACGCTCCCTCAGGACACGGTCCGGTGTCCGACTTAACCCAAGTCTCCTACTCTAGTGGCTTACCGGGTTAAGTGGACCCAATGGGCTCTGTGAAAGATTAGGGATCCTCGGGTGATTTCGAGTGCTCTCGCAACATGAAATTACCAGTCCAGCCTAAGGGATTCCGATGACTGTGGTTCACCTCTCAGTACTTCCCACAGCATCTAGGGCATGCATATATATGGCCAGTACATAAACATGAATAAAAACATCCTAGACATGAATAAAAACAAAGACAAATAGAAAAATATATATATATCAATTCATAACATTCAACATTCATATAGTGGGCTAAGCCCAAACCCCGAAAAGAAAGTTTACGCTATCGTATACATCGTGAAATACATCAAATCTCTCATGTAAATGAATTCAAACCAAAGGGAAGAGTAGATCCTTGATGGAAGAAGGTCCAGTACGAAGATCCACGCCAGAACGATGAAGAAAATGAGCAGGAACAGTGTTGTCGCCTAGAAAATCACCCCAAAACCCTAGGTTGTCACCGTCTGCACTCATTTTCCTCAACCGCTTGATCAAATCCGGTGATTCTAGTTAGAGGTGGCCAACGGGCCGGGCCGGCCCGCGGCCCGCACGGCCCGGCACGACACGGGCCGGCCCGGGCACGGCCCGTTGACCAAGTCAACGGGCCGCGGGCGGCCCGCGGCCCGGCTCGGGCCGTGCTGGGCCGAGGGTCCGCGGCCCGCGGGCCGGGCCGGGCACGGCCCGTGGTCGGGCCGGGCCGAGCACGGCACGGGCCCGGGCCGAGCACGGCACGCGGGCCGGCACGGGCACGGCACGCGGGCCGGCACGGGCACGGCACGCGGGCCGGCACGGGCACGGCACGCGTGGTTTAGGCGCCAACGGTAGGAAATTTGATTTTGGCATGTGTTTTTACCCAAATACCCCTATAACAGTTTGAAAAAATTTAAAAGTTAGGGATATAATTGTCTTTATGTTATAAAATTACCATTTTAGCCCCTTTTAATAATTAAAAATAGGGGATAAATATGTAAATTTACACCCAATTCATCCCTATAAATTGACCCCCCAACCCTCTCATTTCTTCACACAAGTTTCCAATTAACTTTGGATTACTTTCTCATTCTCTCTTAATACTCTCTTAATCTCTTTTCTAAGTCTTGAGTTTCAATTAGCCATCAAGATTTCAAAGCTCCCTCGGTCTAGTCACGTGGAGAAGATCAAGTAAGTAGTAAATTAATTTACTTTTAGTCTTTTATAATGTAATTGTACTTAAATTTAAATTATTCTAATATAAATTTTTTTCATAATTATGTTTAAATTAAGGTTGTTGAAGGCTGAAACATCAACTTCTTAGTTCTTATTAAGCGATCTTCAAACACGTGATAAGGTAATTTTTTAATGTATAATTTATTATTAGTAAGTATTTAATCTTATTTTATAAATTTTTTTGACTAACTTTAAATATTATATGTAGAATTAATGGCGGGATTGAACAATACATGGGATTATTTGCCATGGGAGATTGAGGCATTAGAGCAGGAGCTAATAGGGACAACTAACCCCGTTATGCCCCCCGATCAAGATCAAGATGCCAACCCTCCGCTTTACGACCCAAATCAACAACAGCAAGAGCATGTTGAATTTGAGCCTACTAACACTATGCAGGGAGAGGAGGGATGCAGTGCAAACCCTCACGAGTCTACTGCGTCGGGCTCAAGAAAACGCACGAGCGACGTTTGGAAGAGCTTCGATGTGGTGATGATCAACGGCGAAGAAAGAGCCAGCTGCAAGAAATGCAAAAAAGTCCTGACTTGCAAATCATCGGGTGGAACTGGTCATTTGACTCGCCACATCAAAAGCCATCAAACTCAAATCGATCGTGCACAGGCTACTCTCAACCTTTCCTCTAGTTCTTTTGAAGTTTTTAATTATTCTACTGAAGTTCTTAGAAAAGAATTAACTAAATTTATTGTTTGGGATGAACAACCATTTTCTTTAGCAGAAAATTATAAATTTGAAAAATTTATACATAAATCACTACAACCTAAATATAGAAAAATAAGTAGACAAACCATGCGTAGGGATGCTATAAAAATTTTTTCTGAATATAAAACTAATCTTTTACAAGTTTTAATTACATTAACTTCTTGTCTTTCTTTAACATCTGATATTTGGACCAGTAATCATTCTGATCAGTCATACATGTGTATTACGGCACATTGGATAGATAGTGATTTTTTTATACAAAAAAGAATTATTGCATTTAAAATTTTTGAATTTCCTCATACTGCAAATGCTATAGTTAGACAATTTCATAGCATTTTACATTCATATAATATAATTAATAAAATTTTTTCAATTAGTTTTGATAATGCAAGTAATAATGATAGTGCAATTGATAAATTAAAAAGATTGTTAAATCCAATATTTAATGGTGCTTTTTTTCATATACGATGTGCATGCCATATTCTAAACTTATGTGTTCAAGATGGAATAAGAGAAGTAGATGAACATGTAACTAAATTAAGAAATGCTGTTAGATTTGTTACTTCTTCTACTTCTAGAAATCAAGATTTTAGACAAACATGTAAATCTTATGGTTTGTCATATAAAAAATTTAAACTTGATATTAAAACACGATGGAATTCTACTTATGATATGCTAACAACATGTTTTCCATTTAAGGATCCTCTTACATTATTTTATAATGAAAGAATGCCTGATGGAAACATTGAAGAAAATGATTGGGATAAAGCAAAATTATTACATAAAATTTTAGAAATTTTTTATAATGCTAGCACTCATTTATCTGGTGTTTATTATCCTACATCATGTTTAATTTTAGAACATTTAGTTTTAATTAGTGAAATGTTTTCTCAATATAGACATGATGAAAATGTTTTTCAAGTAATTTTTAAAATGGAAACAAAATTTAAAAAATATTGGAAAAATATATCTCCTTTATATTGTTTAGCTTCAATTATGGATCCTAGATTAAAATTAGAAGGTGTTCATATTTTATTAGATGAATATTATAGAAATATGCAACTTGAAGGAGTAGATGAGAAAAAAAATGAAATTTCTACCTTATTAGATGAAATGTATAATGTTTATAATTTAAAATTTGGACATACAATGAATCCAACATCCTCTCAAACTAATGTATCTACTAGTAGTAAAAATATTACAGGAAGAATACGCTCAATTTTAAATAGAAAAGGAACATCAACAAGTAGATCTAGTAATTTTAATGAATTAACATTTTTTTTAGAAAATAATCATACATCTTTACTCACAGAAGAACAAATAGATAATTTTGATATTTTATCATGGTGGAGATCACAAGGAAAATCATATCCTGTGGTTTCTGCCATGGCACGTGATCTACTAACTCCTCCGGTGTCTACTGTAGCATCGGAGTCTTGTTTTAGTGCAGGCGGCAGGGTGCTGGACGAGAAGCGAAGCCGAATGAACGAAGAAAGCGTGGAAATGTGTATTTGTCTTAAAGATTGGCTAGATGCTGAAGATCGTCTTCAAGATAAAGGTGGTCATTCAACTTCATCGGATAATGATGAACAAAGTCTTGGAAGTGCAAGCGGAAGCACCAATGGATAAACGTTGTAATAAATAATTATAAAAAAAGTTGTAAAAAAGTTGTAGAAAGAGTTGTAGAAAGAGTTGTAAAAAGAGTTGTAAAAAGAGTTGTAAAAAGAGAACTACGTAGACCTGATTCCTCCTTTGAGTGGGATACGTAGGCAGCCTGTAATGGGTCCGGTCTAAAATATATAAAAGTTTAACATTTTTTCAAAAATTTGTGTAATATACATTCTTAATTTTTTTTTATTTTTCACTTTTTATATATTTTAATTAAGTAATTTACTTATTAAAATATTTTTTTTAAATTCGGCCCACGGGCCAAATCCGGCCCACGGGCCAAAACCGGGCCGGGCCCAACACGGCCCGCGTGCCTAATTGGGCCCGTTGGGCCGTATTTGACCCACGTGCCGCCGTTAGCCCGCGGGCCGTGCCAGGCCCGCGTGTCGGATCTGACCCGCGGGCCGGATTCGTGCCCACGGCCCGGCGGAGCCGTGCCGGCGACGGCACGCCTAATCGTGCCGCGTGCCGTGCCGGGCCGGACGAATTTTCAGCCGTGCCGTGCCCGGCACGGTACGATTACAATCGGGCCGTGCCTGGCACGGCCCGATTTCTGGCGGGCCGAGGCGGGCCCGGGCCCGGGCCGGCCCGGGCACGGCCCATGGCCACCTCTAATTCTAGTCCCAAAACGTGCGTATCCCAGTTGGGAAGGTCTCCCTAAAATTTTGTTCAATTCCAAGCCAGGAATAGAAAGTTATGGCCGAAATACCGAGCGCCTATCATGTAGGATGCGGGACGATGCATGGCCGTGTATCGGTGCACGGGCGCGGTTAAGATTATTCTGATGACTTACGATGCACGGCCATGCATGGATGCACACCTATGGCCGTGCACTCTGTAGAAGGCTTCGTTTGAGCTGAAATTTGGCGTGTAGCTCCATCTCATCATGAGAAATCGTCCTATACATTCAGATTCTCCAAATTCCATCAATTTTGAGGCCAAAAACTTACATTTTCATAAAACAAGAGAAAAGTGAAGACTCTGAAGAATATGAAGCATTTGAGTGCATAAATGAGACAAAACATGCATTTTACTCCAAAATAATAATAGAATTAAGTCACGAAATATCATATTTTTGCATGTCATCAAATACATCGGACTTAAAGTTTTGCTTGTCCTCAAGCAATTGAATTGTCTAGAATACAATAATGACATGGAATAGGGAATCTCAAATAGCTTAAGTAGGTCTATGACACTAGTCTGCAAGTGCACGGAAATGTCGAAGTAATACGAAAGATATCGATCCCACAGGGAACAAGGTGAGTACTAGAAAATCTAACTTTTTGGAATCCAAGCTAATCGAATCGTAGTTTTTTTTAGCAACTAAGTGAACTAAAACTAAGCAGAATAATAAACAAGAATTCAAACAACTATGGCAAGGAAGATATACTAGAGAGAATATCAGGGCAAAGGTTTCAACCACTCTGACGATTCTATTTACGATAAGAATTAAATAACAATTACTTGGATCTAAAGATATGCATAAGGAATCTACCCTATGGTACAAGGTGCCCTCTTTCGAGTGTACACCCCGGTGTTTACCCAGAACGTCTCCTACTTTCGTGGTGGATCGTTCTAGACAAACTCAATGGGTTCTTTGGTAGATTATGAACCCTCAGCGAAGAACAAGCACTTTCGCGTCGAGCCTTCACAAGATTCACAAAGAGGTTCGGTCGTTACAGTCGAACTTTCATTATGGACCGTAACAACTAAGACATGATAATACTTGGCTAGAGTACAAATCAAGAAATCAATGCATCAAGTGAAATATGCTTAAGATATAATCCAAATAGCAAGGTTAATACATGAGATGCAAACAAGAATCGTCAGAGGGCTTTAACCTAGCCCTGAAAATAGGTTTACGCTACAACCATCGTTTCAACGCTCAAAATCCTCTCTTTAATCATGAGAAAATCACAGGAAAAGGTTTCTAAGAGGGAGGAGAAGATAAACTGAACAGAGCAAGCAAGAATCGCGAGGTTCTGATGATCCAATCTTCAAAAATTCACTCGAAGTCGCTTGTTCGCCGCGTCCGTCCACCCTAGCCGCTTCGTTGATCAATTCCACCCTTTTTTGGGCACGAAAATTGGTGCCTTTATGCTCTATGCGTTCGCCTCGAAGTAATCTTTCCAAAAAGTCTTTTCTTGCTAAATTTGGACTTGAATCGGTCCAGAAATCGGCGGAAAATCGAGAGGGGGTCGTGCTGCTCCGACGTCTTCACGGGTGAACCCCGCGGGGTTCACCAGGTGGTGAAGTGCTTGGAGCTCTTTTATTGCGAAATAATCATAGGTGAACCTCGTGGGGTTCACCTACCGGTGAAAGCCTCGACGTATTTCTGTGCAGATGTCTCCAAATGAAATCACGAGTGAACCCCATGGGGTTCACCTACCAGTGAAGTGTGTGGCAGCTTTCAAGAGTCTCGACATCATCGGTGAACCCCGCCGGGTTCACCACCCATTGACGCGCGCGCTGAAATCCTTCCTTTGGCAAGATCACGGGTGAACCCCGTGGGGTTCACCTGGCCGTGAAGTCCAGAGAAGGCTCCGATTGAGCCCAAATTTTACAGGTAGCTTCGTCTTCTCATAAGGAATCACCCCATGCTTTTAGATTCTTCAAAAAGACCAGAAAATTGGGTGATTTTATCTGAAATTCAATAAGACAGACGAAAAGTGAAGATTCTGAAGTTTTTAACTAAATAAGCCTTAAAGGAGTGTGAAATCATTAAAATAGGCCTAAATTCATCGTGAAATAATAGTAAAAATCACTACTAAAATGCAAGGTGTTAGTCTAGTGATGTTATAGGTTAATCACAACAAGTGTTCAGGTTATAATGCAGTATGGAAAGCAAATTAAACCAATTATCATTAATATAATCTATTAGAGCATGCCAAGTTACATTACTAAAAACCAATACACTACATCTCTCACACATGATACAATTGATCAAGCATCCAAAAAGGCATATAATTGTGCAATAAGTCATGGAAAAATGGCATCAGTACCACATAGTCCCTATGTGGTGCCTTTTTTTTTTAGAACAAGAACAATGCTAAGTGCCAAGCTTTGCTTCGGTACCACTTAGGTTCCATTGTTATTATTTAGAAGTATGGGGTTAGTGCCAAGTATGATGGGCAGTGAACTTAGGTACCACCAACCCTTGTTTCATTGAGATGCTATGAATAGTGCCAAGTGGAAGTACAATGTGCAATGTACAAGAACACTTCGGTACCACTATTATTATTTCTGATTCCCATGACAAAGTGGACAAGTAAAGTAGAGTTATGAAGCAAGAGTCAATCAATCATTACACATGAGATGCATATCAAGGGTAAGATAAAATAACACTCACACTCTTCAAAGTCATACGGATAATGAACTGGGTTAATTACATCATTCAACTACATTAAATCAAAGAATCATATATGCAAACCATAACCAGTATAGACCATAGGTAAATAAAAGTCAAGATTCTCATCCCGAGTAACCAAGTAATCATAGAATAATGCAATACTAGAAGACAAAGCAAATAGCATAAAGAGAGATAGGGTTTGGGCAAGACACTAAAGATGTTGATACCATAAAATAACAAAGCATGCAAGAAATAGAAGCGACAAACTTAAAACTACCAAGAATTGACTAAAGAAAATAAACAACTAGAATAAAGAAAACTACTGGAAAAACAGAAAGCTGACCAAGTGACGGGTGAAACCAAAGAAGCTCATCCCCAACGGCGACGCAGCCTCGCCTGAAGGTCATGCACAGACTCTAAAATAGAGGACTATGCTCGTCCTTGGCGCTCAACCTCAGTCTCGAGATGTTGAATCCAGTCATTGCCCGCATCGACAGACAGGTGAGTCTCTTGCTGGGCGTCGCGGACAAACCAGATCATAGTCTCAATGTGGTCGAGCTGGGTATAAGGGCGCTGCTAAGAAGGTTGTGGTGGTTCAGTTGCAAGAGGCACATCCTCATCCTCAACTGCTTCCACTCTCCAGTTCCGCTGCTCTCGAACAGTGGTACGTGCAGGATTTGGCAGTGGTAGCTTCACATCGCTCCCGACGAAGATCAAGCTGTAAAGTTCACCTTCCTTCACTATCATCCGCATCGAGATACAAGAATCAAGGTCATGTCGGCAGTTGCCCCGGGCTTGCTCCATCTGGTAGGGATGAATCCCTACTGCATAAGCAAGTGGGGTAAGCATCCCCCGAGAGCTATTGCACCCTTCGGTGCCATTGATACTTTCTGGAGTTGTCGGGCAAAGTGAAAAGCAGTGTTGAGGCGGACCCCATGCAGCATAGCCCAAAGAAACTGAAGCTCAGATGCTCGGACAAGACCATCAGACTTCCCTCGACCGAAAATAGTATGTGCTAGGACACGGTGCACATATTTCACCACGGGATTCCTCAGGCAGGTGGCTCTAGCTGTCCTAGTGTCAAAGGGTCAGAAACCAGTCAGGTCGGCCCAGAAGTTGTTTGCTTTAAACTCAGTTGGTGTGAGCCTTGTCCCATTCGTAGGAAAACCATAGATTGAGTTCAGCTCAGTCAATGTAAGCACATATTCGGTGTTGTTGAACCGGAAGGATAGACTGCCGTCATCGTCATCAGTGTGAATGCTAGCATGGAACTCCATGGATGTTAAGAACTCCAGTACCATGGGAATATAGGTGGGGTAGCAGATGGTGAAGAATTGTTCCCAGCCCATACGTTGAAAGAGCCATTGTACATCTTCATGGAAGCCTAAGGTGTTCAGCGCCGCATGATCGAGGAATCGTGTCGTCACAACAGGTCGGTGTGCAAGGGCAGTGAGCCTGGTAAGTTGCTCTGGATCCCGACAGATAATCTCATATGAAGTGGGTGGCAAAGCTGGCGGCGGAAGAGGTTCAGCGGCGGCTTGAGAAGAGGAGGACACGCGATGCTTGGAGGTGGGTTTCTTGCGCCGAGACATCTTGATGGTGTAGGAGGAGGATAGGAGGACAGCCAGTGCTGAGGGGGAAGCTTCAGAGGTGTCGGCGACGATGAAGGAAGGTCGGCGGCGGCGACAAAAGCTAGGGCAGCGGTGGACGGCGTCGTGAGGCGCGGATCGGGCGCGGAAAGTTGGGGGAAAGGGTCGCCGGAGGACGGAGAAGATGATGGGAGTTCGCCGACGGTCGATCGAGCACCGGAGGCGGAGGATCTGGACGGCGGCGGCGGCTAGGGTTTCGTACACGGGTGTGTACGAGTCTATGCAAGCGGCGACGCCTATAAGAAAATTGTGCACGGCAGTGCACGTATACATACCCCGACCCGTGCAGCTCTCGGCCTGATCTCAGCAACAAAGTTCACTTATGATGCACGGCCGTGCATGGATGCACGGGTGCGACCGTGCATGGCTCGGTCAAGTGCAGATGTGAAACCTGTTACGCGTCACGCCCGTGCACACCTTCACGCCCACGCCCGTGCAGCGCTCGGCCTCGCGTTGGGATGAGTTTATCGAGCCGTCTCGGTGATGCCTGAAAAATCTAGAAAAATTCCTATCAGCGTGGTACAGCTTAGAAAGCACAAATATGAAATAAAAACTGAAAAATAACAAAGTCTAAAGCATGAAAATAAATAAAGAAGTAAAAGAAAAAGAGTGAGAAAGAGGTTGGGTTGCCTCCCAACAAGCGCTTCTTTAGGGTCACTAGCTTGACCAGCTTGATGCTCATGGCGGGTCTGGTGGTGGTGAGGCTAAGTAGGTGGCATGGAGCCTCTGCTTTCGTTGTTGCCCACAAAGTACACCTATTAAAATGAGCATGAGATATAACAGTTCTTCTCTAAGTGTCATGACAGAACATGGATTAACGGAATGGTGAAACACATAGGCCGTCTCAAGGTCAACTAAAATTTTATCTCTAAATGGGTCCAACTCCTTATTCTTTAAATCGGCTCCTGTGGCATCATCAGTGTGCGTCATCATAGCCACTATCTTGTCTCCTCCTAGACCAATCGGTTCGTCGGGTCTATCTCCAAAGTGTTCAGGGAAAGCTTCGGGGAGGATCTCCATTTTGCTCCTTGGTTGTGTAGTATTTTTGCTCACCACTGCTCTGCTCTCCCGGGAACCTGGAAAACAGAATTTGTCATTAATAGCAGGAAGACCATATGACATATTGTTCTCATCAATGCGAAAAGTCATTATCCTGTGTGGAACATCGATTATAGCTCTGATCATGGTGAGGAATGGTCTGCCCAATATAAGAGGGAAAGTTGGGTTCTCGGCTGTGTTCAGAATCACAAAGTCTACCGGGATAGTTATTCCTTTAAATTGCAACGGTACATCCTCAGCGATCCCGAGCGGGTGAAGTCTAGAGTCGTTTCCAAACTGCAGAACTTGAGATGTTGATTTGAGAGTTCCCAAGTTTAGCTTCTCAAGAGTGACGACTGACATGATGCTGACTCCAGACCCTAAATCTAAAAGTGCTCTATCAAATAGAGTATCGCTGATCCTGCATGGTATATCGAAGCTACCAGGGTCTTCGACTTTGAGAGGTAGCTGCTTATGTATGGAATCTTTAGAGTTCTCAGCAGCCACTATTACCATTTCAGCGTAGAGTGTATCGAGAGTCTCATGACGAGGCTCCTTTTCCTGGTTTGCAGATGCTTCCTCATCATCTCCCACGTGTTCAGCTTCAGATTCCTCCAATTGGTCAACGTCACTTGTCATGACGGCATTGCACTAATCTCTCGGATTTGCTTCAAGTTGAGCTGGAAGCATTCTTGGGTGTCTAGACAAGGCACTAATTCGTTGGTCCAGTTCTGTGATCCGGCTTCCCATCATTTTCGAGTGAGTGGAGACAGAGTCCACCTTCATGTTCAACTGGCGAATCTGCTCACTCACAGAGTCATTGTGCTTCATTTGAGTTGCCAGGAAGTTTTCCAACATTAACTCTAGCCTAGACTTCTGAGGAGGATCTTGTTGTATTTGATTGACAGATGGATGTTGTATCCCAGGAGGAGGCCTGAAATTATAAGAGAAGTTCTGATTAGAAAAATTAGCAAGAGGAATTTGCCCTTGATTCAACCTGTAGGAGAAATTCGGGTGATTTCTCTATCTCGGATTGTACGTGTTCGAGTAAGGGTCGATCTGGTTCCTGAAATTCCCAATAGCATTGACTTGTTCAGAGGGAGCACTCAAGATGTGGCAATCATCAGAGGAATGTCCTGTCACTCCACAAACATCACAAGTCATAGAGTTAGAAGTAGAAACATTGATAGAGTCAAGTTTATTAGAAAGTGAATCTACTTTTGCTACTAGGGAATTAATTAAATTCATGTCAAACTTCCCTGAACTTCGAACTGGTTGGCTCCTCTCTCCTGACCACTAATAATGGTTGAAGGCCATGTCATCTATCAACTCCATCGCATCATCATAATTTTTGTTTATTAGTGCCCCACCAACAACATCATCTACAGAAAGTCTAGTCTGGTATAGTAATCCACTGTAGAAGATGTGGATGATCACCCATTTCTGTAGACCATGGTGCGGGCACATCCTCAACAATTCCTTGAACCTATCCCATGCTTCATACAGGGACTCTCCTTCTCGTTGGGCAAAGTTGGTTATCTGATTCCTGAGCTGGGCGGTTTTGCATGGTGGGAAATACTTTGGCAGAAAAGCTTGCGATAGCTGTTCCCACGTTGTGATCGATGCCTGCGGTAAAGACTGCAACCACGCCCTAGCTCAATCCCTGAGAGAAAAAGGGAAGAGTCTTAGTTTGATAGCATCAGGATGAGCACCATTAATCTTCAAAGTATCGCAGCATTCTAAAAAGATAGATAAATGAAGGTTAGGATCGTCAGTGGCGGCTCTACTGAATTAATTCTATTGCACCATCTGTACAAGTGATGGCTTGATCTCGAAGTTATTAGCTTCGATAGCAGGCCGCAATATGCTCGAGTACACACCAGAGATGGTGGGTCCTGCAAAGTCTTTCAGAGAGCGGTTGGCATTGGCTTCCATCGTTTGGTCATCAGAAAATTGTCCTTCAAGCTTTAGCCTTTTTAAGCTTCTTCTGACCAAACGGAAAGTACGCTCTATCTCCGGGTCTCCAAGTACAAGTTCTCCTGTTCGCACAGTATTCCTGGGCATAAACAAGTACCTTGACAAAAGAGATTAGTAGCACCGCACCAAACAGAAATTACAACTAAAAACAAAGAGTAAAGAAACAATAGGAAAACAAACCGAATAAAAAGAAAATGAAATCTGACTAAACCTAGTCTACAAATTTTCTGATCGTGTTAATATTGGCAACCTAGTTCCCCGGCAACGATGCCAAAAACTTGATAGGGCCTGGACAGGCTGCTACCGCAAGTGCACGGTCTATCGTGTAATATAATAAGATCGAACCCACAAGGACTAGGGTCAAGTACTAACTGATCAGTCAACTCGTAGCTAGGTTAACAATTAAGGGAGAAATGGCTAAAATCCTAGTGCAAGTAATTAAACTAGAGCAGATGAAATCAAACAGAACAGAGAGCAAAGCAAACAGGGTTTTAAAACTATGAGAGAGATTCGGGGGGTTTCACCACACTGAAGCATGCAGAATATTAAGGCTTGATACTTTCAATTAAGTTTTACCTATGTTCTGAAGGTAATCCTTCCTAAGGTACAGACGCACTCCCTCAGGACACGGTCCGGTGTCCGACTTTACCCAAGTCTCCTACTCTAGTGGCTTACCAGGTTAAGTGGACCCAATGGGCTCTGTGAAAGATTAGGGATCCTCGGGTGATTTCGAGTGCTCTCGCAATATGAAATCACCAGTCCAGTCTAAGGGATTCTGATGACTGTGGTTCACCTCTCAGTACTTCCCACAGCATCTAGGGCATGCATATATATGGCTAGTACATAAACATGAATGAAAACATCCTAGACATGAATAAGAATAAAGACAAATAGAGAAATATATATATATCAATTCATAACATTCAACATTCATATAGTGGGCTACGCCCAAACCCCGAAAAGAAAGTTTATGCTATCGTATACATCGTGAAATACATCAAATCTCTTATATAAATGAATTCAAACCAAAGGAAATGGTAGATCCTTGATGGAAGAAGGTCCAGCACGAAGATCCACGCCGGAACGACGAAGAAAACGAGCCGGAACAGTGTTGTCGCCTAGAAAACGCCCCAAAACCCTAGGTTGTCGCCGTCTGCACTCGTTCTCCTCAACTGCTTGATCAAATCCGGTGATTCCAGTCCCAAAACGTGCGTATCCTAGTTGGGAAGGTCTCCCTGAAATTTTGTTCACTTCCAAGCCAGGAATAGAAAGTTATGGCCGAAATACCGAGCGCCTATCATGTAGGATGCGGGACGATGCACGGCCGTGTATCGGTCCACGGGCATGCTCGAGCATGGCTCGGTTAAGATTATTCTGATGACTTACGATGCACGGCCGTGCATGGATGCACACCCATGGCCGTGCACTCTGTAGAAGGCTCCGTTTAAGCTGAAATTTGGCGTGTAGCTCCGTCTCATCATGAGAAATCGTCTCATACCTTCAGATTCTTCAAATTCCATCAATTTTGAGGCCAAAAACCTACATTTTCATAAAACAAGGGAAAAGTGAAGACTCTGAAGAGTATGAAGCAGTTAAGTGCATAAATGAGACAAAGCATGCATTTTACTCCAAAATAATAATAGAATTGAGTCACGAAATATCATATTTTTGCATGTCATCACCGGGTCGTCGTCTCTCACGTTTGAAAACAAAAAAAAAGCAAACTTCCTCTCTCTCTCTTCCTGGACCTTCGCCGACCAGAGCTCGGATCTCCGGTAGTCGTTGTGCCCTAGCTCGAGCTCGTGTTCCGGTGGTGTGGGTGGGTGGACGGAAAGCGCCGAGTTTCCCGTTCCCCTTTTACCGTCCGCGTCGTCCTCCTCGCACTTGATGTCGCCACTGCCATCTCTTCCTCCGACCACACTTTCAGACCACCTTGGAAGGCGCAATTCACATACACTTCGTCGCCTTGAAGGAGCCAGTGCTTGCCGCCGAGGTACACTCTCGCCGTCGGGCGCACCCCTTGATCTCTGTCCCGGGGCACGTTTCTTCCCCGGCGACGCTGTGTTTCCTCTCTGTTCTCCTACGTTACCTGCATGAGTTGGCCGAACCTTCGCACTCTCCCGACGAGCTCCTCCCCTCTCCCCTTTAGGTGCCGGCTTGCTTGCGTGCGAGAAGTTCCGGATCTGTCCGCCTGCATGCGGCTTTCCCTTCCCTTTTCTTCTCCCGGTGGTTCCGCCAGCCCCCTGATGCGTTGCATTTAGACCATGTTTTTGCATATATTTTACATCATATTTTGGTCTTAATTGAATGATTTTGTGCTATTTTTAGTGCTTTCACGTTACTTTACACGGAATCTTCACTTTTCTTGGTTTTTATGAAAATGTAGGTAAAATGACGTAAAAATAAAGGATTTCGAGAGTTTTGAAGCCAAAGAACGATTCCCGAGGAGATCACGAGCCTTCACGTCGAATTTGGGGTGAAAAAGGTGAAGAACGAGATAATTACGGCCTTAGCCGTAATTAAGATCCAGCCATAATTTTGGCGTCAACCGAAGAAGGAAAATCGGCTAAGTGTCGGAATGAACAGAAACATTCACGGCTTCAGCCGTGATTCCATCACTAGCCGTGACACTTTCTGTGGCTGAAGGCAGATGTACACAGAGACATTTACGGCCCCAGCCGTCATTCCATCACCGACCATAATAACTTCCGCCCGACGTGTTTTTCACACGATTCTCACTCGATTCAAACCGGATTTGAACCAAACTTCGCAAAACCGTTCCTTGATGAGTTTTAAACCGGTCCAACTATAAAAGATAAAATTTTGGAGAGTTTAGGGCTTCTGGTCGAACGAACACGAGCGGCGGCGGCAACAAGGGCGACAACCTGATTTCGAAGCATATTCCGGCGAGAGTTCACACGATTTCGACGATTGACCCACTCTTCCACATCTGCAGATCGAGGAGAAGATGGTTCCATCATTCTTTCTGTGAATTCTTGCGATTTTTAGGAGATCTTTCTTATTCATCGAAAACATGTATTTTCTTTACAAAATGAGCTAGTAGATACTTTTTCGGGATTGATTGGGCCTAGCCCACTGATTTATATGAATCTATTTATTGTCCTACTCTTTTAATATAAGTTTATCTTCCTGATTTGATTGAAATTACACGTATCCCGTAACTTACCTTGGCCAAGTAACTTTACGCCTTAGACGTTGCGAGAAGGACCGAGAGGTGAATCGCTAACGTCTGAACCATTTCGATTAAACCTACGAATCTGATCACGAGAGTAGTTCGGATTCATCAGAAGGAATTGACCTACTTTTCACAGAACTTAAGGGGTCTAGTTAGGTTAACTGTCACGAGAGTAGGGAGTTAACCTAATTAGATACCGTATCATGCTCCGGGAGGAAGTGATATGTACCTTAGGGAAAGTACCTTTCAGGATAGATAAGTTTATAGACTGAAATATTTTTACACGATTCATGTTTATCAGTGTGGCGAACCCATGAATTCCCGATGCTTTAGAATTCAAGTCCCTTAAAAGCTGTTTCTGAAATTCTGTCGTTCGTAGAAGTCAAATTAACCAAAGATTGATTTCGCCTAAATTCAAACATATTAAGAAGTCAGTACTTAACTACGTAATCCTCGTTGGGAACGATATTTTTTTATTACTTTGATAAATCCGTGCACTTGCGGATCGCTATCAAGTTTTTTGCATCGTTGCCGGGGATTATGGGTAGTTAATATTGACTAATTGATAAGTATGGAGATTAGGCATTTTTCTTTTCTTTTGCCATTAGTTTTTACTATTCTTTTCCTTTTTATTGTTTACTTACACGTTGTATGCCCAGAGTTTCTCGCGCAGGTGCTTTGCTTCTAGAAGACCCAGAAATTGAGCATACCTTTCGCCTTCGGAGGAGATTGCAATTTGCAACCAAAAAGATCTCTGAAGAAGGAGAGATGACGGCGAACCAGAACAATCAATCTTTGAGGGACTTCGCGGCACCAAACATACAAGGGTTCAATTCTAGCATCGTTCGACCTAACGTAGAGGCGAACAACTTTGAGTTAAAGCCAACGCTGATGACGATGGTCCAGCAAAATCAATTTGGGGGTTCCCTAAATCAGGACCCAAATCTTCATTTAGTCATTTTCTTGAATATTGCGACACTGTAAAAGTTAACGGAGTTTCATCTGATGCGATTAGACTAAGATTATTCCCTTTTTCTCTTAGGGATCGCGCCAAAGCTTGGTTGTACTCGATGCCAGCAGGATCCATCACCACGTGGGAAGAGCTATCTAAGGCATTTCTGAATAAATATTTCCCACCGAGCAAGACTGTCCAACTGCACAACAGAATCACAACTTTCGCACAACAAGAGGGAGAATCACTTTATGATGTCTGGGAACGCTTCAAGGAGCTCCAGCATATGTGCCCACACCACGGACTCCAGGAATGAGTTCTAATCCATATCTTCTACAATGGATTGGATTATAACACCAGATTGATGATGGACGCTACGGCTGGAGGGACGATCATGAGTAAAAACTTGGAAGAAGCAACTGCTCTACTCGAGGATATGGCCATGAACCATAACCACTGGTCGAGTGAGCGGAACACCACTTCCACGGGATTTGGTAAGTACCACAGTGACCCCTTGACATCACTGGCGACTAAAGTAGATTCTTTATTAAAATGAGAGTATTTGATATTTAGTGTGTGAAGAATGAATATAATGACATGAATTGTGAATTTTATCTTTCTTGGACTGTAACCTCTTAGGAATTTATCTCTATTATGATTTTTCTTGAATTACTTGAGTTTGAAAGATTGATTACTTAACTTGTGGACTAAGGATATTATTAGGGGCAAAAAAAAATGAGTGTTCCTTATCTTTACATTCTTGATACATATCAAGGTATTGCTTGAGGACAAGCAAAATTCTAAGTCTAGGGTTTCTGATGCGTTGCATTTACACCATATTTTTGCCTATATTTTACATCATATTTTGGGCTTAATTGAATAATTTTATGCAATTTTTAATGTTTTTACTTCACTTTGCACAGAATCTTCACTTTACTCATTTTTTATGAAAATGTAGGTAAAAAGGCGCAAAAATGATGGATTTCGAGAGTTTTGAGACCATATTATGATTCCCGAGGAAATCACAAGCTTACACGTCGAATTTGGAGTCAAAATAGTGAAGAATGCGACAATTACGGCCTTGGCCGTAATTATGGATCGGCTGTAATTCTGAGTTCGAGCAGAAGGTGAAAAACGGCTAAGTTAAAAAGCTCACAGAAACTTTCACGGGTGAGGCCGTGAATCCATCACGGGCCGTGAATATTTCTGTGACTTAAGTGTTGTACAAACAGAGGCTGTTACGGCCGTGGCCGTAAACACATCACGGACCGTAAAAACATCCGCTTTTCGTGTTTCTCACTCGGTTCGACTCCAAATTAAACCAGAATTGAACCAAACTCTCCAGAAACCTTCCTACATGGGTTCTATATTGATTAGACTATAAAAGGAAGGGTTTTGGTAGGGTTTCGGGGCTTCTAGGCACGAAAACAAAGGGCTGTAGCGGCGGCGGCGGCGGAAATCAATTCTAGGGTAGAAAACGAACAAGAAAGCCGCGCAAAGGAAGAATTAGAGGGTTCATCTTCGTCTCCAGATTGAGGGGAAGCCTTTCTAGTATCTTGTCTAGCGATTTCCTGTATTTTTATTGAGTTTCCACGAAATTTTCATCAATAAACATGTTGTTTGCTTTGAACATGTACGTGTAAACATTATTTCGGGATTTTGGGAAGTAGCTCATTGATTGATTTATGAATTGCATCTTTTGTATGAATCTTTGTTAAGAATATTACTGATTTGATTTTATTAGAATTGTACATATCTCGCTTTAATACTCTGGCCAAGTTTTATTGCGTTTGAGACGTCGCGAGAAGGACCGAGAGGTGAATCACGACGTCAGATCTATTCTTTTCAAACCTGTGAATCCGTTCACGAGAGTAGTTCGGATTTACTTAAAGGATTAACATGGTTTTTCATAGAACTTAAAGGATCTAATTGCGTTAATTGTCACGAGAGTAGGGAATTAACGTAATTAGGTACCGGATTACGCTTCGAGAGGAGGTAATCTGTACCTTAGAAAAAATCCCTTTCAAAAATAAAATTTTTTGATCAAAGATTTATTTTTATTAAATGCATAATCGTCAACGTGGTGAAACCCTAAGTCCCGATTTTATCCGTATTGATTTTTACCGAACGCTCGCTTTTGCTTATTTTCGTAGTTTGAAGTGTCCAAACAAAACAAAAATCACATTTTGAATCGTCTAGATATAGATCGATCGTGTAATCGGTACTTGACCGCTAGATCTTCGTTGGGAACAATAATCTTTTATTACTTCGATAAATCCGTGTGTTTGCGGATAGCTATCACCCCCTCGTCCCTTCGACGCTTGGTATATTCGTCTGGAAGCTACTGCTGAGGCATTGTCCGTTTCTTGCGTCGTCAGGTGAAGTGCGCTCCCGACCTTCCCCCACTTCCTTCTGCCACCAGCGTCCCCATGCGTGGTGCTAAGGTCCGTTCGTTTGCCGCTTGAGTTCTCTTCGTCTGCCTGCGTCCCTCTGCCACTGGGTTGCTTTGCCAACGCCGCCAGCCGCCGAAGGTGGCTCCTTCTCCTTCTTCCCCACCTCACCTTCACGTGAGGGTGGATGGCCGGCCCCTTTGGGCTAGCCGACGGACACACGCGAGGTGTGCCGGGACGGTTTGTCCGTCCGTTGTCGAAGCATACATGCGTGCGACTACGTGCGGAGGTCTATCGATCGGACTCTTCTCCTCACTGGCGTGTGGGTGAGGTTCCGACCAGGTCTCCTCCGTCACCGACATGCGACGCCGTGTGAACCACCTTTCGTGGTCACCGGGCGCTGGCTTGATTCGTGAACGACTAGGTGGGTCCGGCTCCCTCACGTGGAAGCCCAGTGACTCCACTCCACTCTCTCTCCAGCACGTCAGTGTGCTTGGAAAATACTGTGGACCATGTCCGATGCGGTCGGTTACGGATGAGTCCCTATTGGGTTCAGGTGAACCCGGATCGACTCGACGACACCGATCTTCGGTGAATCGTTAGCATTGATCTAAGTCGAGTTGGAACGGCAGCGATCTTCGGTTAGAGTCCATAGTCGGGCTGGGGGTCGGTTCGAGGAATTGTCTCCGCCAGTCGCGCCCAATCTAGTGGTTTCGACCGTTGTGACCCTTGTGTGGGTGTATTCAGACTCGAGTCAAGTGTTGACTCACGAGTAAAAATCGTAAAAAAATATTACCGTAATTTAGGGCGTGATAGCTTGGTATCAGAGCCCAGGGTCTGCGCGTTCCAACTTGTACGACCGTCGTATGTGTATTTCGACTGCCCTCTCTGCCGTGTGCAGATGGAGTCTTCGACCCACAGTAGACTATCATCCCTCCTGGACATAGTTGGTGATGGGGTTTTGGACCCCGGCATCTTAGTGGAGATCATCTCCACACTGCTCGTCTCCAATGAGAGCCTCTTAGCTCAGGTGACTTGACTTACCGAGGAGCTGGAGGCAAGCCAGGCAGAGGTCGCATTGCTGAAGCGCGTTACGGCGGCTTCGATAACACCGACCGCGGCCGATCTCGGCAGGGGACCGTCGTGCGATGATGTGTCCCGGAGACTACCCCCATCCGAGGGGTGTGTTGCTCCATGGAAGTTGTGAACTTCCCTTGGGATATGGAAACATATTCCCAAAATATCTAGGTCCACGAGGGGGAGCAAGCCCAAGCTTGCATCGCGTATCTCTCTGGAGACGTGAAGTTATGGTGCGGACTCAGGCCGCTCCCAACTTATTCGGGATCGATTTAGCCCGTAAGCCCTTTTTGGAAAAGCTTAAAATGGACTCGGTTCCCCCCAAGGAACTTGATGCATTCTACGAGGGGCGCCCTCGAGAAAGTCTGGCATGTTGCGAACATCCAGGACTATGCGCATCAATTGTATCGAGCTGCGGAAGCTATGATGGACCACATAGGGTCCGGAGAACATGTCCCCTTTTTAGCCTTAGCCATTGCGAGTGGTATGGTTTCTACCTCGCGAACGAAGAGTTCGTTCACTGTGAAGGGCAAAGAGCCATTCACGCAGGAAAGTCGGCCCGAGACAACAAAGCCGACAAAGACGGTCGGAGACCGCCCACCTTCTGCAATAGCAGAAGAGGAGAGCAGTGTACAGGATTACGAGGCGCTCCTGAATCCCCTGGTTTTAGGCACTACCTCTACTAGTAGTGGGAAGCCTATGTTGTTTTATGTTGCCTCCCACACAAACTCTCTTTCGGTGAACGCTATGATTGATACAGGTGTGTCGCACCTTATCATAAGCGAAGCCACGGCTAAGAGAGTTGGACTTAAGATGTCCCCAACACGGGACCGAGTGAGGTCAGTTGGTGCAGTAGACTCGGAGGTCTTAGGGATATCATATGATGTGGATATCGTAATTAGCACTTGGCAGGGCCACTGCCATGCAAAGATTTTGAAACTCCCAGATTGTGAAGCTATCTTCGGCCTCGAACTTTTGGTCAAGGCAAAGATAATCGTGATGCCATATCTATATGGGATACAAATACATGATGAGGACTCTCGTTGCCTCGTGCAGTGCATTGGGAGCACGGAGCCGAGGAAGGGAAAGAAGAGGGACTCCCGGGGAGTCCCCTTGTCGGCGAACGCCTTGGCTGCAGGGTTGCGCCAAGGAAATCTGACGCTTATAAATGTTTGGGTGAAGAGCCCCCACCCGGAAAGGAGTGAGACTCCCTTGGCGATCAAGAAAGTGTTGGAGGAGTTTGCTGGCGTGTTACCTTCAGAATTGCTGAAGCATCTCCCACCTAGGAGAGGGATCGACCACAAGATAGAGCTTATGGCAGGATTTACTCCCCCATCCAAGGCTCCTTATTGGATGCCGCCAGTGGAGTTGGCCGAGCTCCGCAAACAACTTGATGAGTTATTGGAAGCAGGATTTGTGCGGCCAACCGTGTAACCGTATGGAGCCCCAATCCTATTCCAAAAGAAGAAAGATGGGTCCTTGAGGTTCTGTGTGGATTACAGAGCCCTGAATAAGATAACAGTTCGGGACTACAATCCTATTCCACTGATCCTAGATCTATTGGATAGATTAGGAAAAGCTCGAATATTCTCCAAGCTTGACTTGAGATCAGGCTACTGGCAGGTCCATATCGCCGAGAGCGACGAACAGAAGATAGCCTGCATAACCCGTTATGGAGCTTTTGAGTTCTTGGTCATGCCCTTTGGGCTAACCAACACTCCAGCAACATTTTGTCATTTGATGAACCAGGTGTTAGCACCTTTTCTAGATGACTTCATCGTGGTATATCTGGATAATATAGTGGTATATTCCTCAAGCGTTGAGGAACATTTGGTACACTTGAAGAAGGTTTTTCAAGTTTTGAGGGAAAACTAACTCTATTTGAAGTTGGAAAAATGCACATTCATGTCGGAAGAGATATCCTTTCTTGGACATGTGGTTGGCCACGACCAAGTGCAAATGGACAAGGGCAAGGTCCAAGCCATCGTGGAATGGCAAATTCCCTCAAATCAGATCGAGTTGAGGAGTTTTCTCGGTGTGGTGAACTTTTATCGAAAATTCATCCGGGGTTGTTCGAGAGTAACTGCACCCCTCAGCAATTTACTGAAAAAGAATACCAACTGGGGTTGGGACAATCGGTGTCAGTCGGCCTTTCAAGATTTGAATGAGCGTATAGCTTCTGAACCGATCCTGAAATTATCGGATTTTGAAAAACCTTTCGAGGTTCACACCGACGCTTCGGATTAAGCAATCGGTGGTGTACTAATACAAGATGGGCATCCTTTAGCTTTCGAGAGTCGAAAGCTAAATGAGACAGAGCAGAGGTACTCTGCGCATGAAAAGGAGATGGTAGCAGTGGTGCCTGCCTCCGAACATGGAGAGTTTATCTCCTGGGTAACGCCATCGTGGTGAAAACAGACAATATGGTGAATACATATTTCACCACATAGAAGAAACTGTCGGCAAAACAGGCCAAATGGCAGGAATTCCTAGCAAAATTCCAGTTCTAGTGGGAACACAAGCCTGGAAAGGTAACTGTGGTGCCTGATGCATTGAGTAGGCTTAGCGCCTTAGTCTACTTTGCGATCTCCAAAGTGAAAAGAGATCTCCTTGCGAGGATAAAAGCAGCCACTACTTTCGATGAGGCATATCGAAAACTTGTTCATCTAGGACAAAGGCGCATGCTCGCCTTGTTGTCCAGGTCATGTTATTGGCCGGATATGCGTGCCGACATTGAGATGTATGTCTGCACATGTCTTGTTTATCAACAAGACAAGGTTGACCGGAGGTTATCGGGCAAGTTGTTGCAACCCTTGCCTATACCCGAGCCCCCTGGACAAATGTGTCCATTGATTTTATTGGTGGGTTTTCTAAGGTCGATGGGAAAACATCAATATTCGTGGTTGTGGATAGATTCTCCAAGTATGAAGTATTCATTCCAGCACCTGAACCATGCTCAGCTGTGGTAGCTGCTGATTTATTCTTTCAGAACGTGGTGAAACATTTTGGGAACCCAACGGATATCGTGAGCGATAGGGATGCCCGGTTCACCGGACGTTTCTGGTCGACGTTGTTCGATAAGCTGGGAACGAAGTTAAACTTTTCCACAGTGAACTATCCCCAGACGGATGGACAGATAGAGCGGGTGAACGCCCTCGTTGAGGACTACCTCCGTTATTTTGTGAGTGCGAGTCAAAAGGATTGGGTGAAGTGGATGGATTCGGCATAGTTTTCCTACAATCTCCACAAATCATCGTCCACAGGGTACAGCCCCTTTGAGCTTGTGTTAGGGAAACAGCCCTTAACCCCTATTGATATCACGATAAGGACCTCCGAAAGGAGATGTCCTGTGGCTCAACGGGCAGCTCGTGAGCGAGTGGAGTCGCTCCAAGAGGCTAGGGACAACCTCGAGCTAGCAGCTAGACGAATGCAACAATATGCAAATCATTGACGTCGGGATGAAGAATTCACCGTGGACGACTTAGTGCTTCTCCGACTTACTACGCAAATATGGAGGAAGATATCTACGAAGGCAGCGCATCGGGGCTTTATAAATAGATACGATGGACCTATCGAGGTGTTGAGTCGGGTTGGCTCAGTTGCGTATTGTCTGAAGCTCCCTGACATGATGAAGTTGCATCCGACATTCCATGTGAGCTTCCTAAAGAGGTTTCATAAGGATCCAGGGGATCCAACTCGATCACAGTCGCTTCGTGCACCTCCTACAATTCGAACGGAGTTCGACCAAACGATCGGAGAGGTCTTGGATCACCGAGTTTTGGAACATAGTAGGATTAACCAATGAACAGAATTCCTTATTTGGTGGGATGGTTCTTGACACCATGCATTTTAGTAGTGATTTTTACTATTATTCCATGATGAATTTAAGCCTATTTGAATGTTTTTATACTCCTTTAAGGCTTATTTAGTTAAAAACTTTAAAATCTTCACTTTTCGTCTGTCTTATTGAATTTCAGGTAAAATCACCCAATTTTGAGGTCTTTTTGAAGAATCTAAGAGCATGGGGTGATTCCTTATGAGAAGACAAAGCTGCCCATAAAATTTGGGCTCAATCGGAGCCTTTTCTGGACTTCACGGCCGGGGTTCAGGGGTTCACCCGTGATCTCACCGAAGGATGAATTCTGCGCACGCATTACGGCCTGGTGAACCCGGCGGGGTTCACCGATGAAGTGAAGATGTCTGAGAATTGCCGCACACATCACGGCCAAGTGAACCCCGTGGGGTTCACCCGTAATTCTACCTGGAGATTTATGCGCAGGAAATCGCCGAGGACTTCACTAGCTGGTGAACCCCGTTGGGTTCACCCGTGACTATTTCATAGCAAATATATGCTGAAGACTTCACCACCTGGTGAACCCCACGGGGTTCACCCGTGAAGCGGACGGATCAACTCGACACCCTCTCGATTTTCCCTCGATTTTGAACCCGATTCAAGTCCAAATTTAGCAAGTGAGGACTTTTTGGAAAGCTAACTCGAAGACGAACGAAAAGGATATAAAAGCCCCAAATTTCATGACCTAATGAGAAGCAATCGGGCGACGAAGCGGCTAGGGGCGGAAGAACATGGCGATTCGGCGACTTCAAGCGGATTTTTGAAGATTTGATCATCGGAACCTTGCAATCCTGGGTTATTTCATTCAGTTTATCTTCTCCTACCTCCTAGAAACCTTTTCCTATAATTTTCCTATGTTTAAAGAGATGATTTTTAGCGATTCAACGATGGTTGTAGCGTAAACTTTGTATCGGGGCTAGGTTGAAGCCCTCTGACGATTTCTGTTTGCAACTCTTGTTTTAATCTTGTTATTTGGATCATATTCTGAACATATTTCACTAGATGTATTTATTTCTTGATCTTTACTTTGGCCAAGTATCGTCATGTCATAGTTGTTACGGTCCATAACGAAAGTTCGACCGTAACGACCGAACCTCTATGTGAATCTTGTGAAGATGCGACGCGAAAGTGTGTGTTCTTTGCTCGAGGGTTCATAATCTACCATGGAACCCAGTGGGTTTGTCTAGAACGGTCCACCGCGAAAGTAGGAGACGTTCTAGGCAAATACCGGGGTGTACACTCGAAAGAGGGCACCTTGTACCATAGGGTAGATTCCTTATGCATATCTGTAAATCCAAGTAATTAACATTTATTTCTAGCGCAAGTAAAATCGTCAGAGTGGTGGAAACCTTTGCTCTGATATTCTCTCTCATATATTTTCCCTGTCGTAGTTGTTTGATTTCTTGTTTACTGTCCTACTTAATTTTAGTTTTCAAGCTCCAAAAACCACGATTTGATTAGCTTAGATTCCAATAATTAGATTTTTTTTTAGTACTCACCTTGTTCCCTGTGGGAGACGATATCTTTTATATTACTGCGACATTTCCATGCACTTGCAGACAGTGTCAAGTTTTTGGCGCCGTTGCCAGGGAACAACGGTTGATATTAGTATACTTCTAAGGATTGGGAGACTAAGCTTTAGTTAGTTTTTTTTTGTTTCTTTTCTTTCTTTATTCTGCTTCATATTTCTTTTTACTTGTTTCGACTGCTTTGAACTTCTTAATTGGATCTGACAAATTTTTATGCAAAGAAGTTCCAGGGCAGGACCACTATTCGAAATCGATCTTGAGATAGAACGGACCTTCAAACAAAGAAGGAAGCTTAATCTAATTCGGCAAAAGGAAGGTCTAGAATGGAAGGAACATCTTCACATCGACATGGAAAACGAATCAGCGCCCCAACCCGTGAACAACAACCATGCCAGAACACTGCGCGACTACGCAGCACCTTTTACACATGGGTTTCAATCAGGAATAGTTAGGCCTAGTGTCGAGGTCAACAATTTTGAAATTAAACCTGCATTACTTTCCATGATTCAACAGAATCAATTCGGTGGTTCTCCTCTTGAGGACCCCAATATGCACTTGTCTATATTTTTAGAATATTGCGATATGCTTAAGATTAACGGAGCTACTTCTGATGCTATCAGGTTACGCTTGTTCCCATTCTCTCTGTGGGATAGAGCAAGGGCATGGCTCCACACGATCCCCCCAGCTTCAATACGGACATGGGATGAACTGTCTCAAGCTTTCCTCTCGAAGTATTTCCCTCCTTCGAAGACGATCCACCTCAGAAACCAGCTAACGAGCTTCATGCAGAAGGATGGAGAGTCTTTGTATGAAGCCTGGGAAAGATTTAAAGAGCTTCAAAGACTGTGTCCCCATCATGGGATCGAGACTTGGGTCCTAGTACACACGTTCTACATGGGATTGTAATACAATACTAGACTCACAGTCGATGCAGCTGCTGGAGGATCGGGATTAATGAGCAAAGTACCTGAAGATGCGATAAGCCTCCTGGAAGACATGACACTGAACTACCATCAATGGAATCCAGAGCGAGGTACACTTTCAAGAAAAACAGGTAAATTCGATCTTGATTCATTAACTGCTTTGAGAGCAAAGGTGGATAATCTAACTCAGAAATTTGATTCATGGTCTGTTAATCCTTTGAGCACTAATTCAGTATCTTGTGAGCTTTGTGGCGTTGCAGGTCATACAAATGCTGAATGCCAAGTGGGAGATGGGCAGGCAGCCCAAGGTCAGCCTGAACAGCTAAATGTTGTTGGCAATGCAAACCTCATGAACAACCCTTATTTCAATTACTACAACCCTGGCTGGCGCAACCACCCGAACTTTTCCTACCGTACCACGCAGCCACTTCAACCAGGGCAAGCGCCACCACAAGCACAACCTGAACAAGGGAACTTCAGGCCACCACTACAAGAGAATTTTAGGCAGCCACCTGGGTTCCAACAGAGAAATTACAATCCTCCCCCTCAACAAGCGAATTACAATCCTCCTCCAAGACCGGCCCAAGACTCTCAACTGAGTAAGCAAATAGAAGGGCTCACTGACATGATGAAATTGAGGATGACCAAGATGGATTCCTTGGAGACGCACAATAGAATGCTGGAGAGCCAGCTTGCGCAACAAGCTAGTTCATCCTCTAGAGCGCCAGGGAAGCTTCCATCATAGCCAGAAGTTAACCCGAGGGAGTAGTGCAATGCAATCTCCACTCGGAGCGGCAAGCAACTCGAAGACCCACCAATACCGACCAATGAAACAAGGAATGATGAGACACTGAACCCTGAGGAGCCACACGCGAATTCAACACCGGCGGAGCCTGAACGAACAGAGGAAGAGCAACCCTATGTTGGGCCACCGGCCTACAAGCCGCCGATACCTTTCCCTCAGAGGCTTGTCAAAGCCAAGCTAGACAAGCAATTCAGTAAGTTTCTGAAAATTTTGAAAAAATTATATATTAACATTCCCTTTGTTGATGCCCTTTCGCAGATGCCGACCTATGCGAAGTTCCTGAAGGATATTCTCTCAAATAAGAGGAAGCTAGAAGACCAAGGCACTATGGCTCTTACTGAAGAGTGCAGTGCGATTTTGCAGAACAAACTTTCACAAAAACTCAAAGACCCTGGCAGCTTTTCCATACCATGCCAGATAGGAGAGATGACCATTCGAAGAGCACTGTGCGATTTAGGGGCGAGTGTCAGCATCATGCCGTTATCTTTGTGTAGAAAGCTGGATCTGGGTGAATTGAAGTCAATGAATATTCCTCTGCAGTTGGCTGACCGATCAGTTAGGAGTCCCGTTGGAATTTCAGAGGATGTACCCATTAAAGTGGAGGATTATTTTGTTCCTGCAGACTTTGTTGTATTAGACATCGATGAGGATGACAGGCTTCCTATTATTTTAGGAAGGCCTTTTCTTGCTACAGCTGGTGTCGTCATCGATGTTAAAAATGGGAAACTGGCTTTAAACATCGGTGACAATATTATTCAATTTGATCTGTCTAATTCTCTTAAAAAACCTTCTTTTGCAGGCGCATGTCACAGCGTGGATTTGATTGAGCAAATTGTTCAGCAATCTGAGTCGCCTGAGAAAAAGAGTGATCCATTGGAGCTCGCCCTTATCAGCGCTGCTAGTGACACCAGTGAGGGTGAGGTTGAGGAATATATTGCCCTGCTTGATGCCGATCCAGGTTTGAGAACCGAACCAGACGAGAATCAAGCAGATGAAGGACAAAAGAAGATCGAGCTCAAAAGTTTGCCCGAAAATTTGAGATATGAATTCCTGGGTGAAAACTTCACTTACCTTGTAATAGTTAGTGTTGAGTTGGATAAGGAACAAACTGAATTACTTTTGCAAGAACTCCATCTACACAGGAAGGTAATTGGGTACTCTCTTGATGATATAAAATGTATTAACCCATCTATTTGCATGCACAGGATCCTGTTGGAAGAAAATAGCAAGCCCTCAGTGGAATTCCAACGCCGACTCAACCTACACTTGAAAAAGGTAGTGAAGAAGGAGGTGCTTAAATTATTAGATGCTGGCGTGATCTACCCGATTTCAGATAGCTCTTGGGTGAGTCCGGTCCATGTGGTTCTGAAAAAGGGAGGCGTCACGGTTGTAAAGACTGACACAGACAAGTTGATAACAACCCGCACGATCACAGGACACCGAATGTGCATTGATTACAGGAAGTTGAACTCTGCAACAAGAAAAGACCATTTTCCTCTTCCTTTCATTGACCAGATGCTTGATAGATTAGCCCATAATTCTTACTTTTGCTTCTTGGATGGGTTCTCAGGTTTCTTTCAAATCCCCATCCATCCAGACGATTAGGAGCGAACCACCTTCACATGCCCCTACGGCACATACGCATATAGGAGGATGTTGTTTGGTCTCTACAATGCCCCCGCAACTTTCCAAAGAGCAATGATGGCTATATTCTCTAACTTTAACGAAGATTTTATGGATATATTTATGGACGATTTTTCTGTGTATGGTTCTTCCTTCCATCATTGCTTATCTAACTTATCTAAGGTTTTGCAGAGATGCGAAGAGGTGAACTTGGTACTAAATTGGGAGAAGTGCCACTTCATGGTGAAAGAAGGCATTGTGCTTGGTCATCTAGTCTCGGAGCGAGGGATAGAAGTGGATAGAGCGAAAATTGAAATCATTGAAAATTTCAAGCTGCCAACTTCTGTAAAAGGGATTAGAAGCTTCTTGGGACATGCTGGCTTCTACCGACGCTTTATTAAAGATTTCTCTAAAATATCTCGCCCCTGACCAATTTACTTGCTAAAGACTCCATCTTTTTCTTTGACAGGGATTGCGAGGACGCTTTCGCGAGGCTCAAGGAAGCGTTGACTACCGCTCCAATAATTCAACCTCCAGACTGGTCCCTCCCCTTTGAATTGATGTGCGACGCTAGTGACCAGGCAGTGGGGGCGGTATTAGGGCAAAGAAAAGACAAGAAGCTTCACGCCATTTACTATGCCAGTCGCACGCTCGATGATGCCCAGATAAATTATGCCACCACAGAGAAAGAGCTGCTAGCAATAGTTTTGCCTTTTGATAAATTTCGTTCATATTTAGTTAATTCAAAAGTAATTATTTTCACTGACCATGCAGCCATTAAATATTTGATCAACAAAAAGGACGCCAAACCAAGGCTTATTCGATGGATCCTCCTCTTACAAGAATTTGATGTGGAAATTAGAGATAAGAAGGGGAGTGAAAATCTTGTAGCTGACCACCTCTCTAGGCTGGAACGAAATGTTGATGCAAGGACTGACCACGAGCTGGAAATTAATGGCACGTTCCCTGAAGAACACTTATTTGCCTTACTTGAACAACAAGCGCCGTGGTATGCAGATTTTGTCAATTTTATAGTTTCTGACATATTTCCTCCTGATCTTTCCTTTCAGAAAAAGAAAAGGTTCTTGCATGATGTGAAGTCATATTATTGGGACGAGCCATTCTTATACCGGAGGTGCACCGATGGGATGTACAGATGGTGTGTACCGTAAGTGGAGATACAAGATGTGTTAGCTCAATGTCACGCCTTACTTTATGGAGGGCATGCTGTGGCCTCTAAAACTGCCTTCAAAGTCCTACAATCTGGTTTGTATTGACCGTCTATTTTTCATGATGCTAAACAATTCGTTTCAATTTGTGACAGCTGTCAACGAACTGGGAACATTTCAAAAAGGAACGAGTTAACTTTGCATGACAAGTTAGAAGTAGAGATTTTTGATGTATTGGGGATAGACTTCATGGGTCCCTTCCCTTCTTCATATGGGAAACGGTACATCCTTGTTGCCGTCGACTATGTGTCGAAGTAGGTTGAGGCTTCAGCCGAAGCCACCAACGACTCCAGGGTAGTTATGAAGTTCATGAAGCGAGTGATTTTCCCCCGATTTGGAGTCCCACGCATATTGATAAGTGACGGAGGATCCCACTTCATTGAGTAAAAATTTGGAGCACTTTTGAAAAAGTATGGGGTCAAGCACAGAATCGCCACGCCTTACCATCCTCAAACTAGTGGTCAGGTAGAAGTCTCCAATAGAGAAATCAAGCAAATATTGGAAAAGACTGTATCACGATCACGGAAGGATTGGGCATTGAAGTTACCCGACGCTTTATGGGCCTATAGGACTGCATTCAAGACCCCCCTAGTATGTCTCCTTTCCAACTTATTTATGGAAAATCCTGTCACTTACCCGTTGAACTTGAGCATAGGGCGCACTGGGCAATCAAGCAAATAAATTATGACTTTAAGAGTGCCAGTGAAAGGAGAAAACTACAGTTAGATGAGCTGGATGAGATGCGCCTCTACGCCTACGAAAATGCAAAGATTTACAAAGCTCATACCAAACATTGGCATGACAAACGCAAACTCAAGAAGGAATTGCACGAAGGGGACAAAGTGCTTTTGTTCAACTCGAGACTTTGTCTCTTTCCAGGGAAGCTTCGCACGAGGTGGTCTGGACCGTTCATAGTTCAACACGTCCAACCTTACGGTGCAATCACCATATGGGCTGAACACACTGGGAGTTTTGTGGTTAATGGGCATCGCCTCAAGCATTATTTTGAAGATGAACGGGTCGAACAGGGGGAAGTTCTCGCCCTTTTCGACCCCACTGATGCCACTACATAACACTTCTATGGTCGAGCCGTTGACCTAAAACAAGCGCTCTTGGGAGGCAACCCAAGTTTTCTCGTTATTTCCATTTGCTCTCTGTTACATTAGTTGTCGTTCGATTTTTAGTTTACCATCGTCGAATAGATCACTCTCTTGTTTATCTAGTTTATTTTAGGAAATTTTGATCTTGGTATACACTGATAGAGCTCTATTTTTTGGGGCGCAGGAGGCGCTAGCTCCATCCAGACTCGACACCGCCACCTTCTCCTCTCGCATATACGACATTGCATAGAGGACTATGCAATATTCTAGAGCAGGTGAGCTGTCTTGACTCCAGCTTCTTCTTGGTTGTTTGGTTGTAGTTGTTGTGACTTTTTGTTTTTCTTTATGGCTTTGTTCTGCTACTCTATGATGGATATTTTGATATTGGCATTGTTTCATATATGTCACTATTTGTGGGCCTGGTCCACATCTTCAAGCCCCACACTTTTTGCAGTGTATAATAGATATTCGGACCACCTGTTTTCCATTCTAGTGCTATGCTATAACTCTCTTTGCATGATGAATGATGTGTGGATCTATGCGCTTTCATGATGATCATTTTTCATGATTATATTGCATATTCTGTGATGGAAAATTTTATTGACTTTTCATGCTAGTCTTGTCCAATGATAGCTTTGCAAAATTCTTAAAGTCAAATGCATGATTGGTCAGAATTTATCGAGACATGTTGAATGTAGTACTTGTTAGAAATTTACTCAATAGTCATGTTCATATGTTCTTTGAATTAGAAATTTTCTAAACGGATTGATTTTATGATGTTCATATAGTGGGTCAAACATTTTCATGATTCTTCAATTGATTTTGGTTTGCAATTTACATTCGATTCATATTATGATGCATAATCTCTTTTCAAACTTTGAATTCCTTTCTATTATTGGGGAAACACTTCATTTGTTAAAAGAAATGATGTGTTAACTTCTGTTATATAAAAAAAAATCATCACACTTAGATTCCTCTACTTGGCACTGCAAAAAATGGGTAGTGGTACCAAAGGACATGAGTTGAAATTTAAGAAATGTGAATTGAAATAAAAAGACTCCTCTACTTGGCATTGCGAAAAATTGGCAATGGTACCTAAGGATATGAGTTGAAGTCTAATGCAAAGATCAGAGTTTTGTATCCTGAATAAAACATTTGAGCTAACCCCAACATTATGAATTGGATGGATAGGAATGAAGTGAGTGTTGTGTATGCTTGATTGAATCCGATGTTTACTGCTTTCTGAATTGGTTAACATCTAGAAACTGTGGGACCAAACTGGTGAATGCTTAAGACATTCTTTTTAGTTAATTTCTTCTGATTAGATCTTGGATTGCTAAAAAGTATTTTTTCAAACTCGGGTGCGAACTTCAACACAAAAGATTATTTGTGTACCAAGCATGTATTTCAACTTATTTTATTGCTTGAGGACAAGCAAAGATTTAAGTCGAGGAGTATTTGACACCATGCATTTTAGTAGTGATTTTTACTATTATTCCATGATGAATTTAAGCCTATTTGAATGTTTTTATACTCCTTTAAGGCTTATTTAGTTAAAAACTTCAGAATCTTCACTTTTCGTCTATCTCATTGAATTTCAGGTAAAATAACCCAATTTTGAGGTCTTTTTGAAGAATCTAAGAGCATGGGGTGATTCCTTATGAGAAGACAAAGCTGCCCGTAAAATTTGGGCTCAATCGGAGCCTTTTCTGGACTTCACGGCTAGGTGAACCCCGGGTTCACCCGTGATCTCACCGAAGGATGAATTCTGCGCACGCATTACGGCCTGGTGAACCCGGCGGGGTTTACCGATGAAGTGAAGATGTCTGAGAATTGCCGCACACATCACGGCCAAGTGAACCCCGTGGGGTTCACCCGTAATTCTACCTGGAGATTTATGCGCAGGAAATCGCCGAGGACTTCACTAGCTGGTGAACCCCGCTGGGTTCACCCGTGACTATTTCATAGCAAATATGTGCCGAAGACTTCACCACCTAGTGAACCCCACGGGGTTCACCCGTGAAGCGGACGGATCAACTCGACACCCTCTTGGTTTTCCCTTGATTTTGAACCCGATTCAAGTCCAAATTTAGCAAGTGAGGACTTTTTGGAAAGCTAACTCGAAGACGAACGAAAAGAATATAAAAGCCCCAAATTTCGTGACCTAATGAGAAGCAATCGGGCGACGAAGCGGCTAGGGGCGGAAGAACACGGCGATTCGGTGACTTCAAGCGGATTTTTGAAGATTTGAACATCAGAACCTTGCAATCCTGGGTTATTTCGTTCGGTTTATCTTCTCCTCCCTCCTAGAAACCTTTTCCTATAATTTTCCTATGTTTAAAGAGATGATTTTTAGCGATTCAACGATGGTTGTAGCGTAAACTTTGTATCGGGGCTAGGTTGAAGCCCTCTGACGATTTCTGTTTGCAACTCTTGTTTTAATCTTGTTATTTGGATCATATTCTGAGCATATTTCACTAGATGTATTTATTTCTTGATCTTTACTTTGGCCAAGTATCGTCATGTCATAGTTGTTACGGTCCATAACGAAAGTTCGACCGTAACGACCGAACCTCTATGTGAATCTTGTGAAGATGCGACGCGAAAGTGTGTGTTCTTTGCTCGAGGGTTCATAATCTACCACGGAACCCAGTGGGTTTGTCTAGAACGGTCCACCGCGAAAGTAGGAGACGTTCTAGGCAAATACCGGGGTGTACACTTGAAAGAGGGCACCTTGTACCATAGGGTAGATTCCTTATGCATATCTGTAAATCCAAGTAATTAACATTTATCTCTAGCGCAAGTAAAATCGTCAGAGTGGTGGAAACCTTTGCTCTGATATTCTCTCTCATATATTTTCCCTGTCGTAGTTGTTTGATTTCTTGTTTACTGTCCTGCTTAATTTTAGTTTTCAAGCTCCAAAAACCACGATTTGATTAGCTTAGATTCCAAGAATTAGATTTTCTAGTACTCACCTTGTTCCCTGTGGGAGACGATATCTTTTATATTACTGCGACATTTCCGTGCACTTGCGGACAGTGTCAGTTCTGCAATGGAAGAAGCTACATGGCATAAGACGTCTGAACTGTGGTAGTTCGAGGACGAGATCCGACATTACTTTGAGTCGCCGAGGGCGGTGACTCGCTCCAGAGGGGGAGAATGTTACATCTGTGGGCCAAAAATTGGGCGCAACCCAATTTCTAGCCCAATTAGTCAACCTAGCCCATGCCTGTGTAGTAAACCAGATTGGCAAGTTAGCGGATCAGACCGGGCGCCGCCCGAATCCAGATCCAAAACCCACCAAATTGGGCGGCGAGTGAAAATTCGAGTGGGACCGAATTCCATTCGAATGAACGAAATCGTTCGTCAACCAGTCTTCGTGGGTGATGATGTAGCGCACATGTGCTAACGGGATGGGAGCATGCTTCGGGATACGTGAAGATGTGAGGCAGAAGAAAAGAACGAGCGTTCGCTCTCCGCCGGGTCGTCTTCTCTCACGTTCGAAAACAAAAAAAAAGCGAACTCCCTCTCTCTCTCCTCCTAGACCTTCGCCGGCCGGAGCTCGGATCTCCGGCAATCGCTGTGCCCTAGCTCAAGCTCGTGTTCCGGTGGTGTGGGTGGGTGGACGAAACACGCCAAGCTTCCCCGTTCCCCTTTTGCCGTCCGCGTCATCCTCCTCGCACTCGACGTCGCCGCCGCCGTCTCTTCCTCCGACCACACTTTCAAACCGCCTTGGAATGCGCAGCTCGCATCCACTTCGTCGCCTTGAAGGAGCCGATGCTTGCCGCCGAGGTACACTCTCGCCGTCATGCGCATCCCTTGATCTCCATCCCGGGGCACGTTTCTTCCTCGGCGGCACCATGTTTCCTCTCCATTCTCCTACATTGCCTGTGTGTGTTGACCGAACCTTCGTGCTCCCCCAGCGAGCTCCTCCCCTCTCCCCTTTAGGTGTCGGCTCACCTGCGTGCGAGAAGTTTTGGACCTGTCTGCCTGCGTTGGCTTTCCCTTCCCTTTTCTTCTCTCGGTGGTTCCGCCGGCCCCCTCGTCCCTTCGACGCTTGGTCTGTTCATCCAGAAGCTGTTGTTGAGGCATCGTCCGTTTCTCACGTCGTCAGGCGAAGCACGCACCTGACCTTCCTCCTCTTCCTTCTGCCACCAGTGTCCCCGTGCGTGGTCCCGAGGTCCGTTCATTCGCTGCTTGAGTTCTCTTTGTCCGCCTGCGTCCCTCTACCGCTGGGTTGCCTTGCCAACGCCGCCTTCTTCCCCACCTCACCTTCGCGTGAGGGTGGACGGCCGGCCACTTTGGGCCAGCCGGCAAACGCATGCGAGGCGTGCCGAGATGGTTCGTCTGTCCGTTGTCGACACGTACGTGCGTGCGACTACATGCGGAGGTCTCTCGGTCGGACTCTTCTCCTCGCCGGCATGTAGGGGAGGTTCAGACCAAGTCTCCTCCGTCACCGGCATGCAACACTGTGTGAACCACCTTTCGTGGTCGCCGGGCGCCGGCTTGATCCATGGACGATTGGGTGGGTTTGGCTCCCTCACGTGGAAGCCCGGTGACTCCCCTCCGCTCTCTCTAGCAAGTGCTTAGAACATACTGTGGACCCCGTCCGACGTGGTCGGTTATAAGTGAGTCCCTATTGGGTTCGAGTGAACCCGATTCGACTCGACTACACCGGTCTTCGGTGAATCGTCAGCGTTGATCTAAGTTATGTTGGAACGGCAACGATCTTCCGCAGAGTCCATAATCGGGCTGGGGGTCGGTTCGAGGAATCGTCTCCGCCAGTCGTGCCTAATCCAGCGGTTTCGACCATTGCGACCCCTGTGTGTGTGTATTCGGACTCGAGTCAAATGTTGACCCACGAGTAAAAATCGTAAAAAAAAATATTACCATAATTTAGGACATGACACTAGGTATGCTAGCCTAGCCCAACCCATCTATGGGTCACGAGTTGCCCGTGCCCTAGCATGTTGACTAGTCAATGGGCCATTTCTAAAGCAACTCATAGTGCGTTGGGCCAATATGGGCCATGGTGTGTTGACTGATCAATGGGTGATGCCTTACCCACTCCATAGTGTGTTGGGTTAGTGTGTACCATAGGCCGCCCAGCTTATTAGCCAGCTTTATCAGCAATTGAAATATCAGTTAGTGATATAGCATCCCATTATTGACTACTTTTGCAGTCTCAAATGGATCGTTATTGCACTTGCTATATCTGTATTTCATGCGATGATTTATCAACTATAGTTACTGGAGCACTCTCATCTAGTAGAATAATAAGCTATTAGATCGTGTTTTTACAAATGTTCAGTTTTATGCTTGAAAATTAACTAATACCAATAGTTTTACTAGTAATAGTAGTGCAGGATGGTTCGCCATATTGGTGCTCGCACCAGGCCTCCTAGCTTGTGTATTGTTACGGGTACTAGTATCTGTAAAATTTGTGCCTGTTGGCTATTCAATATTTGCTTCTAAAAATTCCTTTTAGAATTTATGTCTGGCGGAAGCATATATGACATTCTCCACAAGCAGACGCGGGTTTTTAAGCTATACTTGCTTTACTCCAAGTAGCAATTGATGTTTCTAAAAGAATGAACTACTTACACCAAAATGACATTATTCATCGTGATATAAAGAACGAGGTAAGTATTTTAGGCTCATGGCATCCCCTATTAGGGATAGCAGTTGGGTTGATTGTTAATGGGTATCAGACCTAAACCTAAGTATAGGTAATTAGGTATTTATTTAATAGGTTCAGTTCGAATATGAAATAGCATGTATGCTACTTGAGTCAAATTCGAATAGTATAGATCGGATACCCATTACCCAAACCTAATTATTTATATTTATAATTCAAGTTAGTGGCACTCATAACCTACTACCTAGCAGTACCCAGTACCCATTAACCCTATAACTCATTCCCCATCTCAGTCTCTATATTAGTAAATCCCTAATTTTTCTTCATTGTATCCACTGATTCCTCAAGTTAACCTAGTCACTGTCAGCCCACTGTTCACTGTGCCACTTGTCAACAATTGTTAGCCCGCCTTGATTTCATATATTGATGCGTTGCATTTACACCATATTTTTGCTTATATTTTACATGATATTTTGGGCTTAATTGAATGATTTTGTGTTGTTTTTAGTGTTTTTACTCTACTTTGCACGAAATCTTCATTTTTCTTGGTTTTTATGAAAATATAGGTAAAATGACTCAAAAATGATGGATTTCATGAGTTTTGAAACCAAGGCATGATTCCTAAGAAGATTGCGAGCTTACACGTCGAATTTGGAGTCAAAATAGTGAAGATCGCGACTTTCACGGCCTTGGCTTCGAAGGGCGGAAAACGGGCTAAGTCTAAAAGTCCATAGAAACTTTCACGGGTGAGGCCGTGAATCCTTCACGGTCCGTGAATATTTCTGTGCGCAAGAGTTTTTATACACAGAAAGAATTACGGCCGAAACTGTAAACTCATCACGAACGGTGAAAGTTTTCGCCTCTTCGCATATCTCACTCGATTCGACTCCAAACCGAACTAGAATTGAACCAAACTCTCTAGAAACCCTCCTAGATGGGTTCTATACTGATTAGACTATAAAAGGAAGGGTTTTGGTAGGGTTTCGGGGGCTTCTACGCATGAAAACAACAGGAGGCGGCGGCGACGGCGAGATTCAATTCCAAGGCAGAATTCCGGCGAGAGATCACGCAAAGGAGGGATTTGATCACTTCATCTTCATCACCAGATCAAGGGGAAGAGTTCTAAATACTTTCCTAGAGTCTCTTTGCATTATTTTAGAGAGATGACATGTTGAATTCATCGATGAACATGCTGTTTGTTATGAACATGAACGTGTAAACCATATTTTTGGGATTTGGGGAATAGCCCGTTGACAATTCATGGATTAAAAATATTGTTTTAAATCTTTTACATGAATTTTTATAGATTTGATTTGATTAGAATTGTGTTATTCTATAATTTACCTTGGCCACGTAATTTTACGTCTTAGACGTTACGAGAAGGACCGAGAGGTGAATTGCAACGTCAGATCTATTCTTTTCAAACCTACAAATCCAATCACGAGAGTAGTTTGGATTCGTTTGAAGGATTCCATGGTTTTTCACAAAACTTAATGGGTCTATTTATGTTAATTGTCACGAGAGTAGAGAATTAATATAAATAGATATACTAGATTACGCTTCGAGAGGAGGTAATCTGTACCTTAGGAAAAATCCCTTTCAAAACTATAACAATCTGTTTAAAGATTTATTTTTACTAAATTCATAATCGTCAATGTGGTGAAACCCCGAATCCTGATTTTATCTGAATTGATTTTTAGCCAAAACCCTAAAACAACCTTTTTGTTTTCTTGCATTAGAAGTTTTCAAAACAAAAACTACACTTTGAATCGTCTAGATATAGATCAATCGTGTAATCGGTACTTGACCACCTGATCCTCGTTGGGAACGATAATCTTTTTATTACTTCAATAAATCCGTGCACTTGCGGATCACTATCAAGTTTTTGGCGCCGTTGCCAGGGATCAGGCCAGTCAATATTGGTTTAATCGTGAGATTTATAGACTAGACATTTTTTTATTTATTTGTTTTTGTTTTTGTTTTTGTTTTTAATTTTTTATTTTATTTGTTTTTGTTTTTGTTTTTCTTGTTTTATTTCTTTTTTGCAATTTTTTATATAGTTAGTTTATTTTATTTTCCTCTTTTTGGATTAACACGTTGTATGAACAGGAGAACTCAAAAATCATTTGACTAGATATTTTACACTCTATTTTGCATCTCCTATTTATATTTTGTATTTTTGAATTTTATTGCATAAACTAAAAAATGATGTTTAATTAATGTCAACGGTCAGGTCAGACGTATGTGCCACCGGCGATGCAGACAAGAGAATATGGTACTGATTCAGTACAATCACTTGTAGCAAGGGTAAATTCTTTTTCTCAACACACTGAATATTTAAGAATGCAATATTCTATTATTTGTGATATTTGTGGTTCTCATGGGCATCATTTCAATGAATGTCAAGTAGGGATTCCTCCATGCTTTAACTTGCCTAGTACCTATAACCAAAGTTGGGAGGATCATCAAAACTATTTTTACCAGAATGACCCAGTTTTTATTTCACAATCAGACTTTAGTGAACCTCAAAATTCCAGTTTAGAAGTATTGCTTGAAAACACTCTAGCTGCTGTGAACAAACAAAGTGAGGATATTCATAGTATGATTTATGGCACTGACAAAAATGATATAGAGGATGGAATCTATGATAAATCTAAGAATTTTGTAGAGTTGGAACAATCATTAGTTATGACTCCTGATTGTGATTTACCTTCTTCAAATTTTAATGATTTTGAAAATTTTGATGATTGTGATTTACCTTCCTCAACACTTTACCAGCCATCCAGTCCCCTCTCACATAATGAAGTGTCTTGCAACACAAATACTTGGGACATGTTTGAAGAAAAATTTAAACTTTTGGAGTCTTGTGAAAAGAAAGATGATGAATTTAAGGATCCTCAAGAAAGAACTAATGAGATAGATGGGGATGAATTTGATAATGTTAGGATGGAATACGTCCCTTCATTTTCATATTACACCGCCACCATTGAAGAAAAAGAAATTGAGGAAAAAGATGAGGAAGAGGATCCTGAGCATATTACACCACCACTACCCTGTGAACCATCAATCCCTTTTCTCCGGGAAAATTCATTAGAAATTTACATGACAGATGATGAAGGTGATAATTTTAAGGATAATGATGATAAGGCAGATGAACTTTTATTTGAATCAAATGCTACCACAAGTACCCAAAGGATGATAACACATGAGATTCTTGATCAAATTGACATTGAGGTAAGAGAAAAGCCAAATTTGAAGTTTGAAAATTTCTTGAACAATTTAAGGCATGAATTTTTTGATCTTAATTTCAGTTTTCTTCCAAGGTATGAATTCTTTGATTTTAATTCTAATCTTCTTCCAGTTGCTAATGTAAATCTAAAGGAAGAATGCATGATTTTACTTTTGGATAAATACAGAAAAATTATTGAGTATTCTTTGCATTACTCTAACTTTTGTTTTTGTATTCATGTACTGGACACTGCAACCTGGAACCACCTGCTTAACTGGATATATTTGGTGGGCACACTTTTGAGACGAAGAAAAAGAAGAAGATTATATGCTCTCTACTATGGCACACATTCACCAACTCCACCATGACATGAAGCTGTGGTCAAGCTAATGACCTTAAACAAGCGCTTTTGAGAAGCAACCCAAAGTTTTTGAATTTTATTAATTTTTACATTCTTAGTTTTTAGTTTTTGATTTTATTTAAATTTTTAGGAATTTGTGCAGCATGTATTGATGAATTTTTATTGATGGAAAATCTTTTGATAAGTTGTTTTATTTGTAGGAATTTTTGGAGAATTTTTTATATATGAGAGAAAAGAGATTAATGAGACCATCACGGGTGCAGCCGTGAATCATATACCGACCGTGATTTTGATGATTTTCTTTGTGAGTATTGTAAATATGATTTTGATAGTGAAACATGACGATATTTAATGTTTGAAACTTGTTTACTATGTAAAATGCTAATATCTTTGATGTGATATAGTTTCTAGATTTTTCTATGTCATGTTTTCATTCTTTTGATATGATTATATAGGTTTTCGCCAACATTTTTTAAAGGAGATTTTTGCAAAATTTTTCTGAAATCTATCATTCACTGATTTAATTTTTATGTATATGCAACAATTTAAGTCTAGGGTATTCCTTCATGTTTTGTTTTTTCCTTCAAAACTTTATAGGTATGTATTTTGAATGTTTATGATTGTTAAGGATAATCAAATTTATTTTATCCTTAATTTTAAACTTATGAAACATTTTGAGTGATTGATTTGATGACTTAGGAAATTTTTGAAATTTTATATAGACTTAGATTGCTGAGTAAATTCAATTCTGGTATTGATAAAATGCATATGTGAATTGTTATATGTTCATAGGACACATGCATAGTATCTTTATACTTAAAATTTAATTTATCTATGTCTGCTTGATGGAAATTTTTATGAATAGAATTTGGTGATATTTATTTAACTGAGATTTGCTCCAACTCCTCTAGTTGAGAAATCTTAAGTCATGAGTTATACTATATCATCGTTTGGTATACTTTAAATCTGTTGTGATCAAGTAATAGAGAGAGAATTTTTAAATTAAATATTTAACCCTCTTGCAGAAAGATCAACAATGATTTAAATACCATGCCACTGACCGGCTTTCTCCAGAAAAAAAAAATAGAGAAAAAGAGAAAGCTGTAGGTTAAGTGGACAACTCCGCTGACTTTCATGATTGAGACTATGGGTTAAATTATATCACTCTGTGGTGTACTTTGAACAATGTTATGATACTACCAGGAAATGGCATATAACTGTTTAAATACCAAATTGCTTTAAAAATCTCTTATCTTTAACATCACTGAGATTCTTGAAATAAATTTTTGTCTGCTGAGTAAGATAGATTTATTAAATTGAAAGTATTTGATATTTAGTGTGTAAAGAATGAATATTATGACATGAATTATAGATTTTATCTTCCATGGATTGTAACCTCTTAGGAATTTATTTCTATTATGATTTTTTTTTCTTGAATTACTTGAGTTAGAAAGATTGATTGCTTAAATTGTGGACTAAGGATGTTATTAGGGGCAAAAACAAATGAGTGTTCCTTATCTTTACATTCTCCATACATATTAGAGTATTGTTTGAGGATAAGCAAAATTTTAAGTCTAGGGTTTCTGATGCGTTGCATTTACACCATGTTTTTGCCTATATTTTACATGATATTTTGGGCTTAATTGAATGGTTTTGTGCTGTTTTTAGTGCTTTTACTCTACTTTGCACGGAATCTTCACTTTTCTTGGTTTTTATGAAAATGTAGGTAAAATGACTCAAAAATGATGGATTTCACGAGTTTTGAAGCCAAAGCATGATTCCTGAGGAGATCGCGAGCTTACACGTCGAATTTGGAGTCAAAATAGTGAAGATCGCGACTTTCATGGCCTTGGCCGTAATTACTAGGCCGGCCGTGATTTTTGGCTTCGAAGGGCGAAAAAATGGCTAAGTCTAAAAGTCCACAGAAACTTTCACGGGTGAGGCCGTAAATCCTTCATGGTCCGTGAATATTTCCGTGCGCAAGAGTTTTTATACACATAAAGAATTACGGCCGAAGCCGTAAACTCATCACGAGCGGTGAAAGTTTCCACCCCTTCGCATATCTCACTCGATTCGACTCCAAACCGAACCAAAATTGAACCAAACTCTCTAGAAACCTTCCTAGATAGGTTCTATACTGATTATACTATAAAAAGAAGGGTTTTGGTAGGGTTCGGGGGCTTCTACGCACGAAAACAACAGGAGGCGGCAGAAACGGCGAGATTCAATTCCAGGGCAGAATTCCGGCGAGAGATCACGCAAAAGAGGGATTTGATCACTTCATCTTCATCACCAGATCAAGTGGAAGAGTTCTAAATACTTTCCTAGTGTCTCTTTGCATTATTTTAGAGAGATTACATGTTGAATTCATCGATGAACATATTGTTTGTTATGAACATGAACATGTAAACCATATTTTTGGGATTTGGGGAATAGCCCGTTGACGATTCAGGGATTAAAAATATTGTTTTAAATCTTTTACATGAATGTTTATAGATTTGATTTGATTAGAATTGTGTTATTCTGTAATTTACCTTGGCCACGTAATTTTACGTCTTAGACGTTGTGAGAAGGACCAAGAGGTGAATTGCAACGTCAGATCTATTCTTTTCAAACCTGCGAATCCAATCACGAGAGTAGTTTGGATTCGTTTGAAAGATTCCATGGTTTTTCACAGAACTTAATGGGTCTATTTATGTTAATTGTCACAAGAGTAGGGAATTAATATAAATAGATACCTGATTACGCTTCGAGAGGAGGTAATCTGTACCTTAGGAAAAATTTCTTTCAAAATTATAATAGTCTATTTAAAGATTTATTTTTACTAAATTCATAGTCGTCAATATAGTGAAATCCCGAATCCTGATTTTATCTAAATTGATTTTTAGCTAAAACCCTAAAACCACCTTTTTGTTTTCTTGCATTAGAAGTTTTCAAAACAAAAACTACACTTTGAATCGTCTAGACATAGATCAATCGTGTAATCGGTACTTGACCACCTTATCCTCATTGGGAACGATAATCTTTTTATTACTTCGATAAATCCGTGCACTTGCGGATCACTATCACATACCATCACCACACTCCAACAAAAAATCTAGGTTAGGTGGAGGTGAGGTGGGAACATGGAGGCGAGATGCCAGAGGCGGGGGTGCCATTAAACATGAAGGCAAAGAGTCAGAAGTGGGGTGAGGGGTGAGGTTAGGAGAAAGTGGCGGGGTGGGGGAAGGTGCAGCATCGGCAAGAAGCAAAGAGTGAGGGGTGAGGGTAGGAGGAAGGGGGTGTCGGTGAGGGGGAGTAGGGGGAAGGGTGACGTCGACGAGGGGGAGCAGGGGTGAGGGTCGAGGGTAGGAGGAAGAGGGCACCGATGAAGGGGAGCAGGAGGAAGGGCAGCATCGACAATGTGCAAGGGGTGATGGGCAGATGGCATCAAAGACAAGGTGAGGCTAAGGGCGGTAGGCAGCAAGGGAAGTGGGGATGAGGGGTGGGCAAGGGCAAGCGGTGTTTGTGAGGCAGGTTAGGATAGGGAAATATTTGGGTAGATAGTTATCAAGTTTGGTAGTAAAAATATTAATAGTGTCAAGTTCGGGAAGCAGTTTAGAGAAAAAATAGAATAGATAATTAAGGTAGAGTAAAAATAGCAAAAATCCTAACTACTGTCATCCCTATCTGTTACGAGGTTTTCTGTATTAAATGTGACTGTAATTTTCCTGCAATTGCTGCAACAAAAGCTGACAAACTTGAGCTCAGGACCGAATACGTGTACCTGATCTCCGTCCAATAGATAAATAAAAGAACGTTCTGAGTTTTCTAGGCCTGAAATGATTTTCCTTTTTGTCAATTCGACCTACGATTCCAAAGAATGCACATCCAAAACTAGCGGAGCTGATTGTGAAATGTTGGCAGCAAGACCCAGCCGACAGACCTAATTTTCCACTCGGTCAAATAAAAGGAGTAGATGCTCCTGCTCCAAACCAGAGCTTTTTTCACCTTTTTCTTTTTCTTTCGCTATAACTGAGGTTATAACATTGACTTCCAAAATCCAAGCCGTAAACAGAATCAACACTGCAAGGTCCACAACCACAAGGTGATTCATCGATTGGCAACCAACAGCGGTTACCACAAGTCAAACCCAAACGTAGGTGCTACTGTTCTGAAAGCTCCGCAACAAGGTGATATTTAGAATGGTCAATCAAAAGATTTAATCACATGAGTCAAACACAGATTCAGAAGCCTCTCAGACCCCAAAAAATCAACCAACCTAATTCAGCTGTTTCATCTGCTGCCACCTCGCAAATCTAATACCAAATCAAAATCAATTTGGATTTTGCACACTTGTAAAAGAGAGAAACTCTATAGCTCAAATACGAAATCTCTACCCAGCCATGAATTTAAAATGTCTTATAATGCTAAAAAATAATCATTTGAATGGGAAAGTTTCCATCGTTCCAAATCATGCCCACCATTGGTGCTCTAAACTAGATTCAGCGAGTTCCATTCTTGAATTTTTACGCTCGCTTTGCCTCTTCACACCATTGGTGCCTCTTGTTCTTCCAATACCAAGCTTTGGTAGACCTCGATTCAATCCCTCCAGTAAAAGGCAGGCCTTGCACAACTTCTGTGATTCACAGTAACAACCACTGAGTATATCACACAGTTCTGAAAAACAAGTACATCATGCAAAAGTAATGCTTCAAACATGAATTATTTTCTACTTTTACAAGCACTATACTACTATGTTGCCATGCTTAATTACAGGTATGCAATTACAACGCCCGCATAAAGGTCCCGACCATTGTAGTTTCACTATTTCAGATAAGGAAGATGATGTACCAGATAAGCAGCAGACATTACAAAACAAACCGATAAAGCGTCAAAATCTATGTCTAATATAAGCATGACCTGATCATAATTCATAGTAAAGAAGTAATAAAGCCTCCACATCCAATTGTCAGTCATATGAAGAATCCCCCACCTCATTCTTTTTCAAAGGCAGCTACTTGCCCTCTCTTGGCATCCTTCCCTTTAATGACGACTCAAGAGTGATGGTTGTGGTCCTCTCGTTTCAGTCCACTGTTGTAGGGTTTGTATCGAGGACAAAGTAGGGACCATGGGGCTTCCATTAGCAATGTGGTTCATGCACTTACATATTCTCTCATCCCGCTTCCCATGGGACTTCCATTAGCGGATGACATTGTTGTAGCTGTCCAAAAGTCAGCTTTGGAATTGAGAAGTTGGAAGTCATCGCTATCTCACCCTGGGGTATTCTTCACTCCTTCCTTTGGCCTATGGGATCCCCCAGGGTTGACCCTTGACCTTGCAATTTTCCTTGCCCTCCCCCTGGTCCTACAAGATTTGGGAGCGTTTCTACACCTAATAGGGCATTGAGTACTCTCTGCCTTCAAAAGAGTAGTGGGTGGGGGCCTAAAAACATTGCTTCTGAGCAAAAACATGTTCTTGAGCACGTGTAGTTGTCATTTAGCCATGAGAAGCTAGTATGAGTACTTCACCAAAGGAGCTTTAAGGAGAACATCTTTGGGCCCACTCCCTCATGGATTTCCAAGGGTGACTCCCTTTCCAATCAAGTAGGGTGTTAGCCATGTGAAGATACTTCAAAGACTTCGATGTTTATGCCCAGGATCATTGTTAACCACCTACAGGTTCTGAAGTCATGGCACCATAATCAGTAGCCACAAGTTAGATTTTACCATCTGGCTGTCTAGGTAAACATCTTTGATCTACTATTTAACAGGTGGACTCCCAAGTTGGTTGGTCATGTGGCTAATACTATTAGGAAGTTGTTGTCCATGGACTAACTCATGGTTGAGCATCTCTAGTTCACTTAACCCGGCGTATGAATTGAGAATGACCTCACGGCCGTTCTTTCGTCCCAGGTCCAAGTGGCATTGAAACGTTTTCACAGGTCAGTTTGAGGACGATAGCAAGCCAATCAAGTGTGACCATCGGACCATCTTTGGCCATGCAACAAATTCACGTTAGGCTGACTAGCTCACATAAGCCGAAAGGGAGGACCGTAGTTAGCACAGAAGAGTGCTTGACACCCTTAAACCAAGCCCTAGTGAGCATGAATGTAGCCTCATCACCCCTCCAATTGAGACAAGCTGCAGATCTCATTAGAAAATGCGCCTAACCAATCAAGAATGCGCCTAACCAATCAAGGCGTACTCATATTCATGGCTTAGTGAACAAGATTCGGGGGAGGTGAGTGGATCCTCTCTCCCAAGAGTCCCCTGAAAAGTGGTACAATGTCCTGATAAGGATCCTTCGAGGAGTAATCCAACATTATAATGATGGATCGTTCTTGTTGGTTGAACTCCCACATCATGTATAGGTGAAGGTGTCGGTCACCAAGCACTCTAATTACCTGTGATTTTCCCTTAGGGACTGTGATAGGGATCAGAGTCAGACTCCGGCAGTCTAAAAAAACTCGACGAATATTATAACGACTTTAGGATTGACCCAGCTGATGACATTTATGACGACCCTGATTTTTGCACGTTTTCCCATGGCTACTGATATTATGATGCTGATGACACACTCCCTTATGACGGCTAATGTTGATGCTGACACATCTTTCTGTGGCAACTTACATCATTAAGCTTGAAAATATTTTGTTAGAAGCTGTAATTTTATTTTATTTTGTTAATGGTTGGATCTAAAGCATGTGTTACGATTTGAATCATTCGAACAGCTTTAAATATGTATCTGTTCTGTTATAGGTGGCAATCTTGAATAAATTTAAATTAAGCTTTGTGTTATTTTTAAGTTAGTTGTTCCTTCAATATCGTTTTTTCTCTCGTACGTCGTATCTCTGCTCCACCACCTCCATTTGCTAGGATCACCCACGTACGCCTCGATTTCACCTGAACCACCATCGATAGCTTTTGTCCGTCGCCCATGTTCCCCTCGCTCGTTTCGCAGCCGCCCCTTTCTCCGCATCGCCTCCGCCCGGCGTCGATCCAATCCAAATCCAATGCAGACTTCGCTTGCAAAGGGGTAGAGGTACAAGCTTGTGTCGCTGCCCTGCAACTGAGCTAATGCCAGCATCGATCGACATGACGCTCCTATGCCACCGCCCCTTCGCCGACCTGCTCCCACCGCCTTAGCTCTGTCCCTTCGCCGACCAGCCCACCGCCTTAGTTCCGTGCCTTCAAGGAAGGTAGCGACGGAAGCAAAGTCGGCAAGACAACCGACTGACTGAGCAGGAATCCAGAGAAAAACAAAATAAAAAGCAAGAAAAAAAAGAAAAATAAAAGAAACACACACAAACAACTACACCGGCCCCCGAATAACCCAGCCCACTTTCCTCAACTAGACCATCCTAGCAGTAGTCCAGCCCAGTAATCCAGCTGAAGCTCAGATCCACCAATCCAGCTTAAACTCGGCCCAAGCCCATCGGCAGCAGCTACCCCAACCTAAGAGAAAATTTAGTTTCTTTGGTTTGGCGCACACAGGTATTATTTACTTGTTTTACAATTCATATTAGATCTATACTCACGCACAACTTAGCAGGTTATGCCATTTTATTATTTTTATGATTAGATAATGTTTGTCCACTGTTACTTGCCTATTATTGCTTAGGGAGATTTTCATTACTTGTGCTAATAGCGATCTCTTATCATTCGTTAACCCCTTTCCCTATTACTTGACTATTAGTGCGATCATGGCCCCATTACTACATTAGAAAGGGGGTGAATTTCAGTCTTGCCGCTCGCGCTTTCCAAACAATTAAGGAACGTATGACCTCTGCACCAGAAAGGGAGATTTTTCTAAGGTGTTTGAGGTAATGTGTGACACATTTAGCTTAGGAATAGTTGGTACTTTGAGCTAAGAAGGTCACCCCATAGACTTCTTTAGTGAAAAGCTTAATGAAGCCAAACTCAAGTACTCTACTTATAACAAGAAATTCTACGCCGTTGTCCATTGTCCAGTCCTTGTGCCATTGATGACATTATCTATTACATCAAGATTTTGTCCTTTATAGCAACCACCAGGCTCTATCGTACCTCAACACCCAAAAGAAGTTAAACACGAGACATGTTAAATGGGTTGAATACTTATAACAATTCTCGTTTGTTGTCAAACATAAGTCAGGTAAAGAAAATAAAGTCGTGGATGCCCTTAGTCGAGCCCATTTTCTGCTTAGTACTATGCGCTTTAAGATTGTTGGCTTTGATTAGTTACAAAAATATCTATACCGACTATCCAGATTTTGCCGACACCTATAGTCCATTGTCCAACAATCAATCCGACAACCCTAGTTTTACGTTTCGAAACGGGTTCCTATACCACGGATCTCACATATGCATCTCTCGTTCGTCCATGCGTGATTTCCTTATTTGGGAATCGCACACTGGGGGAACCGTGGCCACCGTGGGTGTGACCGAACCACTTAGTGGCTGATAGGTTCTATTGGCCATGACTTGCTTTAGATGTCGCGTGCATCGTTCGACACTGTGGAGTGTGTCAACGGATGAAAATTCAAAAACATAACGCATGCATGTATACTCCTTTGCCAATCCCTTATGTCCCTTGGCAGGCCGTTAGTATGGATTTTGTGTTAGGTTTGCTATGCACCCGAGCTCGTAATGATTCCATTTTAGTCGTCGTTGACTGTTTTTCAAAGGACCATTTCATACCTTGCCCAAGACGACCTATCACGTGGCTACCCTCTTCTTTAGGGAAATTGTTCGTCTACATGGCATACCTCGGACTATCATATCATACCAAGATTTACGCTTTGTGAACTATTTTTGGAAAAGTTTGTGGGCTTTGTTAGGAACCAAACTGCAATTCTCCTCTGCCTACCACCCCCAAATTGACGGACAAACCGAAGTAGTCAATAGAAGTCTAGGCAACTTGTTGAGATATCTTATAGGCGACTGTGTCACCACCTAGGATCAAATTTTCCCTACTGCCGAATTTGCATTCAATAGTGCTATGAACAAAACAACTAATCTCAGTCTCTTTTAGATTGTTCTTGGCCTCCAACCCAATAAGCCTATTGACCTACTACCTCTACTAGCATCCTCTCGCACTTCCGAGCTGACCTAAGCCTTTGCTAGACATATCTGAGAGAGAGCTCCATACTGAGATTCGGCACAAAATCTCTTGTAGCAATGACATGTACAAGAATATGGTAGATAAGCATCGTAGGTTCCAGTGGGAGATAGAGTGATAGTAAGATTGAGAGCTAAGAGATCTCCCTAAGGATATGTTCAAAAGCTACATGCAAAAAGTATAGGTCCATACATGATTACTCATAAGATAAGTGATAACGCCTATATCTTGGACCTGCCAAAGACTCTGGGTATCAACGTTATCTTTAATGTTGAAGACATCTCGCTTTATTATTCACCCACAGATCAGATGGAAGACATAGCTGTCCCACCACTTCTCATAGTTCCCTTGCCCTCAAAGCATACAGTTGAGTGCATCATTAATGGCCAGATCATTTTCCATCCAGACAATCAAGAACATCGGTATCTCGTGAAGTGGGTAAGTCAACTAGATACAGAGAATGCATGGATTTCAGAAGAAAAATTACTTGAGCTCGCACTAGACCTTCTAGATCAGTACCTCGAGCATCATTCACCGGAGGTAAATTCTCCCCCGCCCGAGGGAATAGATAGGGATCAAAGTTAGATCCGGTTGTCTAAAAGAACTCGACGAATACCATCACGACTTCAAGATTGATCCAACCGACGACAATTATGATGATGTTGACTTTTGCACATTTTCCCACGATGGCTAATATTAAGACACTGACGACACAATCTTCTACGACGGCTGATGTTGATGCTAACACGTCTTTCCATGGCGATTTACATCATTGCGCTTGAAAATATTTTGCTAGAAGCAGTAATTTTATTTTATTTTGTTAACGGTTGTATCTAAAGAATGTGTTACGATCTGAACCGTTCGAACAACTTTAAATATGTATCTGTTCTATTGTAGAAGGCAATCTTGAATGAATTTGAATTAAGCTTGTGTTATTTTGAGTTAGTTGTTGTTTCGATATTGTTCTTCCTCTCGCACGTCGTATCTATGCTCCGCCACCTCCATTCACCAGGATCACCCACGCACGCCTTGCACACCTCGATTTCGCCCGAACCACCATCGCCAGCTTCTGTCTGTCACACCTATTCCCCTCACACGTTCGGTCGCAACCTCTTTCTTCGCATCGCCTCCACCTGACATCAACCCAGTCTGGATCCAACACCGACTTCGCTTGCAAAGGGGTAGAGGAACAAGCTTGTGTCGCTGCCTTCACTTGCAAAGGAGCGGAGATATGATGTACGAGAAGAAGAACAATATTGTAGCAACAACTAACTCAAAATAACATAAGCTTAATTCAAATCCATTCAAGATTGCCCTCTACAACAGAACAGATACATATTTAAAGTTATTCGAAAGGTTTAGATCGTAACACATGCTTTAGATCCAACCGTTAACAAAATAAAATAAAATTACAGCATCTAGCAAAATATTTTCAGGCACAATGATGTAAGTCATCACGGAAAGACATGTTGGCATCAACATCAACCGTCGTAGGAGATTGTGTCGTCAGTGTCATAATATCTATTGCCATGGGAAAACGTGTAAAAATTAGCGTCATCATAATTGTCGTTGCTGGGTCAATCCTAAAGTCTTGATGGCGTTTGTCGAGTTCTTTTAGACCGCCGGATCTAACTCTGATCCCTATTAATTCCCCGGGCTGGGGAGAATTTACCTCTGGTGAATGATGCTCGAGGTACTGATCTAGAAGGTCTAGTGCAAGCTCAAGTAATTCTTCTTCTGAAATCCATGCATTCTCTGTATCTAGTTGACTTACCCACTTCACAAGATATTGATGCTCTTGATTGTCTGGATGGAAAATGATCTGATGATCAATGATACACTCAACTGTATGCTTTGAAGGCAAGTGAACTATGGGAAGCGGTGGGACAACTATGTCTTCCATCTGATCTATGGGTGGATAATAGAGCGAGATGTCTTCAACATTAAAGATAGTGCTGATACCCAGTCTTTCGCAGGTCCACGACATAGGCATTATCACTTATCTTATGAGTAATTATGCATGGATCTATACTTTTCGCATGCAGCTTTTTAACAGATCTTGGGGGAGGTCTCTCAGCTCTCAACCCTACTATCACTTTATCTCCCTCTTGAAAATTGTGGAACCAATGATGCTTATCTGCCATGTTTTTGTACATGTCATTGCTACAAGAGATTTTGTGTCGGATCTCAGTATAGAGCTCTTGGATATGTCTAACAAAGGCTACGGCTGACTCGGAAGTGCGAGAGGATGCTGGTAGAGATAGCAAATCAATAGGCTTATTGGGTTGCATGCCAAGAACAATCTAAAAGAGACTTGAGACCAATTGTTTTGTTCATAGCACTATTGAATGCAAATTCGGCAGTAGGTAAAATCTGATCCCAGGTGGTGACACAGTCGCCTATAAGATATCTCAACAAGTTGCCTAGACTTCTATTGACTACTTCGGTTTGTCCGTCGGTTTGAGGGTAGTAGGTAGAGGAGAATTGCAGTTTGATTCCTAACAAAGCCCACAAACTTTTTCCAAAAATAGTTCATAAAGTATAAATCTCAGTCTGACGTGATAGTCCGAGATATGTCATGTAGACGAATAATTTCCCTAAAGAAGAGGGTAACCACGTGATAGGCATCTGCCATCTTTTGGTAAGGTATGAAATGGGCCATCTTTGAAAAACAGTCAACAACGACAAAAATGAAATCATTACGAGCTCGGGTGCATGGCAAACCTAACACAAAATCCATACTAACGTCCTGCCAAGGGGCATAAGGGATTGGCAAAGGAGTATACAAGCATGTGTTATGTTTCGGAGTTTTCATCCGTTGACACACTCCACAATGTTGAACAATGCCCGTGACATCTAAAGCAAGTTATGGCCAATAGAACCTTTCAACCACTAAGTGGTTCGATCACGCCCACGATGTCGTGGTCCCCCAGTGTGCAATTCCCAAATGTGGAAATCGTACATGGACGAACGAGGGATGCATAAGCGAGATCCGTGGTTTAGGAACCCACCTCGCAAAGTAAAACTAGGGTCGTTGGGTTGATCGTTGGACAATCAATTATAGGTGTGGGCAAAATCTGAATAGTCGGGATAAACATTTTTTAACTAATCAAAGCCAATAATCTCAATGCGGTACTAAGCAGAAAATGGGCTCGACTAAGGCCATATGCGACTTTATTTTCTTCATCTGACTTATATTTGACAACAAACGAGAATTGTTACAAGTATTCAACCCATTTAGCATGTCTCATGTTCAACTTCTTTTGGGTGTTGAGGTAGGATAGAGCCTGGTGGTTGCTAAAAAGGATAAAATCCTAATGTAATACATAATGTCGCCAGTGGTGCAAGGACTAGACAACGTTGTAGAATTTCTTGGTATAAAACTAGGGTCGTTGGGTTGATCGTTGGACAATCAATTATAGGTGTGGGCAAAATCTGAATAGTCGGGATAAACATTTTTTAACTAATCAAAGCCAATAATCTCAATGCGGTACTAAGCAGAAAATGGGCTCGACTAAGGCCATATGCGACTTTATTTTCTTCATCTGACTTATATTTGACAACAAACGAGAATTGTTACAAGTATTCAACCCATTTAGCATGTCTCATGTTCAACTTCTTTTGGGTGTTGAGGTAGGATAGAGCCTGGTGGTTGCTAAAAAGGATAAAATCCTAATGTAATACATAATGTCGCCAGTGGTGCAAGGACTAGACAACGTTGTAGAATTTCTTGGTATAAAACTAGGGTCGTTGGGTTAATCGTTGGACAATCAATTATAGGTGTGGGCAAAATCTGAATAGTCGGGATAAACATTTTTTAACTAATCAAAGCCAATAATCTCAATGCGGTACTAAGCAGAAAATGGGCTCGACTAAGGCCATATGCGACTTTATTTTCTTCATCTGACTTATATTTGACAACAAACGAGAATTGTTACAAGTATTCAACCCATTTAGCATGTCTCATGTTCAACTTCTTTTGGGTGTTGAGGTAGGATAGAACCTGGTGTCGCTAAAAAGGATAAAATCCTAATGTAATACATAATGTCGCCAGTGGTGCAAGGACTAGACAACGTTGTAGAATTTCTTGGTATAAGTAGAGTACTTGAGCTTGACTTCATTAAGCTTCTCACACAAGAAGGAACATTTCTTAAGGTTCACATACAATTTCTCAACTCGGAGAGTTTCAAAGGTTAGTCGAAGATGCTCTAAATGGTCCTCTCGGACCGGGTCTTGCGGTAAATCAAAATATCATTAAAATAAATAACAAGGAATTTGCCTAAGTATGGTCGCAGGACTTGAGTCATTATTCGCATGAATGTGGAAAGGGCATTAGAAAGACCAAAGGGCATAACATGCCACTCGTACAAGCCGTCTTTGGTCTTAAAAGTTATTTTCCATTCATCGCCGTGGCGGATTCTGATCCGATGATATCCGCTCCGTAAATCAAGTTTAGAGAACCAAGTCAATCCAGACAGGAGGTCGAGCATTTCATCAAAGCGTGGAATAGGGAACCTATACTTGACTCTGATACACATCCGCCAACTCCCATCCTTTTTAGGGGTTAGGAGAGTAGGGACAACACATGGACTTAGGCTTTCCTATATAAAGCCTTTGTGAAGTAGGTCATTGACTTGTCGTTTCAACTCGGGATGCTCCGTCAGAGTCATGCGATAGTGAGGAAGGTTTGGTAAGGATGATCCTAGAACTAAGTCAATAGTGTGCTGAATGTCACGAAGGGGTGGGTAGCTCATCAGGGAGCTCCTCAGGGGTGAGATCAATATACTGAAAGAGTAAACTCTGAACATCTGAGTTCACCGTCATATCAAGATCAGGAGTGACCTCCTTAATCAATAAGGTGTACATGACGTTGGTCTCGCAGATGGCTAACAAGAAAGGTTTGGGCCTTAGGATATTCAGAGTTGGGTTGCTGGATGGGGCTGTTTTGACTACACCCTTAGGAGTCGTAGCTCGCAACTCCTTAGGAGAGGAGGGTCTCAACCGTATCTTCCGACCTTCATGCTCAAAGATGTATGTGTTATCACAACCAAAATGCGTAACATTAAGGTTGTATAACCACGATCGACTGAGAAGGACATGAGCGACATCCATAGTCAGCACGTTGCACCAAACTTGATCTGAGTAGGTAGCAAGATTCAAGAGAACCTTGCATCGGTGTGTCACTGGGATGTTTGACTGGTCAACCCATGCAACCAAGTAAGGTTTCAGATGGGGTTCAGGCTATAAACCAAATTTGTGATGGCAATCCGAGATACAACATTCAGGCTACTACCACCATCTATGACTATTTTGCAGGCATGATCATTACACTTAGTGTACTTGTAGAAAATACTAGTTCAACACCAATCCTTAGTGGGTTGGGGTTGAACTAGTATACAGCGAAATATAGCAATGGTGGGTTGGGTCTCTGTTGGTTCCAGTTCGTCATCACTATTGGTTTGCTCGCCTAATGAATGGTCGTCGTAGTTGTTTTGCTATTCTGGGTCTCAAGGGAGTGAACTTCCCTCTTCGGTGTACAAGGCTCGATGAGGGCAATTAGCAACTAAATGACCCAGATTATGGCTATTATAGCATTCAACCTGCTTTGCCTCCCTAACAACAGACTTAGGGCCTGTTTGGCCCCGCTCAAAGTTCTTTCAGTCCGGAATCCAAGACAGGAAAAGCCAAAGTTAAAAAAGGCACATTTTCTAGCTTTTCAAACTTTTGGAGCTTTCATTCACCTTGAAAGTTGTGCTGCAGCTGATTTACAATGGGGCCAAACAGGCCCTTACCCTTGTCAAACATAGGTAGACGATGAGAGAGTGGTGGGTTCGTTGGTCGAAGTTGTGAAGGTCGCATGACATGTTCAAAAGGCCTCCTTGTTGGGGCAGCGAGTGGTGGACGCCTAGACTCAATCTTATGGTAATGCTCAATCTCACAGGCTTGTTGAAAGGTAACCTCGAGGATCTCAATGGTGTCACCATTTCTCGGCGAACTTCGGACCGAAGCCCTTGTTCCAATCGAGCTAGGGTGAATTCGGGGTCTTCCTGGACATCACATCGAATCTTGAGTTCATCGAAATGAACCATGTATTCTTGAACAGAGCTGGAGCCCTGAAGAATACTATTATATTGTTCCAACAATTGTCTCCTAAAGTGGTGAGGTACATGCTTCTCTCGAAGTTTGTACATCATCTCATCCCAACGATCTATAGGGGGCTGACGACTGCGTTCAAGATGACGCTCTACATTAATCCAATAGAGCTTAGCCGGTCCGATCAGACACATGCTCACAAACCTGACTTTGCAATTCTCAAGCATAGAGCACAAATTGAAATAATGCTCTAAGGACATAAGCCAATCTAAGAAGATACAGGAATTCAAGCTGCCATCAAAGAAGGGTGGGTTAAGGCGAATTGTTCGAATGACATCATCATCCTCATGATCGCGACGTGCAATCCTCTCTATGGGGGGCTCCTTAGGTGGTGGGGTGCATCCATCTCTCAATCAGATCAGATAAAGGCTCAGGCCTAAGACGATTTTTGTCAGGAATAACCCTTGGGTTCAACCGACGTGCTTCTATTCTAGGCTCAAGTGGGGGCCGATCAACTAGGGACACTCGTGGACGAGGTGAAATCTAGGTGGCCTCTAGACGGTCCAATCGACTATCAAAACGCTCAAAGCGCTCCTCATGTTGATCCAATCGGGTAATGATGGTGTCGAATTGTGCATTCATTTGTGCCATGAGTTGAGTTTAGTTAACTGATCAGGTTCACTGGCAGAGGCTCATTCAGGGGACGAAGGAGGTTGGTAGGTGGTGGATGATCTAGTAGTTATAACCATGGTTTGGTTAAGTGAACCGAGGTTTGCTTTGATACTAAGTTGATGGAGAGGTAATAGGGAAAGGGGTTAAGGAATGAAAGGAGATCACTATTGGCACAAATAATGAAAATTTCCCTAAGCAATAATAGTCAAGTAACAGGACACAAGCATTATCTAATCACACAAATAATAAAATGGCAAGATTTGCTAAGTTGTGCATGAGTATAGATCTAATATAAATTGTAAAATAAGTAAATAATACATGTGTGATCCAAACCAAAGAAACTGGACTTTCTCTAGGCTAGGGCAGGTGCTGCAGATGGGCTTGGGCCGGGCCTAAGCTGGACTAGTGGATCTGAGCTTCAGCTGGATTACTGGGCTGGACTACTACTAGGAAGGTCCAGTTGAGGGAAGTGGGTTGGACTATTTGGGGGGCCAATGCAGCTATTTGTGTGTTTATTTTATTTTTCTTTTTGTCCTTAGCTCTTTTTCTTTTTTTTCCCCGGATTCCTACTCAGTCAGTCGACTATCTTGCTGACTTTGCTTCCATCGCCGCCTTCCTTGAAGGCGCAGAGCTACACTAGGCTGACCGACTGAGCAAGAAAAAGTCGGCAAGATAGCCGACCGACTGAACAGGAATCCGGAGGAAAAAAAAGAAAGAGCAAGGAAAAAAATAAAAATAAAAGAAACACACAAACAGCTACACTGGCCCCCGAATAGCCCAGCCCACTTTCCTCAACTAGACCTTCCTAGCAGTAGTCCAGCTCATTAATCCAGCTAAAGCTCAGATCCATCAGTCCAGCTTAGGCCCGGCCCAAGCCCATCTGCAGCAACTGCCCTAGCCTAAGAGAAAATCTAATTTTTTTGGTTTGACGCACACAAGTATTATTTACTTATTTTACAGTTCGTATTAGATCTATACCCATGCACAACTTAGCGGATACTGCTATTTTATTATTTGTGTGATTAGATAATGCTCGTCTCCTATTACTTTACTATTATTGCTTAAGGAGATTTTCATTACTTGTGCCAATAGCGATCTCCTATCATTCCTTAACCCTTTTCCCAATTACGGTATTACCCCTCCATTCTTATTACTAGGAAGGATTTTAGGAGGGAAGGAATTAGTATTAGAAAAATCCATCGTTTACTAAGACAGACAGATCTAAAACAAGGGAAAGTTGGAGGGATAGATGAGGGCAAAATCTTTCGTTTCTAATATGTCCAAATCAGGTGGATTTACGACGCATGAGGCGCTGCCGTTGAAGCTACTTGCCGTTGGAGCTACTGTCGCCACCACCACTCGTCCGATCTCCTCCCCTCCTTCGACGCTCGTCCCTGCCTCCGTCGACACTCACGACCGCTGCTCAGCTTCCCCTCCCTCGACGCTCGTCCTCCCCTCCGTCGATGCTCGTAGCTACCGCTCAACCTCCCCTCCCCTCCCCTCCCTCGATGCTCACCCTCGCCTACTCACTGCTTGCAGCCGCTGCTACTCATCCTCATCTGCTCACCCTCGCCTGCTCAACGCTCACAGATGTCGTTGCTCACTGCCGATGCCCGTTCACATACGTTGGATATGTGACTCCAACATTCCTCCCTTCCCAAAATCCCTTCCATCTTAAAATCCCGTCCGCTCTAGTAAACAGAGCCTTAGAAATCAAAGTCTCATCTTCAAAGATCTCTTCCATGGTATAATCTTTATTCATAGGGTATACTTGATTCCACTATCCATCTGGGGCATATAGTGCGACCAATTTGTATCGATCCAACCATTTGCCGATACTAGTATATAGTTGGTATAGGTATATATATAAAACCAAAACCTTGATTCATAGGGTGGTTCTAATCTCTGCGGGATCATGCGGCTTAACTTCCAACAGTTAGAGGTTTTTAACCAAATTATCTCTAGAGTATTTCATGTTAGTTGGCACTAATCATCCCTCTTAAGTCTTTGTTGTGCTTTCATGCAGCTCGCATACAGGGATTTAGGCAATACCACATAAAACCTCAATTCCTACTAACAGACTTTTATACACGACATTCTTCTTGAGGGATAGGCATAGGTATATCATACATAGACTCAAGACCAATCTTAGAAAGTGAACCAAGGATCTCATGTGGTGAAATGGAGCCAGGCAAATCGAGGTCCAAAAAGAATCGAGTTAGTTTAGAGACTCCTATTGTCCTCCCTGTTGAACCTGGAGTTACACAAAGTCGAGGTTAAACAAGAGGAGGTTCATCTGGATAAGGATAAGGCTATGCACAAGTAGAAATAAAGTGACTTTACATACTTCTACCACACCTGATTCAGTGAGGGGTAGAAATTTTATCTACTAGATTGCAAAAAAAAAAAAAAAAATGAAATGGTCAATGAGAAGTGTCACTAGAGGAAATTGAGGCTTGGCAAAAATAATATCCATAGAACTAGCCAAGACTCCTTCTAAAGAAGGTGAATACAGCATTTATTGCTTTTACGCCCAAGGAGATTTTAGATATTACATACTATTTTAGTTTAGAAAATAATATATTGCTTCGATACAAGATCATTGCAAATCTGGTTACAACAATCCTCCTATATATCATTAAGCTCTCCTAGTGTCACACCTTGAATTTGGGTAATAAATTTTTAACAAATTTAATCGCACCCAATCATGCCCATGCAAAGATTAAACGGTCAAAACCACTGATCCAAGGGCGACCGGCAGGAGCACATCCCCGACACGCTCCTCAACCTATCGCAGACGGCCACCTGGACTCTCGTCACTACTAGTCGTAAACCACCATAGGTCTACTGAGGACCGCTGCACGATTCAGCTCCAAAGTACAACTAGTACATCACCCGAGATTCGACGCCGATGTAGCGCGTGTACAAGTCCGGTACACCGGAATAGCAACAGAACCACGCACAGGCGACAGCATACACACACAGAAGAATGACATCACGCAGGACGTCAGGCACATGCCCAAATCCCGAACGGACAGCACGCACAAGGCCAGCGCACTTGACCGGAGCGCAAAAAGGGGCAAGGAGTTACTGACCGAGAAAAACTCGGCTGGGAGCGCAAAACGCAAAGAATCACAGAGGGGAGATCCCTGGCCAAGAATAGCTGATTGGCCAGGAACGGGAACTATGTCCGGAACCCGCGAGAGGTGCGCACATGGAAACCAAAGCAACGAACCGGCAGCCGGAGACCCGCCCAAGGCTCATTGGAGCATCGTCCACCCGAGCCCAACCTCACCGGAAACAAGGGAGGCGTCGGCGAACCCGTCCATGTTCGCCATACGCCGCCCAAGCAAAGGGGCTAAGCCCCACGCTCGTCGGACGCCGCCAGGAAGAGGGCCGAAGCCCCCAGCCTCGCCAGACGAGTCCAACCTCGCCAGCCTTCCCTGATCTCGTCAGGAAGGACGAGAGAAACGAAAGACATGGCGGAAGGGAGAACCGAGGGTCGGTGCAAGTTCACCAACAGAAACCTACCCGCCCGACGGAGCCAGAGCGGGAGGAGGTTAGAGAGTACCTCGGCGGACATCCATCCGCCGGCTCCACCAGCGACGCCGAAGCTGAAGAAGGGGAACCAAATCTATGCTGCGTCCCAAACCGCCCGCCCACACCACCGGATACGCAGGGGAAGCCGTCGCCGTCGGGAACCCTGTTCGTCGGACGCCGCTCGACGGTGGAGGGGAGAAGATCGGGGAAGAGGGGGAGAGGGCTGCCGCCGCCACGTTTTGCGTTTGAGCATCGAATGCACGCGGGCAAACGAACGGGCTATTGTAGCCCTAACACAAGCCACGTAAACGAGCTCCAAACGGAGCTCCGCCCAGCCGAATCTGCCTACCCGACCCGATAGCCACCCGACCCGCTAAGGGAGAGAAACTGGGCTGCGAATTGGGCTTGGGCCTGGGCTTCGGCCCAGCACCTGGGCCTAACATCTAGCATGCTCATAAGCAAGTAAATTGATTCATTAGAACATTGCTTCTGATCATTGTTATCTCAATAAGGTCGTTAAATGCATGAACCTCAAGATTGATCTAAAGAAAGCCTTGAGTCAATCAGATGGACTTCCTGCATCAGTTATTGAGGCTTACTCTTTTCCCTATGTTGTAGTGCATTGGATCTTAGCCTACACCTAAAACCCCACTTCTTTTGTCTCATGGAATAACAGGCATTAGATTCTTTCAGAGCACTAGGGTCTAAGGCAAGAATGTGTCACGGCTCCTTACTTGTTTATTCTAGTTAGTCACCTAGCCTTTTAATGATCTCTTTCATATTAACAAAGCTAAATTAGCCATTGTAATACTCATAACTATCAAAAGGACACTTGCATTTCTTGAAGTGTTTGGGCTTCAAGCATACTTGGACAAATCCCGATTATACACTCCAGTATGCTTGTGTTATATCCAAGACATTATCTCAGCCATAGTTTTAGAATATGTTCCATAACACTTGGTCAACAACATACTGGTCCAACAATGGATTGGACCCAATTCACATTGCCAATACAATAGGCAACGATACAAGCATGTGTCAATATGCCTGATTCCAAATTTCCGACATTGGTTCAATAAATTGATACATAATTGAAAACCTCGATCCCAGGTATCCTCGTGATTCATTTAGGCTCGCTGCCTGTCAGATATCTTGGTCTTCAACTCATGTCCAACTTCCCCTATTACTAAGACTTGCCCCTTATTTAGTAATTGCCTAGGTCACCAGCTGAAAGAGCACATTTCTCTCCTTTGCTAGTAGAATTGCGCTTTTCTACTCTATTTTTCCATGGTTACTCTCTTTTTGGGCATTCCTCCTTTACCCTTCTAAAGCTCACTATCCATCTTTAGAAGTTTCACTTACTTCCTCTAGTTGGATGACAATAAGAAGGGTCTTCAAAGGTGACATGGAATATTGTTTCTCTTTTTTAAGAGTGACGGAAGCTGAACCTTAGAGGAGGCAATTATCTAGACAAGGCTTGCCTATTGGATTACCCCAAGCATATTACAGAACTCCTTTTTCGGTGAGATGGATTACAAGTTGGTATGTAAAGGGGCACTCCACCCAAATGCCCTCTCCCCAATTTTTTCTAGGATATCTTGGTGTCCCAGAAGTATTATATTAATTGGAGAACTAGTCGTCAGCTCTATTGGGAAATAGAGCTACATCTATCTCAACCCTTGGCATCCTCAAGGCATTCTCTACAAGCTAGAAGAGAGCATTAAGTTTGTGAATCCTCCTACCGAGTACATAATTGCAGACAAACTTAATAAGGAAAGGATGGTGGTATATCCCTACTCCTTTGTCTTCATCTACATTGTCATCCAAAGTACCCTAATGTAGCAGTACCATTTAGAGGCTAATTGCACTCTTGGTTATATGAGGATTCATACCTTTATTCTCTTTTGATCCGCTCAATGCCTAAGGCCATCTAACCTACACCTACAATGGAAAACAAGCACGAGATAATGTGGTTCAAGAGAAGAGTTTTGCTTTTAATGGCTCACTGTTGTTTACCATTTGTTTTCTCTTCAAGAATCAGCTCTTAATGGCTCAACCTTAACATGGTCAAGGTTTGGTGGCTTGCTCTAAACAATTTGTGCCATTTATGTAACTTCTACGATTAGAGCATAGACCACCACTTCTTTTATTGTCAATTTATCCATTTATGAGACATTTTCAGAGCAAGAGAGTGGAGCAATGAAACATTTTATGCACTTGGGTCCCTAAGCCCTCTAAAACCTAAATAACCATATAACAGACTTAGCATAACTATGAATAGTTTGATGTAAGACCAACTTATCCCCTTACTGTTGTCCAATTAATCGAATCAAATGTATAATGCATGATTAGCACCATGAGGGTGCCTTCTAAAAGAAAAGACGATATCCTTTCTTTTTTAAGTTGTTGGATACAATTTTAGAAAGAAAAGACACAATGAGGGCCTGCATAACCAGGTTAGGCTCTTGAATAGCCACGATATTTATATATACTAGTATTTAAAACTTCGGTCCTAACCAATTGACACTAAAAAGGTCATCTAAAGGGAGCAAATGATTTCAAGCAGGTGAGACTATAAGAGAAAAAACGAGAGAATTTTTATGCTTCCAAGATTCCTTTATTTATAATTCAAAAGTTAATAATGGTGTGTTCTCACTCTTCTTAATATATGAGATTAACCAGATGAACAGTCCAAAGATCTCCAGTTCAATATGTTACAACAATCAACTATCGTAACTGCACAGATTTGTAGCTCCATATCATCCATCTTATATAATCCATAATTTACTGCCTTAGGTTGCTCCAAAAGTAATCTACCAATAGTTTTATGTAATTTTTCACTCTTCTTTTTCTTGAAAGAAGCAGTTCAAATCATGGTTTAAAGTACCAATCATGGCTTAGACTTGTACATACAGTCATACCAATTCTGCCCACTATTAATTGGAACCCAACATACAAGAGCTCTGGTCATGTTTTGAACTGGTACATACTACAAACCAATATTTTAAACCATGATATTGACAACTCATGTCAATCATGTTATGAACTTGTCAAATTCCTTATTAATGATGTTACAAACATATCTATTTCCTTTTCAATCACATAGCAGCATATAATTGGGAAGCATTTCATAGGCAGAACCCGAGGTAAAAAGCCTTGTATGATTGGAAAAGAATGATGTTCAAATACCTGACTAGAAATATATCCACAACGCTCACATGATCCTTGCTCAGGCATTTTGGTTGATGTTGCGATTCTAAAACTCTCACCTGATCTAATGATATCAACTATCGCTTTTGGTCTGCAGAGAGAAGTTTGCATTAGATAAATGATTCCTAGAAAGAAAACTTAAATTGGTAAATGGATATACAAATAGTTTAGCCAATTGATTTTTTGGCCTTTAATGCAGAAAAAGGAAGACCTTATCCTTTCCAAATCTTTAATAAATTCTCGAGCAAACCCACGATATGCATTAGGTGAATAGATGCCTGCATTAACAGTAATAGTACTTGCTGAAATGAAATTGAAAGCATGAAGTGTTGTAAATTACAAAATTACGTAAGCACAAAACATCCACAACAAGAATTAAGAAAAATCCTTTAAGCACTAAGTGGATAACTTAGTTATTGGAAGTTACACGTCTTTCATACTGGTGAGGTTTATCAATTTCGAAAGCAGCCATATGAGTTAAAAGAAAAGGAATCAGGCGTTAACAAAAAAAACTATACGCATTAGAAGATTAAGAGTGAGATAATACATTCAGTGGAAAAATAATCCAACTTCTTGAAGTGTGCATACGTGAATCTTAGTTAAGGTTTGGTAGCTTGGCCAAGAAAAGAATCACTCAAGATATACAAGCAACAAAACCATGCATGACCAGAATTTGATTCACAAGGATATATAACAATCTCTTTCTCATAAGTGTATTTGAAAGGCTTGCATCTTGGAATAGGTCCATCTTCACCAGTTGTAACAAAAGTACACCTACTCAACCTAAGAAGGGCAAAGTTTTGTTATCTTTAGTACATATAGAACTTTGAATACTAATATATAAAGTTGAAAGCATTTTACCTTGCAATATCACCTCGTAAAATATTCAGAATAACAGTCTCAGCAATGTCATCTGCGTTATGGCCGGTAACTATTTTATCTGCTTTCATTAATGCAGCCCCTCGGTCTAGAGCCTACAAAAACAGGACATCCTAAACCACGTATTATCACAAGATACACTCGATCCAAGGTATGAAAGGAACACTCCAACGAGAAATGCCAAATACCACGAGATTATGCGTAGCTACATCAAAGAACAATGTTTTTATACATGCATGCGTGCTTGCCCCCACACAAACATATACATACACACGTGGATGTATGTATGTATATAGAGAGAGTAAACATAAATCGGACAATGTATCTGAAATATAGGCAGCTACTGACTCGAAATAAATCATTTCTGCCTATAAAGCTCATCATTGACCTCTTGTAAGAACATTGTTACTGTGACTTTCAAAGCAAAGTGATTGACAGTGATATGAAGATCAATACCACAAGATACAACAAAGAGGCCTCTTATTTTCATTGTAAAATCAGTTGTGTCAAAATGCCAATCTATTCATGATATCTTCTGAGCTTTCTTTTCAGCATATGAAATCTCATCCATACATCGAATATACTTGCATTCACGCACAAATATTCAAGTCTGAAATCTACAATATCTGCACATGCATTTAACTACAAACTAGAATGTTTGATGCAAAAGGAAAGCATTCCAGAACCACACATGGTATCACATAGATGTAAGCGTACTGTGTGAGGCGGCTAGGTATAATGCTAATTCTGTATATGAGCCGAGCTCCTTAACCAGATACTCCCAAAATGCCTTAAACATACTATATTTGCATCTCTCTTTCAAACTAGATTTAGGCCTAGTTTGGGGCTGATTCTACTTCTAGCTTTTGTTAGCTGGAGAATTGTTAGTTGAAAGGTAGCTGACTGGGGAATGAGAAACTATTTGGGAAACTACAAGTACTGGTCAGCAGAATAAAATTGATATGCTGTTATATTAAGCAAAATTTTTTAACAAAGATAAATATTTTAATAAAATAATTATAAATGGTCTCATCAACACAAATATTATTTTTTTTATATAAAATTGTATTTAAGTCTAATATCATATTAAATACAATATTTAAACAACCAAATCACACTACACATAATTGTCGAAGTTAAATACAACATTGACTTAGGATAGTCTCATAACAAGACTACGAAAATCAAATCAAGCTCTCAATTGTCTAAATGTGGATGATTATCTTACACTAATCAACAATGAATGAATGCAAAATTATTAATCGGCACACTTGAAAAAGTTAAATGGAAATTATAGATGTTTAACATATCTATGGATAATAGTGTTATATTTTGAGTCGAGTTATGGAGAAGCTAAAGTCAACTCATCCAAAGGCTAGTGAAAGTATTGATGAGTTACCTTAAGGCAAAGTTTTGAATATCAGCAATATCAACGCACCAGTCTTGGATTGGAGTTGTACGAACTAGTGCATATTGACTTCAAAGTTTTTAATGCCAAATTAGAAGAACTTAGGATAGAAAAGATTCACTGAGCTAATTTTTTACTTGGGACATTGCTTAACTAGGACACTCAAAAAATAACTACTTGTCGATCACCATGTGCGCATCATAATGTTTAACTATGAAGATTACTAAATATATACGACATACAAAAGGCGGCAACAATGTTAATTGACCAAAAGCAGTTATACGGGTTATACGAGCTCTACGCCGCTCGGAGGAACGAGCAGCTCAAGAGGAAGATGAAAGGGGAGGCCATGGCTGGGGAGGTGGCGGCATCGGCGGCTGAACTCGCAAGGAGGAAGGGTCCGAAGAGGATAGAGGGGAGATGGAGATCGCTTTCGGCTCCGGCATACATGTCGTCATCCTCGGAAGTGAGCTGTAGAACTGACAGATGGACGATGGTTGCAGTTGGAGATCGCTGGAGAAGAAGCTAGAAACTCAACCGGAGGCCGTTGGCGGTGGAGGTTGCTGCCGTCGCTTCTCGAGCAAGCGAAGCTTGAGATCTAGAAGGAAGGCGGGCGAGCCTCGGACGAGGCGGGCCGGAGTGTCGTCAGCATCGGAGCGTCAAAGGCGTCGGACAAAGCGGGCTGGAGCGTCAGAGCGTCGTCAGCGAGGAGAGTGGAGCGTCGTCTTTCGAAATCCTTCAGCTGGAACAAGAATGAGGTGAAGCGAGGGCGGATTCTGTGAGAAGTAGGGAGCGAGCAGCTTCTCCCGAGCAGCGGAAATTCTAGATTGCGCCAGACGGAATCAGCCCCAAACACATATAATCTCACTGTTTCTAATGGCCGCACCCGCAAAAGCGAGAGGCTAGCAGCTCCAAACGAGGCCTTAGCTTGTAGTTTTTATGAGAGCTCATTCATAAGCAGATTGATATTTTTAACCTTTTTTCTCTTTCAAAACTTGGTTGATGAGGACGCATATATAAACACTATCAGAACTCAATTCATTAAAAGATCCTGAAATAGTTTAAGTTAGGGGTGTATATTATTCAGGTTAACCTAAAGAAACTGTAATAGACTAAATTTTTGGAGCGCTTCAGCTTATTACCAATTTGGCTCAATAGGTTGAATACGTTTGATTTGGTTCAATATGCAAATTTTGGTTTGGTTTTTGGGTGTATGATTTTGTTTCAGTAAAAAAACCTGTTTTCATTCATTTTTCATTAAATTTATATACAAATTGACATATTTTCATTATTTTAAAAAATAATAATAATAAATAAAACATGCAAAACAGCTGCATTTTTTGCAAACTTGTGTTTTATGTTTTATTCAAGGTTTTAAAAATTGGCTTATAACTACTGGGCAATACAAAACCGAAACATGAAACAAGGTTGGTACTTATATATATAGTACAATGCATCCATTCATATCAATATTGTCATTTGAGGCTATTAAACCAGCCCAGCCCAACAATGTTAACCAAAAATCAATAATAAAACCCATTACATAACAATAGTTCCCGTCAACACCGACGGCACAAAAACATTAACCACATGGCCACAATATTCATATACAATGACAATATATAGCCAACAATACCGAGGAGTCCTCTACCACTATTTATCTATAGCTAATCTGTTTGCGACGAACCTACATCAGTACTTGAAATAAAATATGTAAGTAGGGATTGTTAGCTAGAAAAACTAAGAAGGGATATAAGTACATGGTATAATATTTACTAAGGGAAATGTGCCAAATATCAAACGTCAACTAATATGTAGCACCACATGTACGTTTTTAATCATGCATATATATCATATATATCAACACACAAATGCAAGCTCAAATGCAAGCTCAGAGCTAAGAGGCCAACTTGTCCTGAAGGATACATACTCATACCTGAGTGCCCCTAGAGTCAGCTCAACACACTGGGAACAATTGCTCATCAATAGTTTACAAGTACTACATCTAGTACCCTATCACACCTGGGCTATAATAGTGCATCTATATAATGCAGATAGGTAATATCATAGTCTATAAGGTCCACCTCTATAGTCCATATAATTATACACCTGGCCCAAAACATAGCCTGATACAACTTTGCCGCCAGCACCGACCCCAATAATCAATACACCATGCAGTCAATGTACACAATCGTAAAATCCCACATAATCATTCATACCAATGCAACAACGAAAATAACATTCTAATGAAAAGATAACACTAGAATAAATGTCTCTAACCAAGTGGTAACGTCAAACCGTAAGATGCTTCCTAATCAATTGGTATACACCTTAATCAAAATACATGAAGAGATCCTTACTTGACCACTATAGATCTGACTTATCCTGATCTTATATCCAAGCGAATTCTCGTACAAGTCTATGGTCTTTACACTGATATAAAGTTTAACAGTTATTAGTTGTCTATTTTAATCTATGTATTTACCTATATATTTATTTATTTATTTTAGTTTTATTTTCCTCTTTTCATTGGTTAATTTTAAAATTAATCACTAATGTGTCGATAATCGACATACTCTATTATTCGTTGCAATTCCCAAAGCATTCTAAGCATGTATTTGTCTAAATCTATGAATGTGTAGGTTTTATTACTTAATTAACGCACGTAGCAAAACAAGTACTAACCTCGTTTATCACATGTGGATGCACCATTCGACAGTCACGCGAACATCGCCGAAAAGTTCGCCGGAAGAGCATTTTCGTTTTCGGCGTCGACGACCCTTCTGAATCAATAGACGATAACGCCACGAAACTCACCGGAGATGACATCAAAATCGCTCCATACACTCATTTAAACAGTTCGTCGGAGCCTCACCGAAATTTTTTGAAACCTTGTCAGAACTAGTCAAAACTGACAAGAATCAGTTAGGATCTCATCGTAATCTCACCCGAGCTCAACAACAAGTGCTGGAGCTGCAGGGGAGAGAAACGACGTCGTCGGAGTTAGGATTTCGGCGCGCCCTCTTCTGCCAAGTCTCGTTGGCTAGAGAAACTGAGGGAGGGAGGAGCTAGGTCGTGCTCGTCGGGGTCTATAGCAGCTCGTGGCCAAAGGTGGATAAGTTGCCGAACACCGGCGCACTCCCATTGAGCATGAAGGAGAGGCGAAAACGGCGACAAGGCTGAGAAGAAAATAAAAGCTTGCGTGAGAGCCGAAGGCAAGCTGCCATGGAAGAAATAGGAGAGAGAGAAAGAGATTGGGCACAATCACGGGCCAACAGCGAGCCATCACATCCACATTAATTTCAAATTATTGTACATCCACACGTGTGCAGTGATTCGATTTTGACTTTTTTTTTCTTTTTACTGTTTCTTTTTACTATTACACCACGGGCATAACAATTAATTAGTGTTTGAAATATTTATGGACTATACGCATCTTAAGTACTTATACTCACATAAAGAATTAAACATGAGGTAGCTTAAGTAGATGGAATTCTTGAAGGACTGAGTGCACTATTGAGTACCATCCAGGCAAAGCTAACATGGTGGCTGATGCACTCAACAAAAAGACTAGAGAGGTAATGGCACACCTACAGAGTTAGTTGGACACATGGTAGCTCTGTGTGCAGATCGTTGACCAAGCTGAACGTGGATACATGGCGGTAATAGTAATTGAATCCCCCTTAATAAATAAAATCATTGAGTATTAATCGAGGGATTTGTACTTGCAAGCCATCACGACAAAAGGTGAAATTCCAGAGTTCTTACAGGATTCTGAGGGGGTGATTCAGTTAAGAGATAAGACTCTATATGCCTACTTATGCCAAAAGCTCACGAGTCTAGGTTCGCTATGCAACCCTGGCATTACAAAAATATACAAAGACCTCTAGAAGTTGTACCGGTGGAAAAATATGAAAAATGACGAGGCAGATTACGTCTCACAATGCCTCACATGTCAATAAGTTAAAGCAGAGTATCAAAAGCCCCCAGGTAAATCACAAAGTATTCCTCTATCTGAGCGAAAATGAAAGCATATCATGATGGATTTCATGTCTGGAATTCCAAAAACATAGTGGAAACACAATTCGATTTGAGTGATTGTTGACAGGCTGACAAAGTCGGCCCACTTTATGGTGATAAATACGACCTACTCTGTCAATATGCTGGCAAAATGTACTATAAGGAGATTGTTCGATTGCATGGTGCTCCAACCAGCATAATATAAAATAGAGATCCGAGGTTCACCTCTAAATTTTGGGTAGCTTGCAAAGGCCTTTGGGTACTCAGCTATGTTACAGTACTACCTATCATCCCCAGACAGATGGTAAATGTGAAGGACAATCCAAACGTTAGACGATATGCTCCGAGCATGGGCTCTTGATTTCGGCAAGAATTGAAAATTTCATCTATGTATCACTCATCGATTCAAATGGCACCGTTCAAAGCACTATACGGTCAGAGGTATAGATCACCAGTGTTATGAGATGAGCCTGGTGCACAGCGAGTGCTTGGTGTGGAGATGTTAGAGTATGATATCGAGTAGGTGCAACTAAATCGAAAAAGACTATTGACAGCACCGAGTCGACAGAAAAGTAACGTGGATAGGAGACGTGACTTTAAATTTATAGTTAGTGATCACGTATTTCTTAAATTCACCTTAGTGAAAGGCTCACTTCGGATATAAAAGCGAACTAGCTCCTCGCTATACTGCTCCATTTGAAATCTTAGAACGCATTGGACCCGTGGCGTATTGGATTGCATTACCTTCAACGTATTCCGACGTTCACAATGTATTCCACATGTCAATGCTATGAAATTATTTGTGAGACCTTTCTCATGTCCTACAGAACCCATATTCAGGAATCAGGCACGATACCACACAAGAGATACCGGTAGAGATCATAGACCGAAAAGAACATCGGCTTCGAAACAAAATAAATCGAGTAGTCAAGGTTCGATGGCGAAACAATTTTGAAAGCGAGGCTACATGAGAGCCTGAGGACAAGATTACTCATAGATGTCCTCATTTGTTCCCACAGAGAAGAGTATTGAGTGATTGTAATCTTGTAAATAATATCTCTATCTAATGCTAATCTTTGTGTTGAATTTGAAGACCAAATTCTTTTAAAGTGAGGAGAATTCTTATGCATGTGCCATAACAGTAAAAAGGAAAAGAAAAAAAAAAGTCAAAATCGAATCACTATACACATATGGGTGTATAGTAATTTGAAATTAAATTGGATGGGACGGCTCGTTGTTTGCCCGTGATTGCGCCCAACCTCTCTCTCTCCTATTTCTTCCCTCACAGGTTGCCTTCGTCGCTCATGCAAGCTTCTATTTTCATCTCTCAGCCTCGTCGCTATTTTCGTCTCTCCTTCTCACTCGAAGAGAAGGCCGGCGTCTGGCAACTTCTCCACCTTTAGTGACGAATTGTTGTAGACACCGACGAGCTTGACCTAGCTCCTCCCTCCCTCCTCCATTTCTCTGGCCAATGAAACGTGGCTAGAAGAGGGATGCACCAAAACCCTAACCCTGGAGCTCTAACACTCACTGTTGAGCTCAGGTGAGGTTACAACGAGGCCCCGGCTATTTCCTGTCAGTTTTGATCGGTTCCAACAAGGTTTCGACAACTGTGAGGGAAGAAATAGGAGAGAGAAGAAATAGGAGAGAGAGAGGTTGTGCTCAATCACGTGCAAACAACGAGCCGTCCCATCCAATTTAATTTCAAATTACTATACACCCACGTGTGTATAGTGATTCAATTTTGACTTTTTTTTTCTTTTTCTTTTTCTTTTTACTGTTATGGCACATGCATAAGAATTCTCCTCACCTTAAAAGAATTTGATCTTCAAATTCAACACAAAGATTAACATTAAACAGAGCCAATGAAACATGGCTAGAAGAGGGGTGCACTAAAACCCTAACCCTGCAGCTCTGACGCTCACTGTTGAGCTCGGGTGAGGTTACGACGAGGCCACGGCTATTTCTTGTCAGTTTTGACCGGTTCCGACAAGGTTTCGACAAATTTCAGCAAAGCTCCAGCAGACTGTTTAAACGAGCATAAGGAGCAATTTCGACGTCATTAGCTCATGTGAGCTCTGCGGCGTCATTGTCTACTGATTCGAAAGGGTCACCGGCGCCGGAGACGAAGATTCTGTTCTGGCAAACTTTCCGTCGACGTTCGCGTGATTGATGAACGGTGCGTCCACACGTTATCTCGATGAGGTTAATACCTGTTCTACTACGTGTGTTAATTAAGTATCCTACATGTTTAAACTTAGACAAATACATGCTTAAAATGTTTTGAAAACTGCAGCAAATAATAGAGTACGTAAATTGTTGATACATTAGTGATTAATTGTGAAACTAACCCAAGAAAAGAGAAAAATAAAACTAAAATAAATAAATAGGTAAATATATAAATTAAAATGGACAACTAATAAGTATTAAACTTTATATCAGTGCAGACTTGTACAGTGGGATTCACTTGAATACAAGATCGGGATAAGTCAGACCTATAATAGTTAAGTAGGATCTTTTCCTGTACTTTAATCAAAGTGTCTATTGATTAATTATGAGGCATCCTACGATTTGGCATTACCGCTTGATTAGGGACGCACTGATTTATTCTATTGTTATGTTTCCATTGAAATACTATTTCCGTTGTTGCATTGATATAAATGATTACATATTTACTGCATAATATATTCTCGTCCCAAATGACTTGGATTTTATGATTGTTTGCATTGGATGTGTTATTCAACATGGTGTATTTCTTGTTGGGGTCAGTGCTAGCGGCGGTAGAGTACCAGATGCCCGTGTTTTAGGCCAAGTGTATAGTTCAATGGAGGTAGACCTCATAGACTATGATATTACCAGTTTGTATCATACATATGTGAAATTATAGCGTAGGTGTGATAAGGTACTAGACACAATACTTATGGGCTGTTGACGAGCAATCATTCCAAGTGTGTTGAGCTGACTCTGGCAGCACTCAGGTATGAGTGCATGTCCTTCAGGACAAGTTGGCCCTCAACTCTCTTCTTTACATTTGTGTGTTGATATATATAATATATGTGCATGATTAAAAAAAGTACACATTGTGCTACATATTACATGACATTGGATATTTGGCACGTTTTTACCTGAGTAAATATTACATCATGTACTTACATTCCTACTTAGCTCTTCTAACTAAAACTCCTACTTACTTGATTTATTTTAAGTCAGTCCATCGCAAGCAAATCAGTCGTAGATAGATAGTGATTGAGAACTCCCTGGTATTGTTGTTTATATATTATCGTTGTATATGAATGTTGTGGCCATATGACCGGTGTTTTTGTGCCTTTGGTGTTGACGGAAATTGTTGTTTTTACATATTTGTGTCTTATTATTAATTTCTGTGAATAGTATTGGGCCCAGCTGATTTAGTAATTGTCACGATTCGCTGGTGAGCCCAATAACCGTCGGGGCGTAAAAAATATGCTTCACAAACCAAAATAAAAACTTTGATTTTGTTCACATAAAAAATATTATAAAGGCATAAAAAAGAGAATACTTAAAAACTTAATTGAAATTGAACTAATTGAACCTTGAATATTTAGTTTGGTTTTAGTTAAATTTAGTGTGATTACATTTTTTTTCGTTTTTGCATCAAACAAGTATATTCTGGTTTTGGTATTATGGTCTAAGCAATTTGGTATGGTTGAACCAAATGGATGGCCTAGTTTGGTATTGCATTGACCAACCATTTAGCAAATGCAACCATGTTGAATGAAAAGATACTACGACACATACACTAAAACAAAAGCATTAGGAAGGCAAGTTTCTTGTATATAGAAATTTCATTTGGGTAGAATCAATAAGAAGCCCTGTGTCCTAGCACATGGAAATAAAGCCTGCTGGCTGTGGCGCCTACATTAAGAGGGAAAACCATACACAAATTCATAGTCACACTTAAAAGCAACATTTTCATTCACATTGTATGGAACTAAATGGAATTTTTCAATAAATATTTTATGCTTAGGATATGTAAAAATGATTTACATATGTTCAACAAACTTTCTCCACATTTTTTTGAAATTCTTTGCAAACAAAGGGCTAGGAATAAGTATGAGTAATAAAGGAGAACAATTGAATTAAACTGTGGAAATCCTTTATTTTAGTTACAGTTTTTCATTGATTTGTACGGCAGCCATTTAGATTTAAGATGGCCAACTTTTCATTCAACTTCTTCATAATATCTAAATACGATGCACGTTGTAAGTCCAAGTAAATATAAATGCCTATGCTCAATCCATCCAAGGAAATATATGATACCTGACGACGAAATACTCCACAAAATGTGCAATTATTTTTCAGCCCTATTGCCCTGACTATCTCATCCATTGTCCAACCATACAATTCTTTGTAAGAAACCACCTTGAGGGGTAATCCATACTGCAAAAGATTTGTAAATCCAACATATGAATATATGATACAGAAATGAAGAACAAAACCTCATGATAATTGTGATTTATAATATTAAAGAATGAGAAAAATAAGATGACAGAATAGTATACCATGCAAAGTTCTACACATCATGGTTTCTCAGATATGAGCAACATTAAAATGTACTAAATGGTGTATCGGATGATTAAAGTTTAGGTTTGCTCTTCATTGTATTTAGGGGTGAGTGACGTTTAGCTGTTTTCTTGAGAGAACTTGCCTTCGAAACAATTAAAATCCAGGATGTTTCCAGTGCTCATATGAATATTAACAGCATCATAACGGCTATGAATATCAAACATTCGCCATAAAGTAACAAAAAATAATGCATAAAATATTTCAGCACAGAACAGTGTGGATACATGATATGGTGCCAGAGGAGCATACATGCAGGATTGTGCATATCACAAACCAGTCTATGTGACCCAGGCAATGGATGGAGAGAAATAGACTGAAACCCTATAATTAAGAGAAATAGACTTAAACCAGAATGTGACGAGGAAGGAAGAAAGGAGAGAGGATAGAAAGAAATAGAGATACTAAGAGAAAATAATCAATAACTCATTAATCTAAAGCTGCCCAATTATAGACTTAGAAACCATAAAAAAAGCTTTTAGATGTCACAAAATATACAAACAATATCAAACCCCTATCAGTAACAAATGACCCAATTAACTATGGATGAACTATTGACCTGGTAAATTCTATTAACATACATATAATTAAGTGCAAATTACGTGGCATACCTGTGTTTGCATATAGGTTACCATAAATTATTTGATAGATCATTTAATATGAGGGCATTTTCATGTCTCAATTATTAACTTGAATAGTAACTTTTAACTATTAGTTGAAAATTCAATGTGGCGTACAGTTGATTTTTTAAGTAACCAAAAACGGTTGTGCTATGATTGAAGTCAAGAAATAATCACTGAATTGAAGTATTGAGTCAATAGTATATTTATACCAAAAAACACTATCCTGTAAAGAAATCAAATTTTCAAATAATTAATTATATAATTATGAAACAGTTCTAGAATATAACCCAAATTGAAAATAAGCCTGGAAAACAAACTACATTCTATGAGCATAACATAAGAACGAAAGCACACACTAATTCAACAATTAAGAGAAGATATTAATGATAAATCAAAAACTCCAGTATTTACTCATGGACCGCACTTTCAAAGGATATGGTATAAGCAATTTGCTGAAAGTTGATAATACCTCAATTTCATTTCTTTTAACAGTTTCAAGTGAGTCATCCCTATAACCAGTAATGCCTTCATCAACGGACAAAAGAAATAGATCTAAACCATAGTTGTGCCGATGATTCAATTGTGACATAACATATGCAAGAACAGTTGAATCTGCATGAAAAAAAATTGACATAATTATGTGAGAGACAACTATGGGGGAAGGGCATATTATTTGAGCTGAGACTAATATGGAAAATGGCATTGAAATTTCCATTCTTACGATATAACTCACGAGAAAAATGTAAAAAATGGTAAAATCAAGAATCTTCTTATTATTTCTGGGTTATATGCAGCTATACCTGACTGGCTGAGTACATATCCAACGGCTGGCCACTAGGACAATTTCATGCTAATTATGTGTCAGACTAAACATTTGCGGTGAAATTCACACCACTAAAATTGCAACAAAAAAAAAAGTGAGGAACAGAAAGAGAAGTTTACAGCATAACAGAATGTGTTTGGAACATGGTACCAATACTTTTAAAAATTGAGAAATACACTAAACAGTTCCATTAAACTCCATAGCAAACTGAATAGGGGCAAATGTGTTCACAAAGAAGTTTCACCAAATACAGAGATTAAAATTTCCTCAGTATTTAAAACATCATCATGCAAAAAATTGTCACTAATTCACCTTTCCCTCCAGAAGCTGCTACAGCAACACGCTCACCAGGTTTAAAAAGATTGTTTTCCACAATGACTGTATGTATCTCATCCTCAAAAACATTGTAGAAGCATTCCCTACAAATCTAGGAAAACACAAATTAAACCGTCATATTTAAAGAAGTTCCATATGAGTAATAGTTCAAAATGTACCAATGAAAATAGTCAATGAGCTTTCATTCCAAGCTAATTTGGGGTTGGCCTGTGGAGAACTATTTCCCAGGTACTCTCTATGCCTAATTGAACCTTTAATTTAACACCGTAGCATATTAAAAGACCCTTTTGCGTATCCAAGTTACATTAGAAAACGTTGACCATGTGTGATTTTCTCTTTTTATCTTTACTGGTAGTAGGAACTGACTCCTTACGGCTTAATATATTTAACCTATAAGCAACAACAATTTATTAATTTTCATTAACACAACTACGAAGAAACTTCCTTAATGCAGTAGAAAAAGTTAACAATAAATAAGATGAGATCTTGCATACGAAGTCTTGCAGCTTTTGCTATGATACATTTAGTAGGATTTAATAATTGGCATACCTTGTTTAAATCTAGAATTAAATGAAACAATGTAACTTATAAGAGGCTTGGAGATACTACTATATTACAACATTATATCTGTGCAGATCTCTAATAACAGATTGGGATGATTATTTCTATCCCAAATAAATCAGTAATCTTCAGGTGACAGAACTGATCTAGAAACCAGACTATATTTGGTATGCTATATATTTTTTCTGTCTGATTTTGCATAACCTAACTTGAGCCACATGATGATTTCAGAAGGCGGTTGAGCTACGGCATGAGATTATGCACATTTTTCGCACAACTAAGTAGGCTATGCAAATTTGCATCTTTGAGGTTATCCAGAATACTGGATGAAGAAAATCCCAGTCTTATAACTAACGTTTTTCATGATGCCCTAAATTTCCAGATTTCTAACATCATTAAACATTTCATTCTAATAGAGTCACTCTGATCAAAACTTCTGTGAAAGTCCATCTTTCGGGTGTCCCTAACATACTTTGCTTACTGGATTCCTAGAAGCCGCATCGATTGAACGGAATCATAAGGAACTATCACGTATTCTATATGAGAGAGGAAGAGGGAATACGTGATGGACGCGGAGAGAATAAAGAAAGAGAAGCATATGGTAGTACCTGCTGTAGGGTTTTAGGTCGTTTGATGGCAGCCTTCCTGTAGCTACAGATAGGGCAGAGCTGGCCCGTCGCCTTCCTCCGCCTCGCTCTCGAGTCACCTTCCTCCTTGAATAAGGATACCGCTGAAGCCATTTTTGGAAAAATTCTAATACCAAGATGCAACACTCCAGAAGAGAATAAAAGAGAAGGGAGGCCTCGGCCAGAAAAACAGGGGGAAAAAAAGAGAAAAAACAAAAGTAGAGGAATTCGGCAATGTCGGCGATCACCGGTAAAAAATTTGCACCCGCAAATTTTGCAGTTAGGTGGGTAAATATTTGATTAAAAAGTTTTTAAAAAAAAAAAATTTATAGGAATGATCTACATATTTTAAACTATCTAATAGTACTAATATTGCTGTGAACAGGATTATACACAAGAAAAAATTCATATAAATATTTTGCATAAAAACTAAAAAATATTATTTACTTTTATTTTTTATGCAAAATGTTTAGGTAAATTTCTCATTACATGTAATATTGTTCACTGCAATATTGGTATCATTGAATAGCTTAGGATGCGTAAATCATTTCTATAAAAAAATTTAAAAAAAAAAACTTTTCGCCACGATCACCAGCTAGTATTGTTTAGTAGATTCACACTAGTCATGCCATATAACCCATATCTGAACCGTCCAATAAAACCCGACTTATCTAAAGTCGAATTCGGGTCAAAGTCAGGTAGAGAATTTTTACTATCCATCTGAACCCGACCTTGAACCCACTTGACTATTAAATTTACTAAATTACTCCCTACTCTAAACTTTAACTGAGCCACCCAACCCGCCCATGCTAAGTCCTAAATTTCATTCTCCCCTTTCGATTTTTACTTTTCCCTAAGCCCTAACTAAATGTTTGCCTCGAGCCCATAAGCCATCCTCCATAATTGTCTTTCATCCTCCTCGCCAACTCTTGACATCGTCGACTCACCTACTCACTTGCTATCCTCCTCACCAGCTCACCTGTAGTCCTCCTTGCCAACTCACCTATTCACTTGCCGATAGTGACTTGACCAACCCTCCTTCATCGACTACTCTAAGCGCAAAGTTGTTGTCCTCCATCATTGCTAAGACGCCAACTCGACCCGCCCTCCTTCCTCCTTCCGTCATCTAAGTCATCTGGCGTCCACCATCATTGCCAAGTCGCCATCTACTACTGAGTGTTGGTTCGTTTGCCGACTACTGAGTATCGACTCCTAATTCCTTGATAGAGTCGAGTTTCTTGCGTGACTACCTGATTCCCACACCTCAATCTGATGTCATCCAAGTATGCACTTTGATATTTGGTATCAAGTCAAAACTTTTGGCAGGGTATAAAAAAAATTGATTCTATATTTATTAATTTTCTGTTAGATTACAGTTCAAGAATTATATAAAATTTTTATTTTTTATTTTTTATCGCACAACTCTAACATAAACTAGGTTAAATGTTAACTCATAGCACAAGCGTAAGGCATAAGTCGTGTTACCGTGTGTCACGCCCCGGTCGGATCGGTCTAAAAACAACACTTATCCGTTGTCTTAGGACCGTCCGGCGGAATACCGGAACGCAACTCTCTCTAGGGTTTCCGGGCCTAAATCGAAAACCCTAATCTCCCCGAATAATAATTATCCCCAAATTACAAGTCTCAAAGAAAACCCTAACCCTAGTCATCTAAAATCGATCTCCAAATCAAAATCCGGGAACCCTAATTTCAAAAGTCAAAATCACCTCTGGTCAACCATCACCTTTGACCCAAAATCGCCGAAAAACCCGCCTGGCTGACGTCAGCCCTCCATCCGATTTTCGCCGCGCGATTTGGTTTGCTGACGTCGCGCCGACGTCAGCTACCCGAATTCGATTTCGCTGTTGCGTTACTGCTCCGATTTTGAAGCGTCGTTGCGTCGTCGTCTTCCTCCAGCCTTCGACGCCTTCTTCCACTGAGCGCCGCCACGCTCACGAACTTCGCCGGAAGGGAAGTGTGAGGACGCCGCCTGCGTTCTCACCCTTCTCGTCGTCGTCCGACGGCCGCCCGCCGCCGGAACTTGTCACTGTCGCCGCTGAAGAACTCGAGAACAAGGGAACTGGGAAATCGGAGAAGAACCCTTTTATTTCACCGTCAAGGGATTACAAAGCTCCTCTCTGCGCCGACGACTACCGTCGCCGGTGCCCCTTCCCCTCCCTCGCCGGTCACCACCGGCTACAAGCTCTCTACACTCAAGCATCCTCCCTCGCCTCGACGCTCGTCGTCGCCGGCTCCCTCAAGCTCACCGCTGGTAAAGGCTCTCGCCCTGGAGGGGGCGCCCTCCCCGACCTGCCTAGGTGAGTCGCTGTCCCGTCGCGCACTCCCCTTTGTGGTGTCGCCTCCGCGCACACCTTTTCCGCTCGATCGCGGCTTCCCTTATAAGGACGTGCCGCCGTCTCCGCTTGTGACGCTGCCCGAGTCTTCCGCCGAAGTCCGTTGCTCTCGCGTCTGCTGACGAAGTCTTCATCGACTCTTCTGAAGCCGCATCCGAAGCTTTCATCTGCGCCCGAGTCTTCCTCCGAAGACTTCGTCCGCAGCTACTGCCAGCTTCGAGTTGACGACGCCGCGTCCGCCTCTTCCGCAGGCCGAATCCGGCTTGCTCGTCTCCGCTTGAGTCTCGCGGGGACGCCGTTCTGCTGGATGTCCACTAGTTTCGGACGCCGCCGCGTCTGGAACTCCACAGAGTCCGCCGATCCCGCTCCGCGTCTCCGAAAAGCTTGGCGAGGACGTCGCCGCCTTCCAATTTCAGTGTTGCTCCGCATGACTTGCTCTGGTCAACATCCTCAGTTGACCGAGCTTTTCTTCTCCGCAGGTGGGCTTCTTCCTGTTGTGGGCCTGGGCTTGGGTTGGGCCGAACCGACCTGACCTAGGCCTGACACCGTGTGAGAACTAAGAACCGAAATCCCTACCATTTAATATTTAAAGTTTTAAAATGGTATTTTAAATATCAATTATCATATATTTTGTATTTTTATATGTGAAGAGTGTATAGTTAAAAATGTTGACATGTGATTTAACATGTTAAAACTTAAAAGTGAAGTATATGTATTTAATATTTGTGTTTTATCTTAAATGGTGTATTTTTTTTTCTTTTATCAATTTATTTTTGATGACAAAAATTATCATATACATATAGGTTATAAAATTATATAAAAATTATAATTAAATTGTTTGATTAATTGAGAAATTGATTAACTGATTCGACTAGGTTTAAGATTGGTTTTGAGTTATCTCCAAACCGGTAAGTTATATTCGGTTCAATTGTTTGCATGAGCCCTATAATATTGAGAGTCCTGTGTTTTAAGAAAAAGGTAATACTTGCATACTAGCATCGGGCCGTCGCAGTGCTGATGCTTGTTAGAGACTTAGTAATATTGAGAGTCCTGCGCTTTTAAAAAAAAATAAGAGGTAAAAAAATGTTTTATTGTTGTCATGTTGATACATGACTAATGATAGTAATTAACTGATGAAATATTGCTGACATATATATTTGTTGTTATATTAACATATTGTTTCTGTATTATTAATTGCTGCTGTTATCATACAAATTTTCCAGAAAATTTCCGCCTAGGAATCTTCAGCAGGGAGCATGTGCAACGTTGATTTTGCTTTATAAGTTGTGCATACCTGCACAACATTTGATGGCTTAGTATTATACATATTTTAAAGCTTCATCAACGGCCAGTTTTTTTGATGGCTTAGTATTATACATATTTTAAAGCTTCATCAACGGCCAGTTTTATCTCTGCTGAATATTCTTAGGCGGAGAAAAATTTTCCAAATTTTCGTGCGATGACTATTAAAAATGATGAGCATAAAAAAAAGAAAAAAAAAGTAATTATGTTGCCATCAAAATAATTATAGTATATAAAGGCTTAAAATATGTAAAATCCCTAAGGTATACTTATCTAATTTATGATAAACTAATCGGTAATAATACCAATTAAATTTTTATATATAAATAGGTATGATTCTTGATTGACATGATAAGTGACAAAAGAGACTACATTTGGTTCCATCAGCCGCCCTCACTTTTGAGGACTATACATTCAATCAAAAGATCGACTTAAGTATGTTTTCTAATATTCTCAAAGATTTTTTATCGATAGATTGTATATTCTAACAATTGGTTAGTTCTAAATAGATTTGTTGTATGAATAAATGGTGGTGTTAATATAAAGAATCTCCACATAATTGTACGCCAATTGCACCAAAAGTATGCAATTTCGTGAAGACGGAGTTCTTGTACAGTTTTACCGGCGCGACTGCAAAATGGCACCTTTCTCTGATCTGCAAGTTGTGAGAGAATGAACATCTTCTGGTCTTTAGGACGTTGATTATCATTCAACAACAATGATAGCGCTGCTCGGGGTGGTGGACGTGCACCAGATACAACTTGCTAAGATTCACAAAAAACATTTAATGGATCACACAAAATCTGCTCTGCTCCATGCTAAGACTTAATCCTGGCAGTCATGGGGGGCAAGCTGAGATATGCTTTAGCTGCAGCGGCTCTGGATAAGTATACTGCTATTAAAGGGAAATCATGCAAAAGGAATAGCATCTTTCTGAAGTATGGCTGACGGAAATTAGCAAACTATGCTAATGAAAACTAGAGAGTAAATGTAGAATAATTTACCTGCAAGCTATGCTAATGCATTCTCTATCAAGAAGACCGACCAATCGACCGCTCTCTTGTCCATCGACAACAGGAAGATGATTCACTCCATGAGAATCCATGATACTTTCAGCGGTTGTAAGTTTCATTTCAGGTGTAGTCGTCCACGCCTTACACTTGCCTCCTTCCCGGTGGCAGATGTCAGACACCTGAATGTTTTCCACCTGCCAGAGAACAATGGAAATCTATTGCGTGAGAACTAACACACACTTCAGATTCCACATGTATACCACACCGGTATATACAAAGCTTCAAGTGTCACAAACGTCCATGCTAAATAACTTCCTATGCTCTGAATCGTCCCTTACAGCAATAGGTGCACCAAATGACATGGTTGGCAATAATAACTAGCCTTAGCTAGGCAACAATGCCAAACCACTAGACCAATCACACGCGGAGGCTTTAGCGTGATAGAATCCATGAGGTGGTTCATAGAGTTCATAATAAATGAATTTACTATCCCAAAATTTCTATAGAAAAAGTAGTTTCCAATTGATCTTCAAGAAAAGTATTTTAATTGATTAATGCAAACACTATGAATTTTGCGAAAAGATGACAACAGATTTTCCTCAAGAAAGGGAAGGTAAAAGAAGAGAATAATACAGTTCAAATCATTACATCTATAGCATCTCTTCCTAACTGATTTATATCAAACAAAAATAGATCTGCAAATCAATATAAGTATGCATTTTCTGTGCAGAGGTTCGAGTACGTAAATCTGCATGGAAAAATATATATTTGACTGTCCATGCTACACCTACTTTGTGCCCTTATCATTTGCCAAATTTATAATGCAGTAGCTAAATAACCTAATTACCCATGCAACATAATTCTAGCAGCAGAAGCATGAGAAAGAAACAAAATCTTTGTGAAGATGTAGGCACTATTTTTCGTACCTCAATATCTATACCTCCTGTTGTCATTGCTTCACTAAAATTTTGGATTTGCTCAAGCAGTAGCAATCCTACCAGGAAACCACTGTTCTCAACTATCACCGCACAGGACTGCTTCTCCAATTGCATGAGAGTAATTGCCTCAATCACTGAAGTGTTAAGTGAGATAGTCAGGTATTTAGTTCTCATAGCCTGAGAAACAGTAAGCTTGTCTGCCAAACTGCTGACGTCATCACTGACATCATAAACACAAAGAGAAGTCTCAATCTCACATAAGTCGATGTTATCACTTTCAGCAGAAAGTGCTGTATAATAAGTCTGCTGGTTTTCTTGGGGCAAGTCTGTAGGTTGTGAACCATTTATGTCATTTATTTTCAGTTCATCTGATTTCTTTGCAGAGTTTCTTTTAATATTCTGGCTGGATGCTATCCATGAAGATAACCCTACAGCTCCAAGGAGTGGTAGAACAATTCGGTAGTCCTGTGTTAGCTCAAAGAGAAGCAATACTGATGTCAGAGGTACCTGACATACACCTGCAAGAGTAGCAGCCATGCCCACCTACAAGGATTAGCAAAAACTTAGTATGTAGACTACGTACTACTAATAGCTGATTTTAAGAGAGACGAGTCACCATAGGAAGAATATAAAATAACAAGCATGCCAGAGCAAACCAGTCGGATAATCCAAATAGGGGTTTATTACACATAAAACACATTGCTAATAGATGAAAAACAAGCCTATCTCATATATATATATATATATATATATATATATATATATATATATATTATTATTTGAACTTATGCATGTCCCATAATCTCATATAACCTAGCATATTTGATCCAAAGAAGGGGTCAACAAACTCTAGGCCCCATCCCACTCAACTTTCCATCCTCATCTCCAAACCCAAGTTACTCAATCCACAGCCGCCATCATCATAGCTTTGCTACCGAAGTAACCCTATAGTCCAACTGTAGCCAGTAGTATTGCAATACCTCTACAGCTGTGCAGCACCACCGTAGCTATTTGCAACCCGCGACAAAGCTAGACTACAAGCAGGGCAAACACCTGGCCACAACATAAATTATATATATATATATATATATATATATATATATATATATATTAGTCTCTGTACATTTAAACTTATGTATGTGCCTTACTCCCACAACGGTAATTAGCCCTTTCATATATCAAATATTGGTCTTTATAATATCTATTATTATTCCATTAATAAGATAGCCTATCATCCTTGATCCATTCAACTTAGTACCGAAGGGATTCCATCCTCATCTCGAAACCCTAATACAACAGCCACCACCATAGTCTTGCCACCATAATAATCCTGCAGTCGAATAGTAGCTAATAGTACTACAATACTTCCATACCCATGCAGCACCAGCATAGCTACTTGTAGCTCATGACAACGCTAGACTATAGGCTGGACAACACCTTACCACAACCGAGCCAACATACCATGGTTTTGAATAACAGTATGAACTAGTTCACTTTAGAACATTATGCACTGGTCTAGACCAACACATAATTGTGTTTGGTAATAATATATATTATATTAGATATATAGATATATAATTATTCATATGGGCATTAGTATGTATCATTTTTAAATCCATGGCCTCCCTTAGGCTATGTTCGGTTGGATGGAATCCACCGTGGAAAGGAAGGAAAATGCAATGAATATAGATGGCTTTTTGGCTAGATTCATTGCATTTTTCTTCCTTTCCACGGTGGATTCCATCCAACCGAACATAGCCTTAGGCTATAAATTTTGTAGCTGGCAACAACATAGTATTGATCATCATTGATTTTTCCTGTTGTAAACATCCTTTGGCCATTGGCACTGATATCCTGTTAGCAAAAAATTGTTGTACTCTTCTCCAAGAGTAGCGTACAAGAGGATCTCCCAGGGTAGCTCTACAATTATCCTCCCTGGAGGATGAATATCCCTAGCTCACTTCTTGACATGAAGCTGATTTAATTTATTAACACTACTATGAAGTTCGATGGGAAAAGCTATATCAAACAGGGTGTGGGCACATTAATGCTTCCACGGTTCTCAAGGAAAACTTCACTATATTACTTCTCAACCTCCTACCACAAGCCTACCTAGGAGATGACAAACTATAGAGCTACCACATTCACATATCTCATCAACAACATAGAGCCTTATATTTAGAGCATTGTTTACTTGGACGGATGGAAAATGCAAAGGAAAGGAAAGAAAGAAAGAAAGGAAAAATAGATGGATGAAATGTGTTATAGGTTTTCCTTCTTTGTGTTTACTTGGTAGAAAAAAAGTTTGAAGGATTAATATATACCTATTTTTTATTTTTTTCACTCATATTATATATATACTATTAATATCATAGAAATATTAAATATTAAATACGAGCAACGATGGCGAGGACAAGTTGCAGCGGCAAGAACAAGCAGTGACGGCAAGGATGAGTAGTCGAGGAAAGCTTGTAGTGAACGAGGACGAACAACGGTGGGTAAAAAGCGAGGTGTGAAGTTAGTAAAGTTAAGACATAGTTTCAGCTTTCCGCCCAATGAAGGGATTAATGCTGAACTTGCCCTTGAACTTGCCCTCTTACTTTCCTTCCTAAACTATCCATCCACCCAAGTAAATAAGTTCATACTCCTTTCCTTCCTACTTTCTATCCTTTCCTTATAATTTTCCCCCCAAGTAAACAAGCCCTTTATGTTTCTCTCCACACTCTTCACAAGACATACTCCCTAAAGCATCCTGTTGTATGTGTATATGCTCTTTATGAAGAACTATCTAACCTTAAACAAGATGATAAAGCTCTTCAAGAATATGTATCTCTTATTCAAGAAAAATGGGCCAGAGATTTACCAACCTCTAACTACCAATCTTGTTAATATCATTAAACAAAGCAAAGATTTCCCAGTAGCAAAAATTTTCAGATTAATGATTTGTATGCTGCTACTTGTAGTCATTTTCTAGTGGATGCCACTATACATGATCCTAAAGACAGGTTTCTTACGATCAAGGTTATTGAGATCTCTTCATATGGAAGTACTAGCACTATCACTATCAAGAGCACTGCTCATGCCTCAAACAGAGGCCTTGGCTCTAAAGGAGAATGTTATAGTCATGGTTGAGGATACATTTATAGGTTTCCTCATGTTCATTGTGGATGCTCAAACCAACACTCTATTGGTGCCAATAAATGTTTGAACTAGGTTTTTCAATCATTGTTCATATCGGTATAACGATTTGATCTCAAACAAGTATGTGCCAATGTCATCGACACTTGGATGTACTAATGCTGGTGTGCTGATACATCCATGTATCAATCCAACCATCTCTCTAGTCAATGCATACTAGGCATACCGCTTAGTACATGCTGAAACCTTAAATTATGGTTTGGTTGCCCTTCTCATGCTAACATGGTTACAAATCCTACTATAACTAAATTTGTTTCTACTACAACTATACCATATTAAAATATGAGAAGCTACTTGAGACAATTTATAAACTAAAACAAAACTCAAAAATCTGCTTTGAAAAATTCACTTCGGTGGCTACAAGTAGCTCACTCTAACTTTATTTAGAAGAGTCTAGTTGGTATTGTTTTCCTTGTAGCATATGTTGATGATATTCTAAATGAAAGTTACATACATGATGTTCTTTAATAAACACTTGGAAGATAAATGTGCTCTTAAGGATCTCGGCAAGCCGCTCTACTTTCTAGGATTTAAAATTGCTTACAAGTATGATGGTCTCTCTCTCTCTCTCTCTCTCTCTATATATATATATATATATATATAATTGATCTCTGGTTTTTTATGTTGTAAACACACTCCTATCCTTTCTAGTTAGAAGTTATGTAAAAATAATGACTGAAGATACTAATCCTATATAATATCATAGACTTAGTTGGAAGATTTATTTATCTCACAGTTATTGGATAAGATATCTTTTTTGTTGTTGGTATAATATGTCAGTATATATAAAATCTGAAACAAAGTCACTAGGAAGGCAATTCTAGAATTCTACGTTATATAAAAAGTTCTCTAGGAAAAAGAATATTTTACAAAAGACATTAACATCTACAAACTGAATCTTATATTGACATTGATAGTGTTGGTAGCAATAGTTTTAAATACCGGTCCACTACTAGACTAGCTCAGGATTAAAATCTCAATTTACACTAATGTACCAACCTTAACTCAGATCAATATGTGTCGACACTAGATAGTATCGAAACCATTGAACTCTTCATTATATATAAAGTTTTCTAGGAAAAAGAATATTTTATAAAAGACATTAACATCTACAAACTGAATCTTATATTGATGTTGACAGTGTTGGTAGCATAGTTTTAAACATTGGTCCACTGCTAGACTAGCGTAGAATTAAAATCTCACTTTGCACTTTTGTACCAACCTTTACTCGGACTAAACCTTTGGATTAGTGCATAATAATTAGTACCAACATACAATACCAATAGTATTGACTTTTGTTTTTTAATTTTATTTATTTATTTATTTATTATTATTACAATACGCATATAGTGACGATGATCCATTAGTATCAATATGTGATCAGACCGCTAGAAAAAAACCGATCATACTGCTCAATACAAATAAATTTTTTAAACCATGGTTGGTAAAATTGAAGATAGCCAATCCATTGCTTGCTATTGTACTTATGATGAAGGAATCTTGTTACTTGGAAAAATAAAAAAACAAACGTTGATGCCAAATCTAGTGTAGAAGCTAAGTATAGGGCAATCTCGTGAACTGCATCTGGAATAATGTGGCTACAATCTTTCATAAAGAAGTAGGCTTTTTCATAAAGAACCAATAAATATGAGATGAGACAATCATGCAAGTATTTACATTGCAAACAATCTTGTTTTTATGAAGGAACTAAATATATTTAGGTGGATTGCCATTCTATGGGATGTGATGATATCCAAGAAGATATGTACTATTGTATTCCCTTCCCACTTCAACAAATAAACTTGTAGAGACCTTAACCAATCCTCTTGTTGTTAATTGGTTTTCTACTATTTGTTACAAGATGGGCATAATCAATACCTATGCTCTAACTCGCGCGGGGGGGTGGTGGTGGTGGTGGTGGTGGTGGTGGTGGTGGTGGTGGTGGTGGTGGTGGGTGGAGTTTATATTATTGGAAAGTATATCATATTGGAAAATCTGTTATTGAAAATAATAGAATTGAAAAGTGGTAAATAGAATATTATTATGATTGTACCTAAAGTCTCTATATATAGAGGCCCTATTTGACCTTTATTTGGCATCTAATCTATCAATCTGTAATGCAGGCTATTGTTAACAACTTGTTATACTCTCTTCTTCTACTTTTCTACTCTCTTTTATTCTAATATGGTATAAGAGCAAAGGTTAACCTACATGTTGTTCTCCTTCTACTGACTACATTCCTCTCTCTTATTAACTTTTTGTCATCGCTATCATCCTTTTGTTTCCTGCTAAAGCTTTATCCCTCACACATTGTAGACTTGTGTTGTGTTTGTAGTCGTTGTTATCTTATCTTCCCATTGTTGTTGTTCCCTGTCGCTCAAGATTCGTTCATCTAATTCTCTTTAGAACCCACAACTTGCATGAGTAACCAAGTAGTAGCTGCACCTCCTCACTACTCCGTTTGGCAAGCTCCATATATACGTTGGATCAAAGCTGAACTACATCGACAATCTCTCCTCACATATAGAGCCTTTAGATGGAAGGATTAGACTACTTGTTTGGTAGATCTCTTGAATTGGGAGAAAATAGATCCCTCTTATTTACTTTACGATTGCTCTAATCCACGGACGGTTGGACCAAAGTCAAACTCTAATAAAACCTTCTCCTTAGAGGCAAACATATACCCAAAAGGATTGTGCTATTTGAATTACTAAAATCAAATGATTTTCTAGCACCCTTTTTCTTTCACAATTCCCCTATCTTGGTCTTGCGTCCACCAATTAGTCACCATCCCCTCCTTGTTGGTGTCCCTACCTACAAAGATAACATTGGAACTCTCAGATAGATTGAAGCTTCCACACCCATGCACAGCTATTTGACCTTCATTGCAGCTATGTCAAACAATCCTATAGAAGAGAAGATGTCTTGGAAAAGGTCTCGTTCAGATCCAATCTAAGGCTCCTTCTAAAATTGTATTCCTTTGATAAACTTAAAAAAGCTGAAAAGAAAAATATGGCATAGTCATTTACATTGGTTTTTTTTATATATTGTGTTCTCAGTCAACATTATTGCCTTCGTTATTCCTTTCATTTTTAAGTAAAGCTCTTAGCTAGCTAGTATTGTGGCCTTTGCCACTTCTCTCACTGAGCTATCACTTGATGTTGCTGTATTCACCATAGCACTTGTCTTTACCATAAGTTCACAACTAGCTTCATTGCTTTCTCAACTACTCTTTTTCTACAACACCTCTTTCAACCTATATCGGCGTCTCTACTACTATCTTATATTTATGTCAAGCTAGAATTGACATAAATGCTCCAACTAATATCATCGTCTCTACAACTATGATATTATCTTATATTTATGTCCCGCCAGACATACTTAACATAAATGCTCCAACTAAAAGGAGAATGTTGAGAAGTATATCATATTCGAAAATATGTTATTGGAAATAATAGTATTGAAAAGTGATCAATCCGGTAATGCCACTTATAGTAAGTAGTAATTAAAATATTCTTATGATTATACTATATATAGAAGCCATATGTGACCTTTGTTTGGCATGTAATCAATCAATCCACAAGTAGTCTATTATTATTAGCTCATTCTCCACTTCTCTATTTATCTACTTTCTTTTCTTCTAGTATATATATAATAATATAAACTTATGTATGTGCATTACAAGGCATTGAGAGAAAAGTTATTAGAACGCATTGTCCACTTAATAGAAAAAAGTTACCAGACCATAAGCTTGAGGTGATGCTACTTCCAGGACGGATATTTGAATCAATGGATTGGGGCCAGTGAGCATAGAGCTTAAGAATTTTCCATAAGCCATTCCTGTTGCTGCACCAATAAAAAGGGAAGGTGCGTAGTAGCCTCCCACCAAGCCAGAAGCACGACTCAATGATGTTGTGAGTATTTTCACTCCAACTAACTGAAATAAGATGTTAGCAGGGAGACCATTCACGAAAGGCCGTGATTCAATTAGAATGTCTACATTTTCAAAGCCCCAATAGAGAACTTCAGGATAGAATAGAGCAATAAAACCAACAGTCAGACCACCCAATGCAGGAAATATGCCCTTTGTTACACCTGTGGTCCTTTGAAGGTAGTCAACAACTTCCACAGCCAAAGATGTGCATCCTGATAAGGTAACAGAAACTATCCCGCAAAGGACTCCCAGCAAAAGATACAAAGGTAATTCTGAAAATTCATTGAACGACAAACACCTTCAGATTTTGTCAAACTCTGTAGCAAATAAGAAAATCGCTTAAAAGAAGTGATATTTACTCCCTCAGAAATTTAACAATATGAAATAGCTTCAGAGATATGCACAGACATAGAAAAGTTAAAATTGTTGAGAAGCTGAGTGAAAATCAATCTATATAGCAACTAAAGTAGTTAGAAAATCGGAAAAGGCTGGAAAAGCTGATGCCACACATTGCAAGTCCTTCCGCAAAAATATTTAGGTCCCTACTGACTAGTCAGATAGTAGGATTATACCACTTGGTGAACGAAAATCATATGCTGGTACGGTGAAAGCTGGAGCAGAACCAAGACCAACCACCGAAACAATTGATGCTATCACAGAACTGAGTATCACCATTGGTGTTGAATTTGGAAGGGATGAAAATGCATCTGCTGATGAAGGCCAGAGAACAGACTCCACAGCAAAGAAGCATCCAGCAACAGCAGCATTAAAACCTACAAGAAAGCATGGATTTCTGTAATTAAAGCAAACAAGGTTCAAACCATGTGCAGAAGAGTGAACCAAGAACGATGTTCAAGTTAATGGCAACAGTAGCAACAGCGTTACTTCTCTTGAGAAACTAAATTTCTTGTCTGTAATGAGAAATCATAAAAATTCAATAATGGATCAAGGAAGTAGATATTGTTTGGAGAAGAACATAAGATTCTATGACTCGATTAGAAGTGTCGTTTACTTTTCATGCCATCATGCTCTGTCTGAACTAATAAATGTTTTACTTTAGATTTGTTTTCCTTTGTGCTCAAGAACAAGACAGGAGCCAGCCAACATGAGTTATAAAATTTTTCTCTAGAATTATCACAAATATTTAGGATGTGTTTGATGATTATCTTAGGATTTTCCAAAGTTCCAAAGCACTTCTAGAAAGCAGATGAGGAGGTGCTTTCCAAAAGTAGCCAAGGCTAGGACTTCAGAAATATTAATCAAACATACGTCAAATATATCCCTAAAAGCACTCTGTAAATATAACACACTCTTATGGAATACATTACATCCTCTTATGGAGTCTGTGTTTACAATTAACTATCATGTAAATATGAACTCTGAATCATTTGACTGAAATTTTGAAAATATGTTCTCTCATATTTTACATAAGAACACCTCAATTAGAGAGGGAAAAAACATGCACCTAGAGTAACTGAATACATAGATATAGAAACTGTGCACATCTTTTAAGAGATTGCATATTAATGTTGAATAAACGATACTAAAACAAAGCTTTTGTTCACTTCTGATGATACCAAGACACATTATTCAACATCATATCATTATCTATGTGGTCAAAAGTTGAAAAATTTTCAAACTACACCTTTCACTTTGGCAGAAATATAGAAACAGGACAGCAAAGGAAAGCAAGACCTGATGAAATTCCAGCTGCTGATCCAGCAGCAACAAGAGACAATTTTTTTCCTCCACGCCACTGAAACACATAACCAACTCCTTTGGCTATGGATGAACCTATTTCGACACTAGGACCCTCAGGACCTAACGAATTCCCTGTTCCAAGGGTGACAGAAGCAGCTATGGCTTTCAAAACTGGTCTCAATGCTTCCTTCACAACTGATTCTGTTCCTTCTGATGAGCTTTCCAAAGAACTCCGAAAACTATTCAGCATGCCAACTATCAAACCACCACAAGCAGGAACTAGAATGACTCTTTGCCAAATATTTTCAATAGGTTCTTCCCTTAACCATGAGGCACCTCGCAAAGGTATACCATCCCAAGAGAAGTCTCGAATTTCATGCACCTAATTAGTGAAAAAAAAAACTTTCTTTAAAAGGAAATGCCACGGAATGCATAATTTAGAAAAAGAAAATATGCAAGCAAAAAAGAGCAGAAAGAAGACACTCTGGTGCTGCCAAGTGCAAAGTGCTGCCAAGTGTAATGGAAGTAAGGAACAAGGACAAATATTACAAAGCGCTAAAGGGACATGGCGTAAGAGCCAATCCACCAACCGCAATGTTGAAGAGAACGACCCCCACACCGGTGAGAAGACCAACCGCACAGGCTGCGATGGTAACGAAATCCCTGGTCGGCATTACCTCACCTATGTCACTGCGCATCTCAGCTGCTGCTTGTCCCGTCCCCGGTTCTCGCTCAGCCTCCTCTCCGGCGCCGCCCCCAAAACTGCTGCGAGGGGAGTCATCGGACTCGGGGGACGAACAAGTGATTCCCCAAATCCTCTTTCGGCGAACGGAATCACGGCCGCGTAGGCAGAGCCGCAAGGAAAAGAAATCCGAGCATGACGATGCGACGGATACCACGATTCTACGGCGACGGAGGCCGGTGCTCTGGCTCCACCTACCACAAGGCGGAACAGATTGACGACGCCCCCCGAAGCAGGACGCAGTGGCCATCTAACCGGCCGTAGCAAAGGAGGCGAGCGATGATGCTAAGTGGGGTTGACCAACGGCGCCATTGCGGCAGGCGGCAGCCAGGAATTGTATCGAATAGGTGGAGGGCGCGACGAAGGAGGGAGAAAAAGAGAGGGGGCATCGAGCTTTCGCTAGTTCCATCAGTGGATAAGGCAGAGAACAAAATGTGGATGGAGGGAGACAAGTGACGCGGCGAGAAGCAAGAAACTAGGTGTCACGCCCCGATCGGATCGGCCTGAAAATAGCGCTTATCCGTTGTCTCAGGGCCGTCCAGCGGAACATCGGAACGTAACGCTCTATAGGATTTCCGACCCTAAATCGAAAACCCTAACTCCCCGATTAAATTTTATCCCCAAAATGCAATTTGCACGGAGAAAACCCTAACCCTAATTAAAAGTCAACTCTGAATATGATCAGTCAACGCCCCAAATTAACATGAGTTGCTGACGTCGCGAGTGACGTCAGCCTTTCTGATTTCGCCGCCGCGCGTAATATTTCGGTTACTGACACTGGCTTGCGTCAGGCGCCGAATTTCGATTTCGAAATTGAAATCGTTCTCCGATCGCCCGTTGACTCGCCGATTCGTTGACCTCCTCGTTTCGAACGCTCAGCGCGTTCGCGTTGCGCCGTCGTCTTCCTCGCGTGGATGAGCACCGCGCTCATCCGTCTGCTCGCCGACGAGGTCATCGGAGATGAGAAGTCCTCGCTGGAGGATCGCCGCCTTTCTCCTTCGGTCTTCGCCTGCCACTCGACGACCGTCGTCGTCGCTAGAACTGCCGGGACACGCCGCCGAAACTGGAAACAGGGGAAGGTGTAAAAGCTTCTCTTATTCCTTCAAAACTGGTTACAAATCGCTCCGGGCCGACGACCCCCGTCGCCCGCCCCTCTCCCACAAGTTCCTCTCGCCGGTGGTGCCCTCACTGCCGGTTACAAGCGCTCCCTCACAAACGCTCCTTCGACGCCTCCCTAGCGCTGGCATCGGTGCCCCTGGCACCGGCATCAGCGCCCGTGGGTGCTAGCATCAAAGCCTGCGCTCTAGTATGGGCGACGGCGCCCTCGCCGTCGCCGGAGATAGTGGCGCTCCCCAGTGCTCCCGCTCTCGTGGTGGCGCCTCCGCACACCCCCTCCAGGTCGAGCTCCGCTCGGACTTTATAGAGAAGGGCTTCCTTTGCCATCCAGATGCGTCGACGCGGTCGTCCGCGACCGAGAATGCCGCCGGAGGTGCCGCGTCCGATCTGTGTGCTGGAGACGAGCTCGTGTCTTCCGTTGCCCGAGCTGCACGGTGAAGACGCGGACGAAAGCTTCGTCCCGTCTTTCGATGTGTGGTCGGCCCCCAAATCTCGGTCAAATCGAATGTTGACCGGGCTTCTCCTTGTGGGCTTGGGTTTGGGTCAGGCCCAATAGGCTTTGGGCTGAACCGGCCGAACCAGGCCTGACTGGGTCAGGCCGGTTCGGCCCAAGCCCAAGCACCAGCCCAAATAAGGGAGAAATCGGGTCAACTAGAGGCGTTGACCGGAAGTTTGCCACATCAGCGCACAACGCACCGATTTCGTCGTCTCCGCGTGCGTCAGACGCGGACGCGAACGAAGCCTCGGCTGGCGTCGACGACTTCGACGGATTTGGCGGCGTCCCCGCGAGACGCGGACGCGCGAGAGATTAAGGTGGCGGACGCGGATGCGCGAAGCTCGCACGCCCAAAATAGATGTCGAGGCAGCGGCTGTGGCGTTAAAAGGAGAGCACAGGCGATCTTCATCCAGATCTGCGACCACCGAGCTTGAGAGGGCGAGATTCCGGTGCTTAGGGAAGCACCGGCGAGAGGAACATACCGACTGTAACCGGCTACGACCGGCGAGGGAGGGGAGAGGGCTACCTGCCAGGGGCCGACGACGAGAGGAGCTGTAGTTTTCTGGGAATAAAACGCATTCTTCCGTCGATCCCTGTTCTCCCCTGTTTCTGAGTTCGTGACGCTATTTCTCATAGTCTTCGGCGAGGTTCCCGGCAGCGCGGCCGTCGGCGGAGGACGGTGATCCGCGAGCGCAGGCGGCGCTCGGCTTCGGACGAACGAGGAAGACGACGCGAGTTTCGAACGCGTCGGGCGTTCGAAACGAGGCAGAGGTCAACGGTCAAAGGCATAAATGAAATCGATTCGATTTCGAATTCGGCGGCTGACGTCGGCACGACACCAGCAACAAATTTAATCGACGCGGCAGAAATCAAATTCAGACGCTGACGTCAAGCGGACGTCAGCGATTCGATTTGATCCGGCGAAGTCGACGTTGACTGGTCAAAATCGTTGACCAGAGAAGGTATTTGAATTGGGATTTGATTTTCCTAAATTAGGGTTAGGGTTTTCTCCGTGCGAATTATATTTTGGGGATAAAAATTAATCGGGGTAATTAGGGTTTCTAATTTCGGGTCGGAAACCCTAGAGTGAGTTGCGTTCTGGTATTCCGCCGGACGGCCCTGAGACAACGGATAAGCGCTGTTTTCAGGCCGATCCGACCGGAGCGTGACACTAGGGATGTCAACGGGTTAGGTACTCGTCTTTTTTGGCCAAATCCAAACTCAACCCGACCCAACTCGACCCAAACCCGAATCCGGTTAAACCCGAGTCGAGTATTTAAACGGATACCCGCGGGTACCCGTTTAAATTAAAATATTTATTTTAAAATTATTTTTAAATTATTTTTTAAATTATTTTTAAAAAATATAACTATAAAATAATAATAATAATAAATATATTTATAAAAAATCATGTTATTATATAAATATATATATATATATATATATATATATATATATATATATATATATATATATATTATCATTATATATAATTGGGTATTGGGTACCCGCGGGTACCCATAGGAGTATACTCGAACCCGACTCGATTAGCTAATCGGGTACCCGAACCCGGCATAAACGGGTCGGGTCGGATCGGGTACCCATTGACACCCCTACAAGAAACCCATCCAAACACATTAATAATTGTAGGGGGGAGATGCTTCCCCGCCGTCGTTCAGGAATCAGGACACAATAAAATAAATTCTAAATAAATTTTATAGAATTTGTACATAATAAAACAAAATCTAGATAAATTTTATAAAATATCTCTATATTATTTTGAATCTTATTTAGAGGGTGGATAGATAGTTTAGGATAATATACTTTTTAATAAAAAATTATTATTTTACATTTTGAATTTTACTTGATTGTATATAAATTCTATTAAAATTGCTTAGATTCTATTTTATTATATAAAGATTCTATGAAATTTACTTAGATTTTATTTTATTGTATGCATATTTTACGGAATTTGCTTGGATTTTATTTTATTGTATATATATTCTACTAAATTTGTTTAGATTCTACTTTATTATATACAAATTTTATGAAATTTATTTGGATTATACTTTATGGTGGTTTTGAGATTCAAGTATACCCTATCTTTAAGATATGTGAAAGCAAAATGAGGGACCCTTTTTTTTAATTGAAAGGCATGGTCCTTGTGCAGGCATGGCCCTTTGCAGGCAATTTTATTGAAATGCCTTTTTTTTTTATTGAAAGGCATGGTCCTTGTGCAGGCAATTTTTCTCTCATTCTTATCGTGTTCTAATATACACGCATCTACGTGTCACCTACCACGAATAATTATTTTTAATAATTTTTCTTAAAATAAAATTTTATTCTTATATACATTATAAATTTTAATAAATTTTATTTTATAAATTATTAACATATATCAACTTGATATTTTTAATTTTATTTTTGTTAGAATATGTTAATTGTAATTAGAGATGACAAAAAAACGCATCTATTCTTTAACCAATTTGATTAGAGAAAACATGAGCTGATCAGGGTTAAATAGAGTAAGTGTAGAAACTTAGGTACATATAGTTATTAAATTATTCTTTTATAAAACAAACCCAACCATCTCTTTTTTTCTCCACCCTTTTGTCGCTAGGTGTCAGGCCTGGTTCAGCTCGGTTAAGCCCAAAGTCCAGTGGGCCAAACACTAGCCCAGGCCCACGCCGAATTCATCCCAACGCAGCCCGATTTGTTCGATCAAACCTAGATGTTGACCCCAAATCTCATGTTACAGCGGCGTCGCCTGCGATGTATTCGGGCGCAGCGACCTCTTCTCCGGGCAATGAAGACGCGGGCGTCGCTGAACGACGCGGCGACTTCGGCAGAGCAACGACATCTTCAGCAGGATCACCACCGAGTTCGTCGGATGCGGAGGACTCGGAAAGGAGAGGCGAACGGGGTTATCAAACGGGAAGCGAGACTTTCAGCGCGAGCTGATAGCATGCAAATATATGATATATCATGACTTATTTCTGCTATTATTTTGGAGAAAAATGCATGCTTTGTTTCATTTATTTGCCTAAATGCTTTTACATTATTCAGAATCTTCACTTTTCCTCATTTTCATTGAAATATAGGATTTCACTCTAAAATTGATAGAATTTGGAAGATCTGAAGCTATGGGACGATTCCTCATAATAAGACGAACTTACACGTCGAATTTCAGCTCAAACGGACTTTCCTACGCTCTTCACGGGCAGGTCATGTTCATGTTCACGGCCATGACCATCTCGGCAGAACTCTGAGCATTCTGTGAGATAGTCACGGCCAGGGTGTGTTCATGTTCACGGCTATGAAGAGGTAAAAATCTGTGCGACGGGATGAACACGGCCAGGGTGTGTTCACGAACACGGCCGTGACAGCTTCCTCTAATTTCGATAGGCGTTCAGATTTTTGCTCATATCTTACTATTCCTGGAGTGGAATTTGCTGAAAATTTGTGGAGACCTTCCTAACTTGGAGACGGACGTTTTGGGATTGGAATCGTGCAATTTGGGTTAGTGGTTGAGGAGAACGAAGTGAAACGGCAAGACCTAGGGTTTGACGGCGATTTCTGGCGACGAAAGGCTATTCCGGCTTGATTTCTTCCTCGTTTTCGACGCTGAAGATCGTGCCCCGGCCTCTTTCGACATAGATCTAGTTTTCCTACTAGTTTGCATTAATTTATTTGAGAGATTATGATGTATTTCACGATGAGCATTGTAGCGTAACTTCTTTTCGGGGTTTGGGCGTAGCCCGCTGTAAGAATGTTGAATATTAATGCTTGATCCATATATTTCTCATATTTATCTTTATTCTTATTCATGTCTAGGAAGTTTTAATTCATGATTATATACTGGCCATGCATATTTATGTTTTAGATGTTGTGGGAATGACTGAGAGGTGAACCACAATTATCGGATCTCCTTAAATTGGACAGGTGATTTCGGCCACGAGAGTTGTCGAAATCACCCGAGGAACTCTAATCCTTCACAGAACCCTTTGGGTCTGCTTAACCCGATAAGCCACGAGAGTAGGAGACTTAGGTTAAGTTGGACACCGGACCGTGTCCTCAGAGGGAGCGTGTCTGTACCTTATGAAGGATTACCTTAAGAACATAGGTAAAAATTCATTTAAAATATCAACACTAATTTTCTTGCATGCTTCAGTGTGGTGAAACCTGAAATCCCGATCTTCTCTCAAGAGAGTAAAACCCCGATTGCTTGCTTTATGTTCTGTTTGCTCTAGATTAGCATTAGTTTACTTTCTTGCATTAGGATTTAGTGACACTCCTAATCTTATTTGATTGCCTAGCTATTAGTTAACTGATCAGTTAGTACTTGACCCCTAGTCCTCGTGGGATCGATACTTTTTATTATGCAATATACCGTGCACTTGAGGTAGCAGCCTATCAAGTTTAGGCCCTATCACGAGCTTAGCGAGTACGGAAGCAGCGGGCGGAAGAATCGTTCCGTGCCGCTAAACATCGCAGAGGCGGTGCCTCTGCCTCTTCGCTTTAAAGCCATCCACGAGAGGATGGGAAGGGGGAGAGCAACCAGCCATCGAGTGAGCGAAGCTTAGGGGAGCTTCTGGCCGGTGACAAGCAAGTTTTGAGTGAAGACTTTGAGAGATTGTAACCGGCGACGGGGGTCGCCAGCGAGGGAGGGAAGAGGGGCGTTGGGACCAGGGGGTCGACGACGAGAGGAGAAGGTATTGTAAAACTTTTAGAGGAATAAAAGCAACTTCGACTTCTCCACCACTTCCTCCTCTGTTTCTATTTCCGGCGAGCCATTCTTAGTGATTCCGGCAGCGGGCAGCGGTCGGGTGGTTGGCGACGAAGTGCTGGAGGTAGGCGAACAGTTTCCCCGTCAGCATGCACTTCCCGAGGCACGTGAGGCGACGGCGGACGAACGTGATGGTGAGCACTCATCGCAACGAAGAAGACGAGGCTCGGGCGTTCGAATCGAGACGCTAATCAGAGTCAAAATTGGAATAGGGTCAACGAGCAAATTCGATACGCGAAATCGAATTGCAGCCGACGTCAGTGTGACATCACCCAGGGAGCGAGTTCGAGCCGCGCAAAAATAATTTGCCGGCTGACGTCATCCGACGTCAGCGAGAGCGAAATCGAATTTCGATTTCGCGGTGTGATTTCGTTCACCAGGGAGTTGACCGGAGGTATTTTTGATTTTAGGGTTCGGATTTCTGAATTAGGGTTAGGGTTTTCTGGCTTTTCCACTCGTGTTTTCAATTTGGGGATAAAATTTATATGGGGAATTAGGGTTTTCTCTTTGGGGTGAGATTTTGCTCGGAAACACTAGGGTCTCACGCCCGGTCTGATGCTCCGTCGAACCACCGTTAGGCTCGAGCATAACAATTGGTATCAGAGCCAGACTGTGGGCCCATACCCACAGGTCAGAGTGACACGTTGGCAGAACAACGGAAGTTTGAGTTGCTGGAGAAGAGAAGAGAAGAAGAAGAGAAACCCTTAGCTTAGCAAGCTAAGGGGGAAGAGGAGAACTACATTCCCTAAACCTAACCTCATAAGGAGGAAGACAACACCACGAAGGTTCCAAAAATATACTTAACTTCACTATCAAATATGAGAATTACATCAGCTTTTAAAGACCATTTCTCCCTCAACAATATTAATCTCTCAAATACATTGAGTGGCTATCAATTCTTTTTGTCAGAATGGGTGGTGGAGATGGAATAGTCTCTTGAGCTTCTTCATGGCGTGGAGAGGTTCTTGCTTGTGATTGAAGTAACTTGGAAGATATTCAGCTAAGATTGTGTGGTTGGCTTCTTCAATGCGCATGCTTATCAAGTTTAGGCCCTATCACGAGCTTAGCGAATACGGAAGCAGCGAGCGGAAGAATCGTTCTGCGCCGCTAAACATCGCAGAGGCGGCGCCTCTGCCTCTTCGCTATAAAGCCATCCAAGGGAGGATGGGAAGGGGGAGAGCAACCAGCCATCGAGCGAGCGAAGCTTAGGGGAGCTTCTGGCCGGTGATGAGCGAGTTTTGAGTGAAGACTTTGAGAGATTGTAACCGGCGACGGGGGTCACCGGCAAGGGAGGGAAGAGGGGTGTCGGGACCAGGGGGTCGACGACGAGAGGAGAATGTATTGTAATACTTTTAGAGGAATAAAAGCAGCTTCGACTTCTCCACCACTTCCTCCTCTGTTTATGTTTCCGGCGAGCCATTCTCAGTGATTTCGGCGGCGGGCAGCAGTCGGGTGATTGGCGACGAAGGGGTGCGTCAAATCGAGATGCTAATCGGAGTTAAAATTGGAATCCAGTCAATGAGCAAATTCAATACGCGAAATCGAATTGCAGCTGACGTCAGCGTGACGTCACCTAGGGAGCGAGTTCGAGCCGTGCGGAAATAATTTGGTGGCTGATGTCATCCGACATCAGCGAGAGCGAAATCGAATTTCGATTTTGTGGCATGATTTCATTGACTAGGGAGTTGACCAGAGGTATTTTTGAATTTAGGGTTCGGATTTTCTGAATTAGGGTTAGGGTTTTTCGGCTTTTCCACTCATGTTTTCAATTTGGGGATAAAATTTATGTGGGGAATTAGGGTTTTCTCTTTGGGGTGAGATTTTGCCTGGAAACCCTAGGGTCTCACTCCCGGTCTGGTACTCCGTCGGACCACCGTTAGGCCGCGATGTGATAGTAGGCATGCTATTCTCTCTTTCTCTCCTCCTAGCCCCCATCGCCCTCTCCTCTCCTACCTCTCTTCCTTTTGCCGCCTCGTTTCTTCCTCCACTCTCCCTCCTTTGCTTACTATTATGCCGCCCTCATCGCACTGCTCACTGTCGGGAAAACTCTTGCCACAATGCTCATCGCCCTTGTTGAGCCACACGCCATCTACGATGTCACGCCCCGGCCTAAGGTAGTTCGACGGAACAGCAGACCGGGCGTGAGACGCTAGGGATTCCGGATAAAATCACATCCAAATCAAAAACCCTAATTTCTCTGATTAATTTTTGCCCCCAAATTACAAATCGCACGGAAAACCCTAGCCCTAATTTAAAAAACTCGGAACCCTAAATTAATTTACCTCCTCTGCCAACCCTCTTTTGACTAGTCAACACAGACTTCGCCCGTCAATGCCGAAATCCGCCACTTGTTTTTAATCGGATGTTGACGTCACGCTGACGCCAGCCACAATTTCGAATTCCGCCGCTCGCTCGTTTTCGTTTCGCCGATTTTGACCCGCTCTTTGACTCTTCCTCGCCACGTCGGCCGCGCACCTCGAATCGAACGCCTTCGCGGCGTCGTCTTCTTCGTCACGCACGCCGCGCTCATGTTTTCTTCCTCGCCTCACCTTTGAATGCCACCTGCGTTCGTCGGCTGAGGCGTGTGTCTCTAGAAAAGGGAAGCCGCCTGCTTCCCTCGCTTCTCGTCGTCGACCAGCCTCTAGCAGCCGCCTGCTGCCGTAGCTTGCCGGAAAGCCACCGTAAGATCGAAAACAGGGGAACTCGAAGTGGAGAGGAAAAAACTCTTATTTACCAGGTGGAGTTTACAAAAACCTCTCTCGTTGTCGCCCCCTGGCCGCCGACTCCCACTCCCCTCCCTCGCCGGCAATGCTAGTTACAATCTCTCAGTTCTCTTACTCCTTGCTCATCGGTCGCTCCCCTGAGCTCTTAGTCCTGATTGCTCGATCCCCTCTGGTGTCAATCATCTTCCCCCTGGAAGTCGATGCCAAAGCCCTCTTTAAAGAGAAGCTGCCGCTCCTGTTAGGGCGCTCGCCGCCCTTGTCTCCTGCTTCCCTCGGACGCGTCCAAGAACGTCGATGCTATCGACTGAGTCTTCCGCGCCGCTCGGAGATGAGGCCGTCGCTGTGTCCGCTTCCTTTGGCGAGCTCACTCCTGAGCTTCGTGAAAGAGATATCGCGGAAGAAAGCCGCGTACCGCAGTCGTGTTTCCTTGTTTCGTTCGGTGCTGATCGAACGGTAGAAAGGGGAATTTGGGCTTTGTCTGAATACGTGTGGCATGGGCCTGGGCCTCCTTTCGGCCTAATAGGTTTTGGGCTAGGCTGGGTTAACCCACGCCTGATGTCAAGCCCGGGTTCACCCGGTTCAGCCCAAAGCCTCTTGGGCCTGATCCAAACCCAAGCCCACAAAGAGAAGCCCGGTCGACAGAGATGTTTGACCCAAATCAGGAGAATGCTGCCGAGTCAGCGACACGCGCGGGCGTGGCGCGTGCGACGACGCCGTCTCCTCCGAACGATTCGGACGGAGACGATGCTGGTGGCGGCAGACGCGGAGCTGGGCGACGTTCGCTGCGGACGCGGTCGGAGGCGTCGAGCGGTTCCAACGGCACAGACGGAATCCTCAGGCGGAGGCTGCGGAGGGATTCGGGCGCAGATGTTGACTCGGGACGCAGGCGCGTGGCTCCGAAAGCGCGTCTCCTTCGCGAAGCCCGGACGCGAGCCACGCGAGCTCGCCACCGCGTGCGACGGACGCGGACAACGACGAGGAAGCGGCGCGAGCGGCGTCGAGCAGAGAGGCAGAGGCGGCGTCCCCTTCCCGATCTTCACGGATGCACGCGGAAGACGCGGACGATGGCGACGCGGTCGCGGCGAAGCTTCCCTATAAAGACTCGACGAGGCGGACGAGCTCGGGGTGCGCAGAGGGCGACACCACAGAGGAGCGCCGGGGAGCGACTCCACCGGCGACGGCGAGGGCGCCGTCGCCTCTTCCAGAGCAGGGCTCTGATGCCGCCAGGGGCGAAGGTCGGCGCGGCGGTGCCGACGAGAGAAAGGGAAAAACAGAGTGAATGTAACCGGCGTCTAGGAGACGACCGGCGAGGGAGGGATGGGGGCACCGGCGACGGTGGTCGTCGGCGTCGAGAGGAGAGGTTTGTAAGTCTTCTTCAAGGAATAAACGAAGCTTCACTTTCCATCTCTTTCCCCTGTTCTACGACGACGGGAGGCGGCGGCCTTCCCTTTGTTCTAGCGGACTCCAGAGCGCGGTGGCGCTCGGCAAAAGCAACGACGCGGCGGTGTCGTGCGTCGCGAGGAAGAAGACGACCCGCGTTTCGAGGTTCCGGTCAACGGTCAGCGGCAGAACGAAATCAATTCGATTTCGAATTGATTTGGCTGACGTCAGCGAGGCGACGCTGACGTAGGGCGGCGCGATTTCAAAATCGAAGCGGCGAATGAAAAATTAGTGACGTCAGCAATCGGGCGGCTGACGTAAGCAAGCAAAATTGGGAACTCGATTTCGGGGGCTGACGTAGGTTGACGTCAGCGAGGAGAAATTAATCGGCGAGTGTGATTTTGACCAAAGTCAAAATCAGAGGAGGTAATTTTGATTTGAGGTTCGATTTCCTAATTAGGGTTAGGGTTTTCTCCGTGCGAATTGTATTTTGGGGATAAAAATTTGTTCGGGGTAATTAGGGTTTCTAATTTCGGGCCGGAAACCCTAGGGAGAGTTGCGTTCCGGTGTTCCGCTGGATTGCCCTGAGACAGCGGTTAAGGGCTGTTTTCAGGCCGATCCGACTGGGGCGTGACACCTGACATACGGGTCGAATATGAGGTAAAATTTTTAAAACCTAATTGGGTCGAGGTCAGATATAAAACGTGGGTGTCGGGGTTAAGTTTACAACTACTCGCTCCTATCTCGACCCGTTTTCATCCTCAACTATACCTCAAAGCACATTATTAGCAAGAAATATGATTGATTAATGGATAGCTGCTTCTTCGCCGAAGCTTCTCCTTGTCAGAGTCTGCGCTGCCGTATACGAGCTTCTCCTTGTCCGAGTCTGCGCTGCCGTATACGATACTTGTACTTCCGTACGGTTGACTTAATTGATAACGATCAGGTGGAGTCAACAAAAAAAAATTTATGGAAAGATCTCACTTCTCAGGCTAGAATCGTACGGCTTTTAGACCAAAAAAGATGAAGAATACAACTCCAACAAGTCCGGTAAGCAAATTAATTAATTAATTTTTTTAGCAAATTAATTAATTAATTTTTTTTAGCAAATTAATTAATTAATAACCAATATATGGCAAATTAGTTCTGTTTTAATTTAGAAAAACAGAAATTGCCTGGAAATATCACGCTTCTTCATCAACTGAAAGATTGATTAGTCCGCTGCAATTAGTCTTCCATGCAATTTCTCACGAAGCATACATCTTTGATCTTTCCCGAGCGCTCTATAAAGATAAGAGAGGAGCCGCCTTCAGGCTTCCGCTCAGATGTCCGGAATCCATGCAAGCTGCCTTTAACTCGATCCATGGCACTCATCGGCACGGCCGTAAACTCTGCCAAGAGGCAGCAACATGCAGCCGCATTATCTTCTCTGCTCACGTGGTTCACGACATCGCCACGCGCCAAGGCGGCGGCGGCGGATCCGGAGCAGCTGGCCACGACGCCGTCATCGTCTTCTTCGTCGGCGTCGCTGCACCTGGTGTTCTGCCGCTTCGACGAGGACGGAGACGGGAGGATCTCGCCGGCGGAGCTGCGGAGCTGCATGCAAGCCATGGGCGAGGAGCTGTCGGCGGAGGACGCGGCGGCGGTGGTGGAGTCCGCCGACAGCGACGGGGATGGGCTGCTGGGGCTGGACGACTTCGCGAGGCTGGCGGACGGGGAGGGGGAGCAGGAGGAGCGGGAGAGCTACTTGAGGGAGGCTTTCCGGGCGTACGAGGAGGGTTGCGGGTGGATCACGCCGCGGAGCCTGAGAAGCGCGCTCGGGAAGCTGGGCGAGCGCAGGAGTGTGGAGGAATGTGCGGCCATGATTGGCCGCTTCGATATCGACGGGGATGGATTCATCAGCTTCGATGAGTTCAGCATTATGATGCGCCAGTAGGGAGAGGCATCTCGAAGAAAAAATTTTGGCGGACCCTTATCTTCAGGCACGAATCCTAAAGCAGCCGTATCTAATATCAAAGCAAAGTCTATATACATAAAAGACGGGTCAGCGTATACAAAATCTAAATCAATTATTAACCCTGAAAGTCTGATCAACATACATGAAAGTGTACAGTCAACTAGGGTTAATAGTTAGTTAATTTTCATATATGTTGACTAATATTTCATGTATATTAACCAAACTTTCGTATGTTGATCAACCTTTCGTGTATATTGATCTGCCTTCGTGTAGGTGACTTACTTTAATATTAATGTGATTGCTTTAGGATTCATGCTTACTAGATTAAGATACCTTGCTGTATCGTGGGTAGCAAGGTGTACTTTTTGCCAAAATTTTTCTAAACTTAAAACACTAATTTAAATATTTAATTAATCTTGATTAAATTTTTTTAAAATTAATTATAAAACGGGTCCACCTAATTGGTATGAATAAGATCCGACTCTACTCCACATAGTAAAGAATGCCTCCTTTACTTGGATTATGGGCAAAGCAAACGTAGTAAGAAGAGCCAAAGCTAAAGCAATTCCTCATGTAAACTATTTATAACAACGCAATTCGTTCTTTCAACATTCGCTGCAGGCGCAAACACAACAACATTGCTCGTTCATGCAATCTTAATTTCTAATGGATGGGGTTCCGTGCCCGTTTAATGGGTAGCTCGGTGCAGCCAAACGGACTCAGCAAATCGATGGCCACCAAAGCCCAAACTTTAAATAGCCCACGAACGGGGACGACGCAGACGAGCTTGGGAGCGAAAGCGAAGGCGAAAGCCTTCTTCGATTTCCATTCCATGAGCCTCCGCTCCAAGCTCTCCGCCTTCCTCAAGAAAGCCTGCCCCTTCGCCGGCAGCTCCGCTGCCGCCGCCGCCTCTTCCGACTCTTCCGCCGCGGCGGCAGCGCCCCAGAGGCCCCCCTTCAAGCCCTTGTCCACCACCGCCCCCATGCCCGACAACGCCGCCAAGACCTTCCGTACCCGACTCTGCATCATCGGCAGCGGCCCGGCCGGACACACGGCGGCGATCTATGCCGCCCGCGCCGAGTTGAAGCCTATCCTCTTTGAGGGATGGATGGCCAACGACATCGCCGCTGGCGGACAGCTCACCACCACCACTGACGTCGAGAACTTTCCTGGGTTTCCGGAGGGGGTTATGGGGTACGATCTCATGGACCGCTGCCGCGCCCAGTCTCTCCGCTTCGGGACCGAGATCCTGTCGGAGACTGTCACCGCTGTCGACTTCAGCGTCCGCCCCTTCCGCGTGCTCTCCTCCTCCACCACCGTTGAGGCTGACGCTGTCGTTGTCGCGACCGGCGCCGTCGCCCGCCGCCTCCATTTTCCCGGGGCCGACGAGTTCTGGAACCGGGGAATCTCCGCCTGCGCCGTCTGCGACGGGGCGGCGCCTCTCTTCCGGAAGCGCCCCATTGCAGTGGTCGGCGGAGGAGACTCCGCTATGGAGGAGGCCAACTTCCTGACCAAGTACGGGTCGAAGGTCTACATCGTCCACCGCCGGGATGCGTTCAGGGCGTCCAAAATCATGCAGGCTAGGACGCTGGGAAACCCCAAGATTGAGGTGCTCTGGAACTCGGAGGTGGTAGAGGCCTATGGGGAGGATAACGGGCCCCTCGCCGGCGTTAAGGTGAGAAATGTGGTTACTGGAGAGGTATCCGATGTCAAGGTGTCGGGGCTCTTTTTTGCGATTGGGCATGATCCGGCCACCAAGTTCCTTAGCGGGCAGCTAGAGCTGGACTCCGATGGGTACGTCATCACAAAGCCCGGGACGACTCACACCAGCGTGAAGGGCGTCTTTGCTGCAGGAGATGTTCAAGATAAGAAGTATCGGCAGGCAGTCACAGCTGCTTCTTCAGGTGAGTGATTAATTGCTCTAAATATTTTACTTACAATTGATTTTTGAGGGAAAGCAAGCCATACAATTGCCTGTGGATTTCCTGAAATCAGCTTATTCTAAATGGTTGATAGATACTAGATGACTGATCATTTGCGTTTGGAATAAGAAATATGTTTGTGTATGCTACAACTGTTTGGTATTCTTGTTCGACTGAACAGAAGATTGGCTTGATTATGTACAAATTAAATTGGTTAATGATCATTGATGATGCATATCCTCTTGTTGATAGTTTGTTTTATTGTGTCTTGTGGTTTGTGCTGGGTTTTTTTTTTCTCTTTCATTGTCTACATTCAAGTCCAATTATTTATTGCACTGGATTTTCAATTTGAAACTGTTGTGGGCTACCCTCTTGACAGTACTATATGATTAACTATGAGGCATTGTCATTATTATTAGGTTTGGAGTCTACTGATCATCTTTGTCAATAACCCATATTTCATAACCTTGGTAACGTAGATAATTTTTTCCTGAAAAAAGCTGAAATGATATAGTTGATTCCCTCTTTACAGGAGCAATGCAAAATAGTTATCTTTTTCTCTGAGTACTTCGTTAGGAAATGAAATGAATTGTAGGAATGCTTCTCTAGGTGCGAATGTCATTTTGTGGCATATGTACTTAACACAAGTATTCATATTAATTCTGCACCATCTGACTGTCAGGGCTGCCCAAAAGTAACTTATGTATGATGAACTTGACCAAAGCTACACTTAAAGGGATAACTAAAGTTAGATAATGTTTAAAGATACATCAGTTCAGATAGAATCTGAAGTAGTTATTTTTACATAGTTCTTTAATAGACAAACTTTAAACCTTCATCTCTTATTTTTCCTCTCTATCTAGGTTTTTGTTTTTAATTAATCTCACTTGTGGATAAGTAGTAGCCTGATTTTTGCAGCTTGATCTTGGTGTCATTCTATCCTGTCGTTTCATAAGTTGATTAGTTTAGAAGGTAAACGCTTGACTTAACAGTAAGGTTTACCTTTTACGGACCTAGGTGTTAAGCGTTCAAGATTGCAACAGAACCTCTTAGTTTGTAGAGTATTTCCACACTCCCTAAACTTGATAAGGAGCCAAGAATCAAAATGTGTTTAATCAGAGTCTTTTTTAGTACTTTACAATTTTCAGTAATTTTAAAAACTACTTCTAGTTTTTTGTTTTCATTTTTATGAAAGTGTGTTTGACACGTCCATATAAAATAGTTGTCAATTGTCATGAATGAGAGAAGAGGTTTTTATAGGTAAAATTTTTAGCATAACTATGAGTATATCAATGCCGGTTCAGGTTCTTGATTTTTTTGTACAAGTTTGCTAGCATATTTTCTTATTTTTGCTTTTTTGCATTTTAAAGTTTTCATCAATATCTGTACAAATATTTTTCCATGATTTTAATTTTTCTATTTTTTTCACTTAGGATAAACTATAAACAAAAGTTTCCATCCCAATTTTATTTTCATGCAAATAAAAAACCACAAAAGTGCAATAAAAGAGAACCTTAGGTTTGTTTTGCAAGAATCTTACTATATTGTTTTTAATTTAGAGAGAGAGAGAGAGAGAGAGAGAGAGAGAGAGAGAGAGAGAGAGAGAGAGAGAGTTCATGGGTGAAGTATTTGGTATTATTATAAGTATACTTTGCATTATCACAATATTGAGTTTTTGCCCAAAACAGTTTTTTTGCTGTTTTCAAATTCTTTTGTTTTTAGTTTTCATTTTGGTTGAATACTATCTATTAAACAAAATTCTAACCCACCTTCTATTTTCACTCAAATTGAAACTAAAAAAAATTGTCTATGAAATCCGCCCTTATGATTTTAGATTGTCCTTTTTTTTCATTTTTTATTATTTAACTAATAGATTTTATTTGCATTAGAAGATGGTGCATGTTTAACTTTCTCTAATGAATAAATCATATATATATATAAATATAATATCATTTGTTACTTGAGGAGATTTACATGTCAGGCCTATTTTAGGAAAAAGGTGAAGTATCTAAAGGTGCAAATTTTGCCACAAATTCATATACTACAAACCTTCTTTTCTTAGATCAAAACCTTCTTTTCCCCAAATTTTTATTCCATGGCATTCTTATAAATTTATGTCTTTTAATTTCAAATGGATATGCCCCGTGTGCATTCAATTAGTTGCAAATAGTAAGTTGGTCCAAGGTTTAAGAAACCAGTTCGAACCAGTGTACTAGTGTCAATTTTATTTTATATATATCGGTACTGACTATGTACTAGTACCGGTACATGGATAGACCGGTATAAAGACATGCTACAACTGTCTAACAACTGAACAACATCAATAGTTGTCTTACTGACTCTTTATCACTATTGTTATCCCACAACATGTTTTTCATAGGAAAAACAATAATATTTCAAACTCTTGACATAACCTTGTTCCACACAACGTAAATTTTGCTTGCCTCCAAGGTTCATTTCTTTTAATTTCTTTTGCTATGTAGTAGCGTAAGCTTCACCTTGTAGTGGTGTTCTCAATTGATTCAATACTGTGCTATTGAAGAGGTTTAAAGACATGCTAGAGTAATTTAGGAACAGATTAAGTGTCACATATCTGACATATAGGAAGCAGAAAATGAAGGAAATAGAATAAATTTTATTTATCTTATTTTTTGTACTTATAACAGAAAATTTTGCCTGCACAAGGTGAACAACATCTTTCTCCCAAACTTTAATAAGCCTAAAAACTGCTATTACATAGATGTAGTCTCTTTATTTGAATCTATCTTGGAGGTAAAGAAAACCAAAGCAAAGGTTCATAGCCACTTGGACATTTAAACATAGAAGCGTCTTAGGGAATTTGCCAACGACTTCGAACTCTCCCATGTAGCTAAAACAATAACCCTCATGGATAAGCTATATTGTCAAATAAGCCTCTTCAGGCCGCCCTTAAGATTGAGGAGTTGTAGGCCTACAGTTTAACAATAATGTAATAATAGAGAAAAGATGATCAATCATAGAGCATAAATAATCCCATATGCATATAGGATAAATTAAACTATCCTAGACATTGTAAAAATATGTTTGAATGTCATACTCTAAAAAAAAAACTGAATGCTGGAATCATACTAGAATTGGATGCTATAATATATGAATCAAGGTTTGAAATTTCGATTTGAATAAACCGAAATTTTTGATTTCACTGTAGCATAGTGTTGATTCACTATAGCAAAATGGTCCAAGACTAGGCCGATATATAGATTTGGGCCGGTTTTTCAAACCTTGGTGTGAACTGATGCTAAATACATACATAATATATGCATATAAAATTGGTTAAATTGGTTACTAGTTAACTGTTTTGGCTTATAGGTTGTCACCTAAAATCGCACTCACATATAGTGAGCGCACAGTGTGCTATGAGTCCAGGGCATGTGCTAGTTGGACCTTGAATCCACTATGCTGATATCATAGTCCCCTCAAGGACAAGTAATATGCCATAATATGAAGTATAAATGGCAAGGCATACTGAAGGCATAACTAATGCCATAGGTCATGATAAGCTATATAAAGTATAGCTAATCTTATCCTATCTACATGTGCATACACTTATGTATAGTTAACTCTATAAATTGAATATTGACTAGTTAACTAAGATACCTAGTTTGAGGACTTACTGTTATTGTTTCCTCAACCAAGATCTAACACTATGTTTCCTTGGAAAGAAGGAAACAAAGAGGGAAAGGAAAAGCTGAATGGAAAGAAAATGTAAGGGAAAGAAAAGATCATCATGTGATTCTCACGTGATGGTGAGAGATAAATCATGGCATGAGAGAGCTTGGGAGGAAGGTAGCAGCGGCAGGAGTGAGCTCGGCGAGGAGGCAATGGTGGCGGGTGCAAGCTCGGCAGCAGGGAAATCCACGTGACGCTCTCCAGTTCACGCAAGTGAAGAAAATAAGGAACGACGTTGGCGAGCAGTAGCGTCTGGCGTCGGCGAGTGGCAGCACATCTAGCATCGGTGAGCAACAGCGTGCGGCAGTCACGAGAGGGAGCAAAGGTTTTGGTTTTCACGGGTTCGTGCCCTTTTCCTCGCGATTTGGGCAGAATGCTAAACGAGGGAAAGTGGTATTATTTTTTCTCTTGTTTTCTCTCCTTAGAAATCCTTCCGTTGTAAGAAACGAGGGAAAGTTTCCCTTTCTTTCCTTTCCACTCGTCTTTTCATCGAAGGAAAGTGTCTGAGTAAGACTGTAGGTCTAAACCTAATGCAAGAATCAAGAGTCTAGAATGTGAAGTATATGGAAATATGGTTAATAGATTGTTCTTTATTTGACTGAAGCTAAAAATTGAGTCAATTTAACTCGACTATACTAGATTTGGTCTTATATCCAATGTACCTAAAAACAACCTCAACGGGACAAACTTGTACTGAACCAACCAAACATAAACTGAAACATAATTCCAAAATTACCAATAGCATGGAAACTTTTACAATTCAATATACATACTATTGGATATGAAATTTTATTAGCTTTTTATTAATTACTTGAACTAGGTGAAATTCGACCGAAATCATACTGAAACTATCCAAATATTAACATTGGGTTGAAGTTGAAGTTGGACAGGTTAATTTGTTGGCCTAGTTCAAATTAGTGCATAACCAGCCAAACCCAGTTTATTTAACATCTAATCAGAATATGTGTTGCTTGAGAATCACCACGCATGGCCGCAAGAGTTAGAGGCTTGCTCCAACATGTGCGAAACCTCTGTTTGACTCCCAATTCTTGCAAATGAGTATTGGGAGGGCTAAAAAATCTCCTTGGAACGAACTTTTGTTACCAACCAAACATTTCGACGAGGCGACATAGTCAGATGGTGGTGAATGAAACATCATAAAACTACTCGGACAGCGTGGGTGTCGCATGCGAAGAGTTTTATTTTGCCGGCTTTGCTGGAGATCAGATGGGTGCCGAGTTGCTTCTCTTATCTGTTAAACTCGTGCAGCGAATACTCGCAGCGCTAAACTTGTCTTCGGGGGCTCTTGAGGTTGCTAGGGTGTGGGTAAGGGTGAGATGTGACTTCCTTAAAAGCTTCTTCCTATACCACGAATATCAATGGGTCATGAGAGACCCACTCACCGGAAGATGCAGAGGTGTGGGGTGAATGATTTGTCACCTCTGCCTTGTTGTATCGGTTCAGCAAGGTTGAACACGAATCCTACATTATACACTTGGCATGATGGTCGAGCATGACAATGTTGAGTTTGTGTCGGGGTCGAGGCCTTACGAGCAAGAGATGACATAATAATTTTATTTATAAATTTTGAATAATTGTAACAAAATTCCAAAATTTTCAAAAATTCAACTAAAATATTTTTGATATTACAATCAATTATTTTATTTATTCTTATAAATAAATATAAACTTTAGGGTATTACATTAAGGCGTACTAGTTGTGGTAGCCAATATGTTCTTTGGACAACATAACTCACTATACTTGTTTTTGTGAATTTAATTTTGGTTTTTAGTACCATTAAATAGATTTTACATACAAGACATGCAATATAGATATACAATTACATGCAATATACATACATGTCTTGTCATCTTGACTTAGATAAGTTATCGAATATTTTTCTCATATATCTTATTGAGATATGTGTTGGGGAATTGTGGGTGTAAAATAAAAAATTTAATGAAGCATAAGTGCACCTTAAACCAGTTCCCTTCTAGAAGATTGATTGCTGGAACTTAGAACAAATAATGTGATAGAGATCATTACCCTTGAAGCTAGCCATGCGCTAGGAGATGTTGGTGATGATGTAGGTGTAGGTGCACAAGCGTCTGCCTTCTACTGGTATCCACACTGACTGAAGACCACCTCGCTCCACGCTTGGTGCTAAGCCTTTGAAGCAAGTATCCAAGCTTTGGAATTTCTTGACTCTCTACTTTGCATTACCCACATAGGAGGCGCCAAGAGAGAAAGGGGGCAACAAGGACAGGAAAAGAAGGGGCAAGTGAGCAATTGAGTTTTCATCAGCCATACTCTTTGTTAGGCATTTAGGTATGAGACCTTGCCCATTATTTATGCCCTGTTTACTAAGAGGGAAATGATTTTTTCCCTCGTTTACTAGGGCGGACGGATCCGACGAAGGAAGGAAACAGTGCTATTTTTCCTTCGATTTGCAATACTTCCCTGCCGCTTCAGAAGCCGCCTCGTCCATTGCCGCTGCTGCTCGACTCGTCGACTTTCCTCTTGCTCGCTGTCGCCACTGTCTCTCCGGCTTGCCACCACTCACCTTGCTGCAGATCCGACCTTCTCCGTTCGCCCACTGCCACCTCCCCTCGCTTCGCCTTGCTCGCTTGCTCACCTCACCACCGCTCTCCTCACTCAGTCCCCTTTCCTCACCGCTAGCCATCTGCCGCCTTGCCCACTCGCCCTCGCCTTGTCTGCTCCCCTCGCCGCCGCTCTACTCGCCGCTCATAGCCGGTTGGACATAGCCACTGCATGTAGAGTATTTCGTCACTGTTGGACACGTGCAAGACATGTGATTCAACATTCCTCTCCTCCCCCTTTTCCCTTCCCTCTCTAAACATTTTCCTCTTATTTTTCCATCCACTCTAGTAAACAGGGCGTTATAGAGATCCAAGGTTTGGAAAACCCATCTAAATTGGTGTACCAGTCTAGTCTTGGACTGGTTTGCTGTATTATAATGAAATTGATTGTACCAACACAATGCTATAGTGAAATGACTGGTATAAATTTGTTCGGACCGAAATTTTAAACCTTATAGTGAACAGTGCCCATCTATTTTTAGCAAATAGGACATGCTTGCATAATAAGAAAGTATATATGTCTCTCCCTCGATAATTCCCACGTCATAGGGCCAAAGCCTAGTGACTACAGTGCTTTAAGCAAGTAGATAATGTATCACAGGGCAAAACTTGGTGGTAGGCTGGTAGCATATATGTACACATGCATAGACAAGGTACCAAGTAAGCAAACAAGAGGTTGTGAGGTCGAGTCCTAGCCGCACCAATTATCCACAAAATGCATTTAGGCACCTGAGCTTCTTTCTCCTTTTTCTATTTGGGGCCAAAGCCTATAAAGGGTGAGCAAATCCTCTATTGATCACTCATATTTCTCATATGATCTATGGCGTACCATAGTCGAATACAGGATATCCTTGGGGAGAGAAAAGAAAAATTCCATATGACCTAATATGTTTGACAAGTTGCACTATATGTCAATCCACCCAATATGTTTGACAAGTTGCACTATATGTCAACCCAAACTGCATCTTCCTCTTAAGGACTCCGAAGAGGTACTTTTGGATCACCAATGGGCATTAAATTAAAGAAAAAATTGAGTATTATGCTTTGCTTTAATATAGAAACATATCTAAGTACATCACTTATCGTATAAAAATACTAATGACCTCAAGTTAAAAGTCCAATATACCTTTGTCACTTGTAATCTTGATTTGTGACACTCAAGTCAAAGTTTCATGGTGGGTTGGCTAGTACATCTATTATTGATGCACCTATGTGTTTATGTTGGTGTTATGCACTCAACCAACCCACATATTAGTTTCACATGCACTAAAGTTATCATTTTATCCACTAAGGTATTCAGAATGAGTACTTTTCAATAATATCTAAAACTAAACTCCGGGGACATCATATAATAGTATACAAAATGCAGGTATAGCAAAAGCAGAATGACAACATTGCATATTGATGAACATGATTTGATATAGCTAGCAAGACCAACAACCGTTTGGTCTGTAGGGCATATACACCAATAATATGGACTTATCTAAAATTTTCAATATGTATATTTAGAATCATCTAAATGTCTACTAAGAAATTTCTATAGACTATGGATGTATCTAGAATAGCATAACATTGTTTGATAGGTAACAAGGTTAACTAGTAGAGGGAATTCAAGATGAAACCATATTGTGATGGTGCCTTCTCATCCATACCATTCCACTACATAAGGATGTTGTGCTTTATTGTATGACAAGTCAATAGAAACCTTCTAAAACCATGTTCTTGTCAGTTATAAGAGTTCAAGTCTATGTTCTACTATAGTTCTCACGAGTAATTATTTCTTCCTCTTGTCAAGTTTCATTTCACATTATTTCCATTTACTAAACCATAACTAATGATATAGTTTATTTTAGTGTTTATTGATTTATTCCTAGGATGGATGAATTTAAAATAATTGTTTATAGCCATTGGTCTACTATTTATTATTTCTAGTAAGGTTTTAAAAACCGTTCCGTATCACACAGTTTGTACCGGGGACTGGTACATGGAGTTGTAGCGGAAGAGGAAAGAAGAAGAAATAAGAAAAAGAAAAGGAGAAGAAGAAAAAGAAGAGAAGAAGGAGATGGAGAAGAAGAAAAAGAAGAGAAGTTCGCTCCGCATAATGGAGTAGTGGAAGAGGGAAGAAGAAGAAGAAAGAAGTAGGAAGAAAAGAAGGAAAAGAAGAAGAATGAAAAGAAGAGAAGAAGAAGAGAGGTAAGAGCTGTCGATTGCAATTAAGCTTTCGCCATGAGTGTGCACGGCAAGCAGAGGAGGACGCAGTTACGTGAGTGGTTCCTCCTCTTCTTCTACCAGCGAGCACAAGTGTCCATCAAGCAGAGGCAGGCGCGAGTGTTGTGTCCCCTATTCCTCTTCCTCTTCCACTTCTCTGTTGCAATGTTGCTCCCGTTCTATCCGGTATGGGCTGGTACAAACCGCTCTCCCACCAGTATTAGGTCTAATCTCTTCCAGGTCCTATTTAGGAAAAGAAAAGATTGTCATTAGGGAATTTTTAGTCAAATTGAAATATAAATTAGATTAAAAAAATGACTTTACCTCTATTGAAATGGGACTTGTCATTTTATGGATTGCTTGACTAAGCTAAACAACCAAACTCAGTTGTACCACAGTCAGATTGGAGATTCTAAGTGGGCAAGATTACTCAATTGAGCTTGATCAATGGGCTGAAATATCTAGTGAAGAGAGAATGCTTAACTATTAAATAGCTTGAACAATTTGGATACCTCAATTAAGCTAGAATGTTTGACCAAGCCATCTAGTTCTATTGTTCGACTAGGCTAAATTAGGTTGGATGATTCAATGTAGTTGTACCACTTGATTGTTAGTTTACTCACTGGTTTAGAACAATGTTTAAAGTCTTAGTCCATGTTGGTCCTATCTGATATGTTCCAGATGTGTCAACACTATGCTACTTCAGTATAGCATGTACCATTTCGAATTGGTATATACCGCCTGTACTAGGTGGTATGTACTGATTTTGGTTTTGATTTCTTGGTTTAGAATACGGTAAAGCTAGAATATTCAATTAGGTCATGCTACTCGACTTGCCTAGGCGATCTCAGCTGTGTAAGTGCTCTAGAGGCAAGAATATCTAATCACGCCAAGATGTATAAACTGTTGGTGTAACGAAATTGGGTTGAAATGGACAATTGAGAACATTCTTATATAAAATAAAAATGTTACTCTTTAATCTAAAGAGCACCAATTATTTCTGAGTATTTTCTAACTGTACTATCAAACAGTAAAATGAATCTCTTTTAAGATAAATTTTTTATGGAAAATATTTTCTATTGAAAATCTTTTTCATGAAACAAACAGAGCTTTACTTTCATCTTTGTAGTTTGAAATAGGTAATTGTTGATTAATTTATTATTTCTTTGTGATTTATTACATTTTTAAAGATATGTTTATGGTCACAGTTTTTTATTATTAAATGATTACTGTTAAATACTTGGATATGAAGCTAACATAGACATGAGAATTTGAAAGCCACAAAATTTGGTAACGCAGAGATATCCTTGTTCTTTCTAAAATCTTGATTACTCACATAGCAATATCGCAACATTGAGTGAATTTAAAAAATTCTTCTTGACCCATTACTGAGAGTTTGACACAATTGAGAATGATAAATGTTTCATAAATGAGAGACTCAAGGATTTTAAATAGTTTGGAAATCTCAAAAATCCAGTGAAACGGTCACAAAGTGGCTGATGACTATTTGAAAAAAAAAAAGTCAAACAGCTAGGAACCCAGTCGTTGGACTTGTACTAGTTGGAACATACTTCTTTAATGATTGTACCGATACACAATATACGTTAGCTATATCAGTTTTTTCTGGTACATCCAATGAAATCCCTAATCCCAATACACAGTTTGTACTCTGTAACCTAGAAAATTATCAGACCAGTAAGAGCCCAGCTTACCACCTGGTTTAGACCAAGGCCTAAACCTTGTTCCTTACTCATTCCATCTAATCGACTCTTTGGAACATCTGTAATACTGGTAATTATTTCAAAGAAACTTTTAATATAAGCTATTGATATTTCACTGTACTGCCATGTTCTGGTTGAGGAAAACTCTAAAATAAAGTAATTTTAGTTCATTTTTTGCAAAATATTTACTTTTTTCATATAAATGGCTCATTTTGCCCTTTCAGTATACATTTTATAACTTGTTTCCCTTAATCTTTAGAAATAATAGTCACGCCAAGTACTAAAATTCTCTTATTGCTGTATTTCAAGTATTGGTTTGATTTTGTGTTTCATATTGAAAATTAGAACCCACCCAAACTTTCAAAAACCTAAACCTTAAAAAAATTAAAAGAAAAAAAAAAACTAAAAGAATCTAAATCCTAACATTATAAAACTCCAAAACCTGATCCAAAAGATTATAAATCATATATAAAAATCTGAATAAACCTGAACCTGAATAGAACCTAAAACTATAAATAAAAAATGTTTTTGTTTTTGGAGTCCGAATTTGAGATTTTTTTAATGCCGATAACTGATTTATCCCGCCCCTATCCTTACCCTTGACGAGTTCTCATAACTTTCGGGAGATTGTTATTCTTTATTGTTTATATATACGCATTTACATGCAGCATCCATTGTTTGTCGATGAACGACTATCTTACATGTTTTGTGCGTTGTGCATGTCATATTTTGTTTAGTGTATTGTTTTATATTGTGAGGAACTAAGCTGACAAGTGCTCAGAGCAACTTTTTGTTCTTCTATCTCATAATATATTATAAAATGCTATTAAAATAACAATGAGAAAAATATAATGGATAAGGTAATAAGAAAAGGCTTACATTTCTTTCGTCACTCTGAATTCTGATTTTGTAAATTCAGAAGACTGTCTTATTTCCTTTTACCATATTGCCTTATCTAACACTAATTTTTTCCTTCCATAACTAGTCAACCAATAATAATTGTTGCATCTGATGTAATGCCATAATTAAAATGCCACAGGTTGCATGGCTGCTTTGGATGCGGAGCATTATCTGCAAGAGGTTGAAGCACAAGAGGAAAAGACTGAATGACTATCCATGGATACTATGTCTGGCTCACAACAGATTTCTTCTTTCTGGGGAAAGGCAAATCTTTGAAGCCAGTACAATTGTGTTTGTCATTAAAGTTACTATTAGGTATTTGCTACAGAAATTGAACTTTTCAGGTACTACTACCTGGCGATTTATTTGCTGTTGCCTGCAGTTTCTGTTACAATAAACTGATTTTTATTCAAGAATACAAACGTTGTCTAGTAAAATCTCCTGTGATTACGAGTAGAATATTGTTTTCAACTGATGGTCGATTAAGAATCACGGAACTTTATAATGGAAAATGAAAAGAAAATAGTCACGCCGTGCTTTGACAAAGCCAGAAACAAGCAGTTTAGTTCTGTTTATACTAGAGTATTTCATTGCCAATAGGGGTTTTATTTTGTTCACAAGTATTCACTTTTGGCAGAATCCTCAATCAGAACCGGGAAGCTGAAAAATCAAGACCGCGCAGCTGTCTGTTTGCTCTTCAGACCGAGCCGGACTGAGAAATCAAATCCATTCAGAACTGAGAGGCTGAATCAGGTTTGACAAACTGACTATTTAAAATCAGAAACCTAACGTGGACAATCATTCATATGTCTAGTCTAAGATCAGAAAACGACTTTATAAGTCATGTCCTGATGGCAGGTAGAAACCTTCTCTCAAGGATTGTACAAAGAGTTGGAGGCCAATATAAGAAACCCGACGTTGATATCTCTTGACCGGTTCACCTTCCCATGCCCCAGTATTTGACAAGATAACTGCCTCTTTCTTTTCGTTTGACCCTCTTGGCTCCAGTTTATGTTTTTTAGAGGACAGTCAGTGAGGATCCAGGTGCTTGCCATGTTCCCCGTATATTTCGTCCCCTTGTCAAAACTAGTGTTCTTTAAGTCTGAGTCATCCGGCCGAATCTAGATTAGATAAGGAAAATTCTCAATTTTAGTAGACAACTTGGGTTAGAATCTGCTTGACTTGAGCTTCATAAACTAAGAATTTTTATCCCTATGAAAATTACTTCATTTTGGGTAGAAATGCTTTAATCATCCTATTACAAGTTGAAAAAAAATTATATATATATATTTTAAAACTTTTGATTGAAAGACATACAGCCAATTAGTCAAAATGGAATGACTCGAGAGAGACCTTCATAAGAAATTTCGTGAGGTCCCTCCATAAGTTTCTTTTTGCATCATTCACCTGGGATGGTTATGGTTATTGGTTAGAGGAACTGAAGCAAGTCAAAGAATCCAACGCATCCACTGCCATAGCTATCAGCATGATTAGAAGTTAGGAAAACTCTATCGAAAGGCCTGCTTTCTCTAAGTACTAGGCTGATTTGTTGCCTTGCAAAGGACGCTAATGGAGGATCCCACCTTGACTAGATTTCTGCAAGTACAGGTTCATTAACACACTCCCACGGGTGGAGGACAACTTTGCAAATTTGCATGTCAGCCAAACAAGGACTTAAACTATTTTTTTTCCTTAAAAAATTACTACATAGTAAGAGTTACAAGACCCTTTTGTATGCATAATGATATTAGCGAGAATCAGATCCTCAACATGAGATAATTAATCCACATGAGCTAATCATACAATCAAAGGGACATGCATATAGTCTATAGCCTATATGTAGCACCATATATAGTAATATTATTATGGACGATTAATTACTGATTTGATTATGATCATGTTGACAACTAATTATTTGTTGATTGTGATCATCGCAAGCTCAACTTGGGATGACCCAAAGTTGGGATTCGTTCATGCAGATTTATTAAGTTTGTAGCATCAATAATAGACTCAGGATTTGATTAAAAGGGCCAATGTCAAACACAATGGCCGAAGAGACAAATGGAGCTGAGACATCAATAACACGAGGTGATAACAAATGAGTAGACGTGCCTTCACGAATGAAAATTGCATACAAAATTGCCGTCAAAGATACTCGCAAGAATGAAAATTGCCGTCAAGGAGGCGAACTGTAGACTTTGCAAGGGCAGCCGTAAGACATTCACCTACAGCTTGGATCGTTGAAAGAGAGAAATCGATTTGTGCCAACAAGTAATGCTGCCGAAAACAAATGTCCGTGCCAAGAAAAGATCAAAAGGAGAGGGCCATGTAGGGCGTTGTCGAAGTCGAAGAGGCGGCAGATTAGATTTAGGGCATGGAGGGCAATGGCAAAGAAAGGGCGGCTCTAGTTCGTGGCAGCATGGCGGCGGAGGGAGGCATCGATGGCAGAGCCAGCATCGACGAGTTCCTGGAACTCCATGGAGAGAAGCGGAGCAGCGATGCTAGGGTTTTGGGAGTGGGGCGTGGAGGAGACGATGGCGATGGGGAACGGGCCGGGAAAAGTTTGAGGCGTCGTGTCGAGTGTGGAGGAGGCAGAGGGGCACCACTAGATCCGGCGGCAGGTGTGTGACGAACTATCGAGTGGAGATGTCAGCCACGAAAGCCATATCAGCGCACGAAGGCAGAGAGGGAAGGAGTTGAGCCAAGACATATGAAGCAAGGCCATCTCCTGATATTGGATAGTTTGAATTAGATCATAAGATTTTCTACGGAGGCTAAACGCACATAAAAAGGTTCTCTATTCATTCCAAGAAGATTTAGCACTGAAGGGAAATGCACAGTAGATGGGAACTGAAAAGAGAAAGCAAACTTATTACAACATCCATTCATACATGCAATCCATTAGAGTAGAGTAATTAACGAACCAAATTTAATTAAGATGAAATAAATCATAAAATCAGAATATTGGTGCAAATGTAGCCTCGGCCTCATGCATGGAAATCGGAAAATAACAAACCAAATTAACACATTAATTAATGAGCATCATGCATTAATTACCCCTCCAATACATTAATTACCAAATCAAACAACTAAACATGAAAATAAATGACTCTTCTACTCTAATTATGCCAATGCCACTGCGCTCGCTCTTATTCCAATGCTTCAGAACGGTGGCCGGACACCGGCGCCGCTTCCCCACCCAAAACCATCCCCCTGCAGCTGATAATTCCCCGCATTGCCGCCCAAATCGTAGAACGGCACACCGCCACCGCCGCCTTCGCCCCCTCCACCGCCAACGGCCGGGGGCGGGAGAGCGCCCATCTGCTGCCCCTCCGCCGCCGCGCCCACGTCCTCCTCACCCTCCAACGGCAGCCGCTCGTACATCGCGTTCGCGAACGACGCCGCCATCAGCACCACTGGCCCCGCCGCCATGAGCGGCCCCACCACGCTGCCGCCCATCACCTGCCCCTGCCCGCCCGACAGGAACACGCTCAGCCCCCCCGCCCCCGGCGGCGCCGGCGGCGGCAGCACGGTGCCCGTCAGCGAGAGGATCTCGAACCTCCCCCTGAGCGTCGCCACCACGCTGCCCGGCGGCGACGCCCCGGGCTGGCGGAGGGCCACGTTGGCGACGGCGCCGCCGCCGCTGAGCACGGAGACGCCCCGCCCGCGTCGCCGCGCGTACTCGGCCACGCACTCGACCACGTCGGCGCCCGCGGCGACCTCGAGCACGTGCGAGTGGAGCGCGTTGGGGCTGTCCTGGGTGACGATGATGGGCGGCTTGGGCTTGTTCTTCGACCCGAGGGGGCGGCCGCGGGGCCGCCTCACGGGACCCCCCGCTCCGGCCGAAGGCGACGCCTGCTCCCCTCCGTCGCCGTCCCCGGCCGAAAGGTTAGGGCTTTCCTCCGGGGATCCCTTGGCCTCTTCGTGCAGGGCGTGCGCCGACGACGACGAGGCCGGCTGCGGCGGCGGCGGCGGCCCGAGGAGGTGGTGCAGGTAACCCGACGAGCCACCGCTGGCGCCGCCGGAGGAGTTCATTCCTGCCATGGCCGCCGCATCTACCCGCTCCCACCACTTGTTGGTCGCCAGCTTTTCTTCTCTCCTACTTGTATCTTCTTCTTCGACGAGATTCAAAACCAAAACAAGTCAATCACTTTCCTGATTCTATCAACCCAAGATCTTCCCTCCTATTCCATGTATCCCTGCACTCAAAACTACCTACACCGACGACACCATCCTCTTCCCACCTGATTGGATCTGCAAATAATGTCAAAGCTTGAACAGAGGAGAAGCGGAGAAGGTAAGGGATGGAGACGAAGTGGTCAAACAGAGATCTGAGTAGGAGGAGAAGGAACAAGTACTCCTAGGGGAGGCGATTTTACAATTGACTATTTGTACACAGTGCAAGTAGAGGGTTTGGGAGTAGAAACAGCTGCATTGACCGCAGGCATACAAGATTAGATTTTTACTACAAATATTGCAGAAAATTTCCTTTTTTGCTCATCTATATTGATTTCATAGAAAATTTCAGTTCGAAGAGTGCATACTTATTGTAATCACACTCGGCAGACTTTGCAGCTGATCCTAATTAATTAATTATTGCATTAATCAGAGGGTGCAACAGCCAATAAGATAAATTAGCAATTCTTTTATAGAAAGGGCCAGACCTTGTGTCGTGAGTTCATGTGGCAGTACTTTAGGATCAGTCATGTGGACAATTTAGTTCATTAATTATGAGAGAAATTATGCAATCAATAATATAATTAATTAGGATTATACAAATACTTATCTCTGAGAGAGTTGTTGACATGCTTAAAGTAATGGTTTTGATTAAAAAAAAAAATCAAATAATAAGGAAATAGGAGTTAATGGACGACGATGCCAAAGCGCATAGAAAAAGCAAAAGGCAATTAATTAGTAGTAAAAAAATTAAGTGGGGGTGTTAAGAGATGCTGTCTTCCTCATGCCTGGGTGTGATCAGTTTTGTTCTTTGTACCTATTCTTTTGGGCCAATTAATTAATTAATTAATAACTAGGCCTATCTGGGCTGTCACTACTAGCTAACCACATGTCACATTTTAATTACATTGTCACCCTAATATTTATATATATATATATGTGTATATGTATATATATTAATATAACGAGGATACGAGGAGCTCGAGATCTGTCGATTAGCACATGAGCCTAACCTAGAGTCTCAACTCCATAAGGTTTGGCCTAATGATATAACATTCGATCATATTTGCAACTCAAAAGGTTCTAGACTACGAAATCTTGGTTGCTCTAAAGGCATCATGTGAATCGAGCACTTTGGCAGTGATGTGAGATTGAGAAAATACTTTTAAAGTGTCAAGAGATTAACTAGTTAAGAGACGCCTAGGAGCTCAAGGCTTAGGAAGCCCCAAGTGATACATCACTTGAGAGGCTGAACAATTGTGTGGTGCTATACAAACTTGTGAAATACTAAATTACTTGGGAATTATTGAAAGACGCAATCGGAGAGTATTGAAGTGTCAAGCCACGGTCTTGGTCTAACTACTTACACTACTAGAGATCGTCATATTCCTACGATTCTAATATTATTATCTTAACCACTAAAGGCTATATTAGTTTTGTCTAATTCAATAATCATAAGGCTAAAATTATCCAAATAAGGGTCCATGAATCTAAATACTCAATTTAAATGATAAAATTGGCCCACATATATATAATCAAATCCTCTTCATCTATGTAAAGACAATACATTTAAATGATAAAACTGACCCACATATATATATAATCAAATCCTCTTCATCTATATAAAGACAATACATTTATAATTAATCTACTCATAAGTTAGAAATCAACTATAAAATTACTCGTTGACTAGCTATGATAGGGTCATCATATTTTAGAACTTATTATATGTAATGACTTGTTTAATGCGCAAACTGATCTATTAACTTTGTGAACCTAATAGCAACATGACCTAATTTATTAAAATGCTCAACCTCAAGTTAATAGTAGTAAGTGCACTAAATTTTATATATTATACTATCTTTTCTTCCATATCCAATGTGAGACTAAACCAGGGTATAATAATCTCTCTCACTTAAGACTTGATGTCTTTGTCAAGCCCAAGCCCTAACATATGTCAAGGACTATCCCTTAGTCGGCAGCATATGAGGTCAACCCAATGGCAACTCCACTATTCTCAGTAGCCCTTTCTTATTGGCTTCTCATCATGCTTATAACTAAGTTTTTCCTCTAATACCATTGTTATGGTAAAATACTTAATCCCAATTTAGTACTAGTAAGATCACTAAGCCTTATATACCATACTATTTTTCTTTCATATCGAACATGAGACTAAATCGGGGTATTACATTATATTCACTATTCTACTTGATCCATTAAAAAAAAAATTAGGGTTAGTTTGTAATGACTAAGCTTTCTTTCCATTCATTTGTTAAGATTAATTTCCTATTATGCTCCAAGGTACTTACTTTCGTACACTAACAATCAAATACAATTTAATCAAATTGATTATATATATTCATTTGATTGTTGATAATAAACCCTTACTTCAAAATTAATCTTTGATCACTAATTATCATTCGAATCATTAGAAACCAAATCAGATCAAAATGTTGAATCACTCTATGTATATATTTATGCAAGCTCGGTTGACAAACTCAAGCAATGTCAAACAAGCAAATTAATTAATTAATTAGTCGCATTGAAGCATGAGAATAAATTAATGTTCAGATTAGGTTATGATTAATTAATTAATTATAATAATGTGAGCGGCGGTGGCTTGTCATGGGGTGTGGAGACCATGTGCTTGCTGTCCAATATTGGCCGCTGCCCCCGTCCTCACTGATCCCATTCATTGCATCCATCCAAAACTTTAATTAATTAATTAATTAAATTAATCACCATGCATCATGGCTTTGATTAATTAATTCCTAATCCTTCTTTAATCACTATTGTTTTAGTTCTAGGGCATGAAAATGGACGCACTGTGCATGTGGATGGGAATGATTGCAACATGCAATTCCCCCCCTTTTCTTCGTCTTAATCCATGGATCAAATGAAATTGTAGGGTCGTCTCCATTATCAAAGTGCTTTCCCTTGGATTGTGCAATTAGGATATAGTTACTTAAGTATGCATCAAGTGGTGTTGCTTTTTTAATTTTTTATTATTATTTTTACATAAATGGCGTGCTTGTAGGATCCATATTTAGCACATAAAGCCTACATGGAAAGTGTTTTGATGATAGTAATTCTTTTGCTGAAGTGTAGTATAAATTATATCGGTCATTTGTTAGTGCCGAATCTAGCCTACTACTCGAGTAATCGAAGGGGATACTTTCTAACATGAAAAGTAATGATACTACATAAATTCTCTAGGAGGAGAAGATGTGGTTGATGTGACCAAACCTACACAGGCTTATCAGTTAGCTTGACTACATATAGGATTTTTAGCTTCATTTGTCATGTTTTTCTAACACTTTTGCCGTATTAAGTTTAAGTCAAAAGAATAGGCTTCGTATCTAAACTCTAGAGTGAGCCACTTTGGGTTTGTTCTAATCATGATTATTAAACCCTAAAGTTTAACTCCCAACTACAGGACTCTTGTTTGCTTTGGCTCACAAGTCTGTTGGATAATCATTGATTGACGTTATTATTTTGCTGTCATAAGAAGAGTTAGGTTGTGATGTATCTGACTTACATGGATCGATCAACTTCATTCAACACCCACACTTCTCCTTAGCCTTCAGTTTAGATTTCCTTTTTTAACACTAAGCGTTGTGATGAATTTGTTTACTTTGGTTGTCAATCTATAGCTAATGTTAGGCATTGTGACATATTTGTCTACTTCCTTGTCACTTTATACCTATTGTATAAAGAAGATGCTAGATGTCATGAAGGAGGCTCACAAATTTCTCTAGGTTTAATTCATTTGGGTAGTCTTAAAAATCCTAATTTGATTAGTCAATTTAGTTACTATCATATTAAAAAGACATGTTTGAAGGGCTACTCTCACCTACAACAATAGATTAGGCAATTGATGCCAAAGTAAAATATTTATTGCTTTCTCCTTCCTATAGGCCTTCTCCATATATGACCATCAAATTTCACATCTCTATTAGAATGAACTATTTCTACTACAAAATCATGTCATTTTGACTTAATTTAGCTTAGATGGGTCAAAATAGTATTTAAACAACTCAAATGCAAATCATAGTGACAACATATTAATCAAGAGTTGACTACTTGAAGAACACTAAAGTGACTTTGAGTTGACACTAGTGACCGTAAGAAAGTGAAAAAAAAAGCTCAACCCCTTGACTAAAGAAATACTTTAATAGGTTGTTAACTACGGTGGAAAAGAAGTTGGACAAAGAGGGAAAGGAAAGTAACTTCATTCTTCTTTATTAACTGGAGGGAAAGAAAAATCAAGAAAGGAAAATTCCACTTGTTTTTCTTCTACATCTGTCCAAATGAGATCCGCCCAAATCGGATGGAAAACCAACTTCGATACTTTGTATTCATCGCTCTGCCCTCCTTTGCTTCTCCACGCTAACCCCATATGCCTCGCCGCTCGTCCTGCCCGCCCACTGCCGTCCACCTGCCTTGCCCTGTCCACCTCATCGCTTGCCTCATCGTTTACTAGCCTCGTCACTTGCCTCATCGCCTGCCTGCCTCGACACCTGCTACTACCGCTAATGTAGTTTTTGTTCCTTATTCGAATCATGATTCGTTTTCTTTTTCATATTTTTTTATCTCTATCCTTTTTTCTTTTCTCTTGTTTTTTCCTCTCATTTCCTTTCTTCTCTAGGAAACACACTTAAGATGCCTAATCCACTAAACAGGATTAACAGGAACCAAAAGAGAATGAAAGGCTTATTAATGACATCGTCCCTGACCCTTACAAGTACAAAAGTTTAATGCCTACATTATAGCCCTTTTGAGATTCTTGGGAAATATAAGATAGATTTATTCCCCTTTAGAACACTCCCGGCAACTTAAAAAATTCTTACGGATAGAGGCATATGATTGAAGTCTTCTAAGAGCTAGAGAACTCTACTTAGGATCTTTAGTGCAAGCTATCCTAGTTGACCAAGCTAATCTCGAGAGGAATCTTAGAACTCTACTTAGATTCTTTAGAGGAAGCTATGGTGATCATCTTGAACCATGAGAAGATAGTACTTTACCTTGTTTATTTTATAGGTTGAGTTCTCCAAAGGGGTGGATGTGAGATATGTTAATAGTGAAAATTTATTGATCGCTTAGAGATATGAGTAATTTTGGTACTAAGTTTATAATTCTCTCATGGAAGTTCAGCCCACCAAAGTATAAAATATTGGCCCAATCACTCGGGGAGCATACACCGATACTCAAATCATTTAGGTTTAACTCAAGTAATCAAGACATTTTTTTATCACTCTAGCAAATCTAGAGTCTCTTGAGTTTTCTAGAAAATTAAGTCAACTAGTCTATAAGAACTCTAATGATTAACTTAAATGAAGTCAAACTGATTGATCAAATCCTACACAACCTCGACAAATTGATCAACATAAATTTCGAGCAAGTTCATGACTCCCTTAGATGAGCCCGGTGTACCAAAGAAGAATGCCATATTGAATTACATGGGTTTCGATTGAGTAAACTCTCTCCTTAGCTCAAGAAATCCCAATGAATGGCTACTCAGGGTATATCGTTCCAATGAGAATCTGATAGTTAAGTACCGATTACACGACTCATTTATATCTAGGCGAATCAAATTGTAATTTTATGTGAACTCTAAGTATGAAAAGTAATAGAAGTAGTGTTTTGGGGTAAAAGCCGGGATTTGGGGTTTCACCACACTTACATCTATGAATTTGATGAAAATAAATCTTTGAGCAGAATAATTATAGCTATGAAAGGAAATTTTTTCTAAGGTACAGATTACCTCCTCCCAAAGCGTAATCCGGTACCTAGCTACGCTAACTCCCTACTCTCATGACAATTAATGCAATTAGGCCCATTAAGTTCTATGAAAAATCATGAAATTCTTCAAACAAATCCAAACTACTCTCATGATTGGATTCGTAGATTTGAAAAGAATAGTTCCAACATTGTGATTCACCTTCCGGTTCTTCTCGCAACATCTAAGATGCAAATATACTTGGCCAGAGTAAATTACGGGATAAACTCAATTCTAATCAAATCAATGCTATAATGATCATGACAAAGAATAAAAATATAAATTTTAATCCATAAACGTTAATGGGCTACATCCCTAATCCCGAAAAAAATTTTACTCGCTCATGTTCATCGTGTACGGCATGAATATAGATGAATAATGCATTGAATTCTATCAAAAATACAATAAATCACTTGGAAAATAAATAGAAACGCATCCCCTTGATCTGGAGATGAAGATGAAGCATTCAATTCTCTCCTTTGCGTGAATCCTCGCTGGAATTTTGCCTTGGAACTGAGTTTCGCCCTAGCCGCCGCCTCTGATTATATTCGCCTAAAAAAGTCTTTTTTGCCCTCCAAAAATTCTTCCTTTTATAGTTTAATCGGTTCGGAGCCATCCAAGGAAGAATTCTAGAGAATTTGGTTCAATTCTAACTCGATTCGGAGTCGAATCGAGTGAAAAATATGAAGGGCCGGAAATATTCATGGCCCATAAACTGTTCATAGCTGCGGCCATGAAAGTTTCTGTAAATAAAGACCTATGTACACAGAAATATTCATGGCCCATGAAGGATTCATGGCCTTACCCGTGAAAGTTTCTATGAACTTTTTTACTTAGCCGCGATTTCACCCCTTGAACGCGAAATTCACGGTCAGCTGAGAAACTCACGGCTACGGCCATGAATGTCGCATTTGACACTATTTTTGTCACACCCATAGGAATAATATTTATTATCTTTTCTGTTTAACACGAAATTCCCAAGACCTTCTGTTTCCCTCATTAGTCATGCCCAAGAATGAGGTGTCTTCACCATGTTTCCTCTTCACCTCATGCAAGCTTGAGGTGGCTTAAAAGCCAAGCATGAGGTGTTTTGCACTTATTCCTTTCGCTTTAAATTCTTTCTCTTATATTTGTTTTGACTTTACAAAATAATGAAAAATCACTTATTCAAATTCCCAAGTGCTCAATATGCATCCTAAATGATTGAATTTATATTTTTAGTCTTTTTTTATGCATTATTCCTCTTGAGCTAATATGGGTATTTATTTATAATTACTTCATACTCTTCATAATGATGTTAGAAGATAAATCGGATATCACAATTTTCACCTCAAATTTGATGTGCGACCTTGTAATTTCCTCAGGAACTGTGCTATGGCTTCAAAACTCACAAAATCTATCATTTTTATGTCATTTTACCTGCATTTTCATAAAAACCAAGAAAAGTAAAGATTCCATACCAAGTAAAGTAAAAATACTAAAAATTAATATAAAATCATAAAATAAGCCTAAAATATCATATAAAATATAGATAAAAATATGATATAAATATAACGTAACGCATCACTTATCTTAATTCTCCTATTTTCTTCTTAATACATCAAGTTGGTCACACAATAGGAACCTAAGCAATTAATTTGAGTGAACCAACTTGGTTGGTGCTAAGCGAATGACATTGTTGACTTTTACACCTTGCTCACTTTATTGGTCACTCATGGGTCATCTAAGTGATCAGGCCCTGCATAACCTCTACACATGCATTATCTACCTACATTTAGTACCACCTTGTTTGGTCAATAGTATGCTTCCATATTGACTATAGAAGCTATGCTACGTAGGAGTACGGTGTCCATCCATAAAGTGACTAAACAATATAGATGCCTATACCTTCTTGAATAGGTAAAACTCATAGAAATACCCCTATCGATATATATTCCAAACAAGGTATTAGAAACTTATCCTTACTATCTAGTATGGGTATGATGTACCAATCCAACCTTATGCTAGTGCAAAGTATTAGTATCAACTAGTACCATATTTTTGTACAACAAGCAGAGTTTACCACAAAACATTGTGATTAAAACATATTACCAAACAATAGCTGACATCTACAACATGAATGCCAATAATCTTTCGGTAGAAATCTAACAAATACAAAGAGATAAATTTTCTTATTTCCAAATTTAGAAGGATTAGGATTGACTATATTTTCAGGAATTGCAAACAATGTTGGAGACTGGTTAGCTAACCATGCAATACTCACAAAATCATGTAACTTTTGGCTTGATAACTTGCCTCTCTAGTTGGCCAATATTTTGTTTGCTGACATTCAGTCTTAATTTCATATAATCTCTTCCTTTAGTAGTAAAATTTTTTTATATATGCACATTATATTCAAATCAATAATAACTTGTACCAATCAATGTTATGTGTTGGGATGTACAAGTGCATATTGATATAATCCAAGATCAGTATATCGGTGTGAACTAATAATTAAAACCTTGATTGTCGCAAAACCAAGTGCAACTAAAGTTAAACTTAGCTTACACCTTAAGTTTATATTTTCCTCCTATTTTTGTTCAACCTATGACAATCTCTAGAGCCAATAACCCATTCAAATTTAAGTTCCCAAGACAGGATGATACAAATCTAAACCCAACACTTAGTCATTACTATTAAAAATTTTGACCCTATTTCTAAATCCACTCAATCCAAGTGATCATAAATCAACCTCTAGGGCAAATATTGATGAAACTAACATGGCAAGAAGGTCCTAAAGGTAGATCAAGGAGTTCAAAGAATTTGACCTCTTTTACACAATAAGAATGGCCATCATATTTGGAGAGTAAATGACTAAAATATTAAACTTAAACCTCTACTATTTTTACATGGAAGGTCTAAAGGCCAAGGTGTACCATGAAGTGAAAGGAAGTTCCATATTAAGCATAATTCAAATTAAAGTTATACTAGAGGGTCTATGTTGATGGATCTACCTTCAAAGTCTCATATGTAGATAGGGTAGTCTTTGTCATCCTAATGACTAGTACCATAGATATGTTTTTTGGTTTCCTGTTGTCTTACTGTGAGGTTGAATGTGATCTTTTAGGAGGAACAACAAGTAAGATACCAGATTTGTTTAACTAATATCCAAACTCGACCTAACTATGAATACTCAATACTTAACCCAGGTTGAGTACCCTATTAAGATACTCAAACCTAAGTCGGGTATTTAAATAAGTATTTGATTAAATAAATAATAATATATTTAATTTACTATTTAAAATATTTTATAAAATAATAATTTTATTAATTAAATTAATTATAAATATATTTATTTATATAATAATTATTTTATATTTTAATAATATAAAATATATTTTTTAGATCGAGTATAGTATCTACACTTATAAACCTGAAGATTAAAACTCGATCACATCCCATTTAGGTAATTGGGTATGTGAAGTTAGTATAAACGGGTAAAGTCGACCGAATTAAACTAACATCCCTAGTCCGGATGGACTAAATCCACTCCTACTTCACCTACATATGGTGTGTGAGTACTGAGTACTGAGTTGGGTATTGTACAGTTGTACTCGACCCTTTGCCCAATACTTGAACATGATATAACCTAAGTCGAGTATCCCTATTATGCAACCTGAACCCAATTCAAATATTTAAACGAGTACCAAATAAAAAAATTCTTATTTTTTATTTTAAATTAGTATATAAGTTTTAATTTTATAAATTATTATTATAAAAAATATATTAACTAATAATTATTTTATTATATATATATTTAATAATAAATATATATTTATTATTTATAGATCAAGGTATTAGGTATCGGGTACTGCATATCTAAACCGGAATCCAATCCGTTTAAGTAATCAAGTATTTTAATTGGCCTTAAACTAGTTAGGTTAGCTTGAATACTGACTAAATTTGAGTATTTTTGCCACCTATTCTTTTAAGTGTTAGTGGCTACTAAGATGAAAGCACTACGGAATTTTGAGATGGCCATGAGTTGACCATGAAACATATCTGAGTCGCTCGTGATCAGTTTTATGATGAACTGTTGACGAGTTCCAGATTTTTAGGGTTGCTTTTTCAAGTGGAAAGCACAGCTAGGAACAAGAACCAATCGTTGCCTCCAGCCCAAGATGGCTTTTTTTGGGATCCTTGACAAGGGGCTGTAGGACAAGATGAGTGTCCGGAATGTCTGGAATTGCAGCAGATCGTTCTATCACAAGAAGAATGGCAAAAGTAGCTAAAGAACAAGAGAGATTTTGATGCAAGATTGGCATTCTTGCTTAGCTTGGTTTAAGATCAATGGAAGAATCAAGGTAAAAGAATTAATATGATAAAGAAAATGCTAGTCCTTGGATTGGCATCTTTCTTCCTTTTATTAATTTAATGCCATCCATTAGTTTAATACCTTCCGTGCGACCCCATCCTCGGATTCTCCCACTTGGAGACCCTAGCCGACCAAAAATGGCGCTTTCCGTCGATCCGCATCGGAAAAGCTACGATTCCGGCGAGTTCTGAGGCGGTCGCTCTAGGAAGAAGGCGCAAGTCGTCGGGGATTCTGGAAAGTTTCTCACTTTGGGCAGCGAGATCGGCGAGAAGAGGCCGGCGCGGATGTCGCTGCGTATAAAGGCGGTGGTGGATAAGTTCGTCAAGGAGCTGAAGGAGGCGTTGGATGCGGATATCCAGGATCGGATCATGAAGGAGAGGGAGATGCAGAGCTACATCGAGGAGCGGGAGCGCGAGGTCGCCGAGAGGGAGGCAGCTTGGAAGGCCGAGCTCTCCCGACGAGAGGTACTACAAATACCTTTTCCCTCGTTTTCTTCTCCTTGATCTTTGACGATGAAGAGAAGAAGGCAATAGATCTCAAATTATGCTGTTTCTTTAACGCTTCAAAGTGCTAAATCATCTTGAATTCGTAGCCTGTTCAATGAAATACTTCCTGTTTGAGGTGGATTTCATTGGTTTGACGATTCTTCAGATAGAGCTTTTTGTTCTTCCTTTCAGGATGATTTTGCTTTTCTAGGAAGATTTAATTCAGTTGTCATTGTAGTTAGGAACTGAATGAATCTGCATAAATCTACAATCTACATAACTCAATCAGACTATTTCCATTTGCATATCTTAACCAAGTTGACAATCACAAATCAAGAAAGAGGCCAGAGGAGCAAAGCGGGAAAGAAGAGGAGCTACAGGGAAGAAGATAGAACAGCAAGAATAGCTCCGAGGCCTGAAAATTGCAGCCAGAGTTGTTACTGAGAATGCAATGTTGAGTTTCTGTATCTTTGAACTTGTTGCTGATCTCCATTGTTTTAGTGTTGAACATAACTTGCAACGCCCTTGTTTTACCATTGATCAAAGTCCTGCAACTAGAGGAGTTTGAACTACATTTGTGCACACATCCCTATCTTGAAAGCTGCAAACTATTATTCTATACAGTAGTCATTCACATTTGTTTCATATAAAGTAATATTCAGTTTTGGTATTTGTTCTATCTTCTTTGGTTTTTTATGTTTATTAAGCAAACTCTTGAAGGTAGAACATGATACTTTATTCTGATATTTTGAATTTTGTCCTCCTAATTCATTTCCTACGACATTTGTTGCTTAACAATCTTGTCCTTTGGAACATTCAACCATCTATGAATTGCCTGATGGTTGATTTGCTGCATCCTAAATGACCAAAATGCTCATGTTGGAAAGGGAAAAAAAGAGAGCCCTCTTATCATGCTCGATGTGTGTTTCTGATTTTAAAGCATCTGAAGTAGAGCACAAATAGAACTTCATTGTTCTTATGTTTGACTTGAAAACATAACAGGTTGACTAATGAATTCCTTGCATTAACGACTTTGAATATAACTGAATCTTGTTTAGTAGTTCTGTGGCATTCTTTTGTCTTACAAATTCAGTTTCCAGAGTGAAGCTTTTTTTGTGTAGTTTCTGCAATCATGTTTGTCTTGAAAACTTCATAAGAAACTCTTCCGTGCAGGCAGAGATTGCTCGACAAGAGGCAAGGCTAAAAATAGAGAGAGAAAATCTAGAAAAAGAGAAGAGTGTTCTCATGGGTACTGCATCGAATCAAGACAACCAAGATGGTGCCCTTGAGATCACAGTTGGAGGGGAGAAGTACAGGTGCCTCCGGTTCTCAAAGGCAAAGAAATGATTCAGGGTGGAAAAGTCGAAAGCTGAGCCTAAGGTTGATTTTGCAGTTCAAGAATCCAACAGCAATGTAATGTTCGGATATTTGGACTGTATTTGAATGAAAACACAAAAGATCACTTATTGTCATTCTTTGTACAGAGTATGGGATTGATTGTCTGTACAATTCTTGTTTTATGATCTATCTTTAGTGGCACATTTGCTGATGAAATATATTCTTAGATTTGATAATTTGGTTATTATATGAATTGATTCTTATCTAATATAAACCCAAGCAAGTACTTGGAACTCCTTTTTCTATGGCATTAAACCACTAAGGGTGCATCTTTTGTGTTGACTATGTTTCATCTACCCGTTAACTCTGCATTTCCTTTTCAGAAAGTTGTATTTATGTAGCTTTTTTTTATTAGAGTAACTATCTGTCCAAAAGAGGAAGCTGAACAAGTACTCCAAATGTAACCCTAACTAGTTTAGTGCCTATGATTTGGACGACATTTTTTTTATGATAATTCCATTATCATGATCAATAATAATAATCAAATATGAAAACTTTTTATGTGATATAGTATTTCGCTCGATTAGATGCAAATTCATAACACATTATAAGTAAAATGCCTAAATAGTGCAGTGCCACATATACACAGGCTCAATGAATGAGTTATAACATGTATTATGTAAACATTATAGAAGGAACTAGGGCAACAAGTGATCTAAGAGCATAAAACATGTTATCACCTCTTGGGATAATCCTAAAATTTTATTTAACCGATTAATGTCACCTCTTGGGTACTATTCTGATGTGCTAAAGGGGTCACTATATGCTAAAGGCTTCAAAAAGGTTGAATGGACAAATTTTGCATATTCCACTAGTTGCATGTTGTACTCCTATAAAAATTCTTATTCGGAATTCTAGCAATTGGACTATCCGATCACTTTTGTCACTTATGTAAACATAAACTACATTGATTGTTGCTTAGTGCCTAACATTCACTTCACTTAATAGATGTCAACTAGAGAAATTTAGTTTTCTTTTCTTGCTCATATTCAAGGAAATATTCGAACTCTCAACTATATTTATCATATCAAGTTTCTTTCACTTCATTAAGTACTCTAACTTTGGCTTCGTTATTGAGTATCTTCTTCCCAATTCATAGAATATTTTTAACTTATTTTTCTACAAAAGAGATGGTAGAGTTAGTGGCGGATTTACATGGAGCCCAATGTGAGCAATTGCCCTTACTATAACAATTTAAACAAAAAGTATGTTATTGCCTCCATTAACATAAGCAATCACTTTAAAAAAAATTGTCCTAACCCTTGTTGGGTCGTAGATCCACCGCTATGAGATCAAAAAAAGTCCTTTGTATTTGCACCTAAGCCTTTGTGGATGAGCTTTTAAGAGACCTTAAATAACTCTTATTTAGGCTTCACAACAATTAAGTTTCCTTTCTTGAAGTCTTGAGACCTTCTACCTAAGGTTACCCATATTAATATTTTTTTGCTTTTTGTAAACTCGTGCAATTTCTACTTTTTTTCAAAACACAATAGGCAAGGGTATTGCTATTAGCTTATTCAACTGTAGAAGTTTCTTCAGTCCATAGTTCTTGACCTTTAGAAGGGCTATACCTTGTTTTGAAACTTCATTACAAGTTCTATGATAATTTGATTATAACAAAAAGATTTACCCAATGTTTTGGTTTACCCTTAGAATGAGTATAGATACTTTTTATTTGGTTGTCTATCTAAGGAGAAAATTAGTGAAGATATGAGATTTTAGTGCAACATCCTAAATGGCTTAGTTCTAAATCTTTTAAGAATTTTGGATCTTGTTTGTGGGGTAATGAAATTCTCTAATGCTTCTCACGTACATCTTTAGAGCAAGATCCTGGATTCTTGAAAGATTTGAACAAAGGGTTGGGGTTGAGTTCAGGTAAAACTCGACTTATAGAAATTGGATTGGAGTCGAGTATGAGATTTTTACTATCCGTCCTGAACTTGACTCTGAACCCACTCGTATGTAAAAATTATAATTCTATCCTCAGTTAAAATAGTAAAATCCTAATCTTAACCCTGCCATTTGTGTTGCCGCACCCTCGCCACGCCCATGTGCCACCCATGTTGCCGGTGCACCGCTCCCGGTGCCGACGCTCCGCCTATGCATTACTACAGGATCGGATTTCTTCACGAGTACCCACTTTCCACCCCCGCCTCACCCCCATTGGCATCCCTTGTGTTAGGCCCTGGACCAACGGGGCCTAAGACAGATGGCGGTCCAAGCCCACGCAAAAAGGCAACGCCAAAATCGGGCGCCCGGAACTATGCTGAAATCATGCAGTCAACGGGCCAAGTTGACCCCGAAACGAAGGCGAGGTGTGATGCAGCTGCGACCTCGTCTTCCTCTCTAAGATCCTCGGACGCGGTGTCGACACAGAGATGCGGGCGAGTGGGCGGAACAGATCCTGCGGAGGCGGGGAGTTCGGTGACTCCTTCAAACGCGGACGGCTCGAGCGAGAAAAGGGGAGGCAGGGGCTTCCTCGACCGAGATTAGCAGCGTGCGACGCGGACGCTGCAGAGGAAGGAAGCGGCGGCCCCCGAATCCAGTGGCAGAGGCGAGCGTGCCTCTACCCTATAAATCGAGAGGATCCCAGCAAGCTTAAAGGAGCTTCCGGTACCCGAGATTGAGCGATCAGGAGGGACGATCGATCGAGCGGAGATCAGCAATCTACTATCAGCGGTGAGTTAGAGGGAGTGTGGAGCGGTAGTGGGTTCCGGCGACGCCAACGTTGAGTGATTTAGAGGAAAGGGAGAGCTTGTAACCCGTGTCCAAGGGGACGACCAATGAGGGAGGGTAAGAGGGAGTTGGCGACGGGGGTCACCGGCGATGAGGGAGAGAGATTTGTAAGCTTTGCGTCAGAATAAACTTTCCTCTTCCTCTACCTTCTTCCCACATTTCTGTGTGCTTTCTCGGCGACGAAGTCTGGCGGCTTCTGGTGACGCAGGGCGGAGGGCGAAGATGAGGACGTTCTCCCCTGTCGATTCGTCTCCTCTCCGGTGAGTTCTCGGGTGAGGGCGACATTCGGCGGAAGCAGCGGCGTGGGCGACGTCGCAAGTAAAATGAAGGAAGTTTCTAAGTCAAAATCGGAAACGCGGAGTGAAATTGATTTCGGCGAGAATCGATTCCTGGGTTGACGTCAGCGTTGCCTCGCTGACGTAGGATGACGGAAATCAAACGCGCGGTGAAAGTTTAATTCGGGACTGATGCCAGCAACACATCAGCAACCCGAAAATTCTTCGGCATGGCGGAAATCGGCGGCTGGCGTCAGCGCAGCAGAGTTCGGGTGATTTGGACGTTGATCGAACGTAATTTTGAACCTGTTCCAAATTAGGGTTTTCCGTTTCCGATCGTCTTTTCGATTTGGGGAGAAATTTTGGACGGGAGTTAGGGTTTCCAAGTTAGGGTAAAGTTTCGCCCAGAAATCCTAGAGATTTCACGCCAATCTAGAGTTCCGTCGGAGAACCTTTAGGCTGGGGCGTGACAACTGGTATCAAAGCCAAAGATCTAATCAAGATAGTGAATCAAGGAGATCGCATCGCACGATTGGAGCAAGTGATGGGTCTGACAGGGAACAGTGACAACACGATTGTTCCTTAGGTGGAGGATTTGCAACGCACAATGGAACAGCAAAGGTTGTAGATTCTTGCTCTTCAATAAACTTTGGCTGGAGTAGTTGAGGCTCAACAAAGATTTGAAGGAACGGCAGCACTATAGGAGCAAGTAGCGGTCTTGCAAAAACAGGTAGCAACTTTGACGGCAGAAGTAACCAACTCCGCTGCAACACAACAGTAAATACTGGCAGATCTTGCGGTGATGCGCATGGCCTTGGCGCAGGCACCAGGTGGTGTGCCTGCAATGGCCATGGTGGAGTATGGAACTGCCAGAGGGAAGGTTCGCATCCCAGAGCCTGCGATATTCGGAGGAGCCCGATCATCCAAAGAGTTGGGTAACTTTCATTGGGATATGAAATAATATTTTACTGCTAACCATGTTTCAGACCAAGAGAAGGTGAGGGTGTGTATAGCATACCTCTCCGGTGATGCGAAACTTTGGTGGAGGACCAAATTTGAGTCGACATCCGGAATAGCTGGCTGAATATGGGAGGTGTTCCGAGAAGAACTACGGCAGCAGTTCCTTCCCGGGAACTCGGAGGAACAAGCACGAGACGCATTAAACCGGCAAAAGCATACGGGCCCAATCCAAGAGTATGTCCGGACTTATTCTACCCTCATGTTGGAGATAACGGACATGTCAGAAACAGATCGACGGTACACCTTTCTCTGGAATCTTCAACCATGGGCAGAGGCTGAAGTCCGAAGACATGCGCCACAGGACTGGAGGACGGTGACAGCGATAGCCGAATCTCTCGTGGATTTGAGAGCTTCAAATACGACTTTCTTGAGAGCATCAAAGTCGCCACGGAAGCGTCTCTCTCCGCCAAGAGTGAGAGCACTAGAGAGGGATACATACTCTCCCCAGCGAAATGGAGGTCAGCCAGCACGGCAAGAGCAGAACCGACCTGCAGAGAGAATGCAGGATCGACCGAGACCGATCAAGTGCTTCTTGTGCAGCGGTCCTCACTGGATGAGGGAGTGCCCCCACAAGGCAGAAGATCATGACTATCGTGACACAGGAGTCAGCTGAAATCAACACCGAGGAGGTGAGAGTTGGTGCATTGTAGGTAATTCCGAACACTGCCACGGGGGCGCAGCAGTGTCAGATCTGGGCGATGGTTGCGAGAGATCTACCCATGACGGACATCAAGGGCGATGTCCAAGTTGGGTGGGGGAGAATTGTTAGGCCCTGGACCAACGGGGCTAAGACAGACAGCGGCCCAAGCCCAGTGACAAGGCAACGCCAAAATCGGGCGCACGAAACTATGCTGAAATCGTGCGGTCAACGGGCTAGGTTGACCCCAAAACGAAGGCGAGGCGCGATGCAGCTGCGACCTCATCTTCGTCTCTAAGATCCTCGGACACGGCGTCGACACGGAGATGCGGGGCGAGCAGGCGGAACAGATCCTGCAGAGGCGAGGAGTTCGGCGACTCCTTTGAACACGGACGACTCGAGCGAGAAAAGGGGAGGCAGGGGCTTCTCGACCGAGATTAGCAGCGTGCGACGCGGACGCTGCAAAGGAAGGAAGCGGCGGTGTCCGAATACAGCGGCAGAGGCGACGCTCGCCTCTGCCCTATAAATAGAGAAGATCCCAGCAAGCTTAAAGGAGCTTCCGGTACCCGAGATTGAGCGATCAGGAGGGGCGATCGATCGAGTGGAGTTCAGCAATCGACTATTAGCGGTGAGTTAGAGGGAGTGTGGAGCGGTAGTGGGTTCCGGCGAAGCCAACGTCGAGTGATTTTGAGGAAAGGGAGAGCTTGTAACTGGCGTCCAGGGGGACGACCGGTGAGGGAGGGTAAGAGGGAGTCAGTGATGGGGGTCATCGGCGACGAGGGAGAGAGATTTGTAAGCTTTGCATCGGAATAAACTTTCCTCTTCCTCTACCTTCTTCCCCCATTTCTGTGTGCTTTCTTGGCGACGAATTCTGGCGGCTTCTGGTGACGCAGGGCGGAGGGTGAAGACGAGGACGTTCTCCCCTGTCGATTCGTCTTGTCTCCGGTGAGTTCTCGGGTGAGGGCGACGTTCGGCGAAAGCAGCGGCGCGGGCGACGTCGCAAGGAAAACGAAGGAAGTTTTTGATTTTGACCAAGTCAAAATCGGAACCGCAGAGCGAAAATCAATTTTGGCGAGAATCGATTCCTGGGCTGACGTCAGCGAGGCAACGTTGACGTAGGACGGCGGAAATCAAATGCGCGACAAAAGTTTAATTCGGGGCGTGCTGGCGTCAGCAAGCTGGAAATTCTTTGACGCGGCGGAAATCGGCGACTGCGGACGTCAGCGCAACAGAGTTCGTGTGATTTGGATGTTGACCGAAGGTAATTTTAAACCTATTTCAAATTAGGGTTTTCGTTTTCGATTTGAGGAGAAATTTTGGACGGGAGTTAGGGTTTCCAAGTTAGGGTAAAGTTTCGCCCGAAAATCCTTGGAATTTTACACCGATCTAGAGTTTCGTTGAAGAATCTTTAGACCGGAGTGTGACACCTTATATACACTTGTTGTAAAATAAGACCATTCTCCACCTAAAAACATGAAAAATAATTATATGCGAGGTCATCGCATGGCCTCATCCACCATCAATATGAGACAATGCCTCATCCTGTTGTCTCATATTGATGGTGGATGAGGCCACCGCCTGGTGCGATGGCCTCGCCTAGAAGCACTAAATATTTATTTTGTCAATTTACTTCTACAAGATCACTAGTTGAGGATTGGTGAGTAGTTTATCCTTGTTTTTCTGTTGAAAATTGATTGGACTTGGTTAATTTTGCCTCTAGTGGTTTTGGAGATTTGCTGACTCTTTATCTTTCGATAGGGCATCAACCACAATCATGATTCAAGAATTTATGTTTGTCTCAAAACCTGGGTTGTTTGGTGGAGCTGATAAGATCAAGAAAAAAAAAATCTTACCAATAATTTATTTATAGAACCATTACACGAAATTACCAATCGACCATGTATTGCTCAATACAATTCCTAAATTTTAGCAACTATTTTTTGGATCTGGTTCATATTTCCAGTTCAATTTTTCCAATTTTGGGACAAATTTCCAAGTAGATGAGCAGAGCACAGCTGGATTTTGGAGAGATGCAATCGCTAACTTATTTCATATCGATTTGTAGCGGAGCATGAAGAAATCGAGATTCGCATAAAAGTAGAATAAATAAACAGTAATTCTCTCCCTTTTTTTAGAAAAAAAATTGTTCTAATCATACCCTGATCGTAGATCCCATGCTCGGGGCATTTATGGAGGAGTCGCGGATCAAAATCTCGATCAGGAAGAGCAGATGGTGCACGAGAAATGTGCACGACTATTAATGGTGATCGCAACTTCATCACCCTAATTCCGGGCCTTCGTTTTCGCCAGATCTGTTATCTCGTTTCCCTCCTCAGAGCATTTATCAGATAAGCGCCTCTTTCTCCCTGTCTTTCCTCCGCGATCCCTCGTCGGCCGAGCTCTGCGAGAGCTTTGTCCTCTTTATCGGTCAGATCCCGTCTGAAATGGGTGGGATTTTGACCAATTGATGCGAAAGAGGGGATTCTTCTTCATGTTTTGCGGCCGACGATGGATTTTTGAGCCCGCCCTTCAAGATTTCCTGCCGAATGTTACGTGAATCGACTTACGGTTCCCAGTGTTGAGGTATTTGAATCTCGTGCAGTTTTCGTTAGCATTGTTGGCCTATTTCCTCACCGAGACTGTGTCAAGATTGTTAACTTTCCAGTAGTTCCTCGCCGACCTTCAGATCTTTGTGGAATTTCTGTCGAAAAATGCAGTAGCTCTTTTGATTTCGATCTGAAGATTGTCTCCTACTTGCAACTCCGTGAAATCAAAGCTCCCTAGTTTACGAAGCTATTCCGAGAAATGGGTCCTTTGATTTCCGTCGCTGGCGTCGTCCAAGAGATCATGAGACTTCATCGATCTCTGCCGCCGCGGCCAAGCCTAGATGAGATCGAGGCGGCGATGACGCTAGTTCGCAATGCCGACGTAGAACTGCAGGTGCGCATCGACGCGATCCTGAAGCAGAACAAGGGGTTCGAAGTCCCCGATGAGCTCTTCTCCCTGATGCAAGAGATGCAGAAAAATGCCGTGAGATACCAGAGCATAGAACAGAAGCGGGAAGCTCTCAAGTTGCTTGATCTCGAAAACATCCATGCATTATTCGATGATTTTGTGCAGCGAGCCTCCGGTTCTCTTCCTTCAAGCTCAAGTGGCTTTTCTCCATCCATATCTGCAAGTCCAACTTCTGCAATTTCGGCCAACTCCAAGGCTCCTGTAAGTTATTCAGATGCTGTTTCAGCTCTGCTCAACTCTGAGAAACAGGTTCTAAGTAGCACTGATCGTGTTACTAAAGATGACAGCTCCCTCAAAATTCCAAAGTGGATTGTAGATGAGAAAAGTAAGAACTCGCATCTGTCTACAGGATTAGTTGCAAAATCAACGACAAAGCAAGAAGCTGCTTTTGGTGAGTGAATAAACTAATTATTTATTGCAAATGTTTATGCAGAAAAAATGATCGATATTGATGCAAAATGTTTCTTCAATGAATCTATTTATCATTGTCTGTGATTGATACTTACTGTTGATATGTAATGCAGGAGAAGAAAATGGGAAACTAAGCCTCATCAAATTAGCTAGCTTAATTGAAGTCTCTGCAAAGAATTGTACTCGTGACCTCAATCTACAGAACAAACTGATGGAACAAATAGATTGGTTACCTGATTCGATCCGGAAGCTCTCTGGTTTGGTTACTCTTGATCTTTCAGAAAATCGAATTGTTGCTTTACCAACCACCATTGGTTCACTGCACTCTTTAACGAAATTAGACCTTCACTCGAATAAGATTTCTCAAATTCCCGAGTCTATTGGCGATCTCTCTGGCCTTCTGTTTCTAGATCTGAAGGCAAATCAGTTGACATCTTTGCCATCTACATTTGATAAATTGATTAGTCTTCAGGAGGTTGACTTGAGGTCAAATCATCTTTCCTCACTGCCAGATGCAATTGGGAGTCTTGTACAGTTGAAGAAACTAAATGCTGAAACAAATAATCTTGAGGAGCTCCCTCATTCCATTGGTCGTTGTGTGGCTCTCGTCGAGCTTCGAGCAGATTACAATCGTCTCAAATGTCTTCCAGAAGCTGTTGGTAAGCTAGAATCTCTGGAAATTCTCTCTGTTCGCTACAACAATATCAAAGGACTCCCGACAACAATGGCTTCTTTATCGAAGTTGAAGCAACTGGATGTCAGTTTCAATGAGCTCGAGTCAATTCCTGAGAGCTTGTGCCTTGCATCTAAACTTAGAAAGATAAACGTAGGAAACAACTTTGCTGATTTAAAAGCCCTTCCTCGGTCCATTGGCAATCTTGAGGTGCTTGAGGAGTTAGATATCAGTAACAATCAGCTTAGGGTCCTCCCTGACTCATTTGCGATGCTGTCACAGCTTCGTGTGCTTCGAGCAGGAGAGAACCCCTGGGAGGTGCCACCACGGCATATAGCTGAAATGGGTGCACAAGTAATGTTTTCTGTGTGATTTTGATTTTGTTCAACCGTTTTTCATGTTAGAATTTAACTTGCTAATTCGTTTTTGCCTTTGTTTTCTGAAGGATGTTGTCAAATACATGTCTGAATATGTTGCAAAAAGGGACACTAAAGTGCAACCGGTGAAGACTAAGAGAAGTTGCTTCCAGTTTCGCTTATTCTACAGGTCTAACAAAAAGAAGTGTGATGGCTTTGAATATGTGAAGTGATTACAGAATTCAGGTAATGCAAACGAATATGGTAGATAATCAGCTACATTAAGGTTTTGGTGTTGTCATTTTCAGCTGTTGATCCAGTTCCTCGAGTGTTTTGTCGAATATTTCTGCAGGAAGCATATTTCTAATGTGATTGCTTATGATAATACTACCTGCAAACAGTTTCATCTAGATTTTGCTATCTTCGTTTGTTGTTTCACTTCTTTAATCATAGATTTTGTAAGAAGTGTGCCGATTATTTGAGGAAAATAGAGAAGAGAAGTATTCTTCATTTCTAATTCTTCCTTCTTGTTCTTTCGACTATCTTGCTTAAAATTGTTGCGCAATGTTACTTTTGTAACTCTTCATTTAATCACTTCATTCAGTGTGAATTGGTTACTTTTGCATATTTCGTTTGGCTCTCCCTCTGTTTATCAACACTTTGCAAGCAGCCAATTAAGGAGGTGTCAGTTATTAGTTTAATTGATAACATAACAAGAGTCAAATTTCATCTTCATTCTAATGTCTCATTAACCGTTAATGGCACAAATGCGAAGATCAGATTATTAATCTTTAAATTTGATGACATTTAAAAATGTTAGGTTTTCAGCCTCTTATAAAATTAAAGCATGGCTAAGTCCATTAATTAATGTTCATATTACATGATGTCTGTCATACATAACGTGTCATAGGCATGGGCATGTACTTTGCACGGCATGTGCATCAAGGGATTTAAGCCCTGAATCACTGCCACTCCTCCGTACAAACTCACGTTCACGTCAATCAGAGGCATGCATGCAAAGCCCCGTTTCCATCAGATCCATCCATGCACGCAAACACGGCGACGTAAGACTGCACATCCAGCCACGCATCACTTCACATCACATCATCACATCCATTGACATCGACATTTAGTTGCATTGCACCATGTGCATATATAATATACTTATCATCTCATTTCCCTCCGAGAAATAAAAAACAAGGAAAACGTAATCTTGCATCAAATTAAGCATTAATTAAGAAACCAGCGAGTCGTATTCCGCCGCTGCAGCGGCGGCGGCCGCCGCGAAGATGAGGTCATGCGGATGCGCCGGAACACCTGCCGGAGCCAGAGCCCCCACGTCGCATAGGAAGGGGTTGTGCAGAAGATTATAGTCGATCCAACACGTGCCGGAGAGCAACGACGTCGTCTCCTCTTGCTGCGGCGGAGCTGCCTGAGAAGAGTGTTGGGTTTCATGGAGTGCAACGGGAAGCGGCGCCGTCGAGGTTAGTGATATAGGTAGCTGACTGTTGGGTGGGAAAAGCGGGTAACTGGATTCTTGGTACGGGTTGGAGGGAGGAAGCACAAGATTGCTGCTCTGGAGCAGGCTCTCAAGCTGTGCAAGATTAGGGATTGTTAATGGTGGAATAAGACTACTGCAAGGGTTGGGGGAGGAAGACGATGGTGGGGCCAGCAGAGAGCAGGTCTGGCCTGTGCCCTTCTTATAATGAACATCCCCTGCTGCTACTTTGTGAAGAATTCTACAGATCACCCATTCCTCCTGCAATGAACATGATTAGATAGATAAATCCACCATTAATTACGCACATAAATTGTGATCTAGATTAATTTTACACCTTGAAGGAGTGGCGGCGAGTGAAGTACTCGCCGTCTAATCGGTACTCATGCAACACCCACTTAGTCTTCTCCCCGCGGGGCGCTCGGCCCTTGTAGAACACCAGCGTCTTCTTCATTCCCACCAGGCCGCCGGTGGCAGCGCTGCACACCTCCCTGTCCTTGCCAGTGGCCTTCCAGTACCCAGCGCCGGTCGCCCTGTTCGTCCTCAGCCCCGACGGGTATTTCCTGTCCCTCATGCTGAAGAAGTACCACTCTCTCTCCCCCATCCTCGCCCCTTCTGCACGCATCAACATTATTACATAACTAACGAATATCACATACAGATCCAAGAACTAGTCAGAGCACTGGTTCATACCGGGGAGCTCCCACGGCTCGCATCGATTCAGATCGACCTCCGCAATGTCAACGCCGCAGAATCCGCCATTGAAGACCTTGGAGGCCAAATAAAAGCTGACGAGCTCTTCATCAGTCGGGTGAAACCTGAATCCCGGCGGCAGCCCTTGGTCGTCTGCGCAGTTCATCGTCGCCTCCTCCGCAACCAAGCCCCACGCAATCTGATCCTCCATTGCCCGCGCAGAAAATTCATCCAAACGGTAGGGTTTATTATACAGAATGCACTGAAACCGGAGGCCTAGGGTTCAGATCTAGCTACGTAGCTAGGTACGGGCGAGGCGGTGTTCAATAAATAAACTTGAAGGCCCCCCATGCATGCATTGCCCTATGGGGCTCCTACAAAGGGGCACCTGGAAGATGATTTAAACAGGAAACTGGCAGATCGAAAAGTTAATGCAAATTCACAGATGTATTATATAATCCTTATGCGTGCATGGATGAACAAATTGCGATCCAAGACGAGGACTGTGCATGGCTCAGTGCACACAACAAGACCTTGCAAATTGTTGCCACTGTTAGTATTTCTGCACAGCTAGCTGGAGCTATCTCGCCAGCTACACAGATGAACAACACTTGTAATTTCTCCTCTTTAGAGTTAGTTTTCTGTACACTGATTTAATGCAATTCAAACCCGCAAGGCTACTCCATTAATCATCTTGAGCAAGGTACTTCCTGTGAACAAATTGGTGAAAGTATAGTTAATATTCTATAGTGCTCCTGAGCAATTATAAGCTGTAGATATAGCTCCCATAGTCTCGGAACCATGCGTGCTATGAAACTAGATTGAGTTCTGAAAGCTGCCATTCATGCATGAGAGAAGAAGGGATTGAGCTAGCACTTCGGTTCATCAATTAATTTTTTCCTAAGTTAACTATTTGTTGACTACGTTGACCATGATACTTTGACTATATAGTGACCATGAATGTGGGAACAAAGTTGACTAATTGTAGGCGGAGTTGAATTTATGAAACAATTAATGCGTGTCGTCCTACTTTACTCCCTGCATGGCTGCAAATAGGTCACATTCTGCCTTAGTACGTACACCACATGGCTCTAGAAATAAAATTCGATTTGGTGTGTACATATTGGAGAAAAATTTTAAAAACTTAAGCTGTTATACATTAATGCGAGGCGGTTTTTGGTTTCAAAATTAATTTAGATTTCGACTAGAAAATATTCTCAATCGCTTTTTATTAATAGTCTTATTCTACTATTTATTGCTTTATTATGGAAAAAAAAGTTTGATTAACTTTTCTACAGTCGTATCAGATATAAATGTTCAATTTTTAATTTACACCATAGTCTAAATTTTTATAATTTAAAATTAGATTAAGTAATATTTATGCTTATGGTATTTTTTTTTTCTGAAGGGGGAGTGCAGAAACTTGTAATCGAGGTATAGGTTTGCGATGCGGAGGGTTGATGAGTCGTGCACAAATAATTAAGGTTTCCGTGTCCGTACAGTGAAGCAGAGTGGCAGCACAGTATGCGGCTACACCGTACCACTGCTATCCCTGCGTCCACTCTTCTTTCTCTCTCTTCTTAATTATTGCGAAATGCGAATGGGACAATTAGCTGAATTGAACTATTTTTTCCTCCTGATACGGTCAATTTCACATTTTAGTCCTTGTAATATTTTTTAGCCATTTAGATTAAATTATTCAATAAAAATATTGGGAGACTAACGGATATTAAAAAAATAAATAAAATAAGGAGATAAATAGAATTAAACATTTAATATTCGTGATCGCACGTGCGTGGAAGGAAGGATGGCAGGTCGAAGCGACCTCGTGCTTTGTCGTTTTCTTGCCCATTCCCTGGCTATGCGGTAGGGCGTACGCACGCAGCGGGTAGGGTTAGGCGGAAAAAAGTTATATGCGGTGCGGTGGCACCGTATAGAACATTTATTCGGTTAGGCCGGCCGGTCCTGTAATTATTTATCATAATTATTAAATTATTTATTTAATTAAAAAAGAAAGCCGCATAGAAATAAAAAAGAAAAAGGAAGAAACCAGCAGGCAGGCGGGCGTCGGCACGTAGCTGAGTAAACTCCACCCATAAATTTTCCCTCCGGTCGGTTGGTGGGTCCCTCCCCTCTCAATCCGTTTGCTTACCCAACATGGTAAGAGAAAAAATAGGATTTTTTTAGCAACTGTATTGGATTAATTTATTGAATTGATTGTTTTTTTTTTAATAAACAAATAATTAATGATCAGAAGTGTTAGTTTAGTTCATCTCGATGAGGCGAGACCCACGATCAAATTTAAGTTTTTTCCCATGATCATGACCCCCGCCTGGCTCGACGAGGCGAGAAGTCTAAAATCACTTTGAGGTAACATGAATGGTCGATGCCGCATATAAGTTTTATTCATGATCGTGGGTCTCTATTTTTATCCAGATAATAATTTTAAAATACTATTAATAAATAATATTAAAATCAGGTTACTCAGTTTTAATTAGCAGTTAGCCTTTCTATTTAGAAGTGGGTTATCGAGACATTATTTATTACATGTGCCTCCTCTTTATATAAAGAGATACAACACAACTTTCTCTATTTATTACATTTGACTCTTCCTTCGTCTCTTACTTTCCTTATGCTCATACAACATTCAAAGTGATTTTAGACTTCTCACTAATGTAATGGTAAAGAAGCAACATGAGTTATATTTTGGAATAAGAGATTTAAATTGAAGCTCATGCGAAGAGCAAAATCTTTGTCCCAGGATAGACGACTTCATCATCGCATTTTGGTTAGATTATTTCATTACTAGCACATATTTCTCTCAATTTAGGAAGCGGAGAATGCTGTCGGTAAGAGTTGGTGAGTAATATTTCTCTCAATTTTTAATTTGATTTGATAAAAAAACAAAATAAAAAAATTAACCTCGTTTTCCTTCTCTTCTTTCTTTTTTCAGGAAAAAAAAATATTATTATTACCTTCTCTTCTACTTTTTCTCTGTCCGAACAGGCCTTAGAGTCATGCCAATATTGCTATCAGATTCGTACGTGCTAAAAGATAAACGGCTTTGATGTTCCTTACTTAAAGATTCATAAGCACGATCTTGCCGAATGAAGGTTATAAGTGTCAGCATATTAATTTATGGATTAACCTAGCCCATTCGGCCCAGATAGGTCTCAATCGTCAGGCCCATTCGGAGAACGATGTCATTTAAGTTGCGCCACATGACCGTGACAGTTCCTTGCTCACTAAGCCAAAGGGCAGCACTAGTACAACCTCTCGCATTTCGACAAACAGAAGCGGAGCAGGAAAGCGGGCAGCCGAGAAGCGATGGGGCGAGGCGCGGGGAGAGACGGAAGCGTGCTCAAGAGTGCTGTGCTGGTGACGGGAGGCCTGGCGCTGGCGTGGCTGGCGGTGGAGATCGCCTTCAAGCCGTTCCTCGACAGCCTCCGCGGTGCCATCTCGCGCTCCGATCCCACCCGAGACCCTGACGAGGAGTTGGAGAAGAAGGGCAATGATTCGAGCGAGATCGAAACCGTAAACGAGGAGGACGAGGAGAAGAAGCACGTGAAGGATGGTGGAATTTCGACCTCCGATTAGATACCGCAGATGAGGGAATGATGGTTTGTAAGTGCAGTTCTCTATCTTGGGAAAAATAGCGATGCTGGGATTCGTGATGATATACATCTTTATTTTGATATACACCTTTAAACAATCTCATCCTAAATTTGTTTTAGGTTTGCGGACAGTGTCTTCTATTTCGAACGCTGCCGATCTAACATGAAAGTCGAACCACGAGTTTCTTCAACCCTTTCTTCTAGCAGACCCACACCCCCTCTCTCTCTCTCTCTTCCTTCTCAATCTGTAGTTCCCTCCATGCCCCTGCATAGATAATGGAAACAAGCAAGATGATTCCGTCCACATCACCCCCATCAGTCTCTTCCAAGATTACAAAGATTTGAAGTGCGCCTTTGTGCATCACCAGTCTTGCAATACACATCGACTAGAGCAGTACTGGTGCGGAATCCTCGCCCCCAGTTGTATTCACTACACACGCTTGGATCTCCTGACCCATTAGCAGAGCTCTTTTTTGTGACTACATTTTGTAACAGTAAATAATTATAAAGACCTGTCTGTAAATAATAGCAACTTATTTATAACCAAGAAAATTTTGAAGTGATGAAATTAAAACATATCAATCTGGTACTTAATAAAAGATATTTACAAGGAAACTTGACCTTTAATTTAATTTATATTAGTTTGAGAAATGAATGAAATTAGAGGGTAGTTGTTTCATTTAACCTTGACCTCCATTTTTCTCTCCATAATGACAACTCCATCTTGTTTTTGGTGGCTTTCAAATGCAACAAATAAGGTGGAAAAGAGAGACGCTAAGAGGGTAGGAGCCAATGACTAGATCCTTTTTAGCAAGACTTTAGGTGAGATATTGAAAAAAGAGAAGTTTACTAATAGTATCATGCCTAGATTTTGCATGACGAAAAAAAAACAATGATTGTGGCCTTGATTCTTGATGCTTTAAAAGATTGAACAGAGTCATGCTGTAGCTGACCCTTGTTTGACTTTTTAAGGGGCTTGCTCAATGAGTAAATTTTGATAAGAATTATGATAGACACTTGTGTTCATTTGCTCTAATTAGTGTAAAGGTTTAGGAGGGTCATTTGATCCTATTTTTATGCCTAAATTGGAACTATTTGCTACTAATAGTGGACAGCAAAAAAGGGCAATTTGCTTTCCAATTCTTGATTGTAAGTTGAGTTGCTCTCCAAATTTGGGCAGTAATTTGGATGTTAATGCCTAGTTTTGTACAACAAATGTGTCTACGTTTGTTATTGAGAATTGGACAATGGATGGCTTATGAGAATGTTGACTTGGATTAAACAGTAGTAGGATCAAATATAGTATTTGTACTATTGGTGGATAGTGGACATCTTGGTTTCTAATGAAGGAAATAGTACTGCTAGAAGTATGTTTCTGTTGGAAAAAGTTTAGTAATGCAAAAGAATTTTTTCACCGATAGTAGGTGAGATTTTTAATTCGATGCATGTATTCAGATTTTGTCATCATGTTTAAAGTGTTGATTTTGTTTCATGTTATTTGTGGTATAAGACTAATGATTCGTATGAGTTTGGATTATTTTTATTGTTTTAGTTCTATGTTTATGCATATGAAGTGTTTAACTGACAACATCATACTTAGTATTTAATTTTTTTCTAAAGGGTGTGCATAAAAAAGTCACGAGTTGGTAAAATATTTAATCACTAATAGAAGTAGATTAGTGATGCATGATGGTGAACTAGGAGGGAAGCAAGGTAGTCCATCCATAAGGCACCTTTCCCCTCTTTCCCCCTTGGATTCCTTCCAAGGAAACATAGCCTAAAAGACCCATAATACAATTGAGATGAAAATTATACCGAGGGTTTAGGGTGGTAAGTTAATATTTCAAAGGAAACAAAACTAGTGCTATCGTTGGCATTGATAGTAGCCAGAGTTGAACGTTGATGTGTCACTGATGTTAAGTTTAAATGACAACTTATGTGAGCAATAACATAGAGGAATGATCCACGTGTTTTTTTTTGGATCAGGTACTCAATGTATGTTTACATTCTTAGGTATATGGTATTTTGATAGAAGTATTAATTTCTGAATGAAAAGCGGAGTTATTTCATGATGAGAAAAGAAAAAGTCGACAAGTTGGACCCTGCAATCGAGAAAAGACATTATATATATAATGTCTTTTATCATTTTAATTTTCATTGTTGTACCTAGTGGAGATGAAAGGTTTGGCTTTGGCTAAAATGCAATAGGTAACTATGATTTTAAGGTTGAGTGTAAACCTTTATGTGCCGTATGAATTTGTTTAATTTGAAGGATGAAAGCATTGGCTAATGAAGATTGGCATGAGGTTTGAACTTTGTGCCTGAATTTTTCTTGTATTTATTATTTAGTATTATTTAATGTTAACAAGTTTTTTTTTGTTTTTCCTATTTTTGTTTACACTTTTCTCCATATTCGAGGTTACATCTGTAGCACCGCTTGTGCTGCCTAATGATTTGGCATTGTTGGATTAGTGAGAGCGTGTCATGTTTGGTAATTTTTCACCATACACATGATACATTTGTCTTTCTCTAAATAAGAACAAGAGAAGGTTCAATAGTAACTAGTTATGGAGTGCATTTGCAACCTAAATAATAATTTTTTTCTCCAACGAGAGGAAATTAGGATGGAAGGAGAAAAATAAGAAACAATGCTTTTATTTTTCAAAACAGTAAGGAAATAAAATGAGAGGAAAGTCTGAAATGCAATAATTTTATAAATTTTATGTGGATTAGATATACTACAGGAGTCCAGACATATATTTGGCTTCTAAGAGCATATATTTGGCTTGGCCTATTTTGGATAAAGTCTATGGATGATTATCTTTTATTTTTGGCCTCTTGCAAATACGAGAAATAAGAGAAAAGTCTTGAATGTGAATGAGACAGTCTCCCTCTAATTCTATAGACAAAAAGTATTTTGAACAATGTGAAAAATGAACTTCAGAGTAAATGGAGTATGTACCTCTTCCTTGCGTTATATGGATATTTATGTGTTGTTGGAGGAAGTTTTACATTGGGCGACATTTGATTTTGTTGGTCTTAATTCCTTTGCTCATGACTCGGTTGCCTACAAATGTAGCGAAATTGTCCTAGTTAAGATTTATTTAGATTTATGCTATTGGGATCATGTCTTCATAGTTGTATTTTTTATGTCTAAATCTTATGGGCTAAGTCTTGAATTTTGTTAATACATAGTCAACACAATAATTATTTTTGGGACTATCAAAGCGCGATGTTTGAACATCGCTTTAATGCTCGAATTATGTAAATACATGGCATTGTTTAAGTTCGTTGCCATCTTAAATTGGGGAAAAATATTCCTGAAATTACAATTTAAAGGCAAACGATCAGTGATAAAATTTTTGTTACTATTTTTCATGTCTTTCATATTTCTTATATCATTGAAGTAGTAAAATATCATATAATATTCTAACCTAAAATATTAAATGTTAAGTACAGTACCATTATAAAAAAGAATTAAAAAGAAAAATTAATAAACACATTCTAGCAAAAGGTGAAGTACTTTCTCTCAACAAGTTTGACGCTATTTTATTAATTTGGCATGAATGCTTTTAATCATATGCTTGGTAGCCTATATTAAAAAGAAAATTACATAAGCATAGTTATAAAACTTATGAAAAAGATATTGGTTCATAATGCTTAATTCTCCACTTGGTTCAACCAGTAGATGGAATGCACAAGTACCTACTATTAATGATATAATTTTCCCTATATTAAGATTTGATTTCTCTACTTGGTTCTACAAGTAGATGAAATGCACAAGTACCTACAATTAATGATATAATTTTCCCTATATTAAGATTTGATTACAAAGCCTTTAAGCTACACACAATAATGTTACATTGTGACGCATTTTATTGCAATCACGGTTTGAAAGAACCAGAACATATCAGAGTAAAGGAGTAAATGAAATTCTAGTAAAAAATCTACCCCCAAACTGCTAACCACGCATGTTCCAACAATCCTTCCATGGCCGCCAAAGATTGACAGACTCCTACCCAATTGTTTCTTCATCAATAATGCACTAAAAACTAATAGAAGGATTGCACTTCTCTAACCTTCCTTTGTCAGCAAACCACTGAACAAAATTTCCGGATACTACGTCCCGTTAAATTACTACTTGCAGTAACACTGGACCGCAAATGCACTTCCCCCGACGATCCACAAGTTACATAGCCTTCATCTTACATGATTAATGTACATGAACTTTTCCCTGCAAGACGATACACTCAAATTAAGACCAACTTTCTTTTCCAAATATCACAAGATTCAGTGATTGGACCATGCTCTTCAAATACCCGTTGATGGGTGGCGGGCATAGCCACTCTCGACGCGGATCCTGAGATGAAGGCTGTCAACAGCGACGCTTCCGTCCCCGGAAGCGAGCCTTCGGGGCGGAGGTCCTTGCTGGAAGACCTCTACGCTTGCCCCAAGTGCCCCCGGCGCTTCTGTAGTGGACGCGCGCTGGGCGGGCACCTCGCGGCGCACCAGCGGATGGACAGGACGATGGAGAAGGAAGGAGATGGGAGCTCTGTAAGTTCCAAATACTCGCCGAGAGTTGCCTTCAGAGCTCCGGCAGGTCAAAGAGTCGCCCCGTATTACGTGAGCCATATGCCGCACAAGTACTGTAATTCATCCCTCCCCGAGAAGCCTGCTCCTCCTCACTTGCACCTGGATATCACTTCCAACGGCTTCAACTCTGTTGTGGCGAACGCTGGAAAGTTAGTCTCCAAGGACTCCGAGCCTCTGGATTCTACAGATGCTGGGTTGATTCCGCCACCACCAGCGACTGACCCGCGTGTTGCATTTCGAAACGCAGGGCTTCTGTTCAATCCGGCTGATCAAGCACAGTTTGAACTGCTACAGAACTCGAATTCGCAGTGGATGTCAAGCCACAATGAGAATTATCCTGTTTTGAATGCAGGGAGTATTTATGCTTCACCTTGTCATGCCTGGGAACATAGTTCAGAAGAAAACAAAGGCCACGTTCTTGTGGTGGAAGGGGAAGGCAGCCGCCAAAACCTGCAATCTCTCGAGCTTCTTGGGGGTGTGGCTCAATCTGCATCGGTGGAGTCAGACTCTGAGGCCATGAACAAAATGGGAGAGGGCGATTACAGAGGCTTAGATTTGAACCTGCACCTTTAGAAATTTAAATTCTGCTTCTAGTTGTTTCCTGCTAGTTGATTCTATATATGCTGAAAAACAGTCAAAAATTCAGAATATATACTTTTCCTTTTATAGCGATCAATTATTTAGCATTGAAGCGTAATATAAAGCAAACATCATTTGGCCAAAATATAGTCAAGCTCATTTCAATTAGGGCGGATTCAGGGAGTGCACCTCCTGACTGAGCTGAAATCTACATCCCCACTTGCAATTAGGAACCATTTCTTACTTTATCTACTGTAAAACTCGCTTAAGATAAGTCAAACTAAGCATCCTCACAAAACTCAAAAGTTTCTACGAAATATTATTATGTGATGCTTGATAAAATACTCGAAGCAATAAATTTCGTCTCACTCAAAGGTATTCATAGCACGGTAGAATTGTTCACTAGACACTTTTGCATCATTAGTAGCAGTTTGAATCAATAAGTTAGATAACTTTCTTGACTAAAAGCATCGAATTTTTTTAAAATAGTACTTTCTTTTACAGCACATGCAACCCAAAAAGACTCTAAAGCCTACACACTTTAATTAAAAAATCATACTTTCTTCAAACTAAACAATATTACTAGCAAAATAAGGATCAGCTAAGTTTTTAAAAATGTAACATTTAGCCTACTCTAACTATGCGAACTCAAGTGTGAATGCAACGTCCTTCTTAATGACAAACAGGCACATTGCAAAAACAAGTGCAAATGCATGATTAAACATCCATGAAACAAAAATTCATCTTGTACATACAAAAATTAACAAAACATGGTGATAATTAATCCCACCTATGGAATTTTCGGTCTAAGCATCATAGCATTTCTGGAAGCTACAGATATGCATGCACGTGAATTAACACAAAAGGGCATTCAGTAGAAAAATGTGGTTGCACGGGTAGAGACATGAGTATAACAAAATAAAAAAACAGGAATCACAGTACTCTTTGTATTATGCAATGACATCTCATAATTAATGTAGGTTCTTCCGTTAAACTAATGCAATCGAAATTTGGAAGCAGCAATTAAAATCTAAGAAGAATTAGTTAAAAGGGAAACATTATTAACTTAAAAACATACAACACGCAAACCAACCTTCCCAAGATAAAGTGTTTCTTCTGTTCTAATATGTTTTCTCTGAGTCACCGTTATGCATCGATTGAAAGCGGAATCTAGGCAACAATCCAACAGAGAGGTACAGTAATACCTGAACAAACATAGGAACCAAACCTAACTGTTAATGGGAATTACAGAATCAAATTCAAAATGCAACATACAGAAATATAATTGACAATGACAAACTTAATGACATTTGCAGTTGAAATTACTTGGATGTGAAAAGACAATTATATGATGAAACTTCAATAGCATATGATCCTTCCCATCCTACTATATTAATGATTTTCAAAAATTAAAATTTTCAATTTAGAGAGACCATTTTGCTTGTGGCTAAACAACATTTAATGCAGAGAAAGAACAAAACAAAGTTATTTAAGAAAATAATGATGTTACATAAAGACCTGAACAAATAGTTAATGCTGTAGAAGTAAAGAAGTCGACAACATATGTAAACTTATTTGACATGATTAGATTCCATTGAATAATTCTTACCATGAGTTAGTTAAGGATTAAAGCCTGGTTCATGAGATTGATATATATTTTTTTACATATATAAGCTTTAACATAACCAACCTCAAAAAGGTTTCTTACCATGAGCTCAAGAGCTTTTCATGATAAACAAGCATAACCAAGTTAGACTCGTCTCAACTCAGCTAGTTTATAGCCCTAGATAAGTCTACCAAAAATACACTTGGAAAATGAACTTAGCAAAATCCTCACATAATGGAGAGTTTAAGTTTATCACTGATCTTACCACAAACTCATGCATTCTAGATAGGAGCTTTATGAGGGTTTTCGAATTCCATTGCACACACAGAAAGAGTATGAAATAAAATTTCGAAAAATAATTAATGACAACAAAAAGCATCAGAAATTTTGCAAGGGTAACAATAAACTCTTGGATTGGCAACAAGTTCTTCAAAAGTATGCATCCACTTTCTTTTCTTGATGGTATTTTAAGATAATAGAAAAAATATTAAAATACTTAGTTCCCTGAATCTTTATAGGTATGCTAGCAATCTCAAGACAAAGAACCTATAAAATGACAACGTCCTATCATTCAATCGGATAAGAGCCCTTGTCGTCAAGCCATTTAATTTTGATTCCACCTTACCAAGTCCCATTCAACGCATTAAATGATATCTATATCATGGATAGATTTCCATTTTTTCATAAAAAATTTTTACTTGCCACATCAGATCTGTGTCCATATAAAGCCAAAGCCATTCATAGAATTTCTCCATCTCTAAGGAAGCCCTCATTCATCTCTCTGCTCTGCCATATCATGCTCACCCCTCTCTAATGGAAAGCAAAATGTCCACCATCCCCACTCACTGTATCCCTTCTCCTGTCAATCATTCCCTTCGACCTTCCATAGATAACCAACATTCACCTATTCCTCTTTATGCATTAAACCAATGCTTCCATGCTTTCGCTTCTAACAGACCATTTTCAGTGAGTACCAATCTTGAAATTGCAGTAGGCACTTCAACTTACCAGAAGGTCTGTTTTCAATATCATTCCAGGATAGTCCATTACTTCCCAACTTCAAGCTCAGTACTGACTACAAGTTTTGATGGACAGCATTTAGGGGGTATTGATCCCCAGTTTAGCATCCTAAACTCAACTATGATGACTCAGGCATCAAACATGAGAGACCAAACCCAGAAGCCATACTATGATCCAAACTTTGGCTACATAAACCATGTTGGTAACTCTTCTTTTCCCACCGTGGAAAACTCAACCCTATATCCATCAAGAAATTCAATGAAGAACATGTGTAAGTGTAAAACATGCCATATGGAATTTTCAACACTGCAAGCCTTAGGGGGGCACATGAGTTCTCATAGCAAGGCAAAAAAAGCACTAAACAAAACGGAAAGTTTGGAGTCTACATGTAACCCGTCAATATTAAAGAAGCCTAAGCTGGAGCCGCATAGTGAGTTGACAAACCAGGGGATAAAACCAGATGATTATGCCCACAAGAGAATGAATATCACTAAGCTGTCCAAGGATTTGAATGCATCTGCGAAGGTAATCAACAAGGGCATAATCAAAAAGGAAGACCAACAGATGGAGAAATTCTAGACTATTACTATATAATCCAACTGAAGCTGCAGCGTCTACAACCTTGAAGAAGAAAAACAATCAAAGGCTTCAATTTATATGACCAACAGCACGGATCTTGTTTCCTTCTTCGGAGTTTAAATAAAAACAATAAATTTTGCATAACTAGAACTGAGAGTTTAGAATTTTAAATAAAGAATCATGAAATTCATGTATGCGTATGTGTTTGATGGTAGTGTCATTGTGGATTTTCTGTTTTCATTTGGTATGAATAATATTGTCTAACTGATTGTGCATGTTGCTTAAGTTTAAATTTATATGGTTTCAGTCATGAAATAAATTAATGCATTTATTGTATCTTTAATCTAAAGCTTTGATGTATCTACCAGTACCGTGGGTGATTTCACTTTTATGTATCAATTACCTACTTTAAAAAAAAACATGTGCAAGAGACTTCATGGTCATGTAGAAAGTTATAATTGCTATGGAGCTCTAGTTAAGAAAAAAAAAATCCTAATCGATATTGTAACAACTAACAAATGATGTCTTCTCAGGAATATCCACGCACAACTTACAAAATTTGCTAGACCAAGGTTACTAATCCAGGGAGTGACTCGATAAAATTTTAGAATATAGCGGAGTACAGCCCACCATGTCGCCATGGCAATTCTCATAATCATGTGGGATAGGAAATGTGACGTTAATTAATAATTGTGAAAATGAGAAGATCGATTCTTCAAGTATGTCCCATTTTGACAACGTTCCATTTTGGGCATTAACCTATACCTCTCTGAGTACCAATGCATGCAACCCACGCATACCAATGTGCAATAAGTTTATAACCTTCCGAACATCTTACAGAAAAATTTTCCTACATCAAGTCTTTGATTAGGATTGGGAGACTGATATCAAAGGACTCCAAGCTACTCAACAATTCACTTACACTGACTCGAGCGATTTAACAAGATGAATATCTGTTAAGCAGTGTCAAGCACTATTATGTTCATGAAGACATGGGTAGAAAACACACAAATATCGCAACAATCTGAAGGCGCTCGGTTATAAATTTATAATTGCATAGCTGTTCGTTCACCTAGTTCGCTCTGGATCTCCACTTGGTTGATGACCGGCCATAACATGTTCGATCGGCCCTGCTATGCCTTCGTTCTCGTCTGCAGAAGAAAAAGAGGGAGGAATTCACATAGAAACGGTCAAAAGAACGAAGAACACAGTGAGATCGGAATCGTCACCGCCAAAGAGAGTTTCGGCGGCCTAACACCTCGAACAGAGACTCATCCGGTCGACTCCGGGAAGAGTATAATTGTGATTTGCAGACGGAGAACGCAGAGGCAGTAAACGATCGCGAAGTTCGGTGCCGCGATGCCGGCGCTCCACCGTCTCCGGCGAATCGGACAAGCCCTAAACGAAAATTTTGGTAACGCAAACCTTCGAATGGCGTGCATTGGATAAATTTTAAAATGTATGTATATATAATTTCTGAAAAGTACATTAGATAATCAAATTTAATATATAATTTAAAAAATTATCTAGTATTTTAAATTTGTGTAAAATTATATAGTATTTATTTATTATTAATAATGTTCCTAGAGGTCGTATTTTGTTGCTCAACAAGTATTGGTGAAATCAAGTGTTCCATGTTCTATAGGGCACAGTTGATCACCAACCAAAAAATTAAAGAATACCCAGATATCCGTGACTGACGGCTGAGAAAAGGACTCCATGAATCGAACGGTCAGGAGCGGCTACTTTCGTCAAACCACGTACTATTAGTCTACGTCGTCGAAAAAAATTGAAGGGCAATATCGTTATTTAATAATTTGGGAAAAAAACACTAAAAATTCGTTTCTTTCAAAGAGCTGCGTATCGATCGTTCCCATTCCAATCCGACCAAGAACAAGGCGTTTAAAAAAATACAAAAACAAAATAACAGAAACCTAAAACAGGAAGAGGGGAGGGGAGAGAGGCGAAACCCTAGTACTGATTGCGGTGGCGGCGGCGTTGATGAAACGGTGCAGTGAGCGAGTCGGAGTAGGAGATGGTCAGATCCGGTGATTCGGAGAAGAGGGAGATCTGGGGGACTCGGGAGGAGCTCCTCCTCGCGTTCGCCGTCACCCGCCACGGCAGCCGGCGCTGGGACTCCGTTGCCACGGAGATCCAGTCGCGAACTACTGCCTCACACCTCGTCACCCCCCAAGGCTGCCGCCAGCGTTTCCGCGACCTCCAGCGGCGCTTCGATGGCAAGGGCGGAGGGGACGACGGCGGGGAAGACGGCGACGTGGATCCCGAAGCGCCACCTCCTGTACCATGGCTCGAGGAGCTCCGTAGGCTCCGGGTTGCCGAGCTCCGTCGCGAGGTCGATCGCTACGATCTCTCGATCAGGTAGGATCACATCTACCCTCGTTTTTGTTTCTTCGGTTCCTCTTTTTGTCGGCAGTCAGATGAAGATCAGACGGCCCTAAGCGTTAGGTCATTTATTTAGTTAATATTTTAATTTTTTGATAAATATATTTTTTAGATCTTTGCAATTGAAGGTGAAAAGGCTACAAGAAGAGATCCGTTCGGAGGATACGAACTCCGGAGAGGGGAAGCCAGTACAGGAGCCGAAGAAGGGTGAGTGTTCCCCGGGCAGTCTCGCCGGAGACCGGATCTCTTCCGGCGATGGCTCGGGACCATCGGTGGAGCATTCCAACTCGTCCGATCCGAAGCAGAAACCCGGCGAGCCCGGCCCGGTGCTGGGCGAGGAAGCGGCGTTACCCAGCAACGGCCGGGAAGCGGCCGATCCTTCTTCCGGTGGCGAAGAGAAGGCGGGCGAGCTTTCATATAACGGCAGCACGGGGAGTCTTGCGGCCCGGCCGCAGGCTATGGGGGAGTCAGGCGAGTCAATCGCCGAGTCGAAGGGAGGCGAAGCCGGGGAGGGAGATAAGGAGGCTAGCGACGTGCAAAGCTCCGTGAGTCTGTCACGAAGACGGAGGATGCCGGTTGCCGCCGGCGGTGGCGAGGAGCCGGAGGCAGAGGAGGTGTCGAAAGGGACGGATGCCGAATCACGTCCGTTAGCTACCGTCCTCGGGATGATCCAATTGGACAAACACGGCTCCGTCTTCGAGCGCCGGCTCGAGAGCCAGGTTTTTCTTTTCATCCCTCCAATTTCATTTTTTGCGTGATTTATCTCATTTTTAGTCCTTTTTTCACTTCATACCTGCACGGGTGATTCGATTCCCCAGTATTAAATGTACCGAGAAAATGATAAATAACGTTAATAACTCGTCGGGAGTTAGGCTATTAGGTTTCCTGAAAGTGGGGCTTACAGACCGTAGGATCTGGATATGCTGTGCTCTTAAAGGTCCGAAGTGGGTTCGCCCATTTTGAATCGTCCTTTTAGCATTTGAAACTTTTGATTCGCTTTTCCACCATTGGATTGCAATCTGAGTACAGATGGGAGATAAAAAAAGGCGCGTTGATTTGGAATCCGCGCCTATCAATTCCAATGGTGGACAAGGCCCCAACGCGGACGGCGTATGCGTGATCCTGTGTGGGTGGCTGGTCCCGTTGTTTTCCTTTGTCAATCAAATAAGGGAGCGGGAGCGCATTTTATATATTTCTCCCATATCTTCACCAAATTATGTTTCAATTGTGAACAGGTTTTTAAATACATTTCATTCCTTAATTGAGAGCCCTTAAAATAAGAATTCAGTGGTGCCATTTCATATTTTGTCAAAATTTTCTTATCATTTTTAATCGTTAATCCATATCACAAGTAGCAAGGGAGAATTGGTGAGGTGAATTCGTACATGGCAAGTGATAAGAGAATTTGGGCTCCGATATGCTGAGATTTGGGCTCAAGAAGAAGAACATTCCCTTCCGAAATTTATTTGTTCTAGACCTTGAGATCTTTTTTACTGACCGACTTTATTTAGAATAGTTACTACCGAACTGTTATTGTTTTTTTTTTGTTTTATTTTCAACGCCATGTTCTCTGTCCTTTTCTTATCCAGGAAGGCGAAAATTATCGGAGCTTGGTACGGCAGCACATGGACCTGGAGATGGTGCGGTCCAAGCTGGACCGCGTAGCGTCTGGTCGCTCGTATTCGAATCTGGAGTTCTTCCGTGACCTACTGCTGCTCTGCACTAATGCTGCCGTCTTTTACGATAAAGACTCCCCTGAGTTTGTTGCCGCCGCGCATCTCCGCCGGCTTGTCTCCAAGGAAATGGCACTCACCCTCCGGACGCCTGAGGAAACCACAGCGACTGCGATGCCACCGGCCCCTTCGCAGCCCAAGCCAACAGCCCCAAAACCCAAGCCTGAACCGGACCTCGCTGGCGCCCTTGCCGACAAGCCGATCCCCTCCGTGCCGCTGATCTTGTGCCGGAAGCGTAGCTCCATTGCGAACAAGTCAGCTGCCCCGGCAGTGAAGGAGGAGGAGGAGAAACCCGAACCCGTGAGAAAGGAGTCCGACGACAACGAGGAGGAAAAGATCCTCACGGAGAAGGCAACCAAGGAAAGGTCAGCGCTTTCCGGACCAACGAGGGGCTTGCGCACTAACAAAGTTCGAAATCCTGCTGCAAAAAGACTCGGTCTTGCTCTCCCTCTCAAAACCAAACCCGCAGAGAATGTGGCGGCCACCGAAGAGGCAGGAAAACAAGATAAAAAGAGCAGCGGCGGTGTTGCTTCCTCTTCCACAGGGACAGGTTCCACAGCGAAAAAGCAAAGCGCGACCGGCTTCCTGAACCGGATGAAGCGAAGCACCAATGGTACTTTGATGGAAATGTTGAAGAGCTCCTCATCCACAGGAGGCGGCAGTAGCGCGAGTGGAAAGGGTACGGAGCTGAGGAAGGAGATGAGAGGTGAAGGCCGGAAAGAACAGAGCACCCGTCAGGGGTCGGGCGGTGGTGGGTCAGGGAAGAAGGCCGCAGAGGCTAGCAGTGGATCGGCGAAAAGGAGCGTAGGGAGGCCGCCTAAGAGGGGAGCAGCGACACCGTCGCCAGTCCCAGCGAAGAGGACAAGGGAAGTGGCAGAGCCCGCGGCGCCACCCAAAACTACTGCGTCGACTTCGAGGAAGCGAGGGCGGAGATAGGTGGTAGTTGATTCGTTGGGGGCAATGGCAACTCACGGAGGGGTGCTCTTTCTATAATTTCTTAAGAAGGTCAACGTTCACGTTATTTGATCAGGAAAAATAGAACGGTATGGTAGGTTCCTTAAAATATGTTTCCTTGCACAGCCTCATTTATTACCAGTTGGAACTGGAAGCGCAGTCTGGCCTAGGTACTGTTTGCAAAATTTTCAACGTCAATTTAAGGTTACCTCTTTTGAATGTGGGATGTGATCCAATATTTTCTTATCATCAATTAAACATCCTCACCCATTGTAATCTTAACCATTTCAAATGGTTTTGACTTCGTACTTACCTAGTTGACCACTCAACAAAAATGTAGCGCATCCCTCATCTTATAAACTTTTTTTTGTACTTTGTGTTACAGAGAAAAAATAAAAGAAAAAAGATATAAATATGGAATAAAAATAAAAAATATTAAAAATTTTAGTTATATTTTAATAGAAACAATTAATTTGTTAATTTTGATAAGACATTTAGGTTTAGATTTCTATCTTCAACAGATAGAATTAAAGTTGATAAAATATTTTGATTTTTTATGTACAATTTATCCACGCTTTTATAATGTTTATTCAAGACATTTGATGCTGTTCTAAACTTCCGTCTTTGTACGATTCGCAAAATTTCAGCTTCAGATTTTACCTTAGCTCCATTGGCAGATCATAAGTTTGGATATACAAGAGCAAAATTATATTTCTTAATTTTCTATCTTTTTCTAATTGATCCAATAATATTTTTGTCTATATATTTTCTTATACTATATAATATTCATATTTAATAATAAATATGTATTTTTTAAAAAAATATGAGAGCAATTACCAATTGCCCACGTTATGTTATACATACATTTGCCTTTGTTTATATATGAAAAATTCAGATTCTAAAAGAACTCTTTAGTTTGTTTTGATTTCTTTTCTTTAATGATTTGTTTTTTTAAAAAAAAAATACTAATTATATCTCATGTTTGGTTTGATCTTTTAATACAAAATTTTAAAATTATAATTTATTATTTATTATGCATATTGTGATTAATAGGCCTCATTTGATTTAGTAATAACCAAGTTATTCATTTTCACGTAAACAAGAAAAGCTATACTTCATTATTAACACCTCTTATCGGTTCTTTTGTATCAAATTCTACCTCCTTTAAGGGGGGCTTTAGACCATGATTGAGTTTGAACATAAAGGTAAGATTTACGGTGTAGAAAGCAGGAAGAAAAGCCGGAAGGAATGGAAGGAAAATGGGACGAAAAGATTTTTAGACTTATTTAGTAGGAAGAATGAAAAATAAGAAAGGCAAAGTGGAGAGGAAAAGTTGGGCAAAATTCTATCTTCAAAACTCAACCTTGCTCCGGTGCCCTCTCTCACACCGCCTCTACTCCCGTGCCCTCTCTTGCCCATTTGCTTCCTCATCTCTTGGCCTCGCCTCTTGTTGTTGCCTCTCGCCATCATCGTCTCCTCTCACCATTGCAATCACTGTCACCATCGCCTCTCGCCACCACAGTCATTGTTGTCGTCCTTCGTTTTCCTCATGAGCTCAATTAGAGCTTGAGGGAGAAGAAGTTGGTAGGAGGACGTCTTTCTAATGTAATCTGCTCACCCTGACGTCCTCGCCGCTAGCTCATCCACTCTAGCTTGCGCTTTTGCCCTCCTCTCCTCTACGATCCTTCACATCGCCTCAAACTTGTTTGTGTGTTTCTCTTTTGCTCACAATCTCATTTGACCTATGAGCTTGGAGAAGTTAATTATTTTGTCTGAGCATATAATTTTTTGGAAAGGAGAAAGACAATGCAACATTAAATTAACATCTCCTACCTCGATCCTTCTCATCTCCATTTCAAGAAATCGGTAGGAGGCCGTCTTTCTAATGTAATCTGCTCACCCCTGACGTCCTTGCCGCCAGCTCATCCAATCTAGCTTGCGCTTTCGCCCTCCTCTCCTCTACGATCTTTCACATTGCCGCTAACTTGTTTGCGTGTTTCTCTTTTGCTCATGATCTCATTCGACCTATGTGCTTGGAGAAGTTAATTAACTTGTCCAAGCACATAATTTTTTGGAAAGGAGAAAGACCATGCAGCATTAGATTAACATCTCCTATCTTGATCCTTCTCATCTCCATTTCAACTAGACCTGGCAAAATCAGTCCTGATCCACCAATCCAACCCGACTCAAAGCGAAGTTAGATGAGTTCGGGTTAGCCATAATCATAATTGGGTCATAAATAAGCCAACACATTTATGACCCAAAAACAATTGGGTTGTGTAGGGTTGACCCGCTTAACTCGATTATATTGTATATTTATACATATAAATTTTAAATATATGCCAGCCCACAAGCTCATATATCTTATAACCCTCTTTTAACTAATATTTTGGCTTACACCACAAGCCCACAAAACCCAAATTTTTATTATATTATAATAAAGTTTTTATCAATTTGTTATTTATGTATAAAATATAAATGATAAATTTATAATTGGGTCATGTAAGGTTGACCTGATTATATTCGGGTCGTGTTCGGGTTAGACAGCTTGACCCAATTAATTAAACGGGTCATGTTTGACTTGATTTAATCGGATCACATGTCATATATGACACAACTCATTTATGACCCACTAACTTGAATTACCCGTCTAATTTCAGCATTTATTTTTTCATAGTTCTCTGGGACAAGTTAATTGTTTTCATAATTTATTATTATTAATTAATTATGATAATATTTAATTAATTTAATAGTATTTAATATTGGTTAATTAATTTAATAGTATTTATTAATATTAAATAATATATTTTAATAGTTTTTAATTTTTTATGATATTTATATAATATGAGTGTAAAAAAATTAGGTTTTTTTTTATGGTTCTCCGAGGAGAAGTTAATTATTTTAATAGTTTATTATTTTTAATTAATTATGATAATATTTAATACTATTTAATTAATTTTATAGTATTTAATATTGGTTAATTAATTTAATAGTATTTATTAATATTAAATAATATATTTTCATAGTTTTTATGATATTTATATAATATGAGTGTAAAAATAAAAAAATAGATTATATATTATATATATCAATTTTTTCAAATTTTTTTCTCTAAATAAACACAAGAAAGAATTTTTTTTTTTTTTTTTTTTTTTTAGCTCTTTTTTCCTCACTTATCCCTCCGTTCCAACTTTCTTTTATAATGACACGTACTTAAAACAAAACAATTAAAAAGAATACTCGGTGTACAATATTTACACATACATAAGAATCGATAAGTAAATGAATATTTTGTCATTGTGAAGTTAGAACATAATGATGTGGTCAAATAAATAATATGTGGAGAAATTTTTTTAATAATAATATAAAATTTGGTTTAAAAATTAGTTCGATTTAAAAATTCATTAAAAAATTTGGTTTACTTTTTGGTTCAATCTCAAATTAAAATTTTAATATTATAATATTATTTTATTTTAAAATAATAAAATTAATTAACAATAATATTATTATTAGTAAAAGAATTAATAGAAATAATAATTTTAGTTTAAATTAAATCGAACCAAATAAAATTAAAATTTTTTATTTAATTACATTTTAATTTTTAAAAAAATTAGTTTAATTTTAATTTTTAAAAATAGATAAAATTTGGTTCGAGTTGAACCGATTAGATAGCTGGATAAAAACTTTTTCTAAAATTTTGGGTTAAGTATTTGTGTACAGGATAAATAAGTCAACTTATTTATGATTTTATCAGACATAATTATTTTTTAGTCTTAAAAGAATTTTAACGTGTTTATAACCCAAACATGACTACATTTAACCTAAATCTACCTAACTTGTGTCTCATCTATTGGTGGCTTGGCTCATTTCTTTTTAGGCCTAGTCATCCACGTGTTTTCCATGTGAGCAATTAAAAAAAAAGAAATCGTTTTTTTTAAATGACATATATCATGTGTTCAATCTCCAATATATATATTAAGGGAAGCTGACTTAAAAATAATTTATTATAATCAACTATAATTTTCTAAATTATTTATTTATTTATGTATTAATTTTCATATTTTGGGTGGAATAGAGTGCCATCAACAAATATTATTATTAGTCCAGACTAGAATTGAACCCTGTACGGACTAATAGGACTGGATGCGCTTGTGGGACCCATGAAGACTTTGACTCGTAGGAAGACTATTTTGGTAACTGTAACGTGTGTTGATTTTTTTTTCGTTTGAATAAATTAATAAAAAATAGCACACAGTTAAAGAAAATGGCCAGCGGAAATAGATCAAATAGTAATCTCTTCCCCCTCCCTTCTGCTCCCTGTCTGCTGCCTTCTTCGCTCATCTTCTCCTTGGAGTTTGGAAGATGGCGGCGCTCTGATGCTCGACTTGCATCCGATCCTTCCCTCCTCTTCGAAATTTCACCATCCTGCCCTTCAATTGGATCCAAGTTTTGATCTTTATGCTCTTATGTACTGTTCAGCCTTCAAATCTGTAAACTTTAGGCTGCTAGAACCATAAAAATCCAATCTTGTTGAACTTCAAGCCCTTCACTTCTTCTACTTTCGTCAGAATACGGAAGAAATGGAAGCGAGGCGCTAGTGTTCAAGTCCGGATGCTCGCACAAGGTCGGTTTCAAGAATTTCTTATATTGATATATATTTTTTTTAAAAAATTTGGGTTATTGTGTCTCGTTTTTTTGGCCCTGTACTCGCTCTTTGGATGAGATCTTTTAGGTGTCTTCAACTCGATGCATGCTTTGGTTTGACTTGGGTGATCATCGAAATCTCTTAAAACCTCGATGTTGAGAGATTTCCTCTACAGATTTTGCTCGCTTGCGGAGTGGTGCTGTTTCTTAGTGGGCTTAGTGACGATTTTTCTTCTTATCAGCTGGTGATCCGAAACTAGCAAGAACTAAGAGCAATCTATCCTTTTTTTGTATTATGTGATATTTCTGATGTTCATGGATCAACTAGATAAATACTCTCCTGTGATCCACCTGGATGCTTCTTCGTATGAATGAAATCTCTGCTTTCTTAGGGTTTCTTTGGTAGGATTCATATATTTGACCGATTTGGAAACTTAATGCTATTTAAAGTACTTTCTAAGATCCCCTACAGCATAGGCCTTTGTAGCACTTTCCTCAGCTTTGGTAGCCTTACTTCATAGAATGCTTACTTTTGTTCTGGCTACTATCTACTTCAGATTTCTCATTGGCTGTTGAATGATAGCAGACTACAAGTGTATAATGGATGCATTGCATTTGTGAATTACTAGATAGCTCTAGAACCCAGTCATAACTTAGCTGATTGCCTCATCAAATTGGATATATTTTTTTTCTCTTTGCAGCACCAATGATAGTCTGATTGTTGCTGGTTAAGAGCCGATGGGTAGAGGAAGAGGAAAGGGGAAGAAATTGACTGTGGTTACTAATAATAATGAAACAGGGAGTGGTGATGAAGAGGTGCTCCCTGCATATAAGAGGAGAGGAAGGCCTCAGAAGCCTTTAAAGGATGACCTTGATGAAGATGACTCTGAAAAAATTGAAGAAGAAGAAGAAGAAGGGGCAGGAGATGTGAAGCTTAATGCACCAAGCAAAGAGGTGAAGAGTTCAACAGTGGAGAATGGGAAGAAAAGGAAGAGGAATTCAAAAGCAAAAGAAAACTCTGACATGGTGAAAGTAGAAAACTGTGTTGGATCTGAATCCAAGGAGCAGCCAACTACTTCTAATGGTTTCCGGCATAACGGGAGTCGACGGAAGGGTAAGCCCCGCAGGGCTGCCCAAGCTGGGGTAGAGAACAAGTGAGAATTTCAATTGATTTACAGAACTTTTGAAACATCCCATTGCCAATTGTTGTTGACGGCCGAGGTCCATGGTGGTTCACTTCTTCGCTTCTTTTTGCCAAGTTGCCTGTTTTTTCTTTCATGTTTTATCTTGTTTGCGAGTTGACTAAATGTAAAGGACGAGTTAGAGTATATGTATGCTTCCACGATCAGAGAGCTTAGTCGAGTGTCGATTGCTGGGAGTTCTGAATTTTTCTTGTCATCTTGTTTCATATTTTGATTTCTTCTCAATGAATTTTCCCCAGTGTTTTGCTTTCAGAGCACTGTCTATCTTCTCGGTATGCTTGCATTGAATTTTCTGCAATTTGCTCATTCATGCAAGTAAAATTGAATGTTGGCACTTTTTTAGTCTGATTCTAATGTAATGAACTTATTCCTGAACTTTTTATTACTTTGTGTTTTTTTGAGATTTTGTTCCAATGATTAGGTCTATAGTGTGATATCTTTGTCTATGTATTCTCATACTGTTTCAAAGTGGAATTAACTGTGAACTAGCTTGCTTATCTATGGCATTTTCTGCTTGTGTCAGTTAGTACCAGTGTTTATAATCTGTGTTGGCACTAACGGAAAGCATACCGTTCGAGATTGAATTGATGCATAGACCTCCTAGGTCAGTATACCTTGAGCCATTCCTTATGTAGTGATCCATATGATATTTTCAATTATTTATGTAGATGATGAGTCTGATTTAAGCAACTGCGCCTAGCTTCAAGAAATCTGATCTCATGATCTTGATTGTTTACCATGTTCTGCAACCAAAGCTTATCTTTGTCCTACAGTTTCACTTGTAATATTTGGGAAATATGAACTTGAATTGATACATAGACCTCCTAGGTCGGTATACCTTGAGTCATTCCTTATGTAGTGATCCATATGATATTTTCAATTATTTATGTAGATGATGAGTCTGATTTAAGCAACTGTGCCTAGTTTCAAGAATCTGATCACATGATCTTGATTGTTCACCATGTTCTGCAACCAAAGCTTGTCTTTGTCCTGTAGTATCACTTGCAATAGTTGGTAAATATGAACTTTTCCAGTTCAACAATATCAGAAACCTGAAAGCCAGCTTCTGTTTGTGCTCATTTTACATGCAACTGCAGGTTGAATCACTGTTACTGAACATGCATACTGAATTACAGCAGGTTTAAGCTCATTTTACATCTAGCTAGAAACTGCAATCTGATAAAGAGTTTGGCTGGTTGATTCTCATGAGTCTCGCAACTTTCCTAATTCAGGTTCAGTGGATCCTATCTGCAATATCATGAATGTTTGCTGCTTCTATCAACTTGTTCAGACATGTTTCTTTCAGATTCACTGAGACAGCTGAATTTGGCCAGTTCAAGATGATGAGCATCAAAGATGGAAACAGACCCACATGGGATTCATTTTGGGAGCAGGTAATTTGGAAAGATCATTGCTCATGAATCAGGTGAAGAACAGGTTTTTCAGTGACAGGCTGAACATGCAGTAGAAGCAGGAGCTATCTGAATTCACAAGCAGTCTGCTTTTTTGTTTGCCAGCCTGAATTGTGATAGGCTATCAGAGGAGGGTCACTTGTTATGTCGACAAAAAGGAAAAGAGTGCCATGTGACATTGTTTGATTTATGTGCTGCTGTTTCTGAGATCAGTTAAATGCGCATGTTTTTTCCATTTTACCCTTTTGACCAGGCCATTTGTTTTCTAGTTTATCTTACCATTTTGACCTACACGAGGGGTCAAGTTGACTTGGCAAGATACCATGAATTGTCATAACTGATCTACGTTACTAAAAGTAGGAATAGCAACAAATTAGATATATATAGTTTTTTCTTTGATCTAAACCCGAGTCCAGGACTACTTACATAACGCAAGCCATACTTAGGGTATTTAAACGGGTATTCAACTAAATAAATTTCTACTTTAAAGTATTCAATAAAATATAATTTTATAAATTAAAATAATAATAATTATATATATAATAATATTATTATTATTTTATGTTTTTAATTATTGTTTAAATTGGGTATCTAATAATCACACCTATAAAACTCAAATCTAACCAAAACTTAATTTATCAAATTTGAACTCATCTTATGTAGCTAATCAGATACTTAAATATAGATGAAAAAAAAATATAACCTAACTCGATTTTGATGAAGAAAACCCAAGTTAACTCGGTCTTGGGTTAAAACCTGATTGTTCTAAGTTAGATCAAGGTTAAAACCACCCACATCAAGGTTTGTAAAATCGTCGGAGCGTACCGGTTTGGCGGACCGGTACGGTACCAGCACACCGTTCGGTTCCAGATTGCAGCAACGGCGAAGGCAGCGACAGCATAGGCGACACGGCAGGCGGATCGTGCACAGGCGAGGGCGGAAGCCAAAGCCAGCGCCATCCACCTGCTGTTTGCCGCCAACCGTGCTCCGAGACATTCTGCGATTGGTCTTCCACCGGACCAGTACGTATCGGGCAGTACGTCCGGTACTAGACCGGTTTTAAGAACAATGACCCACATTGGATGTGAAAAAAATTATAGTATAACATATAAGGTTTATGGGGTTTGCTATTCTCAAATTGAGTTTAAATATTTTAATAAATTGAGTTATGTTACTATATTAGGCTAATCTCATATGCTACTAACTAAGCGATGATTCCTAAACTGACATCAAGTTTTAAGTGAGGAAGATTACATTATCTAATTTAGTTTCACAAGAAATTATAATATAATATATAAGTACTATCTGATTTAGTCCTAAAAAAAATTATAATATAATATATAAGGTTTAATAAGTTTACTATTATTAATTTGAACTTAAATATTTTAATAAATTAGACCAAATATGAGGTAGCTTATAATATCTATTAGCTTATCCTAGGGTAGTGTCAGACTTTTTCAAGTTAGTTAAAAAAATTTGATGATAGTCTTAGGTGAAATATTTTTTTGTACACCTAACACATGGTGAGTGATTTGACATAGGCATAACATACAGATATTAGATAGTGATATTCTTACCCATCCATCATTTACATCGACCTTTTTTATTTAATCTCAAATTTGACCTAATCTAAAATTTTTAATAACATATATTTAAAATCATGAAAATATATCTACTAAAGTATCTATTTTTTTAAAAAATAAATAATTAAAAAGCTCTATACCTTGAATTCACCTTAAAATGAGAAAAAAATAAAAATTTTAATAATAATAATAATAATTCAAACACTTCAAGCAATCTTGTGACTTTCTCTCTCTCAATTCCAAACATAACTTTTTCCTAAAAGATTCTCTCCAATAAGATCCTCCTCGGGCAAACAGCAAAATTTTAGAGAAAAAATAACAACAAAACAAAACGTCTTGTCATAGCTAAAGCGCAAACATCTAGCAAAGCATTCATTTTTCAAGACCATTGTACAGCACTTTGAAGCTCTGAAGATTTAAAATATATCATTAGGATGAATAGTAGTTTCTGTATATGTAAAGATATTCGGAGAAAAATTTTCAGATAAGATTCTTGATTGAAAATCTTAGGCAGAGTCAAATCTTAATTGTTCATCTTTATGGAATTATGAATACTAAAGTAAGAATCACATTTTTATTGCTGTAGGATTTAGATTTTTTAAAGATTTGTAGGCAGGGCGCTTCTCCAGCAAATTTTCTTAGATATTCAAACTTATTATAAGTGATAATCATAAATTTATTGTTTATCAATCGGAAACTTTTACAGCAAAAGCAATGATGGTGAATTGACAGCTTCTTTCACATTGGTGCTGCGGCAGTAGAATTGTTATCACTGTTCCTTCTCACTCCACTGCCTGATGTGTCAAGCAGAGTGAAAGGGGAAGCAAACAAAGTGTAGATGCTGCGTCTCTCATGCAGGAAATGGCACTACGTGGCTGCAACAGCTGCAGCTTTGCGAGACAGCAGAGAGAGAGAATGATGCAAAAAAAAAGAACTCTCTTTTTTTTTTTACTTTTCTAAGTTTTCTTCGACTTCTCTATCTATAAAGAAGCCAAAAATCCCATCTTGGCCTGCTTCTGGCTCGCGTCCATGGATGTGCAGTAGCGGAGGGAGCTGCAACAGTAACCATGGATTCAGGCTCGCCCAGGGGCTCTGGTGATGCTCTCCATGGTCTCAAGTTTGGGCACAAGATCTACTTTGAGGATAGTGGCGGAGGAGGGAACGGGAGCTCCTCCAAACCACCGCCGTCGCCGGAGAAGGGGGTCGCGGCGCCGCTGCCGGCGCCGGCTAGGAAGGCGAAGGGGGTGGTGCCGGGAGGCCAACCGCCGCCGCCGCCGAGGTGCCAAGTGGAGGGTTGCAATGCGGAGCTCACTGGGGCTAAGCCTTACTACTGCAGGCACAAGGTTTGCTGTATGCATTCCAAGGCGCCCAAGGTGGTGGTTGCGGGGCTGGAGCAGAGGTTCTGTCAGCAGTGCAGCAGGTTTGACATTGATGTTGATTTCTAGCGTTTTGCCTTTCTCAATCTGTTTGTGAACAAAATGATTTTGGTTTTGTTTTGAATGTCAACTGATTGAACCTTGTCTGCCTAGAATATCTCCTTGCTGTTTCCATTATCTGCTACTTTGTGCTAGATTTGAGTTAAAATCATAGTGGCTTCCTTGAACGGAAAAAAAGTCAAAATAGTTTTTTTACTTTCTCTTGTTTTTTCAGAGTTAAGGATTCAACTCATCTGAGGTTCCTAGTTCCTGTTGGTTAGCGTTTGAGTAGGAAAAAAAAACTTAAGAGAGATTATCCTGGAAAGGAAGAATCATACTGATCGACTCAATGATTTGCAATAATTGTATAGAAACGAAGGTATATACTCTGATATGTAAAATGAAGCTTGCCATCATTATCTTTTCTTTATATCTGACTCCATTTTTGGCAGTTCACCACACATTTTTCTCAAGAACATCATTTTGATGCTTCTGTTGAATCATTGCTAATTTCCTTTTCTTTTCCTGCTTTTGATTCAATCCGTTCTACGCAAATAGCAAGTGGTTTGGAAGAAGATTCAAAGCATGGCGATTGTTGATGTTTAGTGCACAAGGGATTTGAAGTTGACTAGTTTAAAAACAATGTTCTCCATTTTGTCAGTTGACCACACATTTTTCTCAAGAACATCATTTTGATGCTTCTGTGACTCATTGCTAATTTCTTTTCTTTTCCTGTTTTTTATTCAATCCGTTCTACGCAAATAGCAAGTGGTTTGGAAGAAGATTCAAAGCATGGCGATTGTTGATGTTTAGTGTACAAGGGATTTGAAGTTGGCTAGTTTAAAAACAGTGTTCTGATGGTAGGATTGTTCCTCATGAATGTGATGGCTGTTGGAGCGTGCATCTCTGCAATGAATGTTGGGTATAATCAAATATTTTTTTAGATGATTGGATCTATTTTTACGATTTTTAGTTTTAGGAACTTAGTTGTAGATTTTACAATTTAGGGCATAAGATGGTGGCAAGTGCCATTCTTTTAAGGATCAAAAGCCTGTAAATGAGGTTTAATGTGTAATTATAGAAAAGGAACATAAGTGAAATGAGCCAATTTCTTGAGCATTTGCGAAACTCTTCTTCTTCGTTGAGAATCTAATTTCTCCTTCTCATCATGCAATCCTGTTTGTATCCTTCAACACCAGTGTGAAGCCAAGTTATTTTTTTAATCCTTATGTAGGTGAGAGTCTCATGCACTCTACGCTTAGTATTAATAAACCACATTCTTATCATCAAATTTGGTATTAGAATGGGTGTCTTGACATCCTGATTGATCCCTTTCCCTTCCCCTCTCCTCTCCAAACGATAGCCCAATCCTCTTCCCGTGGGCATTCCTTAAGATTAAGCTAAGAGGAAAATATTGTAGATTCCTCTCCTTACTAATATTGTAGTTCTTTGTAGTCCTAAGATTAAGCTAAGAGGAAAATATGTTGTAGTTGCTCTTGCTGCCAAAATGCTCGTCTTAATGACCTTGCATTTGGTGGTGACTCTGGCCTACAAGAAGCTTTTTTAAAATTAAAACCATAGATCCTAAGTTGATTGAGGTTGAGGAGACTCTGGTCTTATCCATCTCAGCATCCTCCCGCTCCTTGTCTTAGGCATTGATGTTGTTATCTTTTCAAGGTTGAGCTAGAACATTGGATCTTTCTTAAGAATCTCCTTCCTTAGAGCAAGAGCATGCGCAATAGCAACATGCTCCCTGTCTTTCAAGGAGAAATTGAAAGCCATAATGAGACGTCACCTTCAGCCCCCTGAATCTCAGGGAGCCTTGCTCGAGGTGAGAAGCAAATGCTAGGCTAGTGTATCAGGCAGCGAGATGTAGATGGGTTCAGTCTTAATAATCAAATTCAGCTAATGAAGTTGTCTTGCCACTTACCCATAAGCTGTCGCCTTTCTCACAAATTTTACCGAGGAGGATGACAAAGGAGAATTTGTGTGATCGCCATGAGGTGCCAGAGATCAACCTTCATCAACAAAATCTAATGCCTCAAAGGGCTGAATATCTCAACATTTGCTCATGGCTCTGCATTTGTGGATGATTAAGACTTATTAGGTCCAAAAACTCACACAATTAAGGACAAATTATAGGTGTGATAGAGATTAGAATTACTCTCACGATGGAAATGTGAACTTCAATTTGAAAACATGTAATCATGGAAGTCGCGGTGCTCTTCGACCATCTGCTAGCCCTAGCTAGAGTACTAGGCCATCTTCTTTTTAACACCCAATGCCCACTGAGGTATGAGAGGTCCGTTCATCCCTCTTGGAATGTCATAGTGGCTATGGTTTTGGCTTCCTACTATTAACTCTATCTTTCTCAAAGGATGCCACTTTGCAACAAAAGTTGTGTTTCTCATCACTCCCTTCCAAGTCTTGTGGTTTTAAGCGAATATCTTCAAAACAAAAGTTTTTTAGTCAAAAACTATTCATACTTAGATGGTATTGTATTGAGTAAGTATCCCTTTATGACTTAATATCGGAAACACTATAAAAATGTAAATGGATTATCGAAAAATTATGCTTAGAGTAAATGATTATGCATTGTGACTATCCGAGTCCGACTACTATGTGCATTATAAACGACCTACTCTTCGATGGAAGAACGAAACACATAGATGTTGATTTCCATTTTGTGTGGTGTGAAAGAAGAATTGCACACCTTTCGCCATTTGTATAAACATTGGAGGTAGGTTAAGATATTTGATAATCTAAATGAAGCCTAACACTTTTTTGATATGAAGCCTTTTGCTGTTAAAAATGAACAGCTTCATTGCTGCAATTCCATATGCTGGTATATACTAGTATAGATCGATACACTAGTATATATCGATACGACATTGGATTAGTACACTGGTATTGACTGAAATCAAAAATCTTGATTTTGTTGTATATGTGCAGTTTGGTTATGAAAATTCACTTTTGAAGGTTAATTTGTTTCCCTTGCAACTACAATTGCTACATAACCTCAGGTTTCATCAGCTGCCGGAATTCGACCAAGGAAAGCGAAGTTGTCGCAGACGGCTTGCCGGACATAATGAGCGTCGGAGGAAGCCATCTCTCGGGCCGTTTGCGGCACGCCATGACCACCTCGCTTCATCCTTCCATGGTCAGCTGCATCTTAAAACCATATAGACATGATATGTACTGCCATTTTTTTTAGCCTTCACTTTGATGCCAGTATATGTTGTTTTACAGAAGAACCAAGTAGATTCAGAAGCTTTATGATGGACTTCAGCTTCCCAAATTTCTCAAACCGTGGAAGATATTTTTGGTCAACCTCAAGGGCTGGAGATCAGGTGGCTGCGGGTGAGTGGCAGGGCAGCTTAGATGCTCCACCCCTTACGGCGGCGGCGTCCACTGCATTACATGGTGCACAACCCTACTTCCGTGGATCTCTGACAGGGACCTTTCGCGCGCCTATAGAATTTCCACCTGTTGAATCGCTTACAAGAGTCTCAGACTCGAGCTGTGCTCTCTCTCTTCTGTCAACTCATGCATGGAGCGGAAGCTCTGCTGGTGACCATGCTCCGGTAGCCCCAGCAAGCCGCAGCTTCGACGGCCCTCCGATAACTCATTCGGGCATCGGCCGCGACTATGCGACCAGCTCGTGGGGATTTGGAGCTCAAGGAGGCCAGACTAGCTCATTTGACATCCAGCACCATGAAGCAACTGAGACCAGTGGTGCTCATTTTTCAGGTCAGCTGGAGTTCTCTACGCATGACAATGAGGCGTGCGTTGACCACAATTCAGGCGGTGCATATGATCATGATGATCCTAGCATGCATTGGTCTCTCTAGACTGCTCTTCCTGGATGAATGTGTTTTTGGATTGGCTAAAAAGCTTAGACTTTGTGAACCATAGTTGACTTCCATACACGTTATGGATCTCAACTTTTTTGTTTTGCCTTTTGTATGGAATCTGTGCTACCAAGAAGCTTAATTACTAATTTATGATGAATTGTCTCTTATTTGTGTGGGTGATAGCTAGGTTTTGTTCAATGCCTGATCATAGTAGTTTCACATGAAATATCATGAAGGTTTCCTGGTGGATTGCATTAGATTGACTTCGTAGTTGATGAGGACTTTCCGTTTGTTGACTTCGAAAACATTTGGAAGGAGTCAATCTGCCTGGGTGAGATTGGGAAGTTTTGTTGTGTCGATCCCAATTTCAAGGGACTGCGATGACCAAAAACTTTTCTCAACGGAGAAGCTCCTGTGAAGTCTCTTAATGGAAAGTAATTTGAGACATGGACACCCGAAAGACACGATACTTTCACCCGATGTCTACCTGCTTTGCTATTCGAGGACACTCGACCGAATGTGGATCCCACATTCCCGGCATTCATGACATGGGAAAATTTTAAACAAACGCAAATTAGTTAAGTTTCCCATTGAAGCATACCCTTCTACTCAAGTAACAGATGGAGCCCAGAAAGTTTGCACAAAAATATCCAATTGTAGCGCGGTGTCATTTGGGTATGATGTAAATTGGAGGTAAACGGCAATGGCGAGGGGGGATGCATCACTTTAATGGGGTCCAGACAAGTTGATGGACCGCGAACAAAAATGGAACGCAACGCCGTTCAGTGCCGCTTTCGGTCAAATCGAATTTGGATCTTCTCATCGCCTTCGGCCGCCACAGCCTCGCAGCGGAATCCGAGCTGTCGTCGTTGTAGCTTCGCCTCTCCTCGCCTTTCCTCTTTCGTCGGGCCTCTTCTCTAAGGAAAGAAGAAGTTGGAAGGTAGACTTGCGGCATCGCTCCCGTGGAACCCTAACTCGCCACCTTTCCGGTTACATTCGGTAATTTTTCCACCAGGGATCAATTCGATGCTGCTTTTCTTTTCCTGATTGTTTTTGGTGAGTTTCTGATTGGCGATTGATCAGTGGTTGTTTTAATTTGGTTATACCTTTCGTTTCGTGATGCGAAGCTATGCTTTATGTATGTTTATTGAAAAAAAAAGAGAAAAAATTGGCCCTTTTGTGCTTTCGTGATTCTTTGTGGTTGATTTATTTGATGAGTTTTATCGAATTTGAGATATGATTTCGTTAGAATTTACATTGGACTTGGTAATAGATTCTTTGAATTGGAATGAAGATGCTGAGTTGTATCTGGATTCTGTATCAATTCATCAATTCGGGATTTTATATAAATTTATGGACTCCCCTTAGTTTGTTTAAGCTTTATTTTCTCGCTTTGCTTCTGCATGCCCCTTTCTCGGATGATTACGCATTTAACCTAAGGTGCTATAGATCTAGGGTTTGATTCTCATTAACAGCGCATTGTTAGCACTACTGTTCTTTGTAATATTTAATCTATAAGAATTTCAACAAAAAAAAAATAGAGCTTTTGGGCAATTGACAACCAGTGTAAAAATGTTGTCAAATCTCATAAACATAGTTCTTAACCAATTCTGTTGCGAGGCTAGGTAAGTTAACGTAAGACAGTGCCATCACCACCCGGGTGCTTCATAATACAGAAGATGGGACATTTGCACACACGTGATCCACCTGGTGGCCAGTTCTGGTGCTAAAATAAAGGTTTCTCACATTATTATGGACTGACATTGATAAAGAAGCATGATCACAATTGGCATGACATAATATTACGTTAACCACATGGAATATATATACACTTGTATGCACCAAATTATAATTGCTCCATTGAATTATGAGATTGGCATAGTTTGTCTATTAATACTTGTGTGGTGAAACATCTTAGGAGTTGATACTAGGTCATAAAACTTTTGGCATAATAATGAAGTAGCTAACATGTCAGATAAAGATTTAATAAACTATGTTGTAGGTTGTGAAAAGTGTTGAAAATTAATCATAGTGTATTTATTGTCTTATAAAGAAATTTGGAATGCTAAAAGTGCTTATGATTCTCAAGTAGGATTAGATTATTGTAACCAAAATGGACTTTTGGGAAAATTTAGCACAACTTGTCCGAATTATGCCTCCAATTGAAAAACTTAATATGAGTTGAGATTTGTTAATTCTATAGGGGGAGATATTTTGTGGACAAAATCTGACTCTTTTGCTAGAGAAACTGCCTCATAAATTGAATACTTGAAAGGAATTATATTTTGTTTCCATCATTTTGACAGGTTCTCAAACTGCGTACAACTAGTGTGGAGGAAAAAAAGGTTACTACTGGCTTAGGGCAAAGGTTCTGTTTTCTGCAACCGACTTAACAATGGATCAGCTAGCAACAATAGCTCAAGAGTTAGGTGATGCTTCAGATTTTGAGGTGGATGGTATCAGGTATGACAATCTCAATGAAAATGATGTTAGTGATGAAGAGATTGAACAAGAGGAGTTGACTAGAAGAATGTGGAAAGATAAAATCAAACTTAAGAGAATCAAGGAGCGAGAAAGGCTTGCTGCCTTGCGCGCTGCTTCTGATAAGTCCAAGCCAAAGCAGACATCTGATCAGGCTCTTAGGAAAAAGATGTCCCGAGCACAAGATGGGATTCTTAAGTACATGTTGAAGTTGATGGAGGTGTGTAATGTTCGTGGTTTTGTCTATGGAATCATTCCTGAAAAGGGAAAGCCAGTAAGTGGTGCTTCAGACAATATAAGAGCTTGGTGGAAGGAGAAAGTGAAATTTGATAAGAATGGGCCTGCAGCCATAGCAAAATATGAGGCAGAAAACTTTGAAGCTCAGAATGCAACAGAAAGTGGAGGCAAAAGTCATCGTACGCTTATGGATCTCCAAGATGCCACATTGGGATCTCTTCTATCATCACTGATGCAACACTGTGACCCACCACAACGCAAATACCCATTGGAGAAGGGTGTCCCGCCGCTTTGGTGGCCCTCTGGAAATGAAGACTGGTGGATAAGTTTAGGCTTACCAAAGGATCAAGCTCCTCCATATAAGAAGCCACATGATCTGAAGAAAGTATGGAAGGTTGGGGTACTAACAAGTGTGATAAAACACATGTCTCCTAACATTGGAAAGATCAAAACACATGTGCGAAAGTCTAAGTGCTTGCAAGATAAGATGAGTGCCAAAGAGAGCTCCATTTGGCTGGGAGTCCTGAATAGAGAAGAGTTAATTGTCAATCAGCTCAGTAGTGACAATGGGATATCTGATGTTACTCAGCATAGTGGCAACGGAGCGCGGCGTGAGGAGACAAACAGCTGTAGTGATGAATATGATGTTGATGGCCTTGAAGATCCTCATGGTTCTTCTTCTTCCAAAGATAACGAGAGGAATTTGCAGATCGATGCACAAAATTGTGCAGAGAATGCAAACCGTACCCTTAGGGGGGTTCTCCCGGTTGAAATTTCTAATCAACTGGGTCAGGTCAAGGAGCGAACCGATGAGCAACGGAAATCAAAAAGACGTCGGAAAGGCTATGCAATGGTTGATAGACAGACGGCTGCAATTCAGAATGAATTCAGACAAGAGCAAATGACAAGTGCTATTCCGGATATGAATATCACTGACATCCCAGCTTTAGGTCATCATACACCAAGTGTAAACCAGGAGACTTGTGCCAATGTGGTTTCAAAGCATCAAGAGAGAGATCCTAGAAGCCAGTACCTTTTACCACCATCTGGAAGTGGCCATTTCACAACCGTTGCTTCTGTTAATGTTGCCACAAGAAACATGCATTTTGGTGGGCAGCAGTTGCTTTATCCAGGAGTTGGGAATAGTCAATTACAGGTTGCTACTGCAATTGATACTGGAGCCAACTTCGGATTTTATAACACATCAGGCTTTGGTATCATTCAGGATAAGCAACAGCCATCTATGTCAGTTAACACTCATGGAATAAGACCTGATAATAACGTAACTCCTATTGAGAATAATTCTCATGAGCGTGTGAGCACACCAAATGTTAATTCACATATTATCACTGGAGACGTGAATCTTTTGTTCGATGACCCACCTTTCTACGCAGAACCAGATAAATTTTCTAATCCTCTCGATGTGCCATTAGATTTTATTGGCATCAACTGCGCGAGCCCAATTCCTGACATTGGTGACTTTTTGCATGATGATGACCTAATGGAATATTTGGGAACATAAGTAAGAGGTAATCTGCTAGTGAATTTGCCGTCAATGACCATCTCCTCTGGTAAATCTTTTGACAGGGTTGGCTTGCGAAGTATCTTGACTGTAGAGCTTCCATCCACCTTCTTGTTCACCTGGGGAGAATTATATGCTTCTAGTTGACTTCAAATGGTAACATGCTGACCTTGGCATTTTCCTCATCATCCTAAATTTCACCTTGATGTTTCCAGTGATAGTTATGTGAATCAAGCAGAAGCTCAGAATGATTTTTTTTCTTTTCTAACTCTACTGGAAGCATGAAGGCTAACGTTTTCGTTTGTCTCACTGTGTACATATGTAATTTGTTCTTTTCTTCCCGCTCATTCTTTGGTCTGTAGCGGGGAGGTGACATCAACGGCCAATCCTGTGGAACTTCTAAATACCCATACTATATATGATGGAGCATCCTCTAATCAGTGGGTATGAACAAAGTCATGAAGTTCCACGCAGCATGGAGATTGTGCACCAAATATGGACTGTATCACATAAAAAGGGACTTTAATCTACCCATCCAATGCTTGCAATTATTAATTTACAGACTTAAAATTAGCAGAAAAAAGCTTGAAGTATTTATGCTAAGATGTCACAGGCCTGGTAAGTATGCTGCGCTATTCAAAAGCAAGTTTCAGATTTTTTTTTTCTTTCTGAGGTTTTAGTTTGACAACATGGCAGATTTTTGCCTGGCGGTTGAATCCTATCGTGGTTTGGCCTTTTTCAACCTTTGTTATTAATCAACGACGTGTAAAAAACAGGCATAAATATTGAAGCTTGTGGAATGCTCTTTTTTTTTTCTCCATTTCATTCTGCATGTCTGTGGTTGCAAAACAATATACCAGACACGGTTTTTGAACTGTTGTGTACCACCCATACATAGTTATATACACCAATCCAATGTGGATAGACCCACATCAAACTTAATCCGTGTGGGATACCATTGGTACCGATCAGTTCCAATACAATAATTACCATAAGGCAGTGCCACTTTGTATTGATAAGGACCTGCTCCAACTACTACATTCTTAGTCATTGAGATAAAATTTGGCTAAATAGCCATTAGCAGTAATGTAAGAGGGTTTTTTTCTTCTATATAAACCTTCTAACACTTTCTTGCATAATTCTATTTCATCACTATTATATTGCACCTAAAGCACATAATATTGATTCCACACAGCAATATGCTTAGAAAAATGTTAGATGATTGCAATAATTGGCAATGCATCCATTGTTGATGACCACGCAATGCCTCAAAATGCATTAAGATATTGTAAGAAATATGTTTTCCATTCCATGAACAGCTACAGTTACTTTAGAGCATCAAACATAGCGGATGACCATGCAGACTTTGATTGATGTGCCTCTGTGCCTACCACTTATGATTACTATTAGAGCGATAGAGTAACTATTTGAGCTTTGAGAGTTCCATGGGAATATATGATTTGATCTTATATGGTTTTCTTGAACAACCTTATACTAAGGCTGGTAAGGACAGTGGAATAACAGTGAAAGTGTGGCAAGATTCATGGTTTAGTATGCTTCAAACGTACCATGTTTTGGTAAATCAGTATATTAGTATGTATCAATTTAGTTCAAGACTAATACAGTGGTGGTATGAATTGATATTTAAAACCAAGATACTAAATTAGGTATTAGTCACCTATTGATTTAGCAAACGCAGTGAATCGAAAGCTCTTGGAACTTTCTGTGTTGCTTTGTTTTTTTTTCCAAAGACTTATCATACTAATAGAAAAGATGGTTTTAAATTTTAGTCCCTGCTAGTTTACCTGTCTATGCATCGATATATATAGTTGACATTCATTCTGTATTATATATTGGTACATGTTGGACACACACATGCCACTTATATTGGACAATATAGATCAACTTTTAAAACTGAGATAGAAAGTGTTATATATAAATCCTACAAAGTGATTTCGCCCAACAGAATAATAGTTTCAGATATTCGGTTTCCTGGCAATGCTTGGTAGCTACAGCTTAGAAGCCTGATTGACATGATTTCTTGCAGGTGGAAATCTGATTTTTGCATAGTATTTAATTTTGCGTTTTTGTGTTTTATAATCCTTTTTGACAATCAAAACTCAGGAGAATGCGTTGTTTTTGGCCATAACGTGGTCATCACCTACAGGTCTTGTATTGGCTTATTCTGGAGTTTCCGAATTCTCATATAATGATGTTTCTAGTTTATCTTAAAGAAAGTTGGAGTAAGGTGACACTTGGATTAGAATTTTAGGACTTCTTTCCATTTTAAGCATGGCAAATTATTTGATGAGCCTGTGCAGCAGGTGATTGACTGAGTTCTTGCTCAATTCTCGTTTGAGAACATTACCAGAACCAATTGGTTCAGTGGCTTTGAACTTTTTTGCTGCTTTATTAACCAAAACAATCGAGTATTCAGTATAAATGTTATGTGGTTTGTTACACACATTGCTTATTTTACCCATTTCAATGAGAAAGTGCAGATGTGTCTGAATTATCTCTTATCTTTGCTGAACATGATTCAAAAGGATGATACAAGTTCTTCCTAGATCTAAATAGAAAAGCGTACAGATAAAACTTTCCACTATGAGAACCAAAATAGTTGAAGCATGTGATGTTTGTTTATTCACTGTAAATGGTAATATTTATGTAAAATTCTTGAGTTATTTGATCAGGCAGATAACCTGAGACAGCTGCAGAGGGATTTGTATACGACCACATGCCACCTTTTTTTCTTCAAGGAAGGGATAAGATGAGAGGTCCATTTGATAATCTTATTAAAGTCTACAGTAATTGCATAACTAATTGCAAATATGTTTCATTTTTGACATTCTGTTCTTTAGAATTATTTATGAGCAATCGAACTGCAAAATTAAATTATATTGTGGCTTCACGGAAGGATGTATCCAAATTAACGGAATATTACAGTGGAGAATAAAGATTAGTGGAGGAAGATATAGAATTTTTTTCAGACGAGAAATTTTCAAACTTAGTTTTCTTTCTTTTTTTTTTTTGCAAATAATTAAAAATTTTCTTATCAAATGTTTTGTCAAGTAAAAAATATAACAAAATGATTTTGATCCTCGATTCCCCAGCGCATTTTGTAAGCAAGGGGGAGCTGAGCGGGCGGCCGCATCCTCCATCCATTATTTTTTGATTCGTGCATATCTGCATAACACGAATTCTGATATAATTTTAAGGGGTAAAGATTATCTCATTTTTCTTATTCTAAGCGGCCCTCGGCTTATAAATTCTGGTCGCGATCCCCTCTTCTTTTATGCTTTGATATAGAACTCAATTATGTATTTACAACTAACGTCTTTTATCTTTCTAATAGCGTGTTTAGTAGGAAGGAAAGGATGGAAAGTTAGAAGGAGAATTATAAAATCGTGTTTAGTAGAACGGATGGAAATAAGAAACAAAAAATGAAAGGAAAATAGCCCTATTTGCATTCCGCCCAAATTGATCGAAAAATAGATGAAAAGTTGGATTTGTCTTTCTCATATCTATTTTCATCTTTTCCTTTTTATGTCTGCTCTCCCTCTTGTGCTTTTATTGTAATCTTCTTCATCATTGTTGTCATCGTCGTCATCATTGTCATTGTCATCATCATCGTCGCCATCATCGCCTCTCATCTCTCGTCACAGTCATTTCACCGTCGCCTCTTATCATCATCATCGACATAAAAATAAAAAAAAATAGAGTATGTTTATCAATCTTTCTAACTTTCTTTCCTTCTAAATAAACACAATAATGAAAAATCTTATTATTTTCTTTCTTCTTTATTTTTCCTTCTTTCTTATTTTCTTTTCCTTTTAACTTTCTTTCTTTCCTACTAAACACAGCATAGAATAAAAATCGAGTGTATTATTATATTTCATCCCTTACATTCATGATATATTTATTATAAAAAAATTGTAAAGAATACCCTGTAAATCCTGTTAATGATGCCCTCTCATTATAACTTTATAGATACTTAGAAGAAAGGGGATTTCGACCCTGTCTTAATAGGAGATAATCTATTGCAAAATAATATAAATAAAGGTTATCATTATCAAAGGAAAAAAAAAAAGAGAAAAATGTGTAAGTTTGTCGTTGGATCACCATTTAGAGCCAGTTTGATCTAGCTAAAACTTTTAATTTTTTCTACACAATTTTTACAAGTCAAATTGATCAAAATCAAATATACACGGGGAAAGAAATCAGGAATATGATAGATTAATGCTTCTCCTCTTCGACGACGGAGAGGGAGCGTGGGAAGGAAAACGGAAGCTGGCTGGGAGGAGACGGGAGGCGGATTGGGAGGAGGCTGGAGGCGGAGCGGGAGGAAGCTGCAGGCTTCCGGCGGCTGAGAGTGGGAGGAGGCTAGAGGCGGAGCGGGAGGAGGCTGGAGACTGGAGGCTTCCGGCGGCTGAGAGGAAGCATGGGAGGAGAACGGACGCTGGCTGGGAGGAGACGGGAGGCAGATTGGGAGGAGGTTGGAGGCGGAGCGGGAGGAGGGAGGAGGCTGGAGGCTTCTCCTCTTCAACGGCGGCTGAGAGTGGGAGGAGGCTGGAGGCGGAGCGGGAGGAGGCTGGAGGCTGGAGGCTTCCGGCGGCTGAGAGGGAGCATGGGAGGAGAACGGACGCTGGCTGGGAGGAGACGGGAGGCAGATTGGGAGGAGGCTGGAGGCGGAGCGGGAGGAGGGAGGCGGACTGGGAGCTCCAAACGGATTAGGAGGACAGCGGACGGACGGACGCTGGCTTTCTTCCTCTTCAACGGCGGCTGAGTGGGAGGGTGAAACGATGGATCGCTTTCTTCCTCTTCGACGGTGGCTGAGAGGCGGATGGCTTCTCCTCTTCGACGGCGGTTGAGAGGGAGCATGGGAGGAGAACGGACGTTGGCTGGGGGAGACGGGAGGCGGATTAGGAGATGGGAGAGCGGATGAACGGAGAGCGGACGGGATGCTGGCAGGGAGGAGACGAGAGAGCGGACGGGAGCGGGACGCTAGCCACACGGAAGAGAGGGAAAGCCAGAAACGGTCAGGAAAAGCAGAAATATTCAGCTTCCTATCTACAGTACAACTTCTCTAGTGGAAACTGGGAAGCGGCAATTTCAAACAGGCTAACCTTTTATTTTCCACTGCCCACAACCTAAAAAGTTGATTTAATCGGTAGGCCAAACGGGGCCTTAGTCTCTTATTCATCTCTCATTTCTAAAGGGGACATGGGGTTGTCATGTCTTTATCGTTTCTTGTTATTGTTTCTTTTTCTTTCTTTATTATCACTTGTCTATGAAGGAAAAGGGATTGTTCTACTACCACTCAATCTTCTATTCTTGTCTTCGTTAGACACCACTTAGCTCCTTTATTATTGTCCACTATTGGCCATATTACTCTTTGACTATGGAGCCTGAATCTAGTCCATGATCTACATCATCTAACCTAAGCAATACACCTTCAATGATGGAGATGGAGTTAAATACTATTTATACATAAAGACGATAATATCACTGATGTTGTCAATCCTCTTCTTCTTCCTCCCATCAAGCTCTTTACTTTCATGACTTTGTGTCTTACATTTATTCATATTTATTATTTAATATAGATTTGTTATTACTATATTCTTTATTACTTCATATCTTGCATTTGATTCTTCATATTATTATATAATCATTTGATTCTTCATATTATTAGCCAAAACTAAAGCTAAAAAATCATACGAGTTTTGCCCAAACTTCTTACAACTTTGAACTAGATCTCCTACTTTAAAGTAGTCGTCTAAGACTTTATTTTGATAAATCCAATACTGATATATCTAGGCGTGATGGGTTGTTTGTGACTACCACACTTGCATTTCACTCAATTTGAGATTGACATAAGTCTAAAGTTTCTTTAACATTAATTGCTCATCTTTGAACTCCCATCTCCATCACATAGTATTACCTCATGAATTCCTATTGTCATCTTCATACTCATGGTTGCTCCTTCTTATTGTTATTATTATTATGTCTTTGATCACTATCCATCTTAGAGCCCTCACCTCATTGTTGACTCCACTAGAGGCAATAATGCCATCAATAGTAGTTGGGTCACTAATGCCTTATCCATAACCTAACATTCTCTCCAATCAGTCAACATAAATTATAATAGGTAAAATCTAGGCGATATCAACAACTCTAATAGACTAGGATACATATATTACTAAGTTCATGAAGTAGCTTGTTCACCAAGCACTACTAAAAGAGGGGTCAGTCTCATTTGAGAGGAAAACGCTAACTCATTAGTGATCCGATGCACCTAGTGATCCAATAAAGTTTTGACTCCTACTAGTTGTCTGTATTTGAATGTATTAACTACCATTGATAGTTAAAATCCTATTACAACACTTAGGGCGCAATTATTCTCCCCTTACATGTAGATTGATAATATCATTTTCATATATTCTACACTTGCATCTATACATATTGTTGCTTGATCGCTTAAATATTTTACTCAAGGGTATTATGTCTATCTAGATTCATTATATTTTTCATCCTTTTCATAGTAGATTTCATCCAATAGAACATAACCTTAAATACTTTACTCAAGGTTATCATTCTAAATAGTCAAGATTTTATTATCAATAATAAAAATCGTTATCAATTGAAGTAACTTTCACCTCTATAAAAAACATTCTTAGCATACTTCTCTTCACTAAAAATATATAATATTAATTCATTTTTGACGTTGACTTTTATACTAAACGAATTTAGATTTGACATATTCAAGTCTTACTATATGATGCTTACTCGTCAGCTTAGTATAAAGATCTAACATTTGAAGCTAACAATGTTAGAATTTCAAATGATCATGCTTAATCAAATGTGCGCTCTGTATATGAACATAAATTAACTACACGAATCACTCTAAAATTTTCAGGGAGCAGCAGCGAATTTGCGGTCAATTATTAGTAATTAATCCCTGAAGCAATCTTGCTGTCTTCTTGGAAATCGTCGGGCGTCGTCGATCGCTGATCCAAACGGGGAGCAGGCGAGGGATGTGCCCCTTTTGCTGCGTGCCTGTGCAAATCAATGGCGGCCGGGGGCGGTCAAATCCTCAAACTTGGGATTCCGAATCCATGTGTCCCCTTCCTTGTCTGTACTGCTCAATGAATCACGGGGTGGCCGGGTAAAAAAGCAGAGCAGCAATCTGACTCGGGCGAGCTCTCCGAGGGGAAGAAAAGAACAGCGGATCGATCATGTGGTAGCCAATTGCCGTGCGATTAGGAACAGCAACAAGATGAGAGAGGTCAGACTTAATTACAATGGAGCAATTGGTAATTTCAACAAGAATCCCATTTCATCTCGTCCAGTAGCTTAGCTTTTCCTTTTTGTCGTTTTAATCTCATACGTCGATTGAGTGGAGATTTTTAGTAGCTGCGGAGATTATTAATGGCAGCAGTCATTTAAGAATACCTTCTCATTCTTTGCAATGAAGGAATCTGATGCGATTATGCCTCATTCCCCCATATAAAATTAATAATTTTTTGTTTGCCACAAACCCTAGCAAACCATGCCTGTGTTAATATATGAAACAGAGAAAAACAAAAGAGCAGCCATGATGATGATGAGGCATGAGCAACTGCACTTTGTTTTGCACCAATTAAAGCAATGGCAGACACATGTTTTTTCCTTCAACTAAAATAATATTCCTCTACCACAAATATAATAATAGATTAGTTCTCATCAATCTCTGTAGCTGATGTGCGCTCAGCTCACTGGATTATAGTGTATCACTTTCAAGGAAACAAGCTGAGGGACCTGGGGCCTCGCTTCCTGTCCTCTTCCCTTACCTCAGGGGCACTCACACTTTTCCCTTGCTTCACCTATAACGTCTCCCTTTGGGGAGGAGGGAAGAGTGTGAGACCCTTAGAATGCCAGTCCACAACTCACTTCATCGCCTTTTTTCACTGACCCTGCTGCAGTTTCTTCTTCTTCCTGTTGCACAATGTAGTGTGATCTATGACAGTAAGGCTATCGTCATCAATGGGCAGAGGAGGATCCTCATCTCTGGCTCCATTCACTACCCTAGGAGCACCCCAGATGTAAGATGCAAGTGCATTCATTTTCTATGTATCTTTAGACATTTTTGTTTATATGAGAGTTGAAAATGAGGAATTTTTTATTTCTTGGTGTGCTCTTAGATTTGGGAGGGACTCGTCCAGAAAGCGAAGGATGGAGGCTTGGATGTTATACAGACCTATGTGTTCTGGAATGGGCATGAGCCTTCACCTGGGACTGTAAATCCTTGAGCTTTCTGTGCTAATTTCTTTAGTTGCTTCTTAAAATTGTTGGCTCATATCTTCTTCATTTATTGATTGTTTATCTTTTGGGCAGTACAATTTTGAGGGAAGGTATGATTTGGTGAGGTTTGTTAAGACAGTGCAGAAGTTGGGGTTGTATGTCCACCTTCGAATTGGTCCTTATGTTTGCGCAGAGTGGAATTTTGGGTACTTCTTCAACTCTTGTAAACTTCTTCCGCATTTTTTTTTTGTTGCAAATACTTCATGTTTTTGCTTGCCCACTGCTTCCTCATTCGAGTCTTTGCATTTTTAGAGGGTTTCCAGTTTGGCTGAAGTATGTTCCTGGAATCAGCTTCAGAACAGATAATGAGCCTTTTAAGGTCCATTCCTTATTCCATCCCTGCCAATTTCGATCTCCTATTTCTTCCCTTTCATCTCATCGTTCAGTTTCCTTCGGAAAGCTTATATGATTTTGTTTTCAGATGGCAATGCAAGGTTTCGTTGAGAAGATCGTTCAACTGATGAAGAGTGAATCACTTTTTGCTTCCCAGGGTGGTCCAATCATCCTTTCACAGGCATGTGTTTTGTTGTTGACGAAAATAATTTTAGGTTTTCTTACCGGCCATGCATGTTCTGCTAACCCATATTTATTGTCTATTTCTGCTGCGACTTTTTTTTTTCATGAAACAATATGCAAGTGCTTTTCATTGGCTGATCTAAAGCTCCATTAGTGCAGATTGAGAATGAGTATGGGTCTGAAAGTAGGGCGCTTGGGTCTGCTGGTCATTCATACGTTAACTGGGCCGCGGGAATGGCTGTTGGACTTAAAACGGGTGTGCCATGGGTTATGTGCAAGGAGGATGATGCCCCAGATCCAATGGTAGAAGTTCTGTTTGCTGACAACCCACGTTATGAACTTTTTGCCAACAAAATTATTGTGTCTGTGTTCTTCCTATGATGGCATCTTTTATAGGTTTACTGGTCCTGTACCAACTTGGTGTGCTGTTTTGCTGCTTGAAATCATGCTGCACAGGGGAATTTGACCTTTTTTTTTATAAGCTTATGCGGATCATTACTGTCATATCTTTACAAAAAATTTGATCATGCATTATGCATAAAAACAATTTCCTTCTTGAGTCAAATTGATTCATCCTGTACAGTGACTTTTGCTTTTGTGACACAAATAGAAGTGGTTTTTTATTATTTTTTTTTAGAAAGCCTCTGCAGAATTTGTAATGGATAATGGAGTTTGTGTACTTCTAAATCACAATTGATTAGTATTACTTCTAATAAACCAATTACTGATCAGACAATTATCAAGCTTAAGAATTTTGGAGCACCCTAAGTTGGCCTAAATGCTACTCGAGAAATCTTCTTTTGCAATCTGTATAGAAGTATGTTAGTAATTTGCTCCGTTGTTTCTTCTTGATAACAAATGCATTAATTATTTTCTGAGAATGTTTTCACATTTTGCAACAGGTAAACACATGCAATGGCTTCTACTGTGATACTTTTACTCCAAATAAGCCTTATAAGCCTACAATGTGGACTGAAGCATGGAGTGGCTGGTAATTTGCTTCTGCTCTTACATAATGCAAAAATTTGCATATAGCAAACGATAAAGATTGTATTAATTGATTTTTTATACTTTACTTACTATGTCTCTCAGGAATTTTTTTTAGCATATGTTTTGCAGTTCAACCATATTGACAAAGATTTGCAGTCATGAAAGCTAAGTGTGATCATTTCTTCTCACTTTCTTATGAATATAGGTTTACAGAATTTGGGGGCACAGTCCATCATCGACCAGTTGAAGACCTGGCATTTGCTGTGGCACGCTTTATACAGAAGGGTGGTTCATTTATCAACTATTACATGGTTAGACCACATATTTCAGAATATTAAATTTCATGCCTAACCTCTCCTTGAATAGATATTTATGCTTTTCTTTTCTACTCGCTAAAGTACCATGGAGGGACTAATTTTGGGCGTACAGCTGGAGGTCCCTTCATTACAACCAGCTACGATTATGATGCTCCAATTGACGAATATGGTAATAAAGCCATTTTCCTCCAATTTTCTTTTTTTAAGCATTGTATTTCTTGCTTTCTGTCTCTATGTGCACTCTATTCTTCTCTTTTTTTCTCAAGTGTTTCTCTATCTACATCTCATGAGAGATCAAACCCTTATTGATGCCCCATATAACTCGGGACAATACATTTTTATGCTCAACATCTTATTTGAGTCTTATCAAGTGATGTTTGTAGCTTTCAGAGTTTTAATAAGTACTCTTTATCAGTAAAAATCTACTAAACTCCTCATAAATCCTTTAGTTTAACATATCTTTTCATCAACCAATATTTACATTTGATTAATAGCCACAATATACCTTGATTTTTCTTTTTATTTAGGAGCAGATCTGGAATGAGTTGTTCATTCTCCTCCATTTTGGTGACAAATTTGCAGGATTGATCAGAGAACCAAAATATGGACATTTAAAAGAGCTCCATATGGCAATTAAACTGTGTGAAATGGCACTAATTTCAGCTGATCCTACAATGACTTCTTTGGGAACTCTACAGCAGGTCTGCTGGACTCTTCTTTAGCACAATAACTTATCACTTTCATACTTTTGGACGCTGGCATAATTCTCACTTTGGATCTATTATATTCTCCAAACTACAGGCTCATGTTTTTAGCTCCCAATCTGGAGGTTGTGCAGCATTCCTTGCGAACTACAATCCAAAATCCTTTGCTAGGGTAGTGTTCAATAACATGCACTATAACCTGCCACCTTGGTCAATCAGCATCTTACCTGACTGCAGAAATGTTGTATTTAACACTGCAAAGGTAAGTGGATTTGCTTCAGTTTCTCTCTATTACTTTATCTTATGTTTATGGGGTTCTAAATGATCTTGTTATTGAAACAAAGACTGGTTTAGACTTCGGGTGAAAGCCAATATATTCATTACAACCAGCTACGATCAGAAGTCAAGCTTCTACAAGTAATAGCTATAAACTAGTCAAATCTTATGGCACTGTTTCTGAAAACTATGTTTCTGCTGTCTACATCAGGTTGGTGTTCAAACATCTCAAATGCAAATGACCCCAGCTAATGGTCAGTTACTCATGTGGGAAAGATATGATGAGGAAGTTGCTTCTTTGGAAGAAATTTCATTGATTACCACAACCGGGTTGTTAGAGCAGATAAATATGACCAGGGATTCAAGTGATTACTTGTGGTACATCACTAGGTGTGATTTTGACCTAATTATTTATCATTTCAAGAATAGAATAGTTCCACTTATGTAAATTTTAGGTTATTTTCAGTTTATAGGATTCCCTTAGATCTGTATCGCTTATATGAACAATGTTCCATATGCTAAATACGAAGGATTCTACATGTTCACTTTTGCAGTGTTGATGTCAGCCCAACCGAAGGATTTTTACGAGGGGGGCATCTTCCTGTTCTCACTGTCCAGTCTGCTGGTCATGCTCTCCACATTTTTATTAATGGACAGCTCTCGGGTATATTGGCATATCAAGTATTTCACTTTTGGCGCATTCATAAGGCTCTGAAGCTTCAGCAACCTAGAAATATTTTTGATGGCAGGTTCTGCTTACGGGACTAGGGAAGATAGGAGAATAAAATTTTCTGGCGATGTCAATCTTCGTGCTGGAATCAACAAAGTAGCCTTGCTAAGTGTAGCAGTTGGATTGCCAGTAAGTTATTCTAGTACTTAGCTAGAATTTTATTGCCCAGCCATTCAATGGAATATAAATGCTGACTCTTCAAAATTTATATTTTGATATATTGTGAAGAATTCAGGGGTTCATTATGAACTGTGGAGCACTGGAGTCCTTGGTCCAGTGATGCTACATGGGCTTAATGAAGGAAGTAGAGACTTAACATGGCAGAAATGGTCTTACCAGGTTAATTTCATTTGTTTAGCTTGGTTTCTATTACGATGTTGCAGTACTCGTTGCAGCAACTGGTAGAGCTTCTCCTAATCTTATCTATAGGTTGGACAAAGAGGAGAAGCTATGAACCTAAATTCTTTGGATGGTGCTTCTTCTGTTGAATGGGTGCAAGGTTCATTATCAGTGCAAAACCAGCAACCATTGACATGGTATAGGGTATGGGAACTAAAAGTCCGACTTTGTGCCTTATATAATTATAATTTTTTGCAGCTCAGTTTTATCCACCAGACTCTCTTTTTAGGCATATTTTGATGCTCCTGAAGGGAATGAACCATTGGCTTTAGATATGGGTACTATGGGGAAAGGACAAATGTGGATAAATGGACAAAGTATCGGTAGATACTGGACTGCCTATGCACCGAATGGATATTGTGATTCATGCAATTACGCTGGAACATACAGATCACCAAAATGTCAGAGTGGATGTGGCGAACCGACCCAACGATGGTAACTTTGGCATGAGAGATATTATTCTGTTAATAACCTCAGTTCTGAGTATTCATTTCTAACAATTCTCTGAATGGGCAATCTTTTATCAACTATCTTTCCGTGAAGAATAATCTCTCTTCTTTTTGGTTTACTGAGATGGCAGTGTTTGGTTGTATTCTCGTATTTGTCAGGAAATCTCATCCTGATTAGCTAGCATTGTTGAACATAGTTTATATCTTCTCCATCTCTAGATCACCATTTCTATTAAAGAGAACAATGATGATTGTACCAGTTTGATTTTTTAGTATGTATTCTTTCTAATTAACGATGATTCCATGGTAGAACTGATGCAATAAAAGATACATCTGCAGTATCTTGCTGCTAATTAATAAAGTAATTGTAATGATAGATCTTGCAAATAAAGTAGTGTTTTGTGATGCTTTAATAACGAATAAGAGCTAATTCTTGATATCTAGGTACCATGTGCCACGTTCTTGGTTACAACCAACAAGAAATCTACTGGTGGTATTTGAAGAACTTGGAGGCGACGCAACAAAAATTTCATTATCAAAGAGATCTGTTTCTAGTGTTTGTGCTGATGTTTCTGAATGGCATCCAACAACAAAGAATTGGCATATTGAGAGCTATGAGCAGCCTGAAAACAACCATGAAGCAGAGGTCCACCTGCATTGTGCGCCAGGTCAATCTATATCTGCCATCAAATTTGCTAGCTATGGGACACCCCTTGGGACGTGCGGAAATTTCCAACAAGGAGCATGCCATTCACCAAATTCATTCACCATCCTGGATAAGGTATCCACATCTTATCTTCCTCTCCTCTTCACTGGAATTCCTTCTGAAATTAGTGCAAATCCACTACTGCCTTTTACTCAACCTTGCAAACATAATCAGATGAAGGCATATATCATTTGTTGTTGTTTTTTTCTCTAAGATGAAAATTTGACTCCTTGTTCCATTTCAACAGAGGTGCATTGGGCAGGAGAGATGTGTGGTTGCCATCTCCGCCACCACCTTCGGTGGAGACCCGTGCCCGAATGTTATGAAAAGAGTGGCAGTAGAAGCTACATGTTCTTCAGCTGCTCCAATTTCCTGAGCATCATAGCACAATTGCAGTAGCTACTTATTTGTTTCTACAGAACGACAGATCAAAATCCTGCCCCAAATGTTAAGTGTGTGATAGAGATGGATGTTATTTCTAGTGTGCCGCAGCTTGTTTTGATGTAGAGCTTGTGCATTGTTCTTCCACCTCATCTGTTTGTCTTTTGATACATTCGCTGGTCTACTGACTCTTTATCAGAAGTCAGTGCCGGCATGGAGAGCTAGAAGAAAGCAAAGGAAAATTATTTGTTATTTGCTTTCACAGATTCTCTTGTTTTTCTCTTCTTTTCGTGGGTTATGAAAGAAAATTGTCATTTTGGCTTTTCCCTTGGTTGTAATGCTTTACTAACATATTAAACAGTTGGTATTCTTATTGCTATGATTTTATTGCTCACTTCATTATTATTAGTATTGTTTTACTAGTATTCGACTTAACATAAATGATTCCCACGAGTAATATTATGAATGCAGGGTAAGTTCTCTTAAAGCTCTCCTGCAACAATAATGTTGTCCACAACATTCAATGTATTGAATGTACTATTATGTTTCTTGACGCATACATACAGAGGGAGAAGTGGAGCGCACACGAGACAGATGATTGAATCTGAAGTGGCGAATGAATCATGGGTGCTGGCGCAGCAAGAACAGTGCTAGCGCAGTGTCAGGATCAAGTATTATTCTTGCCCAATTTTCATGCATGCTATGCTATGGTAAACAAAGGAGGAACACAGGCGCATACACTGCACAATTATTATTCAGAAACAGGCGCTATTGTCTGCTATCATTTGTGCTGCTTGTCTTTGTCTTGTAAAAGCTATGAGAATGATGACACCTTAATTTGTTCTCCATCGTCCTGAGTCGGTTGATGAAATTGAAGGCTTGTGTATTTGTAAAGATATTATGATTCATTGTTTCAGCGCCACCTGCTACTGCTAGGGTTTGCATGACCGCAAGCATGCATCCACAAACTGCACTCAAAAGTGCTGCAAGGGATGTGTATTCAGCTTAATCACCAGAGCAAATTAGGCCCAGTTTGACGCTGCAATGCTGCTGCCCTAGGTGTCAGGCCCGGGTTCACCCGGTTCAGCCCAGGACGAGTTGGGCTGGGCCACAGCCCAAGCCCACACGAAAGGGGCCGATCCAAACCCAAGGCAACGTGATTCCGGCCGGTCAACGCCGAAATCGAACGTTGATGTTGACCTCGGCTTCGAGCTTCATCCACGCGACGCGGAATCCAGAGGCGAGGCGAGGGTCGCCTTCCCCGCGCGGCTCGGAAGCAGACGGGCGCGAGGTTTTCGGAGGGAGCTCGGCGGGCAGCGAGACCCGGACGTAGACAGGCTTCTGCGGAGACTTCGGCGACGATTGCGGACGGATTTCTCGGACGCGGCTGCTGGACGCGATCAAAGCGGAAAGATCGGACGCGTGCGACGGGAAGCTCGCGGACGACGCGGGCTGTGCGAAGACGAAGGCAAACCTTCCCTATAAAAGCTCGACGAGGCGGACGAGCTCGGGGTGCGCAGAGGGCGTCACCATATAGAGCGCCGGGGGCGACTCCACCGGCGACGGCGAGGGCGCCGTCGCCTCTTCCAGAGCAGGGCTCTGATGCCGCCAGGGGCGAAGGTCGGCGCGACGGTGCCGACGAGAGGACGAGAGAAACACAGCGATTGTAACCGGAATCACCGGTGAGGGAGGGGAAGAGGGCACCGACGGAGGTCGTCGGCGTTTGTAAGCTTCATCCGACGAATAAAGCTTCGATTTCTCTCAAAGCTCCTTTCCTCTGTTTCGGTGTTTCCGGCGACAACTTCTGGCAGCAGGCGGCTGTCGACGGCGAGGTCGCAGGCGCGGCGGCGCCCGGCGGCTGAGGCGACGCAGGCGGCGTCGAAAGCTTCGTCCGAGGTGAAACGGAGAAGACGAACGCGTGGGGCGTTCGTTTCGAGACGGACACTGTAGCGATTTTGACTAGGTCAAAATCGCGACGGCGAAATTCGATTTCGGCGAGCGAAATCGGGCGGCCGACGTCATCCTGACGTCAGCAATGGAAGTTTCGGCGCGGCGTGATTTTGATCGGAGGGCTGACGTCACGCCGACGTCAGCAAGGGCATGATTTTGACTTCGGTCAAAATCAGAGAGAAGAGGTATTTCCAAATTAGGGTTCGATTTCGGATTTCTCCAAATTAGGGTTAGGGTTTTCCGTGCGAATTGTATTTTGGGGATAAAAATTAATCGGGGAGATTAGGGTTTCGATTTTGGGTCGGAAACCCTAGGGCGAGTTACGTTCTGGTGTTCCGCCGGATTGCTCTAGGAAGCGGATAAGCGCTCATTCTAGGCCGATCCGACCGGGGCGTGACACTAGGGCAGCCAGCAGAAGTCGCCATTGTGCGCCTGTGCTACAGAACACAGATTTTTAATATATATATAAAATTATAAATTAATTAGTTTAAAAATAGGTAGTACATTTAAATTATAATTAATTATTAATAATTAATCTTATAAAAATTGATAATTTTATAAAAATAATCATTTTAAATTTTAAAAATAAAATTTATTTAATTATATAAAATATATAATATATATAATTAATTAATTTTAATATATTTTGCTAATTATATTATATATTATAATTTAATTAATTAATCAATTAATTAATTAATTAATAAACTAATTTTATAAATTTAATTATTTGTAAAATAATTAAAATTTATTTATGTATAAAAAATATATGTACATTCTTGTATGTCACTATTATTTAATTATAATATTTAAAACATAAAACTATAGTATAACAACAGTAACAACATAGCAATTATAACAAACACTTTTAAAAACAACTTGTGATAGTCTGCAATCACAACACAACGACATTAGTACAACAAAATTAAACTGGCCCTTAATCTTGTACCACTTGCCAAACCCTTTTAGGCAGAAGAGACAGATCAGATTGGTAGTCTGATTCACTCTCATCTTTGCTTTAAGATGAATAAAAAGAATCGAGACAATCTCGCTTAAAAAAGTTTAGCATTTGAGAGTACTTAGAAAACATAGTTTCTCTTCATTGAGTATCATATTTAGGGTGATATTTTTGGGAAACAAACTTCTAAGTGAGACCATGCAATTTTCTGTGAGAATCTTAAAGAACCTTGGCACAAATCTCAAATAATTTTTTTTAAATCTTAGCTCCATTTGTTGCTCGACCCACGCCAGCTCACTACATTTCAGTCAGTAGGGTTCCTCATTGACGGTGATCCCTGGACCATCCCCTCCCCCTCCGACAATGCCACCACGTGCAATGATGACACCCCCTTCCACCACCTCGCCTCCTCTCCCTGCTACTACCCTCCGCTCGCTTCCACCCTACACTCCTTCGCCTTTGTTTGGTGCTCCATTTACATAGCACAAATCTTCGGCAGTAGTCAGCAACCTGTTTAAATTTTATTTAAATTTTTTTTTATAAATAATCTATACATTATAAGCTATCCAATAGTATTAATATTAGGATAATTTAGATTATACACGATAAGAAATTACCTTAAATATTATTGCATAAAAGACAAAAAAAATTTTACTATATAGAAATATTTAGGGTAATTTCTTATTGTGTATAATCTAAACTACCATAATATTGGTACCATTAGATAGCTTATAATATGTAGATCATTTCTTAAAAAAAAATTAAAAAAATATTTTTAAGAAAAATTGAAGGCAGACTGCCGAAGATTTCTGTCACCATTTACGCCCCATGGCATCTCCCACCGCCCCTCATCACCTCACTTCACTCCTTCACCTACCTCGCCTCCATCTCCCACCTCATTGGCGTATGGGTATCTGGCCTCCAGAATCTCACCAAGCTATTTGTTGTTGGAGTCCCGATTGCCACTAGTAGTCCCTTTGTGATCCTTTCCCACGTTCCTCATCTCGAGTCCGTCACAATTGCCACTGTGAATAGAGGTGGCCAACGGGTCGGGCCGGCCCGCGGCCCGCACGACACGGCACAGCATGGGCCCGACCCGGCCCGGCATGGCACGTTGACCAAGTCAATGAGCCGCGGGCGGCACGTGGCCCGGCCCGAGCCGTGCTCGGCTGAAGAGTTCAGGCACGTGGGCCATGCCCGGCATGGCCCACAAGCGTGCTGGGCTCGGCCCGGCACGCGGGCCGGCCCGAGCACGGCACGGTGTATGGGCGATAACGGTAATAAAATTCGAATTCAAACATGCATTTTTACACAAATACCCTAATAACGATTATAAAATTTTTAAAGTTAGGGATATAATGATCTTTATGGTATAAAATTACCATTTTGCCCTTTTTAATAATTAAAAATAGGGGATAAATATATAAATTTATACCCAATTCATCCTTATAAATTGACCCCCAACCCTCTCATTTCTTCACACAAGTTTCTAACTAGCTTTGGAATAATTTCTCATTCTCTCTTAATACTCTCTTAATCTCGTCTTGAGTTTCAATTAGTTTCTTAATTGAACTCAAACTTAAGCCTGTTTCTAGCCATCAAGATTTCAAAGTTCCTTCGATCTAGTCACGTGGAGAAGATCGAGTAAGTATTAAATTAATTTACTTTTATAATATAATTGTTGTTCAATTTAAATTATTCTAATATATATTTTTTTCGTAATTATGTTTAAGTTGAAGTTGTTGAAGGCTGAAACCTCAACTTCTTAGTTCTTATTAAGCGATCTTCAATCACGTGATAAAGTAATCTTTTAATATATTACTTATTAGTAAGTATTTAATCTTGTTTTACAAATTTGTTTAGCTAACTTTTAATATTATATGTAGAATTAATGACTGGATTTAATAATGCATGGGATCTTTTGCCATGGGAGCTTGAGCCTTAGAAAATGAGCTAATGAGAATAAATGACCCCGTTATGCCACTCGATCACGATGCCAACCCTCCGCCCTACGACCCAAATCAACAACAACAAGATCATAATGAACCTACTAACACTATGCAAAGAGAGGGGGGATGCAGTGCAAACTCTCACGATTCTACTGTGTCGGGCTCAAGAAAACGCACAAGCGACGTTTGGAAGAGCTTTGATGTAGTGATAATTAACGGCGAAGAAAGAGCCAGTTGCAAGAAGTACAGAAAAGTAATGACTTGCAAATTATCGGGTGGAACTGGTCATTTGACTCGTCACATCAAAAGTCATCAAACTCAAATCGCTCGTGCACAGGATACTCTCAACTTTTTCTCTAGTTCTTTTGAAGTTTTTAATTATTTTACTGAAGTTCTTAGAAAAGAATTAGCTAAATTTATTGTTTGGGATAAACAAATATTTTCTTTAGCAGAAAATTATAAATTTAAAAAATTTATACATAAATCACTACAACCTAAATATAAAAAAGTAAGTAGACAAACTATGCGTAGGGATGCTATAAAAATTTTTTCTGAATATAAAACTAATCTTTTACAAACTTTAATTACATTAACTTCTTGTATTTCTTTAACATCTGATATTTGGACTAGTAATCATTCTAATCATTGATACATGTGTATTACGACACATTGGATAGATTGTGATTTTCTTATACAAAAAAAAATTATTGTATTTAAAATTTTCGAATATCCTCATACTGGAAATGCTACAGTTAGACAATTTCATAGCATTTTACATGCATATAATATAATTAATAAAATTTTTTTAATTAGTTTTGATAATGCAAGTAATAATGATAGTGCAATTGATAAATTAAAAAGAATATTAAATCCAATATTTAATGGTGTTTTTTTTCATATACGATGTGCATGCCATATTTTTAACTTATGTGTTCAAGATGGAATAAGAGAAGTAGATGAACATGTAAATTAAGATTTGTTACTTCTTCTACTTCTAGAAATCAAGATTTTACATAAATATGTAAATCTTATGGTTTATCATATAAAAATTTAAACTTAATGTTAAAACAAGATGGAATTCTACTTATGATATGCTAACAACATATTTTTCATTTAAGGATCCTCTTGTATTATTTTATAATGAAAGAATGTCTGATGAAAATATTGAAGAAAAAGATTAGAAAAAGGCAAAATTATTACATAATATTTTAGAAATTTTTTGTAATGCTAGTACTCATTTATCTGGTATTTATTATCCTACATCATGTTTAATTTTAGAACATTTAGTTTTAATTAGTGAAATTTTTTCTCAATATAGAAATGATGAAAATGTTTTTGAAGTAATTTTAAAAATGGAAACAAAATTTAAAAAATATTGAAAAAATATATCTCCTTTATATTGTTTAGCTTTAATTATGGATCCTAGATTAAAATTAGAAAGTGTTCATATTTTATTAGATGAATATTATAAAAATATGGAACTTGAAGGGTTAGATGAAAAAAAAAATGTTTCTACCTTATTAGATGAAATGTATAATGTTTATAATTTAAAATTTAGAAATTTAGTTAATCCAATACTCCCTACAACTAATGTATCTACTAGTAGTAAAAATATTACAGGAAGAATACGCTCAATTTTAAATAGAAAAGAAACATCAACAAGTAAATTTAGTAATTTTAATGAATTAATATTTTTTTGGAAAATAATCATACATATTTACTTACAGAAGAACAAATTGATAATTTTGATATTTTATCATGGTGGAGATCACAAGGAAAATCATATCCTATGGTTTCTGCTATGGCACGTGATCTACTAACTCCTATGGTGTCGACGATAGCATCGGAGTCTTGTTTTAGTGTAGGCGGTAGGGTGCTGGACGAGAAGTGAAGCCGAATGAACGAAGAAAGCGTCGAAATGCACATTTGTCATAAAGATTGGCTAGATGCTAAAGATCGTCTTCAAGATAAAGGTGACCATTCAACTTCGTCGGATGATGATGAACAAAGTTTTGAAAGTGCAAGCGGAAGCAACAATGGATAAACGTTCTAAAAAATAGTTATAAAAAGAGTTGTAAAAAGAGAACTACGTAGACTTGATTCCTCCTTTAAGTGGGGTACGTAGGCAGCCTGTAACGGGTCCGGTCTAAAATATATAATATTTTAATATTTTTAAATTTGGCACGCGGGCCAAAGTCAGCCCGTGGGCCACATTCGGGTCAGGATAGGCATGGTGTCAGGCCCGTATTAAGCTAATCAAGCTTAATTAACCCAATCTCACTCCACGTCACCACTAGCAATGCCGAATCCCGAAATCTCGCATGAAATCAGCCCACGTTGACTGATTTTGACTCACGCCAGCCTCCAAACGAATGCCCAACGCGTTCGTCTTCCTCGTGGCGTCACTAGCCCCCACCGGTATAGGTAGGCATTACCCGCAAGTGCACGGGTCTATCGAAGTAATAAAATATCGATCCCACAGGGACTAGCTGGCAAGTACCGATAGATCTCGAAATGACGAGCTAGACGAAGTTGAAATTGGTGAAGTTTAAGATAACGAAATAATTAAAAGTGCAAGAATGTAAACTAAGGAAATCATACGAGAGAATTATAATGAGGAGGTGTATCAGGATATGGGTTCACCACATTGACTCCTTACAGTTGAATAGCCAAAGTTTATTACCAATGCCCTATCAAGTTCAAGGGGATCAACTTCCTTAAACTTGTAGGTAGCTCCCCTTCGATAATCTCGTCCGTTTCTATGAACTAAATTACCGGTCCAATCCATAGGGTTCTAACGTGCGGTCAGACGAGTGTCTTTCCACAACGTCCAAGATTCTTATAATCCCAAAAAATACGTACATACCCGCAAGCGAGGTTTTACCCTCCTAGAGATGCTGAACCATACTTGAGGTGATTAAAGACTCAAACGCCCCCTCTCGGGTAGCGTAGGGATAACGTACAAACGGAATGGATAAACTCTCAACCAAGTGGGTCGGACGCGTGGTCGGACTGGGGTCTCTCTGACGCTTCTAAACTCCTACAGTCACGCGGGCGAGTACGAATCTGCGAGCGAGTTTTTCTCCCTAATATCTGATTTACAAACCTCACCTTGGTGTTTATTCCTAAGTGAGTACAGACCCGCAGGCAAGCTTTCTCCTCTAGATCCGATTAACAAACCTCGCCTTTGCAACTTTAGGCTCAAGCATACCTTTCGGAATAATGCTTTCCTTTAATCCTATGGGTGAGTACAACTATGCAAGCGAGTAAACTCCTAGAAAAGCTGATTTACAAACCTCACCCGAGGGGTTGAAAGTCGAACATATCCTTCCGGGTACACAGGCAAAGCATGCGCACTAGGCTAAGCAAGGACCTTAGCAAATAAACCTAACTATCACAACTAATAAATCGTCAAGGGCTAACCCCACATCCTGATTTAGTGTTTAGCCAAGCATTCTCATGGTGAAAGCGTGAGCAACAACATTAATCTTCTCATACATGAGTAAGTTTATGCAGCTATTACAAGAGGAAAGCAAGATCTTGAAATATTCTACTAAGATTTGACAATGAACTCAATAAGAATCAAGTGTATTACCATGATCTTCTTTTACAAAATCAGTCCAAGGATATTCTGCGCAAGAAGAGTCTTCAATATTACCTGATGCGCAGCTTCTCCTTTTCCTCCTTTGCAAACACAAGTTCTCCTTGCGTGATCCCTCTCTCCAACTGATCCCCCGAATGGATGGATGCCTTCTCTTTGGAGCGAAGAAGGCTTTTATCATCCTTTTTCTGCTCCCTTTTCTCCTTGCCCATGCCTTATCCTGTTGTAAAGCTTCAGCCGAAAGAAGACTCTGCCGCTAGCCTGCAACGCTTCAGCCGCACATACCTCACGAAATGATGTTTTCGTGAGCAAAACCTCCCCTAAAAGCTGCTCCATGCCTCCTTCGTCAATGGGGGAGAAAGGTCTTAGGTTCCCTTCAGCTTCCCCTTAAGTCAGATCAAAGAAACGTGGGAGAAAACAGTGATTTCGTAACAGGGCATAGCGACGATCACGGGCATGATTCTGATCAGGACCCGGTCGTGATTTCCAACAAAGGCTTCAATGAATCTGAAAACTCGTGGTTAGGATCATCTTGAGTTAGGATGAGCTCCCCTGCTACCAAAGTGTCAGAATCTACCCTTTATGTGGTCAATTTGACCTGAAAACGTGAAAATTCTGAAACAAGTGTAGATTCTATAAATGTATCCAAATATAGGCAATTGTAAGGCTTAAAGTCGTGAAATAGGCATGTTTCCATAAGTAAATTGGAATGTAAAACTCTATATAAATCTATGTCAACAAAATACCTACGACTTAAACTTTTGTTTGTCCTCAAGCAAAAAGAAAGAAATGAAGTCCCATGAGGATTGTTCAACAGAAGTTACACTCCCTTAATGATCCATAAATGTCAAATAATCACAGCTAGTCACAGGATACACAGATCACCGTAGACTTTAAAGATGTCAAGATGAAAAGCAAAGTATCCGGGTTAAATCTATAGACAACAGTTGCACGATAATACTGGATAGAAAATAGTTCCTTATCACATGAGACACCAATACACTCAAAGCACCAAAAGGGCAAACTCTAAGGTGGTAGTAAAGGCCTTACTCATGACTTTGGTACCACCACACTTTTTCTTTCTGTTTCTGCAGTGCCAAGCTGAGGCTTTGGTACCACTGCTTTCTTTCCTTTTGAATTTCAGTGCCAAGTTGCAACTTCGGTACCACTGCTCTTCTTTCTTTTATCTTCTTTTCTTTTGATGGCAGCGCCAAGTTGAGACTTCAGTACCACTACTCTTTTCCTTTTTTTCTCAATGTATTGGGCAACGCCAAGTTGCAACTTCGGTACCACTGTTTCTTGTTTTCCATTCTGTTCTTTCTTTCTATCTTTTGTACGGTGCCAAGTCAGAGGAGCTTGAACCAAAACTAACACTAGGAGTTACCAAGAGTGGTAAGTGTGTATCAAGTGGTTTGGTCTATAATCTTCCAAATAAATAGCACTCATGTTGATATAGATCCTTCCTAGACCCAAAGCTTATCAAAGTTCAATCCCCAAGTTTTTAGTGTATAAGGAATCGAGTGACTAGTTGTTCAATCATGAATGTGATCTAAATGTAGTGTGGGGGACTAAATCAGTCATAGATGAGGCAAATGGGTCATGAATAAAAATCAATTATAAATGAGGAAAATATCAGTCAATGAAAATAAGAAATCTTGGCTAGGACCTACGACTTAGATCCTCACGTATTTGGGAGGTAACCATCAATCATGGTTCAAAGTGTGTCCACAAAGTTATGAAGAAAGTGTAGCAAAAAGATGTGGGCATGATAAGTGTGCTACAGTATGGATGTCCTTGCAAAGCTGAAGTATCTAAGAGATGAATAAAGCATCAAGAAAGCAAGTCATAAAAATGTTACTCATGTTCTACACATGTTCGGCAATTCTAGTTTGGAGTCATGGTAAAATAGTCAAAGCATCACATCAAGCAGCAACAGTCTTACGATATACACAACATCAGAAAGCTGAAATACTATTTCCTGTACAACCATCTCATCATCAAAACATGTGCAGTCAAGGCATTATAAAAGTGAAGCACATTAAAGTTCAGCAGTGGAGCAGGTTAGCGAGTTTGGTACAACAGCACAACATAAAAGACAGTTCATCACAACATAAAAGTTTACCATCACAGTCATAAAAAGTACCCTCGTACAACATCATATCATAAGAAGTAGAAGTTAAGACGACCCATCAAAATGTGTAAGTACCCTCACCCTAAGCAAAAGATGCATCATCCAGATGCATATAATATATGTATATATCAAAAGGGGTGAGGGAGAACTTACTAGAGTGCAGCCCTACTCACTGCACTCAGCCGGGTCGTCATCGTCATCGTCGTCGGCTGGCTCGGAGGAATCAGAGACATGGATGGTGTCGTCGACGTCCTCATCCTCGTCTCGCGGTGGTGGTGGAGCCATGTTGCTGTGGAGGAAAACTTCAATGCAGTTCACCGTATCCATCAGGGCTGCTAGCTGCTTCCCCTGGTGGATCTGGTCTTGGCGAAGCAAGTGGAGCAAATCTTCCGTAGAAGGGCGCGCAGCAGTCCGAGGCTGTCCACCGATAGGGAAACCGGGGTCCATGTCGAGAGGAGCCGTCTGATCCTCTGGTGCTGCTGGATCTGAATGCAAGCACCAGTTGGTGCTGTCCCTGATATCTGTCCTCGCAATGTTCGGCAATGGCATGGTGTCTGTGGTATCCGTGAAAGTCAGGTGGAAGATGTCCCCTCGCCGGACTATCATCTTCATAGAAAGTAGGTGTTTAAGGTCCAGTCGTCTGCTGCCCACCGCCTCCGGCTGTCCATAAGGATTGTGGCCCAGGGATAGAGCTATGTTCGTGATCATCCCGCCTATGCAGATAACTTCTTTCTGCGCGTGAGCCACACGCATGAATTGCCGAGCGAGATAATAGCCGGCGTTGATCTGGAAATGGTGCAAGAGGCCCTAAAGGCAAAGTAATTCCGGTTGGCGTACAATTCCGTCTCCGTCCCTCGTGAAAATCGAATGCGCAAGTAACCTATGCACATAGCGGATGCAGGGGTTGGAGAGCGTTGAAGCTCTGGCATTGCAGGGCGAGTAGGCAGACATGGTGGAGATACACCTCCAAAAAATATCCTCATTGAAGTTAGGTGGACCAACTCTAGAAGCATAAGCAGGAAAACCGAAAATGTCATTGAGGTCAGCTATAGTAAATCAGTATTCCGTATTCACAAGCCTGAACGTTAGCAGCCCTGGATCCGTGTCTAGCGCAGAGACTTTCAATTCAACCGAACTCAGAAATTCAAGCGTGAAAGGGATGTACGTGGGGTGAGCATACTGCAGAAATCACCCCCAGCCAAATTGTCGAAAACACCCAAAGTAAATCGTCGAAGATTCCGAGTGCAGCAAGCGTGGGTGGATCGATATAACGAGTATTAACGATTCTGCGGTTGGATAGGACTTGGTACCTTGCCGCCTGGTGATTATCCCTCATCTGGATTTCTGGTGGCACTGGTTGTTGCTGTGGTGGCGCCGCCAGTCGAGGGATTGAGGTGCCTGCCGATCGCTTCCCAGTGTTCTTCTTGCGGGGCGGCATGGCTTCTCGAGCAGCGAACAGAGGCGGACACTGAAGAATCAGAAGCTGGTTGCTTAGGCCCTCGTGGCAAAATAAGGTTCGGAATCTTGGAATGTCAGCTAGTTGCCGGAGATGATCAGAGCAGTCGCCGGAGGGGTCATCGATCAGCGGTGAGATGGATGGTGGAGGCAGCAGGTGGGGCACACAGTGGTGTCGCCGCGTGAGTCGTACGGAAAAGGGGGAAAATCAGGAACCCTAGTTGGAAATCCCAATCGAGCAGCTTAAGTGAAAACCCTTAACGGGTCGGGCTGGCCAGGCGGACCCGTTAAGGCGTCAAGTTCGGTAATCTCGCTCGAGATTCCTGTCAGGGCCTGATCGTGATTTTGTCACGATCTCTAAATCCCTATCTTCATGGTGATATCTTCATTCACGGGGCAGCCGTGATGTTCTCGTCAAATTTTGTGAGCATTATGCCTTCTGAAAGATCTTCCCCGTGATTTTCGTCGTGACCCACCCCTGATTGTCTTCTGTTTGTTTGTGCGCGAATTCCAAGGCCGTGCCTCTAGTTACAGGACTGCCGTGAACCTTTCGACGGATAATAGTCTGAAAACTCTTCGGAAAGATCTCGGTCATGACTTCCATCGTTCCCCGGTCATGATTTCCTCACGAAATCCTTTATTACTGTTTACGGCCGTGGCTCTAATGTCTTCATTGCCGTAATGTTCTCGGTGAATTTTCTGATGTTCGAGTTGAGTGAGAATCACGGTCGAGATTTTTGTCCGGACCCGCCCGTGACTTTGGAAAAATCGACAGAAAATGCCTCTCCCTACTGCATCAGTTTGCGATATCCCTGTGTCATTCAAGATCAAATAAAATCATCAATATTCACAGCTAAACAAACAGAGATATAACAAATAACGCAGGTAATAGAAAGAGCGCAACAAGGCTCAAATGTCGTTTCCAATTTTCATGAGAGTAAATTGCCATTACTGAAGATAAACAAGATCAATTCGTGGATGTACATCATGCTCTCAAAAGGTCATTAGAAATAAATTAGTGAAGATGCAATGCATTTGGTTTTCCAACACATAGGATGAAACTTGTTAAACGTTGGTAACATTGGCATTCAGAATTGGTAGTCAGCAATGTCGTAGTTCATGTGCATTTCCTGCAAGAGTATTACCATTGTTAAACATCAAAACCATGTGTCTAAGCAAAATGACTACGACTTAGAAATGAAATCTAAACTCAGTGGAGAAGGTCTAAAACATTCTAAGGCTGGGTTGGTGTGTCCTGGCATGCCATTGCTAAGGTTTCAACGCTAATTATCAAAAGAGCTTCCAAGAATATGCAAACTAACCGAAGCTTTAACAAAACATGAAAATGAAAAAAGAAAGATGCTGAAAATGAATTTAAATAAAGTAAGATGCTTGGGTTGCCTCCCAAGAAGCGCTGATTTAGTGGTCTGTCAGCTTGACCATCATCTGTGTCATTCTGGTGAAGGAGGGTCCGTGAGGAGCAATGCAGTGTCCTCCGGTATCGGTTCATGGGAGATGTAATGCTTGAGTCTCTGTCCGTTAACTTTGAATGTCCCAGTTGACTCTCGGAAGATGTCTACAGCACCGTGAGGGTAAACCTTTTGCACCTCGTACGGTCCTGTCCATTTGGTTCGGAGCTTACCAGGGAAAAGTTTGTTCCTGGAGTTAAACAAGAGCACCAATTCGCCTTCGCAAAATTCCCTCTTCATGATCCTTTTATCGTGCCATCTTTTGGTGCGTTCTTTATAAATCATGGCATTCTCATAAGCTTCTTGTCTAAATTCATCGAGCTCATTAAGTTGAAGTTTTCTGACTTTCCCAGCTTGGTTTCCATCATGATTCAGTCGTCGTATAGCCCAATAGACTTTGTGCTCGATCTCAACCGATAAGTGGCATGATTTACCGTATATTAGCTGAAATGGGGACATACCAATTGGAGTTTTGAATGCTGTACGGTAGGCCCATAATGCACCATCAAGTTTAAGTGACCAATCGGTGCGAGTACGTGACACGGTCTTCTCAAGTATGTGTTTAATCTCTCGATTTGATATTTCCACTTGGCCGCTAGTCTGAGGATGGTAGGCAGTGGAAACTTTGTGTAATACTTCATATCTCTTGAGAAGTGATTCAAATCCTCGCTCAATAAAATGAGACCCGCCATCGCTGATTACCACGCGAGGCGTTCCAAATCGTGGGAGTATTAACTTCTTGAAAAATTTTGTGACCACCTTCGAGTCGTTTGTCGGTGCAGCCAAAGCTTCTACCCATTTGGATACATAGTCGACTCCAACTAAAATGAATTTGTTACCGCAAGAAGGTAGGAATGGACCCATAAAGTCAATCCCCCATACATCAAAAATTTCATTTTCAAGGATGGTATTCAGAGGCATCTCATTCCTTCATGATATTCCACCCATCCGTTGGCAACGATCACAAGACTGTACATAGTCCCTTGCGTCTCTGAATAAAGTTGGCCAAAAGAAACCACACTGGAGAATCTTATGTGCTGTCTTCTTACCACTGAAATGCCCTCCATAAGAAGAAGAATGACATTGGAATAGGACATCTGGAATCTCCTCTTCCGGTAAGCATCTTCGGATGATACAATCAGCACAACGCTTAAACAAGAGTGGTTCGTCCCAATAATAGTGTTTTGCCATAGACATAAATTTCCTTCGCTGTTGGTACGTGAGCTTCGGAGGCATAATACCGGCCGCCAAGTAGTTTACCAGATCGACATACCATGGTGCTTTCACAGCGGTGACAACTAGTAATTTCTCGTCTGGGAATGTATTGTCGATCTCTACTTCCAAATTGTTTTCGGTAGTAAATGTCAGACGGGAGAGATGGTCTGCCACCAGATTATCAGCTCCCTTCTTATCTTTGATCTGAATGTCAAATTCTTGCAACAATAATATCCATCTGATTAGTCTTGGTTTTGCGTCTTTCTTTTCCAGGAGATATCGAATTGCTGCATGATCTGTATAAACGATAACATGCGAGTTAACCAAATATGATCGAAACTTATCAAAAGCGAAAACTACAGCTAGAAGTTCTTTTTCAGTTGTGGCGTAATTGCTCTGTGCTCCATCCAGTGTTCGGCTGGCGTAGTAAATGGCGTGTGTTCAGTTGTCTTTCCGTTGTCCCAATATAGCTCCTATCGCATAGTCACTAGCGTCACACATAAATTCGAAGGGCAGTGACCAATCCGGAGGTTGTATTATTGGAGCAGAAATCAACGCCTTTTTCAGTTGTTGAAATGCATCCATGCAATTCTGGTCAAAAACAAATGAAACATCCTTAGCAAATAAAGATGTTAAAGGTTTAGAGATTTTAGAAAATTTTTTAATGAAACGCCTGTAAAAGCCTGCATGGCCCAAGAATCTTGTTATCCCTCTGATGGAATTCGGAGGCGGTATTCCCTCTATCACACTGATTTTTGCTTTATCGACTTCGATACCGCGCTCCGATATCAAATGACCAAGAACGATCTCTTCCTTTACCATAAAATGACATTTCTCCCGATTCAATACCAAGTTTGTCTCTTCACAACGCTGCAAAACACGAGACAGATTAGATAGACAAGAATCAAAGCTAGACCCGTATACTGAAAAGTCGTCCATAAAGACATTCACGATGTCTTCAATCAGGTCAGAGAAAATAGCTGTCACGCAACGCTGAAAGGTAGCTGGTGCATTACATAAACCAAACGGCATACGACGATAAGCGAAAGTACCGAAGGGACATGTAAACGTGGTTTTCTCTTGGTCGTCCGGATGTATCGGTATTTGGAAAAATCCTGAGTATCCATCCAAGAAACAAAAATAAGAGTTAGTGGCTAATCGTTCAAGCATTTGATCTATAAATGGAAGTGGAAAATGATCCTTGCGGGTGGTTTTGTTCAGTTTCTGATAGTCGATACACATGCGCCACCCAGTAACGGTTCTTTGCTGGATCAATTCATCATCTTCATTCTTTACTACCGTTACTCCTCCTTTCTTTGGTACCACATGTATCGGACTTACCCATTGGCTATCCGAAATGGGGTAGATGACTCCAGCATCTAACAATTTTAGGATTTCTTTCTTAACCACCTCCTTCAAATTCGGGTTCAAACATCTCTGGTATTCAATAGATGGTTTGCTGTCTTCTTCGAGGTGTATCCTGTGCATACATAAAGAAGGGTTAATACCTTTTATATCATCCAAAGTGTACCCAATTACCTTCTTCTTATATTTTCGAAGTTTATCTAGGAGAAGGCTTGTTTGCTTTGAATCAAGATGGTTTGCGATGATGACCGGATAAGTAATTCTCACCCAAAAATTCATACCTGAGGGTGCTCGGTAAGGATTTGAGCTCTAGCTTAAGTTGCTTACAGACCTCAGATTTTGGTGCAGAATGCTGCTCAAGCTCCTCTTCTGGTTCAATGGTTGTACCTGAGTCAAGGATGTCAGCATAGGCGCGAACTTCTTCTTCCTGCTCTTCGTCATAGTCGCCCAGTAGGCATCATTTGAGAGGGTCAGTGTTTTTCCGAGAGATGTAAGACGGATCAAACTCATCGTCGACGATTCCGATACTATAGCAAGAATCTGCAAAAAGAGGTTTCTTTAAGCTCTCGGTAATATCAAATTCAACTATGTCTTCACCTACGCGCAGTGTCAACTTTCTATTTTTAACGTCAATTATAGCACCGCCAGTGGCCAAAAATGGTCTGCCCAATATAATAGGAAGTTTGGAATCTTCTTCCATCTCAAGTACGATAAGATCAGTTGGAATAAAAAATTTACCGACCTTTATTGGCACGTCCTATAGAATTCCTACCGGATATCGTACAGAACGGTCGGCCAATTGCAACGAGATGTTCGTCGATTTCAAGTCTCCGATATCCAGTTTCTTGCATAGAGAGAGTGGCATCAGACTTACACTGGCGCCAAGATCGCATAAAGCGCGGTCCAAAGGTGTGTCTCCGATCAGGCATTGGATGGTAAAGCTGCCTGGGTCTTTCAACTTTGGCGGTAACTTATTTTGGATGATTGCGCTGCATTCCTCAGTTAACGCCACTGTGCCGTGTTCTTCCATTTTTCTTTTATTGGATAGGATCTCCTTCAAAAACTTAGCATAGGATGACATTTGTGATAAAGCATCGGTAAATGGTATGTTAATATACAGTTTCTTCAAGATTTCTAAAAATTTACCGAATTGATGATCGGGTTTTGCTTTTGCCAACCTTTGGGGAAATGGAATTGGCGGTTTGTAGGGTGGTGGAGGCACATAAACAGGTTCTGTTTCCTTCGTTTGTGGTTCACTCTCAACAGGTTCATTCGGTTCTTCAGATTCAGGGGTTCTGATCTCATTCTCACAATGGTCATCATTTGGCATTTCTGGTTCCTCAAGTTGCTTGCCACTACGCGTGGTAATGGCATTGCAATGTTCTTTGGGGTTCGTCTCAGGCTGTCCAGGTAATCTGCCTGGCGGTCTAGTAGATGTACTAGCTTGTTGGGCAATTTGGTTTTCTATTATCTTCTGGTTTGTGGTTAAATTTTTGATTGCCTCTAACATGCAGTCCATTGCTTTTGTTTGCGCTGACACGAAGCTATCAAAGCGCGACTCTAAGGTTTGTTCTTGTGGTACTGTATTAGTGCTCGGTTGTGGTGGTTGGTCAAATTGTTTAGGCTGATACCCAGTGTTGGATGAATGAAATCCAGGGGGTTGCCTATAGTTCGATGGTTGAGCTGCATTGTTGTTTCTATAGGAAAAGTTGGGATGATTTTTCCACCCAGGGTTGTAGGTGTTGGAATAAGGGTTGTTTTGGACCCTTTGGTTAAAGTTCCCTACAGCATTTACCAAGGCGGGTGGGGTGTCTTGTGATACCATATTTCCTAATTGACAAGTGTCAGAAAAGTGACCTTCCACTCCACAAATTTCACACATAGCAGAATTATGACGCATGTTCATGGAATCAAGTTTATGAAATAATGAATCTACTTTCGCAGCAAGAGAATTAAGAGCGTCAAGTTCATATTTTCCGGCTTGTCGAGAAGAAGTACCTCTTTCGCCCGACCATTGATAGTGGTTGAGCGCCATTTCATCGATTAAATTGTAGGCTTCATCGACTGCCTTGTTCATCAAAGCTCCTCCAACGGCTGCATCAACGGTAAGACGAGTATTATAAAGCAGTCCGTTATAAAATGTATGTACCAGTACCCATTTCTCGAGGCCGTGGTGAGGACACATTCGCTGCAATTCCTTGAAGCGATCCCACGCCTCATATAATGATTCGCCTTCTTTTTGAGAGAAATTAGTAATCTGGTTTCTCAGTTGCGCGGTTTTCCTTGGAGAAAAATATTTTTGCAAGGAAAGCATGTGAGAGTTGATCCCATGTGGTAATAGATCCAGATGGCAGTGAATGTAACCAAGCCCGCGCTCTGTCTCTTAGTGAAAAAGTAAAAAGTCGTAGCCGCAGAGCGTCAGTGGTTACACCATTCATTTTAAGGGTGTCATAGTATTCAAGAAAAATAGATAAATGCATGTTTGGATCTTCAGTCGGTGATCCACCGAATTGGTTTTGCTGTAACATTGATAAAAGTGACGGTTTTATCTCAAAGTTGTTCGCTTCTATTGGCGGACGTACATTGCTAGAATGCAGTCCTTGAACATTTGGTGCAGCGAAGTCACGAAGTGATTTGTTACCGTCCATGATTGATGTTTGTGAATTCTTCTTTGGTTGATATTTCTGAATATTTCTACGACGCCGGAACGTTCTTTTAATTTCTGAATCAAATGGTATTGCAGGTTCCGGTCGCGGAGTTCTACGCATAAACTAAAATTCTAACAAGTAGATGTTTCGTTAAATCAAATAAGGTGTAAAATGAAATAAAAGAAAGTATATTAAATAGCTAAAAATGTCTAGTCTAATAACTCCTTAATCTAGTCAATATTCAACGACGCCAAAAACTTGATAACACCCACCGGTATAGGTAGGCGTTACCCGCAAGTGCACGGGTCTATCGAAGTAATAAAATATCGATCCCACAGGGACTAACTGGCAAGTACCGATAGATCTCTAAATGACTAGCTAGACGAAGTTGAAATTGGTGAAGTTTAAGATAATGAAATAATTAAAAGTGCAGGAATGTAAAATAAGGAAATCACACGAGAGAATTATAATGAGGAGGTGTATCAGTATATGGGTTCACCACATTGACTCCTTACAGTTGAATAGCCAAAGTTTATTACCAATGCCCTATGAAGTTCAAGGGGGTCAGCTTACTTGTCACATAGGTAGCTCCCCTCCGATAATCTCGTCCGCTTCTACGAACTAAATTACCGGTCCAATCCGTAGGGTTCTAACGTGCGGTCAGACGAGTGTCTTTCCACAACGTCTAAGATTCTTATAATCCCTACAAATACGTACAGACCTGCAAGCGAGGTTTTACCCTCCTAGAGATGCTGAACTATACTTGAGGTGATTAAAGACTCAAACGCCCCCTCTCGGGTAGCGTAGGGATAACGTACAAACAGAATGGATAAACTCTCAACCAAGTGGGTCGGACGCGTGGTTGGACTGGGGTCTCTTCGACGCGTGTAAACTCCTACAGTCACGCGGGCGAGTACGAATCTGCGAGCGAGTTTTTCTCCCTAAGATCTGATTTACAAACCTCACCTTGGTGTTTATTCCTAAGTGAGTACAGACCCGCAGGCAAGCTTTCTCCTCTAGATCCGATTAACAAATCTCGCCTTTGCAACTTTAGGCTCAAGCATACCTTTCGGAATAATGCTTTCCTTTAATCCTACGAGTGAGCACAGCTATGCAAGCGAGTAAACTCCTAGAAAAGCTGATTTACAAACCTCACCCGAGGGGTTGAAAGTCGAACATATCCTTCCGGGTACACAGGCAAAGCATGCACACTAGGCTAAGCAAGGACTTTAGCAAATAAACCTAACTATCACAACTAATAAATCGTCAAGGGCTAACCCCACATCCTGATTTAGTGTTTAGCCAAGCATTCTCATGGTGAAAGCGTGAGCAACAACATTAATCTTCTCATACATGAGTAAGTTTATGCAGCTATTACAAGAGGAAAGCAATATCTTGAAATATTCTACTAAGATTTGACAATGAACTCAATAAGAATCAAGTGTATTCCCAAGATCTTCTTTTACAAAATCAGTCCAAGGATATTCTGCGCAAGAAGAGTCTTCAATGTTACCTGATGCACAGCTTCTCCTTTTCCTCCTTTACAAACACAAGTTCTCCTTGCGTGATCCCTCTCTCCAACTAATCCCCTGAATGGATGGATGCCTTCTCTTTGGAGCGAAGAAGGCTTTTATCATCCTTTTTCTGCTCCCTTTTCTCCTTGCCCATACCTTATCCTGCTGTAAAGCTTCAGCCGAAAGAAGACTCTGCCGCCAACCTGCAATGCTTCAGCCGCCCATACCTCACGAAATGATGATTTCGTGAGCAAAACCTCCCCTAAAAGCTGCTCCACGCCTCCTTCGTTAACGGGGGAGAAAGGTCCTAGGTGCCCTTCAGCTTCCCCTTAGGTCAGATCAAAGAAACGTGGGAGAAAACGGTGATTTCATAACAGGCGGTTACGCGATCTCGGGCGACAATTTGGTCGTGACCCGGTCGTGATTTGTAGATTTCAGCTTCAGGCATAGCGACGATCACAGGCATGATTCTGATCGGGACCCGGTCGTGATTTCCAACAAAGGCTTCAATGAATCCGAAAACTCCTGGTTAGGATCATCTTGAGTTAGGATGAGCTCCTCTGCTACCAAAGTGTCAGAATCTACCTTTTATGTGGTCAATTTGACCTGAAAATGTGAAAAATACCGAAACAAGTGTAGATTCCATAAATGTATCCAAATATAGGCAATTGTAAGGCTTAAAGTCGTAAAATAGGCATGTTTCCATAAGTAAATTGGTATGTAAAACTCTATATAAATCTGTGTCAACACCTGCTAGCAGGGGAAGAGTCACTCACACTCTTCCGCCCTCAGCCGTTCGCCGGCGCCGCCTTTGGACGCCGGGATGGATCAATCGGAGGTGGAGAAGATAGACACCAACCTCACCGGAAACACGCCGGAAAGCACAGCAAGAGACGCTGGATCGGAGGGGAAAGCTTGTTGTTATTTATCTCCAAGTACAACTAAAACCCCTCTCCCTTCCTCCCTGTACACGTCCTCTATAGACACTCTCAAACCTCACCCTCTCGCCTGACCCCGCCGTCGCCGGGGTCCTTGCCGGAGTCCTCGCCGGACGGCATGCTGGTCTACATCGGAGGGGAGGAGAAGGCGTGATTGCTTGACCGCCTGCGTCGCTGTCGCCACTCGGAGAGACAATGCCGCAGCCGCTGCTGGTTTCCACCATCGAGGAAGTCCGCTTGCCTGGAGTCGCCTAGAGTTCCGCTCACCGCCGAAGCTCGCTCGGGTGGAGGGGAAGAGCTCGCCGTTCGATCTCGTGGAGAGAGCTCACGTCACTCATCCGAAGTGAAGCTATGTCTGCTCGCGTGTCTCTCGCGTGTGGTGGGAAGCTCGTAGCTAGATCCCGCCCTCGATCGCGTACGCCTCCCTCTTTTCCTCTGCACACGCCGCCTGTGCCCATGCCGATGGGACACTGCCTCAGGAGCCTACACCATCGCCTCGCCTCGTGACTCTGCGCACGCATCGACGACAAGGGGGGCGGATCTGGATCCTCCCTCGGATCCGACTCTGACCAACCTGAATCCGCCTCAAATGGGGGACTTGGGCCTCCGCCCAGGCCCAAATGCCTCACGGCCCAGCCCATCTCCGCCTGGGCGTAAGAACTCTCCCTCGGCCGAGCTGGACGTCGCCCTCGACGGCCTCGCCGTCCACTGTCCTCCTCGCATGCCGCCTCTCTTGTGGTCGATTCGGGACTCTGCCTCTCTCAGCATCATCTCCGCCATGTGCGCCGTCATCACTCACTGCCCACTGGCAATGGGTGATCGCACTGGGGAGGTGAAGGAACTCGCCTGCGCCCGCGCGAGATCCGTCGCCCGCTGCTTCTCTTGCGCGCCGGAAGCCGAGCTCGTCGGCACCATCGCGCCGATCCTCATCGCCCCGATCTTCGCTGGAGTGGTGTCGGCCGGCTCCTGTACTGCCATCGCCGCGATCTGCTCCCGGCTCGGGCAATCCCGCATCCGGTGTGGACCCTGGCAAAGGAAGCACGCCAGTGGCCGGGGCCGCTCTGGCCCTCTTTCTACAAGTCAGGCAGGCTCCTTTCGCAGCTGCGGATGCACCGGCTAGCCTTCGCCCTACCTGGGAGGGTGTCGCGCTCGAGGTGGTGTTCTCATCCTCGTCGGAGAGGCGCCCTTCGGGGGCGACGTCGAACCCCTCGGTGAAGATGTCCTCAGAGCCCTCGTGTCCACCAGTCCCTCGGCCACCAACGCGGACTCTCTCTAGTTCCGCGGAGAGTGTCGCTGGACCTCCGCCTCGGCCCATGACTGCAAGTGCTGGAGGAATGTGTGCCGTCAGTGCGTCTCCGACATATCCGGGACCTCTAGCATCAGCGCTGAGTACGCCCGCACGTACTCCTGGATGGTGCCGGTCTGCCGGAGCATGTCCACCGTATCTCTCGTCTGTTCCACCGAGTTCCCCAGAAGGAACTGCCGCCACTGCTCCTCCAGGAAAACGTCCCAGGTCCACGCCGCTGCTCCCGACGTCGATCCAGCTGTGGTCCGCCACGACAGCTTCACGTCGGCCGTCAAGTAGGCGGTGCACACCTGCACTCGCTCGTCGTTCAGGATGCGGCTGGAGGTGAAGAACGATTCCATATCCCATATGAAGTTCTCCAGCTCTCTTGCCGATCAGACTCCTCCAAATGTCACCGGATCAGGAATCTGCAGCATTGGTTTAGGGGCCGCCTGCCTCGTAGCTGTCGCCGAAGTGGGAGTCCCTCCCTGCGTCTGTGTCTGCGCAAGCGCCATGCACAGTATGACGACCTCGGCCTGCATGTGCTGCTGCGCCGCCTGCGCCTGCTATAGCAAAGCCGAGAATCCAGCCACCTGGTCAGCGAGCGTCGCCATGCCTGCCATTGCCTCTTGCAGAGCGATGATCTGGAGCCTCTGCTCCTCCGCCCGCAGCTGTAGGTCCTCCACCTGAGGAGCCAAAGCGATCTCCGACTCGCCAAAGACGCTGATCAGCTCCTCCAGCCTTGCCACACGGTCCGCGAGGGAGCTCATCTGGTCCCTCTCCTGAAGTCGCAAAGATCGTCGGGGAGCACTTGCCGTTGCCAGTCTCGCCGCCCGATCATGAAATCCGCACCTCTGTCCCCTCTAATACCAATGTCTGGCCCATTTTAAGCTAATGAAGCTTAATTAACCTAATCTCATGCCACGTCAGCACTAGCAACGCCGAATCCTGAAATCTCGCACGAAATCAACCCGTGTTGACTGATTTTGACTCACGCCCACCTCGAAATGAATGCCCAATGCGTTCATCTTCCTCGCGGTGTCACTGGCACGACGCTCGACAGCGTGCGCTCGCCGGCTTCGCCGCCGGCCAGGGGCTTGCCGGCAGGGGAAGAGTCGCTCACACTCTTCCACCCTTAGCCGTTCGTCGGTGCTACTTCTGGATGCTAGGATGGATCGATCGGAGGTGGAGAAGACAGACACCGACCTCACCGAAAACATGCCGGAAAGCATAGAAAGAGACGCCGGATCGGAGGGGAAAACTTGCTGTTATTTATCTCCAAGTACAGCACCTTAAAACCCCTCTCCCTTCCTCCCTGTACATGCCCTCTGTACACACTCTCAAAACTCACCCTCTCACCTGACCCCGCCGTCGCCGGGGTCCTTGCCGGACGGCACGCTGGTCTTCGTCGGAGGGGAGGAGAAGTTGGGACCGCCCGGCCGCCTACGTCGCTGTCGCTGCTCGGAGAGACAACGCCGCAGCCGCTGCTGGTTTTCACCGTCGAGGAAGTCCGCTCGCCTAGAGTCGCCTGGAGCTCCGCTTGCCGCCGAAGCTCGCTCGGGTGGAGGGGAAGAGCTCGCCGTTCGATTTCGTGGAGAGAGCTCACGTCACTCGTCCGAAGTGAAGCTCTGTCCGCTCGCGCGTCTCTCGCATGTGGAGGGAAGCTCGCAGCCAGATCCCACCCTCGATCGCGTACGCCTCCCTCTTTTCCTCTTCACACCGTCTGCGCCCCTGCCGATGGGACGCTGCCCCGGGAGCCTATGCCGTCACCTCGCCTCGTGCCTCTTCACACACGTCGACGACAAGTGGGGCGGATCCGGATCCTCCCTCGGCATGACTAATCGTGCCGCGGGCTGTGCCAGGCTCAGAAATTTGTCCACCGTGTCGGGCCCGGCACAACACGATTGTAAATGGGCCGTGCCAGGCACGGCCCGCCAAGAGCCGGGCCGGCCCGAGCACGGCCCATGGCTACCTCTAACTGTGAACCTCTCTAATACCTTCCCCTATAATGGGATCGCTGAATCGAGGGTAACTGTTGTATCCCTACAAGTAGGTAGACAAAAACTTATTCCTGGTGTCGCGGCCAAAACTTATTGTTTGGCACACGGAGTCTTGTCACTCCCCGACACGGCTCCGAAAACTTGTTGTGTCACTAAGCTTGTTGTTATTTCCGCAAGTGCACGGATACTCGAAGTAATAAAATAGATATCGAACCCAGAGAGACCTTACTGTTAAGTACCAAATAATTATTTTCTTACTAACTAAGCAAATCGAATATGATGCAAGTAAATAATAGAAAGTGTGTAAAGATAAACAGAGAGATAAACTGTGACTAGGGTTTCATTCACTTTAATTTCTATGACTAGACATGAATAAAGATTTCGTCAGTTTAACTTTAATATGATAAAGATGTAATTTACTTATTAAAAGGATTATTTTACTTTCGTGCAGACAATCATGCAGAGATCAACCCTCGCTTTCACGCAAGATTTATCCCAAGCTGAAGATAAGTAAATCATCAAACTAAGAACTCAAGGATCACTTTCGTGCATCTGAATTCTAGGTTGATAATCTCTAGTGGAATCTCAAGGATCACTTTCGTGCATTCGAGTCTCGACACTAGTTTTACTCATGGTTCTCCAACGTTCTGATCCTTGCTTTCGCACAAGATCTCCACGTTTGACAACTTAGACTCAATCCTAGATTCAAATTATATTCATGGCAATTAATCTCCTAAAATCAAACAAAAAAGAACTAACCTAAGAAAGTTCCTAACATGCAATTCTAGGGTTCCGAGTTCTTAAGCAATTACTTTTCAACCAATGGCGAAAACTCTAAAACATGAATAATAATATAGATCTAAGAGAATCTAAGAGAATATAAGAACAATCATCACATGAGGATAATCATCATGCTAAGATTAAACGTGACGAAATAATGAAAAAATAGTCATCTAGTCATTAAAAATTAAGTGAATTACTCCCCCATGTCTCAAAGTGGGTTTAAGTTATCATAGAGGGAAGATTACAATAATTCATAGTGTTGGAAGTCGAAACAGAGTGAAAGGAATAATTACGGTATGGTCGTAATGAAGATTACGGCCGTAATCTGGGCGAACGGCGGCGGCACTCGATCTTTTGTTGATTTCTTCTACGTCTGATCTCCAATCATGCTGAAACTTCTGGGACACCTTCTCCTCCTTCATACGTAGCTTCCACTCAAATTTCACAGCCGGAGATGCGCTGTATGCTTCCCGGTGGTGAAACCTAGGGCGGCGGCGTGTGAGGCGATTTCTCTCTCTCTGGTGGACAAAAATTAGGGCTTTTGGTCTGCTTCTCTTCGTCTCTGAAAAAGCTCTCTCTCTGCTTCTTACAACATCCTATTTAATGGTCTAGATCGATTGCAATTATCTCCGCAAAAATCGGGCTTCATGTTGATCGGAAAAATCATGATTTTGAGTTGTAATTACGGCCGTATTGAATGTTATGGCAGTGCCGTAATTTGGACAGCCAACTCTAGGGTGAAATTCTTCCGGAATTACGGTACCGTGATCTTCTTTATGGCAGTGCCGTAACGTCAGTAATCTTTCGGGTGGAAAACCATCCCGAATTATGGTACCCGTAAATTCCTTTACCGTAGTACCGTAAACTTCATCAAATCTTTGTCCAAAAACGCTCCAAAATACGGCACCGTAGAGATTATTACGGCCGTACCGTAATACCACGAAATTCTCTGGTCTGAAAAACTTCAAATTATGACACATCTCGGGAATTACGGCAGTACCATGATTTTGATCTGCGTGTGCAGTCAAATTACGGTACCGTAATATCCATAATGGGGGTGCCGTAATTTGCTCTGAAGCTCCAATTCTTCTGAAATTCGTCATGTATCCTCTTCTTGATGATGAGAATTCTTCTATGTATTTAATTTTGCTTGAAAACGCCTGCCTTTTTACCTGAAAATCGTGAAAAACCAAAATAGAAGTAGATTTTGTAATATTTGATAAAAAAAGGCATAAAAATAAGCAAAGTAGTATGAATTTGACACAAAAAGATATATAAAATGGCATGAAATTTACTATAAATTTTGGTGTCATCAGTAACTAACCGAGCTGAACTGGATTTGCGGTTAACTGAACCGATCAATTCTTTGAACAGTTGGGTTTATTTTATATGCTTCGGGTTTTGATTCAGTTATAATTCGGGGGTTGGTCAAATTGGCAGTTAACCACCCAAACTGAACATATATTAAATTTTATATAAAAATTTTAATATTTTACTTGAATTTGATAATTACTAAATTTATTGAACCCAAACCGATTCAGGTAATTAAGTAAACTAACTCTCTAATCTTAAATCTAACTCACTCTCCTAGTCTCCTGAAGACCCTAACTGGCTAACTCAAATTCTCTAAACTCCTCTCACGCTCGGCTCTCCCCAATCCCCATTTCCCTTTCCAGTTTCCATTGTCCACTCGCCCTCGCTAGATGGCAATGGACATTGTCTTTCCACTATTAAGTAAGCTAACTTACTAATCTTAAATCTAACTCACTCTCCTAGTCTCCTTTAGACCTTAATTGGCTAATCCTAATTCTCTAGACTCCTCTTACGCTCGGCTCACCCCAATCCCCATTTCCCTTTCTAGTTTCCACTTTCCACTTACCCTTGCTAGTTGGCAATCGACATTGCCTTTTCGCCATGGAACTTGGAGAGGGATGTCGCTGACCTGCTATGTCGACGCCGATAGTCTAAGTCGATGCAAACCCCAATGCCGTCACCGCAGACGCTGCTGACGAGCTCGTTAATCGCCAGTCCCCTAGATTATTTCACCAAGGCTTCTCACCAAGACTTTGTCACCGATATTACTAACTTACTAGTAGCAACTTTTGATTTGGTTTGAGTTAAAAAAAACTATATTAATTGTTTATATTATTATTTGATATATGAAAAGTAATGTATTTAAATTAATTTTCTTTTATATAATAAATTACTACGGTTACCTCGAAGTCATCGAGGTAAACAACAATTCGCTCATGAGAACACTCCCAACACTTGCAGCTATCTTGAGATTTGTGCATTGATGCATCGCATTTTGGTAGTGTTTTTCTATTATATTTCATGTCAAATCTAGGCTTATTTTAACACTTTTATACTCATTATAGCCTTATTTCTTTCATATCTTCGGAATCTTCACTTTTTGGCACTTTTATGGAATTTTAGGTAAAACACCCTTTTTTGGACGTATTTTGAAGATTCCGAGGCTATGGGACGATTTCTTGTGTGAAAACGAAGCCGCCCGTCAAATTTGAGCTCATTCGGAGTTTGCCAGAGAATCACGGCCAAGTGAACCCCATGGGGTTCACCATCCCAGTCGCCAGCCAGCAGAACTCACAGAGAGAATCACAGCCGGGTGAACCCCGCCGGGTTCACTGGTTTTCCTGAAGGTCGAGATCTTCACAGAGAAAAGCATGGCCAGGTGAACCCGGCGGGGTTCATCGCTCTCCTTTCAGCCAAAATTTACAGAATGAATCACGAGCAGGTTGATGTCTTGCATTTTAGTAGTGATTTTTATTAACTTTCCATGATGAATTTAGGTCTATTTAAATGTTTTTACACTCCTTTAAGGCTTATTTAGTTAAAAACTTCAGAATCTTCACTTTTCGTTTGTCTTGTTGAATTTCAGGTAAAATCACCCAAATTTGAAGACTTTTTGAAGAATCTAAAAGCATGGGGTGATTCCTTATGAGAAGACGAAGTTGCCCGTAAAATTGAGGCTCAATCGGAGCCCTTTCTGGACTTCACGGCCAGGTGAACCCCACGGGGTTCACCCGTGATCTTGCCGAAGGATGTAATTCAGCGCGCGCGTCACTGCCTGGTGAACCCGGCGGGGTTCACCGATGATGTCAAAGGTTTCTGAAATCTGCCGCATACTTCACTGGCAGGTGAACCCCACACCTGTGATTATTTCGCAACAGATCTGCGCCGAGCACTTCACCACCTCACGGGGTTCACCCGTGAAGCTGTCGGAACATCCCGACCTCCACTCGGTTTCTCACTGATTTCAGGCCCAATTCAAGTCCAAATTTAGCAAGTGAGGACTTTTTGGAAAGCTTTCTTCGAGGCAAAGAGAAAGAATATAAAAGCCATAAATTTTGTGACCTAATGATAGAGGAATCTTGTGACGAAGCGGCCAGGGCGAACAGGCGACTTCGGGGCGATTTTTGGAGATTCGAGCTTCGGAACTCAGCAATCCTTGGTTATTTCGTTCGGTTCATCGTCTTCTCCCTCTTAGAAACTTTTTCCTATGATTTTCCTATGTTTAAAGAGAGTATTTTGAGCGATTCAACGATGATTGTAGCGTAAACCTATTTTCAGGGCTAGGTTGAAGCCCTCTGATGATTTTTATTTGCAACTCATGTATTAACTTTGCTATTTGGATCATATCTTAAGCATATTTCACTTGATGCACTTATTTCTTGATTTGTACTCTGGCCAAGTATTATCATGTCATAGTTGTTACGATTCATAACGAGAGTAGGACCGTAACGACCGAACCTCATTGTGAATCTTGCAAAGGCTCGACGCGAAAGTGCTTATTCTTCGCTCGAGGGTTCATAATCTATCACGGAACTCATTGGGTTTATCTAGAATGATCCACCGTGAAAGTAGGAGACGTTCTGGGTAAATACCGGGGTGTACACTCGAAAGAGGGCACCTTGTGCCATAGGGTAGATTCCTTATGCATATCTGTAAATCCAAGTAACTAATGTTTATTCCATAGCGCGATTAAAATCGTCAGAGAGGTGGAAACCAAAGCCCTGATATTCTCTCTCATATATTTTCCCGGGGCAGAAGAACACGGTGACGAGGCGATTTTTGGAGATTTTCGGAGATTGAGACACAAGATCATCACGATTTCTTCAGGATTCCTTCGGTTCATCGTCTCCTTCCTCTTAGATTCATTTTCTTGTACTTTCCCTTTCATTAAAGGAGAGATTTTGAGCGTTTCAATGATGATTGTAGCGTAAACCCTATTTCGGGGCTTGGTTGAAGCCGTTTGATGATTTTGATCGCAAACTTTGTATCTATTTTCGTTATTTGGAATAAATTGTGAGCATATTTTACTTTGACGTATTTATTTCATGATTTTACTTTGGCTGAGTATTTTCACGTGTTAGCCGTTACGATTCATATCGAGAGAATGATCGTAAGGGTGGAATCTCTTAGTAAACCTTACGAGACCTCGACACGAGAGTGCTTGGTCTTCGCTCAAGGATTTCACAGTCTGCCATAGAACTCATTGGGTTCGTCTTAGAACGATCCACCGCGAGAGTAGGAGGTCGGTCTAAGACGAACACCGGGGTGTACACTCGAGAGAGGGCACCTTTTACCCTAGGACATGCAGGTGCTGAGTGCCAAGTGGGAGATGGGCAAGTGGTCCCAAGTCAGCCTGAACATCTTAATGCAGTTGGAAATATGAACTCCATGAACAACCCCTATTCCAACTATTATAACCCTAGCTGGCGCAACCACCCGAACTTCTCTTACCGGACCACACAGCCTATACAACCAGGGCAAGCGCCACCACAAGTTCAACCTCAGCAAGGGAACTTCAGGCTGCCACAACAAGAAAATTACAGGCAGCCACCTGGGTTCCAACAAAGAAACTACAATCCTCCCCCTCAACCAGCAAATTACAATCCTCCACCAAGACCGACCCAAGACTCTCAACTGAGTAAGCAAATAGAAGGGCTGACCGATATAATGAAACTGATGATGACAAGGATGGACTCCTTGGAGATGCACAGTAAAATATTGGAGAGCTAGCTTGCCCAGCAAGCCAGCTCATCCTCTAGAGCGCTAGGGAAGCTTCCATCACAGCCAGAAGTTAACCCGAGAGAGCATTGCAATGCAATCTCCACTCGGAGCGGCAAACAACTTGAGGAGCCTAGGATGACTGCACATGACACTGAGATTAAATCTCCTGAGACACTTCAACCTGAACAATCAAAATAGGAGATACAACATGAGAAACCACTTGAGGATATATCTTATTTTGTAGGGTCTTGTCATAAGGTTGATGTTGTTGAGGAAGTGGTTAGCCAAGAAGTGATTAGTGAATTGTTTGTGGATCCTATAAAAATCTATTTTGTAGCTGAAGATGAGGTAAAGGATAATGAGGAAGCTGAAGCTTTTGTGAAACTCTTTGATTCAACTGAACCAGTGAACTTGAAGAAGGTACAATTTGAAAATTTGCATAAGGGAACAACTAAGGTAACTGATGAAGGTAAAATAAGCTTGAAATCATTTTCTGACCCTTCAAGGTATGAACCACTTGGTAATTTCATCTTCATTCTAATTTATGAATAACACTTCTATGGTCGAGCTATTGACCTAAAACTAGCGCCCTTGGGAGGCAGCCCAAGTTTTCTCGTTGCTTTCTGTTACATTAGTTGTCATTCAGTTTTAGTTTACCATCGTTGAATAGTTCACTCTCTTGTTTATCTAGTATTATTTTAGGAGATTTTGATATTGATATACACTGATAGAGCTCTATTTTTGGGATGCAGATGCGCTAAGTGAACGGGAAATTTTTGTTGGATTTTCACTGAAGACCTGTACACTTCACGGCTAGGTGAACCCGCTCGGGTTCACCCGTGAAGTGCACTGTCCATCCGGACTCGATGTCGCCACCTTCTCCTCTCACATATACGACATTGCATAGAGGACTATGCAATATTTTAGAGTAGGTGAGCTCTCTTGACTCCTGCTTCTTCTTGGTTGTTTGGTTGTAGTTATTATGGATTTGTTATGCTACTCTGTGATGGATGATATTTTGATCTTGGCATTGTATCATATATGCCACTATTCGTGGGCCTGGTCCACATCTACAGGCCCCACACTCTGTAGTGTATGAGATATATTTTTGAACCACTTGCTTTCCACTTTGACATTATGCTTTTCATGTTAAATGATGTGTGAATTTATAAGCTTGCGTGTAGTTGTTTTGAAGAAATATATTGCTAATTTTTGTGATGGAAAATTTTATTGACTTGTCATGTTAGTCTTGTCTGATAATAGCCTTGCAAAATTCTTAAAGTTAAGTGCATGATTGGTTGGAATTTATCAAGACATGTTGAATGTAGTACTTGTTAGAAATTTACTCAATAGTCATGTCCATATATTCTTTGAATTAGAAATTTTCTAAACAGATTGATTTTATGATGTTCATTTAGCGGGTCAAGCGTTCTCATGATTCTTCAATTGATTTTGGTTTGCAATTTACATTCGATTCATATCAGGATACATATTCTCTTTTCAAACTTTGAATTCCTTTCTAGTATTGGGGAGACACTACATTTGTTAAAAGCCAGGATATGTTGATCTCTGTTACTTAAAAAAAAATCACACTTAGATTCCTCTACTTGGCACTGCGAAAAATGGGCAGTGGTACCGAAGGATATAAGTTGAAATCTAAGAAATGTGAATTGAAATAAAAGGACTCCTCTACTTGGCATTGCAAAAAATTGGCAATGGTACCAAAGGATATGAGTTGAAGTCTGATGCAAAGATTAGTGTTTTGTATCCTGAATAAAACATTTGAGTTAACCCCAACATTATGAATTGGAAGGATAGGAATGGAATGAGTGTTGTGTATGCTTGATTGAATCCCATGTTTACTGCTTTCTGAATTGGTTGATATCTAGAAACTGTGGGACCAAACTGGTGAATGCTTAAGACACTCCTTTTAGTTGATTTCTTCTTATTAGATCTTGGATTGCTAAAGAGTATTTTTCTAAACTTGGGTGCGAACTTCAACACAAAAGATTATTCTTATATCAAGCATGTATTTCAACTTATTTCATTGCTTGAGGACAAGCAAAGATTTAAGTCGAGGAGTATTTGATGCCTTGCATTTTAGTAGTGATTTTTATTATCTTTCCATGATGAATTTAGGTCTATTTTAATATTTTTACACTCCTTTAAGGCTTATTTAGTTAAAAACTTTAGAATCTTCACTTTTCGTCTGTTTTATTGAATTTCAGGTAAAATTACCCAAATTTGAAGACTTTTTGAGGAATCTAAAAGCATGGGGTGATTCCGTATGAGAAGACGAAGCTACCCGTAAAATTTGGGCTCAATCGGAGCCCTTTCTGGACTTCATGGCCAGCACGGGGTTCACCCGTGATATTGCCGAAGGACATAATTCAGCGCGCGTGTCACTGCCTGGTGAACCCGGCGGGGTTCACCGATGATGTCAAAGGTTTTTGAAATCTGCCGCACACTTCACTAGCAGGTGAACCCCATGGGGTTCACCCGTGATTCTGTCTGAAGATACCTGCACAGAAATATGCCAAGGATTTCACTGGTAGGTGAACCCCACAGGGTTCACCTGTGATTATTTCGCAACAGATCTGGGCCGAGCACTTCACCACCTGGTGAACCCCACGGGGTTCACCCGTGAAGCTGTCGGAACATCCCGACCTCCACTCGGTTTCTCGCTGATTTCGGGCCCGATTCAAGACCAAATTTAGCAAGTGAGGACTTTTTGGAAAGCTTACTTCGAGGCGAAGAGAAAGAATATAAAAGCCCTAAATTTTGTGACCTAATGATAGAGGAATCTTGCGACGAAGCGGCTAGGGCGGACAGACATAGCGAACAGGCGACTTCGGGGCGATTTTTAGAGATTCGAGCTTTGGAACTCAGCAATCCTTAGTTATTTCGTTCGGTTCATCGTCTTCTCTCTCTTAGAAACCTTTTCATGTGATTTTCCTATGTTTTAAGAGAGTATTTTGAGCGATTCAATGATGATTGTAGCGTATACCTATTTTCCCTGCCGTAGTTGTTTGATTTCTTGTTTATTGTTCTGCTTAGTTCCACAGTTCCGTGCACTTGTCGATAGTGTCACAGGTGAACCCCGCGGGGTTCACCCATGATTCTAACCCAGGCTCACGCGCGTGTCTGAGTCTTACTCGATTTTTCCTTGATTTCTCACTCATTTGGAGTCCGAATTTGGCAAGTGATGTGTCTATGGAAAGCTCTTTCAGCGGCGAACGCAGGTGATATAAAAGCCCTAATTTTCTTACCCTAATTATCAAGGAATCACACAAGGAAGCGGCCCGGGGCGGAAGAACACGGCGACGAGGCGATTTTTGGAGATTGAGACACAAGATCATCACGATTTCTTCAGGATTCCTTCGGTTCATCGTCTCCTTCCTCTTAGATTCGTTTCCTTGTACTTTCCCTTTCTTTAAAAGAGAGATTTTGAGTGTTTCAATGATTATTGTAGCGTAAACCCTATTTTGGGGCTTGGTTGAAGCCCTTTGATGATTTTGATCGCAAACTTTGTATCTATTTTCGTTATTTAGAATGAATTGTGAGCATATTTTACTTTGACGTATTTATTTTGTGATTTTACCTTGGCCGAGTATTTTCACGTGTTAGCCGTTACGATTCATATCGAGAGACGGATTGTAAGGGTGGAATCTCTTTGTAAAACTTGCGAGACCTCGACACGAGAGTGCATGGTCTTCGCTCGAGGATTTCACAGTCTGCCATAGAACTCATTGGGTTCGTCTTAGAACGATCCACCGCGAGAGTAGGAGGTCGGTCTACGACGAACACCGGGGTGTACACTCGAGAGAGGGCACCTTATACCCTAGGGCTAGACTCCTTGTGCAAAACCAATAAATCAAATAATTAATATCTTTCTTGTGCGATTAAGTTTATCATTGCGGTGGAAACCGTATCCCTGATATTTCTCTCATATTTAACCTCTACCGACGTAGTTGCAATTGCTTGTTTTCGATTTCTGTCTTCAAAACCTAATTTTGATTCGCCTAGCTATTAGGACTCGGATTTTCTAGTATTCAACCTTGTTCCCTGTGGGATTCGATATCTTTTATATTACTTCGACATAACCGTGCACTTGCGGGACGTGTTAAGTTTTTGGCGCCGTTGCCGGGGAGCAACGGTTGATATTAGTATATTTCTGAGAATTGGTAGACTAGGCCTTAGGTTAGATTTTCCTTACTGCACTTTTATTTTTCTTTTTCTTTTTATTTACTTGCTATCTTAGAAATTTATAATTTTGACTGACCATTTTATGCAAAGAAGTTCTAGGGCAGGTACATTCTTTGACATTGATCCAGAGATCGAGCGCACCTTCAGGACAAGATGGAAGCAAAATCAAATTCTGAAGAAAGAAGTCATGAACCATTCAGAAAGAGAAAATCAGATGGAGCACATTCAGCTTGATGTGAACAATGACCGAGTACCACAACTAATGGGAAACAACTATAACAACATGACATTGAAGGATAACTCTACTCCTTACACTTATGATTTTCAATCAGGAATTCTAGGCCTGCTGTTGAGGTTAATAACTTCAAAATAAAACCTGCTCTTCTTTCTATGGTGCAACAAAACCAATTCGGTGGTTCTCCTCTTGAGGATCCCAACATGCACCTCTCTATTTTTCTAGAATATTGCGATATGTTGAAAATTAACGGTGTGTCTGCTGATGCTATCAGGTTGCGACTATTTCCCTTCTCTCTGAGGGATAGGGCGAGAGCTTGGCTGCATACACTACCTGCTGCTTCGATAAGAACATGGCAGAGCTTTCTCAAGCCTTTCTCTCCAAGTACTTCCCTCCATCAAAGACAATTCAATTGTGAAATCAGATAACGAGTTTCATGCAAAAGGATGGAGAGTCTCTATTTGAAGCTTGGGAGAGGTTTAAGGAGCTCCAGAGGATGTGTCCGCATCACGGAGTTAAAACTTGGGTTTTGATCCAAACGTTCTACAGCGGTTTGGATTATAACACAAGACTTACAGTGGACGCAGCAGCAGGAGGCGCTTTGATTAATAGGAGAGTTGAGGATGCAATGAACCTTCTCGAGGATATGGTGATCAACCATCACCAATGGACATCTGAGAGAGGTACTTCTACCAAGAAGTCAGGTAAGTATGACCTAGACTCTCTTACTACAATCACGGCTAAAGTTGATAATTTGACTAGGAAGCTTGATTCTTGGTCTGTTAATTCAATGGAAGTTAACACTATTTCTTGTGAGGTCTGTGGAGTTGCAGGACATGCAGGGGTAGATTGCCACGTGGGAGATGGACAGATGGCTGCGATCAACTCTGAGCAATTGAATGCTGTTGGAAATTTTAACCCGAACAATAATCCATACTCCAACACATTCAATCCTGGGTGGCGCAATGATAGCATCCGCAAGTGCATGGATTTATCGAAGTAATAAAAGTTATCGATCTCACGAGGACTACGTAGCTAAGTACTAACTTCTTGATTTGTTTGAATTTAGGCTGACTAATTCAATGGATTTTTATAAACTTCTACGGACTAACAAACTCGGAGGCAGTTTTAAAGAGGTTTTGATTTCTAAAGAATCGGGATTTCATGGGTTTGCCACAAAGACATTTATGAGTAGTTAAAAGAATAATTATTTCATAGAAATTATTTATCATATAAGGAACTCTTCCTATGGTACATACTACCTCCTCCCGGAGCGTAGTACAGTATTTAAATAAATTAACTCCATACTCTCGTGACAGTTAATCTAATTAAACCCCTTAAGCTCTGTGAAGAGTTTGTTAAACCCTTCAGACGAATTCAAACTACTCCCGTGATTGAATTCGTATGTCTAATTGAAATAGATCGGGCGTTGCGATTCACCTCCCGGTCCTTCTCGCAACGCCTAAAACGTAAACTTACTTGGCCTGGGTAAATCACGAATTAAGTACAAATTCAACTAAATCATGAAGATAGATCTATGAAAATAGTAAAAATATGATTAACTCATAAAAGTCAATGGGCTGCACCCAATCATCCCGACAAAAGTATCTACTCACTCATGATAATGAAGAAATACATGATGTTTGTGATGAACGAGTAAGAATTAATGTAAAAACGCAAGAAATCACTAAAGAAACTATAGAATCGCCTTCTCCTTGATCTATAGATGAGGATCGGTCGATCAATCATCACTTTTGGAGAAAATCTCGCCGGAATCTCGTCGGAAATCAAGTTGTCACCCTATTCGCCGCCGCTGCTTGTCTTCGTTCGTACAAGCTCTCTAAACCTGATCAAAATCCGATCTTTTATACTTGGACCGGTTTAGAACTCATCCAGGAATGGTTCTGCGAAGTTTGGCTCAAATCCGGTTTGAATCGAGTGAGAAACGAGCGAAAGACTCACCGGGCGGAAGTTTTTACGGCCCGTGATGCATTCACGGCTGAGGTCGTGAATGTTTCTGTGCTCAATGCCCTTCGGTCACAGAGAGTTTCACGGTCTGTGATGGAATTATGGCTTCACCCGTGAAAGTCTCTGATCACTCCGACACTTAGCCGTTTTTCTTCTCCGCTCGTCGTTGCGTTCACGGCCGACTCTGAATTACGGCCAAGGTCTTGAAAGTCTCGATCTTCACTATTTTCGCCCCAAATCTGACTTGTGAGCTCGTAATTTTCTTGGGAATTGTGTCATGGCTTCAAAACTCACAAAATCTACCAGTTTTGTGCCTTTTTACGTACATTTTCATAAAAACCTAGAAAAGTGAAGATTCTGTGCAAAGTAAGATAAAAACACTAAAAGTAGCACAAAATCATGCAAATAAGCCCAAAATATGACCTAAAACATAGACAAAAACACTATATAAATGCAACGCATCAAAAACCCTAGACTTAAAATTTGCTTGTCCTCAAGCAATACCTCGATATGTATAAAGAATGTAAAGATAAGGAATACTCATTTGTTTTTGCCCTTAATAAATTCCTTAGTTCAGAAGTTAAGCAATCAATCTTTTAGAACTCAAGTCACTCAAGAAAAATCATAATAGAGATAAATTCCCTAGAGGTTACAATCCAAGAAAGATAAAATTCACAATTCATGTCATAATATCCATTCAACACACTAAGCATCAAATACTTTCAACTTAATAAATCTATCTCACTTAATAGATAAAATTTCCACTTCAAGAATTTCAGTGATGTTAAAGATAAGAGATTTTTAAAGCAATTTGGTCTTTAAACTGTTATATGCTATTTACTGTTAGCATTATAACATGTTTAAAGTATACCACAGAGTAGTATAATTTAACCCATAGTCTCAATCATGAAAGTCAGCGGAGTTGTCCACTTGACCTACTGCTTTCTCATTTTCTCTCTTTTTTTTTTCATTATCAGAGTTCAACTCATGTCTTCGGTACCACTGCGAAATTTTTCGCAGTGCCAAGTAGAGGAGTCTTTTCCCCTTTTTTTTTCTTTTTCTTTTTCTGGAGAAAGCCGGTCAGTGGCATGGTACTTAAATCATTGTTGATCTTTCTGCAAGAGGGTTAAATATTTGTTTTAAAAATTCTCCCTCTGTTACTTGATCAAAACAGATTTAAAGTATACCAAGTGATGGTATAATATAACTCATGACTATAGATTTCTCAACTAGAGGAGTTGGAGCAAATCTCAATTTAAAAAGATAAATCACCAATTTTCTATTCATAAAAATTCTCATCAAGCAAAAATAGATAAATTAAACCTCAAGTATAAGGATACTATGCATGTGTCATATGAACATATAACAATTCACAAATGCATTTCATCAATACCAGAATTGAATTTACTCAACAATTTAAGTCTATATAAAATTTTAAAAAATTTCCTAAGTCATCAAATCAATCACTCAAAATGTTTCATAAGTTCAAAATCAAGGATAAAACAAACCTGTATATCTTTAACAATCATAAACATTCAGAATACATATCTATAGAGCTTGAATTCAATCAAAATACATGAAGGCACCCTAGACTTAGATTGTTGCATATACATAAGCATTTAAAATCAATGAATGATAGAATTCAGAAAAATTTTTGCAAGAGTTCCCTTTAAAATATGAGCGAAATCTTGTGCAGTTATATCAAAAGATGAAAACATGACTCAGAAAAATCTAGAAACTATATCACATCAAAGATAATCACATTTATCATGGTAAATAAGTTTCAATCATTAAATATCATCATGTTTCACTATCAAAATCATTTTTACAATACTCACAAAAAAATTGCTGCAAGAATAACGGTTGGTATATGAATCACGGCTGCACCCGTGATAATCTCGTTGATCATCTTTTCTCCATGTAAAAATTTTCCGAAAATTCATACATATAAAACAACTTATTAAAAGATTTTCTATCAATAAAAATTCATCAATACATGCTGCAAAAATTTTCTTAAAATCTAAAACAAATCAAAAACTAAAACTAAGAATCACAAAAGTCAGAAATTTGGGTTGCCTCCCAAAAAGCGCTTGTTTAAGGTCATTAGCTTGACCATAACTTCACGCTTCAAGTTTCTCCTGGGGAATTAGAGAGAATCAAATATTGGTCTTCTTCAGCCTTTTCTTCTTCGAAATAATGCTTTAACCGTTGCCCATTCACTTTGAAGCCTTCTTGTCCTTCTTTTGATATCTCCACAGTACCATATGGAAATACTTTCTCAACTACAAAGGGCCCTGTCCATCGACTCCTCAGTTTTCCAGGGAATAGCCTAAGACGCGAGTTGTACAGCAGGACTTTATCTCCTTCAAAGAATTCCTTCCTAGAAATCTGCTGATCATGCCACCTCTTGGCACGTTCTTTATAGATGCGAGAGTTTTCATAAGCATAATTTCTGATTTCATTCAATTCATTTAATTGAAACTTTCTTCTTTCTCCAGCGCTCTTCAAATCATAATTTAGTTTCTTTACCGCCCAATAAGCCTTGTGCTCAAGCTCCACTGGTAAATGACAAGATTTTCCATAAACTAATTGAAACGGAGACATACCCAAGGGAGTTTTGAAAGCTGTCCTGTAGGCCCAGAGAGCATCATCCAATTTTATTGCCCAATCCTTCCTTGCTCCTGACACAGTTTTCTCAAGTATCCTCTTAATTTCTCGATTTGAAACCTCAGCTTGCCCGCTAGTTTGCGGATGATGCGGTGTAGCAACTCTATGGTGTACTCCATATTTCCTTAATAATGCTTCAAACTTATTCTCAATGAAGTGAGTACCTCCGTCACTAATCAGGACTCTAGGTACACCAAATCTGGAAAAAATTATCTTCTTAAGCATCCTGGCTACTAGACGCGAATCATTAGCGGCCTCAGCTGTTGCCTCAACCCACTTAGACACATAATCAACACAAAGGAGGATATACCTTTTCCCACAGGAAGCAGGGAATGGACCCATAAAGTCAATTCCCCATACATCAAAATTTTCAACTTCCAAAATGCCTTGCTGAGGAAGCTCATCCCTTCTAGTGATGTTACCAGTGCGCTGGCATCTATCACAAGATTGAATAAACTTCCTAGCATCTCGAAAAATTGTAGGCCAATAGAACCCTGACTGAAAAATTTTGAATGCTGTCTTTGACGCACTGGCATGCCCCCCATAAGGAGAAGAGTGACAGTGGGAAAGGACATCATGGATTTCTTTTTCTGGTAAGCACCTTCGAAACAAACTGTCTGCACATCGGCGATATAGATATGGATCATCCCAGTAAAAATGCTTGACTTCAGTCTTGAATCTTTTCTTTTCTTGAAATGTCAAATCAGGTGGCATGATGTTAGACACCAAATAATTTACAATATCTGCATACCTAGGCGTCTCTTGTCTTATAATAGCATATAGATATTCCTCTTGAAATGAATCATTGATTTCTAGATCGTCATCCACATTTTCTTCTCTCGTCAATCTAGATAAATGATCTGCCACTAAATTTTCTGCCCCTTTTTTGTCTTTTATTTCAAAGTCAAACTCCTGCAGGAGCAATATCCATCGAATCAACCTGGGTTTTGCATCCTTTTTGTTCACCAGATACTTGATCGCAGAATGATCTGTAAAGACAACAACCTTAGAGTTAATAATATAGGAGCGGAATTTATTAAAAGCAAAAACTATGGCAAGAAGCTCCTTTTCAGTTGTTGCATAATTTATTTGCGCCCCGTCTAAAGTATTGCCGGCATAGTAAATCGCATGGAGTTTGTTATCTTTTCGCTGTCCTAATACTGCTCCTACAGCTTGGTCACTCGCGTCACACATCACCTCATAAGGGAGCGACCAGTCTGGCGGTTACATGATGGGAGCAGAGACCAGAGCCTTCTTCAACTTCTTAAAAGCTTCAGTGCAATTCCTATCAAAACAAAAATCAACATCTTTAGCCAATAAGTGCGTGAGAGGCCTAGCAATCTTAGAAAAATCTTGAATAAATTGACGGTAAAACCTGGCGTGTCCCAGAAAACTCCTAATTCCTCTGACTGATATGGGCGGAGGTAGTTTCTCAATAACTTCAATCTTAGCTTTGTCTACTTCAATGCCTCTCTGTGAAATTCGATGTCCAAGAACAATCCCTTCTCGAACCATAAAATGACATTTCTCCCAATTAAGAACCAGGTTCACCTCCTCACATCTCTACAAGACACGCGATAAGTTGATTAGACAATCATCAAAGGAATATCCATATACGAAAAATTGTCCATAAACACATCCATAATATTTTCAATAAGATCAGAGAAGATGGCCATCATGCAGCGTTGAAAAGTGGCCGGCGCATTGCATAACCCGAAAGCCATGCGTTTGTAGGCAAATGTCCCGTACGGGCATGTGAATGTTGTCTTTTCCTGATCCTCCGGGTGAATGGGTATTTGGAAAAATCCTGAAAAGCCATCAAGAAAACTAAAGTAAGAATTCATTGCCAATCGCTCAAGCATCTGGTCGATGAAAGGAAGAGGAAAGTGGTTCTTCCGAGTGGCTTTATTTAGTTTGCGGTAGTCGATACACATCCGCCATCCAGTTACCGTTCTCATCGGAATTAGCTCGTTGTTTTCATTCTTCACAGCGGTGACACCTCCCTTCTTTGGGACCACATGAACGGGGCTGACCCATTTACTGTCAGAAATTGGATAGATCACTCCTGCATCAAGCAACTTGAGAACTTCCTTCTTAACCACATCTTTCATGACCGGATTCAGACGACGTTGATACTCAATAGTGGGATTGCAATTTTCTTCCATGTAGATTCGGTGCATACACAAAGATGGCTTAATTCCGGGTATGTCACCCAATGAATATCCAATCACCTTTCTATAATGTCGGAGCTCTTCAAGCAGTCTTCCTGTTTGAACTTTATCCTAGTCTGCACTTACTATTACTGGATATGTGGCATTCTCCCCTAGGAATTCGTATCTTAAACTAGGTGGGAGTATCTTGAGCTCTAATTTATCTGTCTTTACTGGTTCGGGTCTTATCAGGATAAGCTTCTCAACTTTCTCTCTCTGTGGCTCAAGCGCCAGTGCAGAATCCAATATCCTAGCATAGCTTTGAGCTTCTTATTTTGCGTCCTCATCATCATCAACCTTGATTAGGCAAATTTCCAAAGGATCTGCTTCCTTTTTTAGGTCTTCCACTTTTTGTTCTGATTCCAGAGTGTCGAAAGTAAAACAAGAGTCTGCAACGGAGGGCTTCTTAAGGGAAGAGGAAAGATCAAATTCAATATTATTCTCACCAATGTTCAAGGTTAACCTTCCCCTCTTCACATTGATAATGGCGCCTGCAGTGGCCAAAAAGGGCCTTCCCAAAATAATTGGTAGTCTAGAATCTTCCTCCATGTCTAGCACTATGAAGTCTGCGGGCACAAAGAACTGTCCAACTCTGATGGGAACATCTTCCAATACTCCAATGGGTCTTCGGACCGATCGATCTGCCAACTGTAAAGTAATTGCGGTGGGTTTCAGGTCACCCATGTCAAGTTTTCTGCAGATTGACAGAGGCATCAAACTGACACTTGCGCCCAGGTCGCACAAAGCTCCTTCGAATGACATGCTGCCAATCTGACATGGAATGGTGAAGCTTCCTGGATCCTTCAGCTTCTGAGGAATTTTATTCTGTATTATTGCACTACATTCCTCTGTAAGTACCACAGTACCAATTTCTTCAATCTTCCGTTTATTAGAAAGTATGTCCTTTAAGAATTTTGCATAGGTAGGCATCTGTGACAACGCATCGGTGAAAGGTATATTGATATACAACTTTTTCAATACCTCCAGGAATTTGCCGAACTGCTTATCCAATTTAGCTTTGGCCAGTCTCTGAGGAAAGGGAATGGGTGGAACGTATGCAGGTGGTCCAACATATTTCTCTTTCTCTTCCACAGCGGTCTTTTCCTTTTCTAGATGCGGTTCTTCAGGTTGTTCCTTATCGACTACAGGTGTGACCTCTTCTGCAGGCATCTGGGGTTCTTCCAACCGCTTTCCATGCCTGGTGGTTATTGCGCTGCAATTTTCTCTTGGACTTAATTCAAGTTGTCCAAGTGATTTCTCCTGAGGTTTGCTAGCTGTACTAGCCTGCTGTGCGATTTGGTTTTCCAACATCTTGTTATGAGTAATCAAAGCTTGCACACAAGATGTCAGCTTCTTGAGTTGATCAGCAAGGTCGTCAGTTTTCTTCTGTTGGTTCATAACGACTTCCAGCATGGAATCAAAGTCCGACTTAGAGGGCTTCCCGTATTGACTTTGTTGAAAACCCGATGGTGGTCTGTTATTCTACTGAGTATATTGAGGAGGAACTTGCCCTTGATTACTTTTGTAGGACAGGTTTGGATGGTTCCTCCACCCTGGGTTGTAGGTTGCAGAATAAGGGTCATTGGTTGGTCTCTGATTATACTTCCCCACAACGTTTGCTTGCTCTTGAATTGATTCCTCTTGTGGAGAAGTTATGATTTGACATTCAGACGCACCATGCCCTGTTACACCACATACCTCACAAGAAACCGCATTAACTGAACTTGATGAAAAAGATAAAGAATGAATTTTCTGAACCAGAGAATCTACCTTAGCTGCTAGTGATGACAAGGAATCATTGTGATACTTACCAAATCCTGTGGATGCAGCGTTCCGCTCACCTGACCATTGGTTATGGTTCATGGCCATATCTTCCAGAAGTGCAGTTGCTTCTTCCACGTTCTTGCTCATAATTGTTCCTCCGGCTGCAGCGTCCACCATCATCTTGGTGTTATAATCCAAACTGTTATAAAAGATTTGGACTAAAACCCAGTCTTGAAGTCCATGGTGTGGGCACATGCGCTGGAGCTCCTTGTAGCGTTCCCATGCCTCATAAAGCGATTCTCCCTCTTGCTGTGTAAAACACATGATTTTGTTGCGCAGCTGAACGGTTTTGCTCGGTGGGAAATATTTGTTCAAGAATGCTCTGGATAGCTATTCCCAAGTGGTGAATGATCCTGCCGGCATCGAGTACAACCAAGCTCTGGCACGGTCCCAGAGAGAAAACAGAAATAGTCTTAGTCTTATGGCATCAGATGAAACTCCGTTAATTTTGATTGTATCGCAGTATTCAAGAAAAACGGCTAAATGAAGATTCGGATCCTGGTGTGGGGAACCCCCAAATTGGTTTTGTTGGACCATCGTCATTAGCGCTGGCTTTAACTAAAAATTGTTCGCCTCTACGTTGGGTCAAACGATGCTTGAACTGAACCCTTGCATTTTTGGTGCTGCGAAATCCCTTAGAGATTGATTGTGGTTGTTTTCCACCATCTCTGCCTTTTCAGAATTCTTTCTAGTCTCGAATTGTAATCTCTTTCGAAGGCAGAATGTACGTTCAATTTCTGAGTCTTCTGGAAACAAAGCACATGCACAAGAATTTCTAGGCATACACGTGTAAGTCTTCAATAAAAAAAAAGAAAATAGCAAAAACTAATGTAAAGCAAAAGAAAATAAAAATGCCTAATCTCCGAACTTATCAATTAGTCAATATTAACTATCCGTAGTCCCCGGCAACGGCGCCAAAAACTTGATAGCATCCGCAAGTGTACGGATTTATCGAAGTAATAAAAGTTATCGATCCCACGAGGACTACGTAGCTAAGTACTAACTTCTTGATTTGTTTGAATTTAGGCAGACTAATTCAATGGATTTTTATAAACTTCTATGGACTAACAAACTCGGAGGCAGTTTTAAAGAGGTTTTGATTTCTAAAGAATTGGGATTTCATGGGTTTGCCACAAAGACATTTATGAGTAGTTAAAAGAATAACTATTTCATATAAATTATATATCATGCAAGGAACTCTTCCTATGGTACATACTACCTCCTCCCGGAGCGTAGTACGGTATTTAACTAAATTAACTCCCTACTCTCATGACAGTTAATCTAATTAAACCCCTTAAGCTCTGTGAAGAGTTTGTTAAAACCTTCAGAAGAATTCAAACTACTCCCGTGATTGAATTCGTATGTCTAATTGAAATAGATTGGGCGTTGCGATTCACCTCCCGGTCCTTCTCGCAACGCCTAAAACGTAAACTTACTTGGGCTGGGTAAATCATGATTTAAGTACAAATTCAACTAAATCATAAAGATAGATATATGAAAATAGTAAAAATATGATTAAGTCATAAAAGTCAATAGGCTGCACCCAATCATCCCGACAAAAATATCTACTCACTCATGATAATGAAGAAATACATGATGTTTGTGATGAACGAGTAAGAATTCATGTAAAAATGCAAGAAATCACTAAAGAAACTATAGAATCGCCTTCTCCTTGATCTATAGATGAGGATCGGTTGATCAATCGTCACTTTTGAAGAAAATCTCGCCGAAATCTCATCGGAAATCAAGTTGTCGCCCTATTCGCCGCCGCCGCTTGTCTTCGTTCGTCCAAGCTCTCTAAACCTGATCAAAATCCGATCTTTTATACTTGGATCGGTTTAGAACTCATCCAGGAACGGTTCTGTGAAGTTTGGCTCAAATCCGGTTTGAATCGAGTGAGAAACGAGCGAAAGACTCGCTGGGCGGAAGTTTTTACAGCCCATGATGCATTCACGGCTGAGGCCGTGAATGTTTCTGTGCTCAATGCCCTTCGGTCACAAAGAGTTTCACGGTCTATGATGGAATTACGGCTTCACCCGTGAAAGTCTCTAATCACTCCGACACATAGCCGTTTTTCTTCTCCGCTCGTCGTTGCGTTCACGGTCGACTCGGAATTACGGCCAAGGCCGTGAAAGTCTCGATCTTCACTATTTTCGCCCCAAATCTGACTTGTAAGCTCGTGATTTCCTCGGGAATTGTGTCATGGCTTCAAAACTCGCAAAATCTTCCATTTTTGTGCCTTTTTACGTACATTTTCATAAAAACCCAGAAAAGTGAAGATTTTGTGCAAAGTAAGATAAAAACACTAAAAGTAGCCCAAAATTATGCAAATAAGCCCAAAATATGATCTAAAACATAGGCAAAAAAACTATATAAATGCAATGCATCACGCAACCACTCAAATTTCTCTTACCGGACAACTCAGCCGATTCAGCCTGGACAAGTTCCACCACAGCAAACCCAGCCCCCACAAGGAATCTTTAGGCAACCCCAACAGAACAATTTCAGACCGCCAGGATTTCAGGCCAGGAACTACAATACACCACCACCACAGCCAAGGCCCAATAATGATTCAAATTTGAGCAAACAACTTGAAGGACTTACAGACATGATGAAGATGATGATGACAAGGATGGACTCCCTGGAAATACACAATAAAATGCTAGAGAGTCAACTAGCCCTGCAAGCTAGCTCATCTTCGAGAGCACCAGGGAAGCTACCATCCCAGCCAGAGGTAAACCCGAGGGAGCACTGCAATGCAATCTCCACACGGAGCGGCAAGCAGCTTGAAGATCCAAAGATGCCGACTGATGATAGGACAGATGAGTGGACTACCGGACCTATGGAACCGCAATCAGATGCAACACCAGTGGCACCTGAACCAGCTGAAGAGGAGTGGCCCTATGTGGGACCGCCTGCATACAAGCCACCGATTCCTTTTCCACAGAGGCTTGTCAAGGCTAAATTGGACAAGCAGTTTGGTAAGTTTTTAGAAGTATTAAAGAAAACTCTATATTTACATCTCTTTCGTTGATGCTTTTTCGTAGATGCCAACTTATGCAAAATTTCTGAAAAGACATCTTATCGAACAAGAGGAAGCTAGAGGATCAAGGGACCGTTGCATTTACTGAGGAGTGCTGCGCCATCATTCAGAACAAGCTCCCTCAGAAGCTTAAGGACCTAGGCAGTTTCTCCATACCCTGCTAGATTGGGGAGATGTCTTTTCAGAGAGCTTTGTGCGATCTAGGAGCAAGCATTAGCCTCATGCCACTATCACTCTGTAAAAGGCTTGATCTAGGGGATTTGCAACCAACTAGTATTTCCATACAGCTTGCAGATAGATCTGTGCGTCACCCAGTTGGTATTCTAGAGGACGTTCCTGTTAAAGTAGGAGATTACTTTATCCCTGCTGATTTTATCATTTTGGAGATTGATGAAGATGACAGACTCCCTATCATTTTGGGGAGACCTTTACTTGCTACTGCTGGTGCTGTCATGGATGTCAAGAATGGGAAACTGTCTTTGAACATCTGTGGCAACGTCATCCAATTTGATCTTACTGACATGTTAAAAAAACCTTCTCTTGCAGGTACATGCTACAGGGTGGACATTGTGAAAAAAGCTACACAGGATATTGAGCCGCCCAGGAGAGAAATGGACCCACTGGAGTTTGCCCTAACAAACTCTATTGACAAAGATGAAAAAGGGGAAGTTGAGAAGTTTGTTGCAATGCTAGACGCTGATGCAAGCCCTGAAAACAAGAAAGAAGAAATTAAGAAGGCTCAGGAACAGAAGAAAATTGAACTCAAGAACTTGCCCAGCACTTTGAGATACGAGTTCTTGGGAGATGATTCTACATGCCCCGTGATTGTTAGTGCGGCGTTGGACAAGGAGCAAACAGAATTACTGCTTAATGAACTTCGCCTCCATAGGAAGGTAATAGGTTACTCATTAGATGACATAAAAGGGATTAACCCCTCTGTTTGCATGCACAGGATCCTATTGGAAGACAACAGTAAACCTTCTATAGAGTTCCAGCGCCGACTAAACCCGCATTTAAAGGACGTAGTGAAGAAAGAAGTGCTCAAACTACTAGACGCCGGAGTTATATATCCAATTTCAGACAGCTCTTGGGTAAGTCCAGTACATGTTGTACCCAAGAAAGGCGGCGTCATAGTGATAAAAACCGAGGCAGACGAGCTGATACCTACGCGCACGGTCATGGGACACAGGATGTGCATAGACTACAGGAAGTTGAATTCGGTTATGCGAAAGGATCATTTTCCTCTTCCATTTATAGATCAGATGTTAGGTAGATTAGAGCATAACTCTTATTTTTTACTTTTTGGATGGCTTTTCAGGTTTCTTCCAGATCCCTATCCACCCGGATGACCAGGAGAAAACAACCTTCACATGTCCCTATGACACATATGCGTATAGAAGGATGCCCTTTGGCCTCTGCAACGCCTCCGCGACCTTTTCAGCGAGCAATGATGGCCATATTTTCTGATTTTAACGAAGATTTCATGGATATATTTATGGACGATTTTTCTGTGTATGGTTCTTCATTTCATCATTGCTTGTCTAATTTGTCTAAGGTTTTGCAGAGGTGCGAAGAGGTGAAGCTAGTCTTGAACTGGGAGAAGTGCCACTTCATGGTCAAGGAAGGCATTGTCCTTGGGCACCTAGTATCTAAACGAGGGATAGAGGTGGACAGAGCGAAGATTGAAGTCATCGAACATCTCAGGCCACCTGCAGCAGTAAAGGGGATAAGGAGCTTTCGTGGACACACTGGCTTTTATAGAAGATTTATTAAAGATTTTTCTAAGATAACTCGACCCTTAACTAATTTACTCGCTAAAGATGCTATGTTTTGCTTTGACAGGGATTGTGAGGAGGCCTTCTCAAAACTAAAGGAAGCATTAATCTCGGCTCCAATAATTCAACCCTAGGATTGGTCGCTACCTTTCGAGTTGATGTGTGATGCTAGCGACCAAGCTGTTAGGGCAATCTTGGGTCAGAGGAAGGATAAGAAGCTTCACACCATCTATTATGCCAGTCGTACACTTGATGACGCTCAGATAAATTATGCGACTACGGAGAAAGAGCTGCTAGCAATTGTCTTTGCTTTCGATAAGTTTCGTTCCTATCTAGTTAATTCGAAAGTAATCGTGTTTACTGATCATGTAGCTATAAAATACCTGATCAACAAGAAAGACGCGAAGCCAAGGCTCATTCGATGGGTCCTCCTCTTGCAAGAATTCGATATAGAGATCAGGGACAAGAAGGGGAGTGAAAATATAGTCGCTGATCATCTTTCTAGACTTGACCGCAGCGCAGACAAAGAGATTGATGCATAACTAGAGATTAATGATACATTTCCTGAAGAACACCTTTATGCCTTATTAGTTCAACAAGTCCCATGGTATGCAAATTTTGTTAATTACATTGTGTCTAACAGCACCTGGAGCATTTTCTTTTGGCAGCACCTCCTCTCATAATTCTATGATGTCTGTATTGCAGGAAATTAAAGAGGAGCAACTTCATTAGCGCGAGATGATCGATCACCTGGACACCACCGTTACCTACATCCAGCAGAACCAATCTTCACAATGGGAGTCGATGGAAGCACACATGCAGAGGCAACACAAGATGATGGGTTCTGTTTGGGAGAAGCTATCACGCATGGATGATAGGTTGGTCTTCATCAATGAGGAGAAGATGGCACGCATGGACATCTTTTATGACGAGGAGGCCGAGCTAGATTATAGCGCACGCGGGAAGAGCAAGAGCTCTAGGGCTCCTGTCTCTCGCTCGCGTAAGTAGAGGTAGCTTCCCATCAACATCAGCAGCATCATCATCCACTCCTCTCACATCATGGTATTGCATACAGGACTATGCAAAATTTTAGAGTGGGTGAGCTTTCTAAATTCCAGTTTCTATTTTCTTGCTTCATGTGGCTATTTGACTGTGTTCTCTTGAACTTGCTATGTTTGGATGGATACATTTATTCTGTGATGGATATTATGTGGCATTGTATCTTATATGCCATTATATTAGTGGGCTTGGTCCACATTTTAGAGTGGGTGATACTTTCATATTTGCGTCCACACTATGTTATGATGATTATGCTTTTCATATTTGCTGTGTGAAATTTTTCTATGAGATTGCATGAGAATTTTCCTATGAAAGCTATTTCAAAATTTTGAGTGAGTTGAATGCATGATTGGTTAGGAATAATCAAAGAATTAAGTCTGGAGTGATACCTGCTTGTTAGAAATACTGTTTGATCATATCCATATGTTCTATGATTTAGAAATTTTGTGATTTGGATTGATTTTGAGATGTTCATTAGTGGGTCAAACATTGATATGATTGTTGAATCAACTCAAGCTTGCAACTTACATGAGAATCATATTGAGATACATATTCACTTTGTTATTCTTTGAATTCATTTCTGTTATTGGGGAGACACTACATGTGTTCAAAAAGGATATAACATATAATATATACCATCCTTAGATTCCTCTACTTGGCATTGCGAAAAATTGGCAGTGGTACCGAAGGACATGTGTTGAAATCTAAGGGATGTGAAGTTGAAAAAAAAAAAGAGACTCCTCTACTTGGCATTGCGAAGAATTGACAATGGTACCTAAAGTTATGAATTGAAGTCTAATGTAATAATCAGTGTATCATACCCTAAATGAAACATTTGAGTTAACCCCGACGATTTGACTAGGAAGGATTGGAATCGCATGAGTGTTTTGTGTAAGCTTGATTGAATCATATGTTTGCTACTTACTAGGTTGTTTGGCATCTAGTATTGTGGGATCAAACTGTTGAGCACTTGAGACAACCATTTACTTAATTTCTCCTGATTAGATATTGGATTGTTATTAAATATTTTTTTAACTTGGATGTATATCTTGACACGAAAGATTACTCTTATACCAAACATGTATTTCATCTTATTTTATTGCCTGAGGACAAACAAAGATTTAAGTCTGGAGTATTTTAATGCATCGCATTTTGGTAGTGTTTTTCCATTATATTTCATGTCAAATCTAGGCTTATTTTAACACTTTTATACTCATTATAGTCTTATTTCTTTCATATCTTTGGAATCTTCACTTTTTGGCACTTTTATGAAATTTCAGGTAAAAACACCATTTTTTCGACGTATTTTGAAGATTCTGAGGCCATGGGACTATTTCTTGTGTGAAAACGAAGCCTCCCGTCAAATTTGAGCTCATTCGGAGTTTGCCAAAGAATCACGGCCAGGTGAAACCCATGGGGTTCACCATCTCAGTCGCCAACCAGCAGAACTCACAGAGAGAATCACAGCCGGGTGAACCCCACCGGGTTCACCGATTTTCCTAAAGGTCGAGATTTGCACAGAGAAAAGCATGGCCAGGTGAACCCGGTGGGGTTCACCGCGTTCTTTCAGCCGAAATTTACAGAATGAATCACGGGCAGGTGAACCCCGCGGGGTTCACCCGTGATTCTAACCCAGGCTCACGCGCGTGTCTGAGTCTTACTCGGTTTTTACTTGATTTCTCACTCATTTGGAGTCCGAATTTGGCAAGTGAGGTGTCTATGGAAAGCTCTTTTAGAGGCGAACGCAGGGGATATAAAAGTCCTAATTTTCTTGCCCTAATTATCGAAGAATCACACAAGGAAGCGGCCCGGGGCGGAAGAACACGGCGACTATAAAAGCTCTTTCAGGATTCCTTCGGTTCATCGTCTCCTTCCTCTTAGATTCGTTTCCTTGTACTTTCCCTTTCATTAAAAGAGATATTTTAAGCGTTTCAATGATGATTGTAGCGTAAACCCTATTTTGGGGCTTAGTTGAAGCCCTTTGATGATTTTGATCGCAAACTTTGTATCTATTTTCATTATTTGGAATGAATTGTGAGCATATTTTACTTTGACGTATTTATTTTGTGATTTTACCTTGGCCGAGTATTTTCACGTGTTAGCCGTTACGATTCATATCGAGAGAAGGATCGTAAGGGTGGAATTTCTTAGTAAAACTTGCGAGACCTCGACACGAGAGTGCTTGGTCTTCGCTCGAGGATTTCACAGTCTACCATAGAACTCATTGGGTTCGTCTTAAAATGATCCACCGCGAGAGTAGGAGGTCGGTCTAAGACGAACACCGGGGTGTACACTCGAGAGAGGGCACCTTGTACCCTAGGGCTAGACTCCTTGTGCAAAACCAATAAACCAAATAATTAATACCTTTCTTGTGCGATTAAGATTATCATTGCGGTGGAAACCGCAACCTTGATATCTCTCTCATATTTAACCTCTACCGACGTAGTTGCAATTGCTTGTTTTCGATTTCTGTCTTCAAAACCTAATTTCGATTCGCCTAGCTATTAGGACTCGGATTTTCTAGTATTCAACCTTGTTCCCTATGGGATTCGATATCTTTTATATTACTTCGGCATAACCATGCACTTGCGGGACGTGTCATGCATATTTTTCTTTAAGCTGCTAAAATAAATCGCAGATTGCTTAAGTGAGTTCAACCGGGCCGCTTAAAAAACCCATCCTTGTTGTCACGCCCCGGTCGGATCGGCCTGAAAACAGCCCTTAACCGCTGTCTCAGGACTATCCGGCGGAACACCGGAACGCAACTCCCTCTAGGGTTTCCGACCCAAATTTGAAAACCCTAACTCCCCGATTAATTTTTATCCCCAAATTACAAGGTCGCTCAGAAACCCTAACCCTAATTTGGAGAAATCCGATCGGAAAACCCTTAATTCCAAAATACCTCTCTGGTCAACGATTTTGACTAGTCAACGTCGACTTCGCCGGATCAAATCGAATCGCTGACGTCCGCCTGACGTCAGCGTCTGAATTCGATTTCTGCTGCGTCACAATTAGATTTGTTGCTGGCGTCGTGCCGACGTCAGCCGCCGAATTCGAAATCGAATCGATTTCGCTCTGCTTTTGACCGTTGACCTCTGCCTCGTTTCGAACGGCGCCCGCGTTCGAAAATTTTCTTCGTCTTCGTCTTCTAGCTCGCGACACCGCCTGCATCGACTGTGTTCGGAGCTCGTCGGAGAGGCTGCGCCGGTGGAGAAGGACCGCTATCCTTCGCCTCAAACCTTCCGTCGTTGGCAGCCGCTTGCTGCCGGAGTTCGTCGCCGCCGAACAGAGAAGAGCTCGGAAACAGGGGAGATAAGGTGGAGAGTAAAAGCTTCTTATTCGCCGTCGAAACTTACAAAAACCTCTCCTTTGTCGTCGACCCTCGTCGGCGACCCCTCTAACCCTCCCTCACCGGAAATCCCTATCGCCGGTTACAAGTCGCTGTCGTCGTCGCCCCTGGCAACGAAATCTCACCCAAAATCCTCTCGCTTCCTCGTGGTCGAAGGCGTCAGTGGAGCGTCCCCGATCCTCGCTCAAGACTCCCCTTTTAAGGATCGAAGCCGCCGCCTCCATCCACGCCTCTATTTCGGGCGTCTGAGCCCGATTTGTCCGCCGCCATCCGCGTCTTCGACGCCTGAAGACGAGCTCCCGCGTGCGTCCGTCGAAATCGGAGACGATGACGCGGCTGCAGCCTCGCGTCCGTGCGACGAAGCCCACGCTGACGTGGAACATCCCAGGTCAACAGCATCCGTTGACCGTTCGATCGACTGTTGTTGTTGTGCTTCATGTGAGTTTGGATGTGTTTGGTTTGAACCTGGGCTGGTACATGGCCCACTGGGCCTTGGGCCGAACCGGTTGAACCGGGGCCTAACACTTGTGAATTTTATTATTTTTCATAAATTATTTTTAAAATTTATATTTGAGTAATACTAATTGGACTGGGCCGTCAGCCGTCACAGCCCAGTTGACTGGTCCGGCTCAGCCCGTTGTCATCTACGGCCAGAAGGCCAACGGTACAACAACTGCTATATATTAGCAAGCATTCTATCTCACGAGACGTTAAAATGACATCACGTTCCAAGAAAATGACGGCACGCTACAGTAATTATATCAGTTAAAAAGTAAAAAAAAAAAAACCTCACCGATCATCGATTTTATGTTTCACCCCAAATTTACCTTATCTGGTCGGGAAGTGAACAGCTGCCGAAGAAAAAAATTAGTCAAATATTTTTTCTCAATGCGCAGAAAACTCAATCCTCTTCCTGTTTCCCATCGCATCGCGGCCAGACCGAGGCGACGAAGAGGGCGAAGAGGAAGAAGGGAGCGTGAGCGAGGAAGCGAGGAAGGCATCTCCTCCTTCTTCCTCTCCCTGATCCAAGGCTCTGCCCTAGGGGTTTGCTTTCCCTCGATTCATTATTCTTTTCCAAACCCGGTTGATCGCCTCCCCATACGAACAGCGCCCCCGATCGATGCTCCCGTCCGCACGCTCCGTCTTTCTCTTCGCTGTCGTCGTGGTAGGGTTTCTTTTCCATGACGTGCTGACGCCCGTGGTGCTTGATCCGTCGGCAGAGGGGGAGTCATGGGGGACCCCCGGTGCGGTAGTAGCTGCGGCTTCTCCTCTTCTTTCTCTTCCTGCTGCGCCTAGTAGGGAGGTCTCCTCTAACGATCTGGTAGCGGTCCAGGCGCCTGCACTTTTTCCTGCGAGTGCCGGATCGAGATCGATCCTTAGTTTGGATGAGAAGTAAGTATTGAGATTTTGGATTTGTTTAACACGGAGTAGGAGCTCTTCTTTTCATCGGGTTTTATTCGGTTGATTGTGGTTGTGATTTCTTTTAATTTGACGACGATTCAACTTCTTGTTAGGTATATGACCAAGTTTTAAGATAGTTTCGTGAACTTTAACCCCCTCTTTTCAAATTTCAACGTCACCTCAAAATTAGTCTAGTCCAAGCTGCTCTAACACTGATAATATGAAATTTATTAATCAGAAGGCGCACCAAAAATCAGAGTCTAAAAAACAGTTGTGAGCCATTTAGCGGTCTCATTCCCCGTTATAGAAGGAAAAAAAAAACACTAGTCTCCAACTTACTTGTAATTGTTTACCAAGATCTTCTTGTATTGTGTATATAACGGTCTTGATTGCTATGAGCTCACAAAAGATGGCCAATGTGGCCATAATGGGTAGCCATTGTTGTGAGGCTTTCTTCTTTATCGTCCCTAGGCAGGTAGCCTAAATCTTCTTTAGTTTGAGACAAACATCATTTCCCTCAGATCTCATGGAAAGAATCACGTCATTTTCAAAAAGCATCCCTGTTCAAAAAGCCAAAAACGATTGCTCCCAATGACTTGAATGAGAAAATGATTTGAAAACTCTTTATCATACAGTTATATATGTTGTCAGGGATGTCACAATCAAAGAACACGGAACCAGTCAGAAGCATTTAAGCAAAAAAATTTCAATTTTTGGCTTGGCATTACCAAATTTAGCTAGATAAAGAATAGTTGAAAGCTGAGATTGCAATATCCGACAAGTATGATAATATTGGCTAGTGTTGGTACAAGGTTGGATTGGTATCTACTGCTTGTACCGGTTGGTACTGATCATTATTTAATTTTTGGTTGGAAGTTACTAGTGCAATACTTTCTAGCCAAAGGTTTTAACCTTCAGGGTAATATGCAACAATTATAACACCTTCCAACCTCTCCGTGGCTTACTAATCTTAATGGTTTTGGAGTAAGAATTTATGTGTTGATTTAGTGAGAGAAACCAATTGTATCCTCTCGCCATGCTCATGAATTATCATAAGGATTAGATGGAAGGGTATTTTAAGGATCGGTTGAGTAATTTAGTTTCACCTAAAAAGTGAATCTTACTCATATCCTCGTTTTGTACTTGCATGAATAAGAAAACAAGAAGATAATTGGTGCAATCTAGAACAAAAATGAAAGTGGGCTTGAAGTTGATTCCAGTTAAAGCACTAGACCTGTTTAGTTAGTTAAGTTGGTATTTTGGCTATTACTGATACTTCTAGTCAAGCCCATTTTAAAGAAGGTAATATCAAGAAGGAGCCCCTTCCATTCTGAGTCATTGCACATATCAAATGAATTCTCTAGAGATTAGGGATCCCATATTTTGCAAAGACACGTTGGACCAAAATGGATGTAGTTTGTTTACGGAGGTCCAAGATAAACCTACATTGAGTAGTAATTCATAAAAGAGTGAAGTCTTTAATCCTCATCCCCTCAAAATTTCTGAGAGATGTAAGATTGTTTCAACTAATGGCGTGAAAGTCCTTGGTCCCCGAATTGTCAGACCAAATAGAATTTCACACAACTCTGGTAAGTTGCTCCAAGTACTCATATAGCATCCAAGTGGAAGTCAGGATGTGAATATGGGTAGATAAACGAGTAGAGATTGCATGAGTGACACTACCTACCAGAGAAAGATGAGTTTTTTCGCCCAAGGTTCAGGTGTTGGTTAAATGAGGTTAAGCAGTTCTAGATGTTAGCTATAATGATAAGATTGGGAGAGATAAGACTCCCAAATATTTGAAACTTCATGGACATTGAAAAGGTTCAGAATCTTCTTCTTATAATTTTTGAGGAAATAAATTCAGAACTTTTTTAGAATGATCTTGCTTAGTGCTAGTATAAAAGGCTTGGAGGTTATTTAGGATATTTCTACCTGCTGTGTCATCATCAACATACATAGATGATAAATCTTTTACTGCCCCTTTAAAAGAAAGGGAGAGGAGATTCTTCCTAATGTTGTCATTAGGATGATGTTGATGAAGTCAACAACAATCACATAAAGATAAGGGAAAAGGGGGCTGCCTTGTCTAATGTAACTACTTCCCATGAAGATCTTCTCCTATTAATTATGCAAGAGAAAGTTAGTGACTCCAACAAGCTCTAATCCAAGTGATAAATTTGGGAGGGAAATTTAGCATCTTTGAACCCCTGTAGTGGAGTTCTAGTTAACACTACCGAAGCCTTTTCTAGATCAATTTTAAACAACACTAGAGGGTTCATTCCCTTCAAAGGGTAGATAGTGTGTGTCAGCTCTTGAACGGTAAGAATATGATAGAATATTATCATGAATATTTCTTCCTCTCAAAATGACAGTCTGCTTATGGCTGTTAACATCAGAAAGGACTTTTCTAAGGTGTTGGCAAGAATTTGGTCAGGATTCTGGTAGAAATATTGCACAAGATTCTTGAAATCGTTAATGACCATAGGAAAGTGGAGTTTGGGATAAAAACAAGATGACCCTTCCCCAAATTCGAGGATGGGGTTCTAGGAATTTAGACATAGGCTTAAAGAAGTCAGGTTTGATAATCTCTGAGAAAAAAATTGTAAAATTTTCTCATGAAATCTGGGTCTCAATTGAAAATGGATGAGAAGGGGAGCATGATCAGAGATACCCGTGACTCGTGAGTCATTGTAGTGGATCCTAAAAGGTTATCGCTCTTGGTATAAGAGGAGTTGGAAAAACCAAGATCATTGAAGCAAGAGAGGATATAAAATTTCTAAAGCCTTAAGAAAGGATTATTAAAGAAAGGGATTTTGGCAATTTCTCTTTAAGATTAAGGATGTCATTAAAATCCTCATGATTCGTCCAAGGAACATCAGTTAGAAATTACCTCGATGAGATGAAATTAGGTACTGAAGGGATGTGGGTGAAGTCCTCATGTCTGCCAAGTTCATGTAAGAGTTTAAGAGCACCTTTCTCATTCTGGTGAGTTTCCTGAAAGGCTAATAAGGATGCAGTGTGAGTTTTATTAAGATAGTGGAATTGTTTGCGCTCGCCTAGATTTCCATGATAGCAAAAACATAATTAAGAGGATAAATGGTTTGTGGCTTTTTTCCATATGCATAAGGTAGAAGCATTTTTCATTCTTTTATACTTTGGTCACCTCAGGAGCCTGTAGAGAGGCAGATTTTACTATATAACCAAAGTTTGGAGACCAAGGTTCTCCTCCTTGAAGCTCATCTCATCAAAGAGATCATCATCCCTCTATGTGTTGGTCTTTCCTCCAAAGCCTTCTCGAAGCTTTGGTTCCACCTTCTGGAGTAAGAGTCAATCTTCTCCTGCCGAGAAAAGGATTCTAAGTTAGCCAAGAGAGATTTGTAGCAAAATAATCTGCCTTCTTGGCAATCAAGAAAGAAGGGTTTTACGCTCTGAGAGGGGTTATTATAGGTGTGAGGAGGCATGAGTTCTTCCGGAGCAAATGGAGATATTCAATCCTCGTTGCCTCAGCTGCAGAGTGGTTGGCAAGTCCCTAATCCATTGTGGTAGCCAAAGTAAGGGGAAACGCGTTAGCAATGATTTGCATTAAAGAAACAACTTGGTAAGGGTATTTTTAGAAATATTGGACATAATCAGATCAAATCATAGAGTAGGAAGTAACACCAAAGTTAAGAAGACCATCTTAAGGTCGACTTTGGGGTTTACTTTGAGGAGCTGGAGGAGATTTCAAGCCAGAGGACGAAACTTACCCTTCACATGCTCATGGTTGGGTTGTTGAGGGTTCTGCAAATTAGGGCTCTACAGCAAAATTGATGAAGATAGTAGAGTGAGAACTTTCGGGGCCATCATAAAAGTTTACCCATAATATGCTTGACATGCGGTGTTGCCTTAATCAGGTTGATTTGTCTAAATATCTGTTATAGTTTAATTTGAGCTTTTGTTGCCATCCTTTTTTTTGGATTTATTCATAATTCTGTGCAGATAGCTTTTTGCTCTGGATCTCAACGTTAGTATACCTGATTTAACAGTGCTTCTTTTGTTATTTTTGGAAAATTAATAAACTACCACACCCTTTGAGTTTTCTGATACGAAGAAGTGATGTAAAGCTTCAATTGTGATATTTTCTTTTAGTCAACTTGTTTCATAGGCTTTCATTCTGATAATGCATATACGTAATTTCAGGTAGATAATAGTTTGTTTGATACTGACTTTGTTGCTGCAGGAACAAAATTGCTTCTTTTATTTTTCTTCAATATGTTGATACTTGACATGGCCAACCTTGTTCTTATGTGCATCAAACGGCTTGGTTCTTTTGATTAATATGATTATTTGTAAGTTATGAAGCATGAGCTCAATGTATAATTTCTGATGGTAAACCTACATAGGGCATTGATTTGCTTATATTTTAGTGTATAATGCCAGCTCTTTTATTGACATTTTCTGTTTTCATCTTGCCTTCTGATGATATATCATCAGTAAGCATGACAGATTCTTCCTTGCTTTGCGGAATGGTACTATCTACTACATGACTAGATCAACTAAACCGCAGTGGAAACTTTTGATTGGTCAGCCACTTTCATATTCATGGCAAGCTCCTTCAGTTAATGATCCTCAATATATTATGTTTTCAAATGTCGATGGGGAACTCTACGAGTATAGCAAGGATTCTGGTATAAGGGTATGCTTATATGTCATTTTGAGTATATTTTTTTTATTGTTAAACATGTGCTTTGCATGTGATATGCTAAAGACGAAAAATATAAGTTTAGGAGATGGCACTAGATGATTTGCACTCTACAAGTTACGCAATCTTTTCCCGTAGGCAAATGAAGGGTAGTTAATGCATGAGTTTCTGATCAATTCTGCTTTGATGATGTATATTAAGATTAATCATATTGTTGTTTTCACTGATATTGTTGTATCTTGCTTTCTTTCTGTACTGCAGAAACATAAATGGACAGTTGAGGAATATGTTCAGAGAGCACCTCTCGTTAAAGGATCAGTTATCACCACTGGGACAAAGACGTCAACATTTTATGTTGTCGATGCTGATAGTGGAGAGTTAATTTATAATGACAAGGAGCCGTTTAGTTGGACAAATGTTGGTGTTCGTACAGCTGAAGAGCAGTCAGTTGCATCCAAGCTAGAATCTGGCAATGCTACTTATATAACTATCATAAGAACAGATTATTTTCTGGATAGTTATGATATAAACAATCACCTGTGGAGTTTGATGATATCACGTATTAGTGCTTACAATGTTAGGCCTGGACTGCCACCTACCATGGATGATGAGATAGAAATACCATCCATGTCAGAAGGAAATATTCCTGTGTACTTTCCCGGTGAAGCTGATCAGTTGCAAAGGTCGAAACTCATGCTTCCTTCCACATCGTATGAACCAAATTCCAGAATGTGGTCTGGTTTATTAGATAATGAGCAAGTCTCTGAGTGTGAATATAATACTAACTGTTCTGAAGAAATAGCTAAAAGTTTGAAGATGGAGTCTCGCCATATATTGGATAGACCAGATAATGCATTTAATTCTTTAGGTGGTTCACAAGACTTACAAAAGGCTCCAAATGGATGCCCACTGGGCAACTGTGTTTCTGCTAGATCAGATTTCCCTGTAGTACCTACTAAATTCATGAACTCCACACCTGGACACAGAGATCCGGTGTCCAAATATGGAAACAAGGCTTCAAATACATCAAATGACTTTTTGGATGATCCTACCAATGATTCACCTGATGCATCGTCTAATGTTCAGAAGGATATTTGGCTGTTGCTGCAATCTGTATATGAAGGTTTCAATTGGCTTTTTGTTTCTTTTTGCGGTACCTTATTTATGTTTTGCTATGTTGGGTTGAGAAAGCTATTCAAGTATAATAAAGATTCTGATGATTTGAAGAACAGACAATCTGTGGTTTCCAAGAAAAGAAAATCACGAAAAGCTGGAAACCTAAAAAATTCTGCCTTAAATGGTCAACATGAGAAGTACATTTCATCGAACAGAGATGATGCTGAAATTAATGGTTATAGTCAAATTCAAGGCAATGGAAATTACTCATTTATCAATTTTACAAAACCTGATGATGGTGGTGATGGGCGATGGGTTGGTGGAAGGCTCTTTGTCATAAATTGTGAAATTGGTCGGGGGAGCAATGGTACAGTAGTCTTTGAAGGTATTTATGATGGTCGTCCAGTTGCAGTCAAACGGCTTCTTCGGGCACATCATGATGTGGCCTTAAAAGAGATTCAAAATCTTATTGCATCTGATCGGCACCCAAATATTGTTCGATGGTATGGAGTAGAGCAAGATGTAGATTTTGTCTACATTTCGTTGGAGCGCTGTATTTGCAGTCTAGGTGACTTAATTCAGATACGGTCAGATTCTTCTTCAAAATCAGTGTCTGTGGAAAGTCCAACTGCAAATTCTATCATTGAGCACAAGGTGCAAATAGGGTTGGTTACAAATATTGGAAAGGAGTTTAACTTGTGGAAAGCTAATGGGCTTCCTTCATCACAACTTTTAAAACTTATGAGGTTCCTTTTTTCCTCCTATTTATTTGGCTATGTATAAGATTATTTCTTTGATATTTAGTCTTCTTGTGCATTTGACCCGACTCTTCCATATGATTTTTTTGTACAAACAATTCCACCTTTAGTTTAGAATGTATCACTTATCAACCTGCAGTTGAAAATGAATTACTTTACGCATACTTCTAGCACATTACTCGTTACATTATTCCATCAATATAAAATTTATTTAAATTCCATGAAGCCAATATATAGGTTGCTAGGAAGTTTAGTATTCATATAAATAAAATGCTTTCGTTCCACCTTTGCCCATATCCTAGGAAAACACCCTTTATACACCAAACAACACTGTGTCTTCTTCTTCCTCCTCCTACCTCCACAATCACCTACATATTCCTCCACATGAACCTAACAAGGTTGATCCGCGGCACCCCCCCTCCCCTCACTCTCATTCCTCCCACCCCTTGGCTTCCTTTACTAGTAAACCCCTTCAGAGTTTTGAGGCATTTTGAAGTAACAAAAAGGGTGAATAAATAAATAAATAAATAAAATAACATATATTGGACTATGCACACATATACACCAAAAAATGCCTACACCCTCCTCTTATAGAGCTAAAAACCTCATGTGGTTGTTGGAATGGAGCAATTGGCAGTACCACAAATGGGTTTAAGTGATATTGGTAAGCAAAGTGATGATCATAAGACGACAAGGAGAAAATTGAAACTAATTTATGCTTTAACCATAGTTTTAAATACATATTTGTACTACTGTAACGGTTTCTTATCGGATTGGTATGTACTGATTGATACTTGTTCTATTTACACACAATCGGTTTTAATTATCTATATTATACATGTATATGATCCCAATCATGTAGCAATAGTGGTACATCATCAAACCAGTACAAACTTGTTGGATAGTGGTGCAGGCCAGCTTTCTGAACATTGGTTTAAACCCAATTTTCTTTCTTTGTTTGTTGATAGATGGGTATAGAATTGTGAAGAATAACCTGTTACAACACGAAGCAACTTTTAGTTATCTTATACAGCCAATACCTGCACGAGTTCAAACATAACCATAATGCTTATGGCATTTTTGAGTTTCATTTTATCTTCTCCCAGAGCTAGCCTCTTAACATCTCTCTTAGGTTCTTTGAAAAAAAATATATAGAGAACACAAGAAATTGACACTATATTCACATCCAATAGAAAGGGAAAGTAGTAGATGGATTCTATACATAGTTAAATATGGCATGTTTGTTAAAATAAATTAGTACCCAAAGTACATTGGAGTTGATCATGTGGAATAGATGATAGCAAACAAGTGGGACAAATATTCTATAGATAGTCAAGAGCACCATTGTTCTAAAACTACACAAACAATTTTAGTCAAGGTAACTATTGCACTTTATATGTCCATCAAGATGTCTTTAAGTTTGATTTAGATTAAGGAATCAAAGACTAGTTTGTACTGAGTGGTACGGATGGTTTGTACTAGTCCATAGGGGTCGGTGCGTAGACATGTAGTGGAGCGGAGCAAGCGGAGAAGAAGAGAAGAAGGGGGAGAGGAGAGGAGAAGAGGAGAGAAGGAGAGGAAGGAGGAGAAAAAAGAAAAAATTTGGAGGTTGGAGCGAGCGGGGGAGGGAAGACGCCGACACAAGCAGGTATCATCTTTTCTTCTTTCTCTTTTTCTTTCTCTTTCTCTTCTTCTTTCTTCTTTCCTCTTGAAGTGCACACCAAGTGTGCATAAGCAGACGTGAGCGGCAAAGGTGTAGACGTGACTGGGCGCTGCTTATTCTTCTTTCTCTTCCTCTTCATATTTCTTCTTCCCGCTCACTGCTCAAAGTGCATGGAGGCAGATGCAGACATGAGCGGCGAAGGTGTGGATGCACTGGGATGAGTGAGCGCCTCTTCTTCTTTCTTCTTCTGTCTTGAAATGCATGCACTGTGGCGGATGTAGACATGAGCGGCGAAGGTGAGGACGCGAGCAGGTGCCACTTCTTCTTCTTGCTAAAATACCATTTAATATAAGGTACACAAAGAAGAAGCTAATAGAGTATTTGAAGGCATCTTATAATCTGACACTTGCAAAAATACCATTTGAATGCTTCTTATTTATTTGAGGTTGGATATATATTGTCTGACAAATTATTTGAATGCGCTATATTGAACGAACATAGGATCTTTTTTGGGAAACTTGAAGGCAATAGCAAATCGTTTCTAAAATTGCTTGTAGGTTTTTATTGACATTTGAATCACTATTGTAATATCCAAACTTCTGAAGCTATTTCTGTTGTTATTAAGATATGTGACTGTTTATAATCTGCTTTTTGTTATACAGAGATGTTGTTTCTGGTCTTGCTCATTTGCATGAGCTTGGAATTATACATCGGGATCTAAAGCCTCAGAATGTGTTAATCAGCAATGACAAGTATCTTAATGCGAAACTCTCTGATATGGGCATTAGTAAACGCCTTGTAGGAGACATGTCTTCTTTGAGCAGTAATGCCACTGGTTAGTGCTCAATGAGAAATTTCTATCTAAAATAAAATTTTCCTTCTTTATGTCATAATTTGAAAAGAATTAAGCACAAGCTTGTTTTATTTTACCACAGGATATGGTAGCTCAGGTTGGCAAGCACCTGAGCAACTTCTCCATGGACGTCAAACACGAGCTATAGATTTGTTCAGTTTGGGATGTATTCTGTTCTTTTGTATCACCAAAGGCAAACATCCATTTGGGAATCATTTTGAACGGGATGCAAACATTATCAACAATCGTGTGGACCTCTTTTTGGTGGATCATATACCAGAAGCTGAGCATCTACTTTCTCAAATGCTGCATCATGAGCCACAGATGAGGCATGCAGAACTTTTTCATAATTCCCACAATGCTATTGTATTCTGCATTTGCTTTGTTAGGTTAAGTACATAAATCTTTTATATGAGCAGGCCAAATGCAGTAGAAGTATACCATCACCCTCTTTTTTGGAGTTCTGAAACAAGACTTTCATTTCTACGAGATGCAAGTGATCGAATGGAATTAGAAGACAGGGAAAATGAATCAGATCTTCTAAATGCTTTAGAAAATAGTGCATCGGTTGCATTTAGTGGGAAATGGGACGAGAAGTTGGATGCTGCATTCATAAAAGACATGGGCCGTTATCGAAAATATCGCTTTGATTGTTTACGAGACCTTCTACGAGTGATAAGAAACAAATTAAATCATTACAGGGAACTACCAAAAGATCTCCAGGTTTGCTCCTTCCATCCCTTTTCAGTTATTTGTATTATTCTTGGAACTCTGAAATCAGTTTTCCTGTTTATATACCTTGTCATTCAATGATATTTTATGAATATTTCATGTAGATATTTTTAATTGTATTATTGGACATCAATGGATTAGACTTGTGCTTCCTAGCGATCAATTAATCTGCATTTTGTTGGCATTTAGGTACAATAACTTAAACGGTGTGCCTTGTGTAAAACTCATTATGCTTTCCTAGGACATTGTGATGCTCCTACGTAACCTGGGTTCCTGTCAAGTCCTGTTTTGTTCAAGAGTCTTTAGGATAGTGGTTAATCCCTGTTCCATGTCATGCTATTAAGGACTAACATTTTTTTAGTTCCACAATAATTAAGTGATGACTTTTGAGCTGTTTTTATAACAAGAAATTTGAGAACTTAAATTATAATCAAAATATTACATTCAGAAACAAACGACAATGGATCCTTTCCATTGTTGTTTCACATCACTCTATTATTTTCTGTATACTGTTTTTATGAGAATTGATCTTTTTATTGGTGTGTCAGCCCAGTTCTAGTCAAGTCTGGTTGGTTTTGATTATTCTTAGTTGATTTCCACGTATTTCTCTAGTCTGATTAAGATGTGCTTCCTCCCTAAAGGGTTTCTGTCGGTTCAATTCCTGGATGGTTCTTGCTGTTTCCTACTGATTTCTAGCTGTTGTTGCCTGGTTTCCAGCTTATTCTATCAAACGCTAACTAGTTAACGTACAGTTCTAGTCAGTTGAGTTGATTTTGAATATATTTTTCAGGTGGTTTTTAAATTGATTTTCTTTTGTTATTCTCTCTCTTCTTTTATTAAAAGTAGGGGTAATGTCCGATTTACGATTTACCGGTTACCGATTTTACTAAGCAAAATTTTTTATTACCGTTACCAATAACGAATAAAGAATTACCGATCGGTAATTTACCGATTTTACCATCGGTAAATCGGTAAAAACAGGTAAATTATCGATTTTACCAGTTTTTATATTATTTATTCATATAAATAATTTTTTAATTAAAAACTTTTTGAGTTTGTAACTTTACCCATTTGTTTATAATAATAATCTAATTACATTTATTATTTATATATAATAATTTTATTAAATTTATTATTTTTTATTAAATTTAATTATATTTATTATTTATATATTATAAAATCGGTAAAATCAGTAATTACCTCTTAGTGCTCACGCGTGCACGATATCCTAGTCCAGTTTGCTTTTGGAGTATTTAGTTGTTTCTGATTATGTACTGCAGTAATTGAACTTATTTTGTATTTGTCTGCTAGATTTACTAAAAAATGATTTGAACTTACTTGGTTTCATAGATTCCTAGTAATAGTATGTAGACTTCTCCAGTGAATGAAATTGCTGAATTTTATTCCTGATTTTCAAAGAGAGATATCCTGCGGTACGGAACCTTCTTTCTTCTACATTTTACCAACCTAAGTTGCACTGAGCGGCGCATTATCTAGTATTGTTAACGACTGATACACGATAATATCCTTCCAATACCAGTAATGATGAGGTATGCATCAAGTTCTTCTGAATGAAACTTAAAATTTAAACATCTCTTGATTGGCCTCTATCTTCAAAGACAAATTTGAGACCATTTCTTGAGAGTAAATCTCCTTTCAGTGCCCATCACCTGTCCTGAAATTCTGCTCCATGTATCTAATTATCGTTCTGAACATCAACATTTTAAAGATGAGAACCTTTTGAGTTCAGCTTCAACAGTATGAAAACAAATGAGGACTTACTTGGTTTTAGCAGTATATATGCGTCTAGTTCCTCTATTTGCATTTGTAATCTAAAATTAATGCCTTTATTTATAATTCTGATATCAAAGAAATTGTTATTGCTAACAAATTCGTGAACACGCTAGCGGCTTTCATACAAAAGGTTGTACTGCACAACTCAAATATACTGTCCTGAAAGTTGGTTGCATGTATCTTATTTTTTGTCGTTTGGAAAATTTTCCAGGAGATTCTTGGACCTGTTCCTGAAGGATTTGATACGTACTTTACAAGTCGATTCCCAAAGCTCCTAATTGAAGTGTACAAAGTGGTAGCGCGGTACTGCAAGGAAGAGGATTCACTTAGTAAATATTTTAGTAGTAGTCTTCAGTAAATTCGTGCTTGCTGACCTGGTGTCGGAGCAACCGATTGACAAAGCTTATTCTAGTTGTAAATGTTAACTTAACGGAATCCTTTTGTAAAACTAATTTGAAGAATGTAACCTTTGTATAATAGAAAGGACTAACCCTTGTAATTTATCCCCAGAATTGTAGTCATCATGTTCTATTGCTCAATGTTTCATTGTAAATTATCATCTCCCAAGTTTGGATACGAAGAGTGTTCCAGAAACCTATATGTGACGGGACTGTAGAAAAAAAAAAGAGCAGCGAAAGCAGCAATATACCTGCATATTTTAGGATGGGTTTTCTTGGAGGAAAAACAAGAGGGAACAGATGGATTCATGGATTTTCTGCCCTTTTTTGGATGGACGGATTTGAATGGAGGAAAAAAGTGATGGCTTTTTTTGTTTTCGCCTGAATCGGGTGGAAAACAAATCTACTCGTCCATGACGCCCTTCTACTCGCCCTCGATGCCTTTCTGCGACACTCTCAATGACCTTTCGGGGCCCTTGTTGACCTTCCATGATGCCCTTGATGACCTTTTGCTTGCCCTCGATGCCCTTCCGCTTGACCTCACCTACCCTCAAGAACCTTTTGCTCGCCCTTGACGCCCTTTTGCTTACCTAGGATGAGGCTTCTGCTCGCCCTTGATGACCTTTCATTTGTCCTCAACGATGCTTTTGTTTGCCCTTGCTCGTCCTCGATGACCTTCCGCTTGCCCTCGATGCCCTTTCACTCGTCCTCGACAACGCCTCCACTGGCCCTCGCCCGCCTTCGACGACCTCGACGATGCTCGCCGACGCTTGGAGCTGCTGCCGCTGACCCTGCCTACTGTTGGAGCTAACATGCGCAGCGTCTTCTCCGCGCTGCATGACACGCACATGACACGTGCTTCTCATTTCCCCTCCCTTAATTTTGTTCCCTCCCCTCTTGATTCCTTTTTCCTTCCCTTCTGATGTTCCATCTGTCGAAGGAAACACAACTTTAAGAAAAGGATCCTGCAAATTTTTTTTGGAATCTAGGATAGTGCTGTAGATGCGTCGTGTTCAAGTTTATTTATCCAAGGAAAATATATGCCAAGCTAAAGTCCTTTTCAAACTCAAAATTTATATTGAAAAAGCTTATGGTGCTTATAAACTAAGCTCTACCATAATTTATCTGCATATTAATTCAAGAAAGTTCTTAGCCGAGCTTCATGCTTATTGATTACTTTGTTTGACATAACAATTTCAAATTTTCACACATTTATTTTGAATGCAAAGCGTTATGCTACCGAACAAACTTGTCTGGAGCACAAAGCCTGCTCAATATACAACATTAGCTTTAGGACTTGTGCTAAGCTCGATAAGATTTTCAATAAACAGGTTTAAACGTGCTAAAACTGAAACTTGAATATTTGCTGCTCAACTTGTATTTGTCTGTTACTATTGCACAGTGAAGTTTTAATTGTCAAGCTTGCAGAAACGAGAGATCGAATGCATCTATGTTCAAGCTAAGGGCTTTTAGGATTTAAATAATAGGGAAATAGTGGGCTCAAATAGGACAGCTCTAACTTTGTAGTCCTTGGTGCATGGGGAGTAGTATATGGTTTAGTTTATAGGCAAATTTTTTACTATTTAGAAAGTTTAGGCTATGGGGAATGTTCAAGATCTATCTAGGCTTGAGTTCATATTTGGATATTATAAGCATTTGCTAGATTTATTTTCTTCTTCTTCACCAAAGTAATTTGGTTAGTTTTCAATAGAATTAAAATTATTATTTTTCGATTTACTTTGATTTCTTGAAACCTTATAGAAGTGAATCCTTAGACACAACTTTGGATATATTTAGGTCCATCAAGATGTTGCCATTTGCTTCAACTTAACTGTTAACTAGTATCAGTAATCCTGGAAATTTGACTCATAAACTTTGCTTTGGACTATGTAAAACAGGGGTGTGCTTAGGGATGATAGTTGGGTAATATTTTTGCGGATACCTGCTCTGCTCGAACCCATTTACAGGTAATTGGGTACTTGTTATTCGGATTTAGGTAGGTTATGGGTAGTGTATATGCTAATCCAGTTTTATATATATATATATATATATATATATATATATATATATATATATGCTATTAGAGTTGGATTCGAGTAACATAGGGCAGATACTCACTACCCGGACCTGGTTATATATATATATATAACTACTAAGTTACTATTTACGAATCCTATGACCCATTATTTGTTGTGCAATTATTATTATTTTTTATTTATGTATTAAAAATTATGCTTTTTTACCTGTTTTACCATACTCGAAAATGAACTATTATTAGGGTTTTTTATAGGGTCGAGTACTCAGATTTTATTTAGGTAACTATATATATGGGTTGAAATTTAATAGGGAAGATATTTAAGTCGAGTATTTATAGAGTTAGGGTATTAAATGGGTAGTTATATTTTTAATAAAGTAGAGTTCCAGTAGGGGTTCTAAAAAATAAACTGGTAGTTATTCGGGTATGAGTAGTAGAAGAATTATTCGGGTTAGGATATGGGTAATATGAAAAATACGAGTATTCTATCCGCTGCAATCCCTATTGTGCCATGCTCTTTGGTCTTATGCAATAGTATGTCTTTATGCTACTTGTTATGCTTAGAATTATGAACCAACTTGATTTGAATGATGATGCTTTTGATATTACATATTTTTGTGGGGTCAAGCTTTGTATAATATTTAGGCCATGTTGGTTTGCATAATAGTTATGATAAGTAAGGTAGAGAACATCAATTAGTCATGAGTGATTATGGATACTATAGTAGTCACTTGTACTTGTTTAGGATTTTGTTTTGGTTTAAGCTTGAAATAGTATGTACCGGTTTTAGCTTCTATGGTTTTACCATGAGCTTCCGACACAATTTCGGAAAAAATTTAGCAGCGAGGCACCCTTCCGCAAGTTTTTTCAGCGGGGTGCCCCGATCTGCCTTACACGAATCTTGGCGCAGGTGCAAAAACAATTTCGTATAACATCTTAATATTATCGTATAATACTTATAAATTTTTGTATGACACCTGTCTATTATCATATAACACCTTAATATTTTCGTATTACACCTTATCTATTATCGTATAACACCTTTATAACACCTAAATATCGTATAAGTATGTTATTAAGATAAATTATATTGAGATTTGACAGGTTATACAAAAATATTTAGGTATTATACGATAATAGACAGGTGTTATATGAAAAATATTAAGGTGTTATACGATATTCAAGATCTGTTATACGAAATTTTATATAACACTTATATATTTTTGTATAACACCTGCCTATTATCGTATAACACCTAAATATTTTCGTATAACACCTGTCTATTATCGTATAACACCTGTCTATTATTGTATAACACCTTTATAATACCTAAATATCGTATAAATATACTGTTAAGATAAAGTTATATTGAGATTTGATAGGTTATACGAAAATATTTAGATGTTATAGATAATAGACAGGTGTTATACAAAAAATATTAAAGTGTTATATGATATTTAGGATCGGTTATACAAAATTATTTTAGAAAAAAATTTCTACGCCTACATCAAGATTCGTGCAACAGATTAGGGCACCTCGCCAAAAAAACTTGCGGAAGGGTGCCCCGCTGCTAAAATTTTTCCTACAATTTCTGCCTTCGTCCGTGAGCTTTTGTCATGTCTGAGCTTCCGCTTTTTACCACAGCGAGAGCTTCTGCCTTGGTCCATAGTGAGCTTGGACTAGAACAACTTCTGCCATGAGTAGAAGCGGAAATCTCATCCACATGAGCTACTTTGGCCACTTACGCTACTACGTAGGACAAAAATGAGAGTTACTTATGCAGCTTTCGTGAGCAACGGTAGCTTCCGCTAGTTCGCCGACATATTTGTCTATGTTTTGCATACAAGTTCATACTCAAAAAGATGCATACTAGTTGTCACGCCCTGGCCTAACGGTGGTCCGACGGAGCACCAGACCAGGCGTGAAACCCTAGGGTTTTCGGGCGTAGAATTACCCCAAATAGGAAACTCTAACTTCCGTATAATTTTTATCCACAAATCGAAGAAATAACCGGAAAAGACGGAAAACCCTAACCCTAAATCAAATTTATCTCTGGTCAACCGGTCAACGCCCCAATCTGCCACTCGAAAATCCCTTGCTGACGTCAGCCCTTCAAAATCAAATTCGCCGCTGCGATTTCGTGGTTGCTGACGTCAGTCTACGTCAGCCACAAAATCGATTTTGAAGCCGCTGACTGTAATCGCCTCGTTGACTCCGCCCCGAAGCTCGTTCCCGAGCTTCGTCTCCTTCATGCGAACACCACTGCGTTTGTCGCTCGACGCCGCCGCTTGCGTCGACTGTTCGGCGATCCTCCTCGACACTGGGGAAGGAAGGGAAATTTCCGTCCATCCCCTTCAACCTACGCCCGCCACCTCACGACCACCGTCGTAACTGGAAACGATGAGAACACACGGAACAAGGGAAACACGGGGAGAGGAAGAACTTTGTTATTCACCTTACCGAAAACATACAACCTTTCCCTCTCAAGCTGTTGGCCCCCTGGCCGCTGGTACCCCCGTCCCTCCCTCGCCGATGACCCCTGTCGCCGATTATAGTCTCTCAGAAACTCACCCATCGGTTGTCTCCCCAGACGCCGGAAAAATCCCTCCGCTCGCTAGCTTCTCGTGGTGCTCACTCCCAACTGGTGGCTGTGTCGCCGGTGATGACCTTGCCAAAGCTGCTCGATGCCCCCTCTCGTCTCCCAACGATGGCTTTTTAAGAGGAGGGCACTGCACTCCTTTCTCCTCCTAGGGCGTTCGCCGTCTGAGTCTCTCGCGCGCCGAAATTTCCGCATTGCCTATAGCCGACGACGCTGTCGTCTGCGCCGTCTGCATCCAAAGAGATCGGCGAAGAAGACGCCGAAGCTGCAGACTCTAAATTCTCCAAATTGCCGTGTCCAATTTTGGGTGTTGACTCGGAATTGGATGTTGACCTGCAAAATTGGGCTCGACTTTTGCATGGGCTTGGCCCGCTGTGCCAAGGGTCTGACAATTCTCCCCCACCCAACTTGGACATCGCCCTTGATGTCCATGACGGGCGGATCTTGTGCGACCATCGCCCCGATTCAACATTGCTGCGCCCCCGTGGCAGTGCTCGAAGTTGCCTATAGTGCACCGACCCTCACCTCCTAAGTGTTGATTTCAGCTTCCTCAGCTGACTCCTGCGTCACGATGGCTATAATCTTTTGTCTTGAGGGTCACTCCCTCATCCAGTGAGAACCATCACACAAGAAGCAACCCTGTGGCTTTTGCTCTACATTCGTCCTTCCTGCAGGACGATGTGACTCTCGTCGACCTGGTGAACCTCTGTCCTACCGAGGAAAGGGTCTACTCCTCTCTGGAACTCTAGCCCTCAGCGGGGAGCCTCGCTTCGGTGGTGACCTAGATTTTGTGGTGCTGATCTGGAATGGTGATTATCCACCAAAGACTCGGCCACCACCTTAGCCGCCCTCCAGTCAAGTGGGGAATGCCGTTGGACCTCCGCCTTTGTCCATGGCTGAAAGTTCCGGATGAAGAAGTACTTCCGGTCACCTTCCGCCATGTCTGGTAGCTCCAACATCAACGCGGAGAACGCCCTGACGTACTCCTGGATCGACCCAATGTGCCTCAGCCGATCCACCTTTCCACGAGCTTGATCCGCCGAGTTTCCGGAAAGAAACTGCCGCCACATTTCCTCACGAAAGTCTCTCAAGGCCAGCTAGTAGCCCCCGATGTCGAGCTGACTTTGGTCCTCCACCAAAGCTTTGCGTTGGCTGTGAGGTATGCGATGCACACCCGCACCCGATCTTCTTCTGGAACACGACTCATAGAGAACAACTGCTACATGTCCCAGATAAAGTTCTCCACTTCTCTGGACGATCGCCCCCCCCCCCCCCCCGAACGTCGCTAGCTCAGGCACACGTACCTTCAGGTTAGGAGCATCCTGCTCCGCCGGTGCTACCGTCGATCGTGATACTTGCGTTAGGGCCAAACGCAGTACGACGATCTCTACAGTAATGTCCTCCTTCACGCGTGCCATCTGCACTGGCAGCTCGATCAGACCCTCCAGAGTCTACTACAGAAGCTCGATCTACAATCTTTGTGCCTCGATTTGCAACTTCTGTTGCTCTACCGTCCTCTAAAGAATCTCCACTTGGGGAACCACTACATTGTCCCTATCGCCCGTCAGACCGAGCACCTTCTTGATTTGTGCTAATCGATCACCCTGATTTACCATCCCTTCAGGTTCAGCCGCCACCTTGGCTTTACCTTTCTCCTGCTTGGGCCACACATCCTCCGATGACCCTCTGGCAGTGTGGATGATCTTCTGGAACTTCCGACTGATCTTCAACTTCGCGGGTGAAGCAGCCGTGTTGTGTCCTCCAATACCTGTGGGTTATGGGCCCACAGCCTCGCCTTTGATACTAATTATCACGCCCCGGCTTAACGATGGTCCGATGGAGCACCAGACCGGGCATGAAACCCTAGGATTTTCGGGCATACAATTACCCCAAATAGGAAACCCTAACTTTCGTATAATTTTTATCCCGAAATCAAAGAAATAACTAGAAATGCCGGAAAACCCTAACCCTAAATCAAATTTATAATCTGCCGCTCGAAAATCCCTTGCTGACGTCACGCTGATGTCAGCCCTTTAAATTCGAATTCGCCGCTGCGATTTCGTGGTTGCTGACGTCAGTCTACGTCAGCCGCGAAATTAATTTTACCAAATCGATTTTGAAGCCGTCGACCGCAATCACCTCGTTGACTCTGCCTCGAAGCTCGTGCCCGAGTTTTGACTCCTTCACGCGAACGCTGCTGCATTCGTTGCTCGACGCCGCCGCTTGTGTCGACTGTTTGGCGTTGCTCCTCGACGCCGGGGAAGGAAGGGAAATCGCCGTCCGTCCCCTTCAACCAACGCCCGCCACCTAACGACCACCGTCGTTGCTGGAAATGGCGAGAACACACGGAACATGGGAAACACGGGGAGAGGAAGAACTTTGTTATTCACCTTACCGAAAACTTACAACCTTTCCCTCTCAAGCCATCGACCCCCTGGCCGGCGGTACCCCTAGATCTCCCTCTCCGGTGACCCCTGTCGCTGGTTACAGTCTCTCACAAACTCGCCCACCACTCGTCTCCCCAGACGCTGAAAAAATCCCTCCGCTCGCTAGCTTCTGGTGGTGCTCACTCCCAACTGGTGGCTGTGTCGCCGGTGATGACGTTGCTGAAGCTGCTCAATGCCCCCTCTCGTCTCCCAACGATGGCTTTTTAAGAGGAGGGCGCCACACTCCTTTCTCCTCCTAGGGCGTCCGCCGCCCGAGTCTGTTGCGTGCCGAAATTTCCGCGAAGAAGACGCCGAAGCTACAGACTCTAAATTCTCCAAATTGCCGCGTCCGATTTTGGGTGTTGACCCGAAATTGGATGTTGACTTGCAAAATTGGGCTCGGCTTTTGCATGGGCTTGGGCCTGGCTTGGCCCGCTGTGCCAAGGGCCTGACACCAGTAGTACCACACGGTATGAACTGGTATTTGCATCCTTGGTTTAGGATATAAGTTATTGTATTTCTGTATAATTTTTCCTTTCAAGGTTCTGTATGCATCAATTGCCAACTGAAAATGTTGGAAGAGGCTAAACTAGTCCTTCCACCATGTGTGAACAAAAAAAATATCCCATACCTTGAGGAAGATCAAATTAGAGGACCAAATCTTCATTTGATAATAAAACCCTAATCACCTTTAGATTCCATTTCTAAGCCAAAATTTGTGAAAGTTTGATTTTTAATATTTTTTACAATAACCAGAACTAGAATTGCTTATCTCCAAAGAATGCTATGATAGTGTTTGAGTAGCAAACAAACATGCTTTCCCTTACTGTTTACTTGGACGGATGGAATAATAGAGGGAAGGGAAACAAAAAAGAAACGGAAAAAAATAAGAGATGAAAATTAGGACACGTGAAAGTCACATGTCTCTGTGTGCAGTGAATGGGGAGAGAGGGCAGCGGCAGACGAGCGGCAGAAAGGTGAGGTCAGCGGGTGAGCGGAGCGGTGGTGAGGTGACGACCTAGAGGGGCAGTGGGCAAGCAGGGAAGAGGTAGTAGCGGTGACAATGAGACAACAAAGACAATGGTGAGCGGGAGAGGAGAGGCAACGATCAGCGAAAGTAGGAGGGATAACACTGTAGCAATTTGCCTAATTTGGGCAGATCCAAAATCGAAGAGAAATGTTGGGGGAAAAATGGTTCAATTTCAATTAATATGAAAATGTCATGTGACCGTTTCAAATTCACCTTACGGATATAAGGCTTTTTATTTAAGTGGGTTATGGCTTCCAATGAACGCAAACATTCATTGTTAATTACCCCTAAGTATCTTAGGGCACCTCTGATTAAGAGATCTAAACATATAAAATCAAACAAAAATAAATATTCGGAAAAATAATATCATTCATTCATAACATCTGCCATAAAGGCTTACAATTTCAATACAATTCCATTTTCATTCTTTCAACTCTTCCATTCTTCATTTTCTCATAAATATTCTTTCCATGAATATTTATTTGAAATCAGCTTATTCTTCATATTTCACCCTTCATTTCAATTTCTTCCATCTTCTATTCTTTCATCTTCCTTCAATCAATGAATATTCTTTTTATGAATATTTATTTCATTTCAAATGACACAAGCAATATTATACTAATATTGAGGAACTACACCCCGATACCTAGTATTGACGCACGCATGATACGATCCGCAAGTGCACGGAATTATCGAAGTAATAAAAAGATTATCATTCCCAATGAGGATCAGGTCATCAAGTACCGATTACATAATTGATCTATATCTAGACGATTCAAATGGTGGTTTTTGTTTGTTTGGAAATTTCAAAGTACGAAAAGAAATAGAAATAGCGCTTTGGGTAAAAATCAATTCAGATAAAATCAGGACTCGGGGTTTCGCCACATTGACAATTATGAATTTAATAAAAATAAATTTTTAAACAGAAAATTATAGTTGTGTAAGGGATTTTTCATAGGGTATAGATTACCTCCTCTCGAAGCGTAATCTGATACTTAGTTACACTAATCCCCTACTCTCGTGACAATTAATGTAACTAAGCCCATTAAGTTCTGTGAAAAAGCATGTGAATCCTTCAAACGAATCTGAACTACTCCCGTGATCAGATTCGTAGGTTTGAAAAGATTAGATCTGACGTTGTGATTCACCTCTCGGTCCTTCTCGCAACGTCTAAGACGTAAAATTACTTGATCAGGGTAATTTATGAAATAAACACAATTCTAATCAAATCAAATCTTTAAAAATCATGACAAAGATTTAAGACAATATATTTAATCCATGAATCGTCAACGGGCTACACCCCCAAATCCAGAAAATAGATTTACACGTTCATGTTCAAAGCAAACAGCATGTTCATCGATGAATTCAACATGTAATCTCTCAAAAATAATGCAAAAATTAGAACTCTTCCCCTTGATCTGGTGATGAAGATGAAGGATCAAATCCTCTCCTTTGCGTGATCTCTCACCGGAATTTTGCCCTAAAATTGATTTCCGTCGTCGCCGCTACAACCCTTCGTTTTCGTGCGTAGAAGCCCCCAAAACCCTTCCAAAACCTTTCCTTTTATAGTCTAATCAGTATAGAACCCATCTAGAAAGGTTTCTGGAGAGTTTGGTTCAATTCTGGTTCGATTTGGGTTTGAATCGAGTGAAAAACCGAAAGGGCGAACGTTTTTACGGTCCGTAATGTATTTACGGCCGCTGCCGTAATTCCTTCTGTGTGTACAAGCCTTATGACACACAAATATTCACGGGCTGTGATGGATTCACGGCTTCACCCGTGAATGTTTCTATTCATTCCAACACTTAGCCGTTTTTCGCCTTTCGCTTGACATCAAAATTACGGCTGAGCCATAATTACGGCCAAGGCCGTGAATGTTGATTCCTTTACTATTTTGACTCCAAATTTGACCCGTAAGCTAGTGATTTCCTCGGGAATCGTATTATAGCTTCAAATCTCCCAAAATCCATCATTTTTATGCCGTTTTACCTACATTTTCAATAAAACCAAGAAAAATGAAGATTCTGTGCAAAGTGAAGTAAAAAACATTGAAAATTACATAAAATCATTCAATTAAGCCCAAAATATGTTCTAAAATATAGGCAAAAATATGGTGTAAATGCAACGCATCAAAATACCCTAGACTTAGAATTTTGCTTGTCCTCAAGCAATACCTTGATATGTATAAAGAATGTAAAGATAAGTAACACTCATTTTTTTCCCCTAATAATATCCTTAGTCCACAAATTTAGTAATCAATCTTTCAAACTCAAGTAATTCAAGAAAAATCATAATAGAGATAAATTCTCAAGAGGTTACAATCCAAGAAAGATAAAATTCACAATTCATGTCATAATATTCATTCTTCACACACTAAATATTAGATACTTTCAATTTAATAAATCTATCTTACTCAATAGACAAAAATTTATTTCAAGAATTTTGGTGATATTAAAGATAAGAGATTTTTAAAGTAATTTGGTCTTTAAACTGTTATATGCTATTTACTGTTAGCATCATAACATTGTTTAAGGTATACCACAGAGCAGTATAATTTAACTCATAGTCTCAATCATGAAAGTCAGCGGAGTTGTCCACTTGACCTACAGCTTTCTCTTTTTCTTCATTTTTATTCTCTTCTTTTTTTTTTAATTTCTGGAGAAAGCTGGTCAGTGGCATGGTATTTAAATCGTTGTTGATCTTTTTGCAAGAATGATAGATATTTATTTTTAAGATTTTCCCTCTATTTCCTAAGTTCAAAATTAAAGATAAAACAAACTTGATTATTCTTAACAATCATAAACATTCAAAATTCATATCTATAAAGCTTTTGAGGATAAAACAAAACATGAAGGGACACCTTAGACTTAAATTGTTGTATATACATAAGCATTAAAATCATTGAATGATAGATTTCAGAAAAAATATTGCAAGAGTTCCCTTTAAAATATGAGCGAAAACCTATTCAGTTATATCAAAAGATGAAAACATGAACCAAAAAAATCTAGAAACTATATCACATTGAAGATAATCATATTTTACAATGTAAACAAGTTTCAAACATTAAATACCATCATTTTTCACTATCAAAATCATATTAACCATACTCACAAAGAAAATGTCGTCATCACTGTCAGTACATGATTCACGGCTGCACCCGTGATGGTCTCGTTAATCACTTTTCTCTCATATAAAAATTCTCCAAAACTTCCTACAAATAAAACAACTTATCAGAAGGTTTTCCATCAATAAAAATTCATCAATACATGCTGCAAAAATTCCTAAAAATTTAAATTAAATCAAAAACTAAAAACTAAGAATGCAAAAATTAATAAAAATCAAAAACTTTGGGCTGCCTCCCAAAAGCACTTGTTTAAGGTCATTAGCTTGACCAATGCTTCATGTCATGGCGGAGTTGGTGAATCAGTGTCATAGTAGAGAGCATATAATCTTCTATTTTTTCCTTCGTCTCATGAGTGTGTCCACCAAATATATTTAGTTAAACAGGTGGATCCATGTTGCAGTAGCCAGTGCATGCATACAAAAATAAAAGTTAGAGTCATGCAAAGAATACTCAATAATTTTTCTGTATTTATCCAAGAGTAAAATCATGCATTCTTCCTTTAGATTTGTATTAGCAAATGGAAGAAGATTAGAATTAAAATCAAAGAATTCAGACCTTAGATTGATCAAGAAGTTTTCAAATTTTATTTTGGGTTTTTCACTTACCTCAATGTCAATGTGATCAAGAATCTCATGTGTTATCATCTTTTGGGTACCTGTGGTTGGATTTGAATCAAATGATATTTCAATCATCTCATCATCATTATCCTCAATATCATCTCCTTCATCATCTGTTATGCAAATTTCTAATGAATTTTTCTGGAAAAAAGGGATTGATGGTTCACAAGGTAGTGGTGGTGTAATATGCTCAGGATCCTCTTCTTCATCTTTTTCCTTAGTTTCCTTCTCTTCAATGGGGTATTCCATCCTCACACTATCAAATTCACCCTCATCTATCTCACTACTTCTTACTTGAGGATCATTAAATTCATCATCTTTCTTCTCACAAGACTCCAAAAGTTCAAATTTCTTTTCAAACATGTCCCAAGTATTTGTGTTACAAGACACTTCATTATGTGAGAGGGGACTAGATGGCTGGTAAAGTACCGAGGAAGGTAAATCACAATCATCAAAAATTTCAAAATCACCAAAATTTGAAGAAGGTAAATCGTAATCAGGATTCATGACTAATAATTGATCCAACTCTACAAAATTCTCAGATTCATCCTGAATTTCTTCCTCAATGTCATTTTTATTAGTGCCATAAATTATACTGCAAATATCCTCACTTTGTTTGATCATAGCAGCTGTATAGTTTTCAAGCAAGATTTCTAAGTTAGATTTTTGAGGTTCACTAAAGTCTAATTGTGGAAAAAAGGTTGGGTCATTCTGATAAAACAAGTTTTCATGATTCTCCTAACTTGGATTATAGGTACTAGGGCAAAAGTTAAGACATGGAGGAATTCCTAATTGACATTCAGTAAAATCATGCCCATGAAATCCACAAATATCACAAATAACATATTTCAACTTATGACATTGCATGCTTACATATTCAATATGTTGAATATAAGAATTTACCTTTCCTAAAAGTGATTCTGATACATCCGTGTCATAATCTCTTGTCATTGTTGGTGGCACATATCTCTGATTCGACCATTAACATTGGTTAAATATCATATTTGCAATAAACTTCAAAAATACAAAATGTAAAACAGGAATGCAAAATAAAGCTTAAAATATGTAGTCAAGTGATTTTTGAGTCCTCCTGTTCATACAACGTGTTAATCCAAAAAGATAAAAATAAAATAAAATAACTAAAAAAATGTGAAAAACAAATAAAATTCAGAAAAACAAAAACGAAAATAAAAAATAAAAAATAAATAATTAAAATAATTAAAAAAATATCTAGTCTATAAATCTCACGATTAAATCGATATTGACTAGCCTGTTCCCCGGCAACGGCGCTAAAAACTTGATACGATATGCAAGTGCACAGAATTATTGAAGTAATAAAAAGATTATCGTTCCCAATGAGGATCAGGTGGTCAAGTACCGATTACACGATTGATCTATATCTAGACGATTCAAATTATGGTTTTTGTTTGTTTGGAAATTTCAAAGTACGAAAAGAAATAGAAATAGCGCTTTGGGTAAAAATCAATTTAGATAAAATCAGGACTCGGAGTTTCGCCACATTGATAATTATGAATTTAATAAAAATAAATCTTTAAACAGAAAATTATTGTTTTGAAAGGAATTTTTCCTAGGGTACAGATTACCTCCTCTCGAAGCGTAATCCGGTAGTTAGTTACACTAATCCTCTACTCTCGTGACAATTAATGTAACTATACCCATTAAGTTCTGTGAAAAACCATGTGAATCCTTCAAACGAATCTGAACTACTCCCGTGATCAGATTCGTAGGTTTGAAAAGAATAGATCTGACGTTGCGATTCTCCTCTCGGTCCTTTTCGCAACGTCTAAGACGTAAAATTACTTGATCCGAGTAATTTACGGAATAAACACAATTCTAATCAAATCAAATCTATAAAAATCATGACAAAGATTTAAGACAATATATTTAATCCATGAATCGTCAACTGGCTACACCCCCAAATCCAAAAATATGTTTACACATTCATGTTCAAAGCAAACAACATGTTCATCGATGAATTCAACATGTAATCTCTCAAAAATAATGCAAAGAGATACTAGAAAAGTAATTAGAACTCTTCCCCTTGATCTGGTGATGAAGATGAAGCATCAAATCCTCTCCTTTGCGTGATCTCTCGCCCGGAATTTTGCTCTAAAATTGATTTCTGCTGTCTCCGCTACAACCCTTTGTTTTCGTGCGTAGAAGCCCCCAAAACCATTCCAAAACCTTTTCTTTTATAGTCTAATCAGTATAGAACCCATCTAGAAAGGTTTCTGGAGAGTTTGGTTCAATTCTGGTTTGAATTAGGGATGACAATTGGGTACCAATTTAGCGGGTACCCGCTCTACCCGAACCCGTTTAAAGGTAAACGGGTAGTTGTTATTTGGGTTTGGGTAGGGTATGGGTAGTGCATATGCTACCCGAGTCGGGTTCGGATAGGGTTCGAGTAGCATAGGATGGATACCTACTACCCGAACCCGGTTATATATGTGTATATAAATATATATTTTTTATTTGTTTACTATACTTTTTTTAATATATTATTTAGGTGTGCGGGTTCCCGTTTTATCTTACTCGAAATTTGATCATTACTAGCGTATTATAGGGTCGAGTACCCGAATATTAATCGGGTAACGATATATATATAGGTTGAAATTTAATAGGATAGATATTTAAGTCAGATATTTATAGGGTTCGGATATTAAACGGGTAGTTAAATTTTTAATAGGGTAGGGTATCGGTAGAGGTTCTAAAAAATAAATGGGTAGTTATTCGGGTACGGGTAGTAAAATAGTTATTCGGGTTAGGGTACGAGTAGCACAAAAAATGTGGTACCCTACCTGTTGCCATCCCTAGTTCGAATCGAGTGAAAAACCGAAAGGGCGGACGTTTTTACGGTCCGTAATGTATTTACGGCCACGGCCGTAATTCCTTCTGTGTGTACAGGCCTTATGACACAGAAATATTCACGAGCCGTGATGGATTCACGGCTTCACCCGTGAATGTTTCTGTTCATTTCAGCACTTAGCCGTTTTTTGTCTTTCGCTCGACATCAAAATTATGGCTGAGCCATAATTACGGCCAAGGCCGTGAATGTTGATTTCTTCACTATTTTGACTCCAAATTTGACCCGTAAGCTCGTGATTTTTTCGGGAATCGTATTATGGCTTCAAATCTCCCAAAATCTATCATTTTTATGCCGTTTTACCTACATTTTCAATAAAACCAAGAAAAGTAAAAATTCTATGCAAAGTGAAGTAAAAACATTAAAAAATGCATAAAATCATTCAATTAAGCCTAAAATATGTTCTAAAATATAGGCAAAAATATAGTGTAAATGCAACGCATCAACGCACCTCCCAAACAATATTATTAACAATATGTCGTATCGTCCTTTCGATAAATATTCCTTATGTGAATATTTATCTAATTTCATTTTTCACTTTCTTTCTTTCGTTTTCATTCTTTCGATAAATATTCTTTCTATGAATATTTATCTGATTTCAATTTCTTTGATAAATATTCTTTCTTTGAACATTTATCTGGTTTCTTTCATTCGTTATCTGATTTCATTTCTTCGATAAATATTTTTTCTGTGAATATTTATCCGATTTCAATTTCTTCGATAAATATTCTTTCTTTGAATATTTATTTGGTTTCTTTCATTCGATAAATATGCTTTCATTGAATATTTAATTTGATTTCTTTCATTTGATAAATATTCTTTCATTGAATATTTATTTGATTTCATTTTTCTTCAATAAATATTCTTTCTTTGAATATTTATCTAATTTCATTTCCTTCGATAAATATTCTTTCTGTGGATATTTATTCTATTTTATTTCTTCGATAAATATTCTTTATGTGAATATTTATCTGATTTCATTTCTTCATAAATTGCTACAAACATTATTATAATAATATTGAGGAACTACGGCCCGATACATAGTATCGATGTACGCACCTTCCAAATAATATTATGGACAAAATGCAGTAACAAAATATTCTTTCTCTTCTTCTTTCCTTCTTTCATCAAATCAAGGTTAGGTTGAATCAAATTCAAACCCAAATTCGGGTAGATCCAACATATGTCATTTTTCATTCTTTCTATAATCAAGTTGTTTCTTCTTTTCATTAAATCATATCAACATTTCATTTAATTATTTTTCGATTGAATTTCTGTCACGCCAAATTCAAAATCAATATTTCTAAAGTAGCCATTTCTCTTTTCTGTATCTTTTCTTCATTTTCCTTTTTTGATAGCAGATCGGATTAACACTAGTATAGTATTAAGTTGAGGAATTAAACCCAAAGGGATTGAATTGGGCCAGGTGAACATGAGCACACGAGGCAGCCCAAAAATCTATCGCTGGCCCAAATCCAGCAAATCAGCGGGATGTGTGGCTGATCCAGTTCTTGCAGTGCTGATGTTTGCCAACGTCTTTGGCAAAATCGAAAAAACAAAGGCGTCTTCGGCAAACACATCAGATGGTGTCGCCGGCGCCGATGGAGGCAAAAGAGCCAGGGGGCTCCGTCGGATGGTGTCTTCGGCGATAATAGAAGCAGAAGAACCAAGCGGAAAGGTTAGACGGTGTCTTTGGCAAAATTAGAGACGACGACACTCGGCAGACACGTCAGGTGATGTCGCCAGCGTCGATGACGGCAGAAGAGCCAGGCGGATCCGTCAACAGCAACAGAATTTATGCTGGCGATCTCTTCAGGGACGAAGGCGTCTTCGGCGGATGCATCGGGGGATATCGCCGGCGTCAATGGCAAGAATCAAAGGCGGCGGCCTCTGCTGTGGATGTGTCAGACGGAATCGTCGGCGCCAATAGAAGCAAAGGAACCAGGCGGCTCCATCGGACGGCGTCTTCGGCAAGAGGGACGGCATCTTCTTCAGCGGATTTCAGATGGTATCTCCGGCGTCAATAGAAGCAGAGGAACCGGGCGGCTCCATCGGCAAGAATAAAATCGAAAGCTGGCATCTTCAGGGGTTTTCGGGCAGACGAGAGGCGGACGAGATGGCTACAGTTCCGGCGACGAAATCACGCGGCGGTGAAATCACACGGAGGCGTGTTTTGCGGAAGTGGGTATCGTCCAACCTCTATTCGGAAGCGGACATGCGTAGGTTCGCTCCAACCAGCAGCTTCTTCGCAGGCGAACGAGCTTGTTCGTTCCCTGCTCGAAGGCGGACGCCATCTTCTTTTAAGCAGCAAGATGTTCGCGTCAGAGATGTTGATGACGGAGAGGCGGATGCCATCTTCTGTCATTTTCGACTCTTCACCAAGCAGCGGGTGAACGAGAACAGGACAGGGAGAGCAGTTGTGTCACTGGTTCTGACGCGCGCAGGGGCGATGGCTTCCTCCTAGCCAGCAACTTCTTCTAGGTAGAGATAACAATCTTCACTGGTCTCCGACTCTTCACCGAGCAGCAGGAGAACGGGCAGAGGCGGGCGCTATTTTCCAGCCAGCGACATCTTTCCCTCGAGCCGGATGCGACGACAACGAGGAAGTCGTTGACGAGGTGAACGCGCTTCCTTCACAAAACCTGAGACGAAAGCATTTCGGCGTAAGCGTCGGACGGTGTCGTCGACGTCAATGGAGGCAGAAGAGCAGGCGGATGCCATCTTTTCAGTCGGCGATTCCCTCTAGCGTCAAAGATGATGACGAGGCAAGTGTGCCTCCTTCAGTGTATTTGTGACGCTAGATCTGGCGAAGGATGGATCCGCGTTCCGTCCTTTTTTACCTGTGGTGTCGGAGTGGCGTCGGAGACGAACCAGAGAAATTTGCCTCATCGAAAGATCACCACGAAGGGATTTTTCTTAACAACGGGCTAGCCGCGATAGATAGATCCCGGAGGCAACAAAAATTTGATTTTTTTTTACCGGAGCACTCTCTCGGTCAATGATTTTATTTACCTGAGTTATCTAAAGTTACTTTCTCCATCAATAATTTTATTTATTGGAATTGTCTCTCCGTTGAATGATTTTTGTTAATCGGAATTGTCTCTCCGTCAATAATTTTTATTTACCGGAGTTGTCCTTCTCCGTTGATGATTTTATTTACTAGAGTTTTATTCTCCATCAATAGTTTTAATATCGGAGTTTGTCTTCTCCGTTGATAATGTTGAGAGAAGAGGAAGGGAGAAAGAGACCAAGGAGAAAGAGAAAAAAAAGACTTAGCTTCATGCGGGTCGATGTTTTTGTGTCTCCTAAGCCCTCGTAGTTCTTTTCTCCAAATTTAGAAAAGCTGAGTCCCTTTTTTTTTTCATTTCTTTTATTATCGCTTCCACCACTTTCAATTTTTGGAATTGTCAGTCAAAACTTTCCATAAACTTCTCTTGAGCCACGATTTTTATCTTGCGCTTCAAATATCAAGAAATCATGGTAAAATATTAATTTTTGACTCTTCGAATTATAGCCGAATTGAGAAATGACCATAATTAATATTTATTTATTTATCCAGCCACTCGTTGCTTTTTCTTCTTTTGCTCACTCACGTATCCCGGTCAAAATAGGTAACTTTACTAAGAATTCAGCCAAACCAAATTGGGATCTAAATCCAATTTAATCCAATTTTCAATTTGAACCCAAATTCTGATAATAAATTTAGGATATTCCTTCACCCAACATTTCAAGAAATTGAAATCAGTCAAAATTTCATTTTTGACTAAATTCTTCAATTAGCAGAACGACTTATTTTAACTTGATAAAAAAGAATCTTATTTGACTCAAAATTAAACATGATTAGTCTGCTCATATTTAATTTTACAATGTCATTCAATCAAATCGATTTTCATCCAATCAAAGTTAATATTTCAAACCTTGATGATAATTTATTCATGGCAAAAGGTTTAATTCCAATCAAAATTCATTCTCGTGATTCGAAATTGCACATGTCTCGTCTCTACATCGAATCATATAATATTTTATTTTATTATTTTTTTATTTTTTTATTTTTTTTTCCTTCAACAAAAAATAACCTCTTTTCCTTCATGGAAAATTTGTCCACCCTAATAAACGAAGAAAAATATCAGAATCCATTATTTTCCTCAAGTAAATGGGCTGTGAATGAAGGTGTTGAACCATAAATTTTTACTTAAATAATAAAGTCAAAATCAAATTTGACCCAAAAAAATTGAAAGCATGCAAAAAAAAATCAATTAAATCTTATTTATTTTTTTAAAAAAATGATGTACATCTTGTAAGGTATCCAATAGTATCAATATGGGGGTATTTTAGATTACGTATACATATAAAATACGCTAACCAATGTTATTTTTTTTTTTATAAAGTGAATAGTATTTTTTGTCTTATATGTGATATTAGTTATAGTATTTTTTACGTATACGTAATCTAAAATACCTTAATATTGGTACCATTGAATAACTTATAAGGTGTACATCATTTCTAAAAAAAAATAAAAAAAATATTTTTTTATAAAAAAATAGAGCAACCCTGTTTTTCCAACTTAAGCGCCTTAAGAATTTTGTTCCATGGGCGATATCAATAAAAAAGGGGAGGAGCCGAACCAAAGACACAAAGAGAAAAAGAGAGATGGAAAGGGGAGATTGAGAACTTTCCAAACTCTTGACAGCATACAAATAAAGAAGAGGGCAACGGCAATAATAAAAAAGGGAGAGGAGATCCAAGCTCTCTACAACACAAGAATTGAGAAATTGAGAAGATAGAGGAGAAATTGAGTAAGGGAGGTCTCGGCAAAGCATAAAAAAAAGGGAGGAGTGCTTTGTTTGGTTGGTCTCGGCAACAAAAATAGAAAGAGGATGTGGCTCAAAATCAAGGGGAGGAGGGTGCAGCTAAAAGCAAAAATAAGGGAAGAGATGGGATGAAGAGGGTCTCGGCAAAGGGAGGAAACTGGAAGAAATTGAGAGAAGAATTATAGAGGTGTCTCTCGGCAACACAAAAGGGGGGAAGAAATAAAAAAAAAGAGGACTAGAGGAAGAATTTGGGAGAGAGAGAGAGAAAAAAAAAAAAGAAAGGAAGAAAAATATTGTCAGGATTTTACATATCTTGATGAATCATTATCAGGATGTTTATGTCCTAAAATTATGCCAGGATTTTATATATCCTGATGAATCATTGTCAGGACGTTTATGTCCTAAAACTATGCTAGAATTTTACATATCCTGATGAATCATTGTCAGGACGTTTATGTCCTAAAACCATGTCAGGATCTCATATATTTTGATAAAAAAAATTTTGTTAGGATCTACATATCCTTTGTTAGGATCTTTATATCCCTAAAATCTTGCTAGGATCTTTTATCATCTTATTGATACTATTCTGATTTTCTGAATGAGAAGAAAATTTTATTGTCGTCACTCGGAAGCCCCGTCGTAGACACTTACGTACGTATGAAGCTTACTGTCGGAGCCCTCCCCGTCCGCCGAAGCTTCCACTGTAAGAACTTGGGATCCGACCGTTGGATCTCGCTAAAATCACACCTGCATGCTCCTCCCACGCCAGCGAACCTACAACCTAAAGGATCCATCCATCCAAGCACCGGATCGCTGGAATCGAACGAAAATCCGCCGGCGACCTTGTTTCCGCCTAAATTGATGATTCACTGCCGACACTCCACCGGAAAGCGTAAAATTTTGGCCATGCCTCCCCCTCGACATAGGGAAGGCACTGGCGGGGCCGATTGGCCGGAGGTGCAGTGAGCCGGTGGCGGCGACGAGCCCTAATCTTCGAACGCTGCCGCCACAGTCGCGGATAACAAAGAAAACAAATGAACGGTCCAGATCCGTTCAAAGATATCAACGGTTGAGATCTAAAGTAAATCAACGATCGAGATTATATCATCTAATTGGACGGTTGAGATTAAAACAATCTAATAACTTAAATCCAACGGGCGAGATTCACATCGTGAAATCAACAGTCCAGATCTTCATAAAATCAATGCTCTAGATTATTTTGAACAAAATCGGACAGTTGAGATCTAGCCGATTTAATAAATTCAAATCAACGGATCAGATTAAATCAAACTTCGATCGAACGGTGCTGATCTAAACTTTAAATGAACGGCTGATAATGATCTAGACAAATCTAGGTCAATTGGTTGACATTTGATATGATCAAGAAGGCGATCCCTACTATGTCGAGCCTGATCTTTCCAAATATGATAACAGATTTTTGATCTAAGACTTGAATCAAAGCAGATCAGCGAATTTAAATGAACGGTCATGATAAATCTGATCTAAACTCTAGATCGACGACTGAAATTGATCTGAGCATATTTAGGTCAATTGGTTGATGTTTGATATGATCAAGGAATCGATCCCTACTCAATTGAACCTAATCTCTCCAAATATGATATTTTATTTTCGATCTGAATTCTGGATTGAAATATATCTGTGAATTTAAATAAATGATCAAGATGAATTTGATCTAAATATAAAATCAACGACTGATAATGATTTGGACATATCTAGATCAATCGGTTAACGTTTGATATAATCAAGGAGTCGATCCCTACTAATTCGAACTTGATCTTTTCATATATGACATCAAATTTTTGATCCGAATTATGGATTGAATCAGATCTATAAATGAACGATTGAAAATGAAATGAGCATATCTAGGTCAATCGGTTGACATTCAATATGATCAGGGAGTTGATCCCTACTAAATTGAATCTGATCTTTCCAAATATGATGTCATATTTTTTATCCGAGTCCTAGATTAAACAGATCTATGAATTTAGATCAACGACCATGAGAAAATCAAATATTTGATGGCTAAAGATGATGGGCAGTCATTGATATAATCTGGGCATTTACCCCTATAAAATTAAGATCGATCTTCCCAAATACGGTCTTGGATTTAAATTGAAACACGTCTTTCATCTGGTTGAACATGAGTTAATTAACTCACTCAACCTATTTTGATTAAACCTATCATATCATGATATAATATTATTTGGGAGATGCGTACGTCGATATTTGTCATCGAGGCGTAGCTCTTCAATATGATATTGTGTATGTGGTGCTCTTATTCCTCATGATAAATCAAATTCAAATACTCATAAGCTACTGGAGCCGAATACTTTCCAAATCAAATGCTTATAAGCTATCAAGGCTGAGCGCATATCAAATTCAAATGCTCATCAGCTAACAAGGCTGAGCACATATGAAATTCAATGCTCACAAGCCATTAAAGCTGAGCATATCTCAAATCAAATGCTCAAAAGCCATTAAGGCCGAGCATAAATCAAATTCAAATGCTCATAAGCCACTAAGGCTGAACTCGAATCAATTCCAAATGCTCACAAGTCATAAAGACCGAGCAGAAATCAGTTTCAAATGCTCACCAAGGGCCAAACCAAATCAAATATCCAATAAGTCGTTGAGGCCGAATATTTTCTAAATCAAAATATCCAATAAGCTGCTGAGGCCGGATTTTTCATAAAATGAAAATACCCAATAAGCCGCTGAGGCCAGGTATTTTCTAAATTAAAATATCTAATAAGCCGTTAAGGCCAGATATTTTCTCGAATTGAATATCCAATAAACCATCAAGGCCGGATATTTTCTCAATTCAAATACTCATAAGCCGTCGAGGCCGAACATAAATTAAATCAAGTTAAAATACTCACAAGCCATCAAGGCTGAGTACCAAATCAAATCCAAATGCTCACAAGCCATCAAGGCCGAGCACAAATCAAGCTCAAGTGCTCATAAACCATCAAGGCCGAGCACAAATCAAATTCAATACTCATAAGCCATCAAGGCCGAGCAGAAATCAGATGCTCATAAGCCATCAAGGCCGAGCACAAATGCTCACAAGCCATCAAGGCCAAGCGCCAATCAAGTTCAATTGCTCACAAGTCATTAGGGCCGAGCACATGTCAAATCCAAATGCTCATAAACCATCAAGGCTGAGCACATATGAAATCCAATACTCATAAGCCATCGAGGTAGAGTATAAATCAAATATCCAATAAGCCGTCGAGGTCGAATATTTTCCAGAATCAAGTTCAAACGCTCATAAGCCACCAAGGTCGAGCATAAATCAAATTCAAATACTCATAAGCTACTAGAGCCGAATACTTTCCAAATCAAATGCTCATAAGCCATCAAGGCTGAGCGCATATCAAATTCAAATGCTCATCAGCTAACAAGGCTGAGCACATATGAAATTCAATGCTCACAAGCCATTAAAGCTGAGCATATCTTAAATCAAATGCTCAAAAACCATTAAAGCCGAGTATAAATCAAATTCAAATGCTCATAAGCCACTAAAGCTAAACTCGAATCAATTCTAAATGCTCACAAGTCGTCGAGGCGAGCGTAAATCAAGTTCAAATACTCATAAGCCATTAAGGCCGAGTAAATATTAAATCAAAATACTCATAAGTCATCAAGACCGAGTATCTCAAGTTTAAATATTCTCAAGTCATCAAGACTGAGTATCTCAAATTTAAATACTCACAAGCCACCAAAGCCAAGTACTTTTCAAATCGAACATCTATCAACAAGTCATTCTTTAATGAAAATTGCTTCAAATTTTAAGTTGTTCATGAGCCATATATTGGTATGACATTTATAAAATACTTTATCCTTTAATTTGTGGAATGTTATTTATTTATATAGATCTCTTAGTCAAAGGTACCTTAATTTTAAAAATAATTAACAATGAGTAATTGCGCTCATTGAAAGCCAGAACCCATTAAACAAAAAACCTTATTAATTTAAGATGAATTTGAAAAGGTTAAATCATAATTTAAGCATGACCAAAAATGACCCCACAGAAGAGTCTCACACCTTTAATAGCTTACAATCAATATATCATATAATTCTACAATGCCGTCAAAGGCCACCCAAAATTTCAAATATTATACAATACATTACCAATTGATTTTGTTGTAATTGTGTTCTCTCCAAGAGTACACAAAAATATGCTTCTATCTTTACAACATTGCTACCCTATAAATGCACAACCCCTAATGTTACACAGTACATTGCTAAACTCACTTTCTCCTATAAAATTACCAAGAAATGCATCTTGGATAACATTATTCAGGTTCAGAGACTTAAAATAGCAACAATATGACAAAGCAAATCGATCTATGAGACAAAATCATGCAATAAATGCGTCGACCCAAATCGGTGTCCTCGATCCCCAATAGTAGCATAATCATAATCAGCTGCATCTGCTCCAACTGATGCAGCTGCAGCACCATACACACTGTTGCTTTTCACAGTGAGAAGGCTCTGCTGATTGTCAGGTACAGGAAGGCCAACATCACAGTGCTGCAGACCCAAAGTGAGAGACACTCCTCCATTTCCGTAGTTACCTAGTTCAGCCATCTGATAGGCCAAGAACCTGCTACTTCCATCTGGGTGAGCAAGCGCATCTTGTAGAAATGTTGAATCTTGTCTGATTGATCTGGGCTCACTGATTTTCAGATTCATGTAGGAATGTTGAGCGGATACTCCATTCTGAAAAGCAGCAGCAGAGTCAGCCATATCCATGACTGGCATCATATTTGGGCCAGAGTCTTCACTTCTCTGGCTCATGTGGTGTCTTGCAGCTGCTGGATTTTGCGAGTCATGGTCTTCAGAGGATTCATTGTCTTCCTTGAGTTTTGGTGGATTTTCTGAAGATGAGTTGGAGTCAATTTCAGCACCAAACTCTTCTTTGTACATGTCTTCGATCATGGGCTTCCAGAGGCGCACTCGCGCATTTATGAACCAGTTTGAAACCTGAATGAACGGGGAGATCAAATGAGGGAAGAATGCACATAAAGTAAGGAAACTCTTATATTTTGAAAATGCTATGAATATGCTACTGCAGATGTTTTTAATAATGGATGAGAGCATTGAACCAGATCTAGAAATGACTGAATCCAGTCGAGTTAGAATGTAAACCAAATGGATTGGCCTAGTTTTTAATCTTTTTATTATCTTTTATTTGTTCGCTGAGGCTAGTTGAAGTGTTCAACACCATGGCCAAGCATCACCAGTTCATGTTCAGAAAGTTTGACTGCAATATGTCCAAGAACACAATATGAGAACTATCTTAACTACGAACTCCTTGTCATTGACATGGGCAGTTCAGAGGAACATCTGAGTTGAATCAGGAATAACTCATGTTTTCAATCATGCATTAGAAATAAGGAAGCCATGCTTAAGAAGGTAGGCAATCAGCCAATCAGTTAATCAGTGTTTACATTTTACCATTGTCGATTAATCATAATTAATTAAGCATATAGAGTAGAAACCATTCCTTTGAGAAGTATCATGAGGTTCAACGTGGATATGAGCAAGGTTCTAAATTTTGGTCTAGATTGGTACGCACTGTCCACAGAGCTGCGTTTGGAGAGAGAAGAAGGAAGAGAGAAGAGAAGGGAGAAGAGGAGGAGAAGAAGAAGGAGAGAAGAGGAGGATAAGAGCTGAGTCATGCATGATGTCCATGTTTAACTAACATTGTGGCCAAACAAGAAACGTCATATTTAGAAAATTTGGCTTCAATGTGTCCAAGAAGACAGTAAGAGAACTATATAAACTATGAACTCCTTGTCATTGACATCAGTTGTTCAGACGAAGATCCGAGTTGGATCAAGAATAGCTCATATTATCAATCAAGAAACGTCATGCTGAAGAGGGTAGGCAATCAGTTAATCAGAGTTTACCTTTTACCATTGTCGATTCATCATAATTAATTAAGCATATAGAATAGAAACCATTCTTAAGACAGAAGTATCATGAGGTTGAACGTAGATATGAGATGAAAGAGGCAAAGCATGAGCTCATCCTAAGTCAAAGTTTCAATTCACAGTAGAAGAATCTATGACACAGTATAATTTACTAAAGTTACATGAAAATGGATAGTAAAGGGGTCAGAATAGAGATTGTTCAGTTGAAAGGATATTAACTTTGCTTGGCGCATAAGCATTTAGGTATCTATTATTATTACCACTGAAAGGGAGAAGGGAGCTATATTATATAAACACAATGATTCTCCAGCAACAATACCGAAGTAGAAACAAAAATTAATACCTGACTTCTTGTCAAGCCTGTCTGTCTTGCAAGCATTAGCTTTTCTGAGTCCTTTGGATAGCTGCCAAAACATATTGCAAGAATATTGTCAGTATGATGAAGTGTTTAATATACTCGATAAACGGTTTCGGTAAAATTAAGGATAGTTGGAGCCTACGGATGAAGAAAGTGCTCAAACAGCCAGGCGCGAAGAACAGTGACAGATGACTCTGGCAAGCCCCTTTGTGGTCTCCAAGCATGCTGTTGTATCATACCAAATTGCTGGATGTTTCGTTGTTGCCTTAATTGCAGGTCAATGTATCGAAGGCGAGAAAACCCACCAATTTTACTATTGGAGTTGTCTGGCTCTCCCAGAGTTTTCCTGGTGGCTCGAATTTGGTTACTGATCGCATCCCTTAAGCTGCGAAAATGCCGCGAAATAGTTTGAAGGGCAAGCGCAGTGTATGGTTTAGCAGCCCCATAACCAGCAATTGCATCAAAACAAGACACTATTATCTGCATCTGTTGGTAATACTGTTTGTATCTTCTATCAACCTGAACCACAAATGAATACACAAGTTAAATAAACCTGAGTAATGCATTTCTTACTGGAGCAACCTAAAACCACTTGGTGTTTTCCATGGAAAACCCAAAACTCCCAATTTCTACTCGTGTCATGGTCGCAGACGTGGATTCGGTTTCGATTTCTTGTTTCGGGGATTAAATTATTGTTTAAGTTTTGCCCATTTATTTTCTACCCGTTTAGTTTGTAATTAAGGCTATCAAATAGGCTTAATAGCTAGCCGTTATGTTAATTAATGCTAGCATTAGTTAAGGGTGTGTTAGAGGTGCAATCGTTGGAAAATATACATACAAATCGAGCTCTCTATTTCTCTTTGCAACTTCTTTTTTTGCTGTCATACGACGAAAGAATCTATGACAACTGCTCCACCGACACACCGGCAGAAGTGGATTCGAATCTTTGAGCAACATATTGAGCTACATCCCACGCGAGGGATCAGATATTTGCATAAAGACAGACTTTTACCTCTCCTCTAGGTTCTTTTAATTTTGTATTTGGTTCATTTTACAGGATTACATGCATCACAAGTAACAAAACCAAGCGATTTCTACAATATTTTCTACAAACGGCTTTTATGACAAGAGAACCAAGTCATTCAAGTTTCTTCCATTGCTAGAACCACCTAAATCCCAACTTGACCCAACCTATAAATTTTTGTTTTACTTGATTTTTAAGGCCTCGGGGCGCTACCAACTTGACCCAACTTGTCAGCTTTGCTCATTTGTTATGATGACAAAGTGCAACATATTTTTAGTATAGTGGTAAGTAGGTACCCTATGCTTGTATTGTTGTGGAGCAGAGGCTAAATATTAACTTTAATATATTAATAAATATATACAATTATATATATATATTACACTTTAATTATTTTTAATATTTTATTAATTAATTTAATATATAATAATTTAACATGTTAATATTTATTTAATTAAAATATTAGTTAATATATAAAATAATAATTTTATAAACTTAAATAAATATATTTCAGTTAATATTTATAAACTTTATTTAATTAAACTATATTATTAAATTTTTATATTATATTAATATATAATTTTTATAGTTTAAAGGAAACACAATGAAAAATACTTCTTGCACTTCTTTTTGAACTCAAGTGTCAAGTATATTGCATGAACTATACCTTTGTTTATTATTTTTTATTTTGTTGAAGGTTAGTTATTTGTCTCTAAAGGCAATAGATCACTATTTTATTAGGAAGTGTTTGTAACTTGTTCCCTCTGAAAAGCAAGCTCAGTTGATGGAGATTTCTAACACAATTGGAGGCGAAACAAACAAATTACTCATATGTGAAAGTTGATTGGCACTATTCTCACAAAGTCTAAAAGATTAATTTCAAAACTTAAAGAAAAATGGGAAAGGAGAGAGATACCTCATCTCAATCTCCTTTCTCAGCTTGTGTGTTTAAATGTTTCAATACTATGTGGTCTCTTAATTAGAGGTTCCTAACAATTCCAAGTTTGGTTAATGAAGAGTTAGGTGAATCTTGCAGTCAAGTAATACATTAAATTGATATATGAATCTTAAATCCTCTTCATTGAGAGTGTCTTATTTTTGATCCCACATTGGAAATTTAGGTTTGTCAAATTATAATATACTACTTACAAAGGAAAAATAACTTATTTCTTATTTGCTAGATTATCGGAATTTGTACACAAATATCACTTCGACATCAATAATATGGTCACTTCACAAAGTTCTATATCAGATCTTTTTGCTTCATCTTCAAATAAACCTAAGCATCCTATATAAGGCAGCAATCACAATTGAGAAGCCAATGCCATCACTCATCTAATTTATATAAAATATCATGTGTGGGGAACATGATAATGCAACATTATTTTATTTCTACTTTTTAAATTGACTTTTAACTATTTTCTTCTGCAAAAGAAATGGAGAAGCAACTAAGCAAAGATGTTACCTAATGCCCGAGTATGAGGCTATTGGAACCAAGGTTTAAAAAATCGGTCCGAACCAACTATACCAACACAAAGCTATAGTAAAACCGGTATGCTACGGTGAAACTTTATGAACACAGTAGTACAGTAAATCTGGACCCATATCAAGCTGGTACAAACTGAAAATTTCAGTTGGCTAAGACCGAAAATTCAAACCTTGATTGGAAAAAAAATAGAGGGAATAAGCATTCCCTAATGATACGATCATAAGAGTTGGTTGACTATGATATGCAAAATGGAGTTGCTTTTCTGCAACTATATCAGGAAGAAAGCACTGTGAAAAATTAAGACATGAATTGTAGTTGAGAGAGATGGGGCAATTCAAAGCAGCAAAAAGAGTCATGGATTCTAAAAGAGAGGGAAAGAGATGTAGGAATAGAGAGTATGAACTGGAGACTTATCATCCAAACTGAACTTTCCATTTCTTCATAAATGATTTTACAAGACTGCTCTTAAACTGCCATTCCCCTTTATGAATAATTTATACAGAACTCGATTCTAGGCACCACTGGCAAGTGGAGTTGCATAGGAAAGGTATCCTTTATGATAATTACATTCTCCTTTCTTTTGACCTGGATATACTATCCACTAGATTTCTATTTCTTTAGGACACAATATAGGAAAAAAAAATGGAACTTATAGAGCAAAACATACCCAGCTTAGAATTTGTAAGCTGGGTACCCTAGTTTATATTTCACGAACCATAAAGCCACACGGTGGAGGTGCAAATCTCGAGATTTTCATATGCTGAATTATTGACAAAGATAATTAATATTGATAGCAAATTAAATAGACCTTAATTTATTATTGACAAACCTTAAATTAAAATCTCGAGATTCGCAGCTTTATCACATGACTTTAAGATTCGTGAAATTAAGCTTAGGCCATTTTTTCATGTTACCCTGTTTAGAACCTTAAATCAACTATAACCTAGCTATAGCATCTTATTCCAAACATATCATCAAGGACTATGTTAGTGAACTTAAACCTGCAAGTGGCAACTTTTGAGATGTAACACAAATATCTATATTAGAGATGCAGTTAGATATCTAAGAATCAAAAGCTCATAAAAACTGCCATGATAAAACTTTCACTTGTGTTCAGAAACCAATATATTCTTAAAAGAATACAGAACTCTTTACAAACAAAAATAGTCTACATCTGGAGATCACATTCTAAGTGAAGCACACCAACTGAAGTATTTATCCTGCTAAGTATGTTAAGTCAATGATTCTAGAGTATGTTTTTCTAGTAGAGTGTTGAGAAGTATGAGGTGAAAGCAAACTAGGAGTTTTGATCTGAGAGAAATGGGCTCTTGATGGCAAAGAGAAGTTCCATTTAAGTTCACTTCCCAATTCATAGAGAAGTTCCATGCAAGCTAACATCTCCATTTTTAAGGCGGAACATTATGCTACATCTTGTGAAACAAAGTGTAGCCAAATAGAAGCCAATTCCAACGAGTACAGTTACGACATAATGTATCCTGTTCTGTGTTTGATCAGCAATGCTACTAAAGTTGCACTTAAGAATATTGTTAACTGAGATAACATGCCAAAGTTTTTAAAACTAAACAAACTGAATGAATTTAAGAAAAAAACTTGACTAATCATAAAAAATATTATCAATGGATTGTTAAAATTGCAATTACAAACTTGGTACATTAGGAACTGGGGATATGCATTCAGAAAAGTAGAAATTGAGAAAAATATCCAGTCAGATTTACAAGTAAATGATTTCTGAAGTGCAAGAACATTTCAAGTTTCCATTTCAGTTTTTCATCTACCATTTTGGTATTTACAGCTCTATAAATATGGTCATGTTTTGTAGCTTTATAAAGAAACACTAACCCATCTGCATTCACTTGAACAAAAGCTAATTCAAAGTGGAACATATACAAAGTTCTTGTGTTAAGCAAAAGGCAAACCCCCCCCCCCCCCCCCCCCCCCCCCCCCCCCCCCCCCCAATTATGTGTTCTTCAAACTCGGGTTAAGCTGATTACATTTTAAAGGTGTTGGAAGTATCAGTGATATACTGATTTCCATGACAATTATTTTCATTATGTCCCATCTTTTGAGAAGCTAAGGCAAAGAAATCCTTCAAACTGAATTGTGGAATCAAAATAGAGTTTCTTAAGATGATCCTATGTGTGTGCCACAACTCTGGCAAAATGACAAACATTTACCATAATGATAATAGGTAAGTGAAATCTTTGTACCTCATCTAATATCCCCAACAGGTTTGAGACCTTGTTTTGAAGATCCTGCCTTTCGGAAGGTGAGAGCTCACTAGCAGTAGACTCTTGATTTGAAGTTGTCCCTTCAGTCTTTGATGCCCCGCTAGTATCTATTGCACCAGCAGAAGCGTGGAGACTTTGGCTTCTATCTGCCTTTTGCTTCAGAGCCCCCCGCACATTAATAACTTCATCGAGCAATTCTTGAGCTGCCCTCAGATACTTGGAATTTGGAATTGCGCTTGAGAGATTGGAAAGTCCATGAGGGGAGACATTGTCGTGCACACTTCTGTTCCGAAAACTTTCCTCCCTGAACAAGTCAGCATTTACAGAAGTTGACTGATGTGAGCCAATGAAAGAGATAGCAGAGCTCGTAGGTTGGAATTGAATAGAAGGAATTGGCATTTGCGTGCTAAGGCTAAGTGACAATCCTTGATTTTGCATGGTTGAAACATTTGACTGCTGCAAAGGCAATCTTTGCCCATTTAAGATACCCAATTGAGTCCTCAAACTCATCTGAGGATCATCTGAACGAAGAAGATCATCAGAACCATTCATGGAACCGTCAACAGACTGCATAAATGACATTTCATTTCTTCCATCCCTCCAAGCATTATATGGATGATCTCCAAGGCGCGAGCTGACTATATTAGAATTTCCCACACTCATGCCTTGTGAAATTATGGAGGTGGCAACTGGAAGATTCATGTGATTCTGATGGGTCTGATTACTGCTAGCTAATGCTTCTGCATTAGGAGCAGAATTTGAGAAGCTAAGGTACATCATGTTACCAGGAACTGATGATACAGAATATGGAGCACTCTCAGGATCCCTCAGACAAAGATTTGGACTTGTGTCACTTTGGTTGTATGGCATCAGAAAGAAAGGAGACATTTTTCTCTTTCTTTATTGTAAATAGAGTAAAATCTTCAAAAATGACAGGTTGATGGATCATTGGCGTAGGCTACAAAGCAGTAACAACTTTAAACATTGGCATCCAAACATTCACCAACCAAGAAAACTCAAGTCCCTTGTAAGAAAGGGTTTCTTTGGCATCAATCCTGCAAACTGTCAGAACAGATAAACAATTGAAGATATGGAACAAAATCAACCCAAAGGTGAAGCTATTTATGATGATTATAAAGAGTTCTACCAGAGGAGCTCCAACATGAACACTACATCAGACGACACATCAAAGAACGTACAGAGATCAAAGCGAACAAAAAGAAGAGAGAGACAAACACATGGAGCTGAGGGTTTATTTTAATTGAGAAGAGTGACCAAAGCTGGTTCCGATAGGATTCCTTCAATTTCTTCAATCACAAGAAACCAATAGTGACAAACAATTGACCTAACTATGGCTTCATTTATTGCTGCAAGCTTATACAACTTTCATAGGTTGGGCAACAGTTACACAAATCGAGTTTAATTATTAGCCTTTTGAACTAAACGCAATAAATTTATGCCAATCATCAGCAAAAATGGGCAGTAAGAGCAGGAAAAGTTAGAACACAAACAGTTACTTATCTTAATACCCTTAGTAACTGCGAGAGGAATCTGGTCAACATCCCAAGAACTAGCAAATACTCAATTAACCCTAGCCAACCAACCAGAAATCTCAAATATAAACAATCCAACAAACTAAGAAAAGGAAAACAAAAAGAAAGATAAAATCGTCATAAAAGCAGGGAGAAGAGGGCAAGGGAAAATCCATCGAGCCAAGAACATCAGAATCAGTTAATAAAATCGGTAGAAGCAGGGGACGATTTTCAAAGTACAATTATTTTAGAAAAAGAAGAGAATCGTTCTAGTCATCCAAGACAAGGATTAAAAATTAGACAGAGATAGAGACAGAAGGAGACTGGAGGAAGCAGGAGACCTAAATGGTCAGGAGAAGATGTTGAATTGAAGAACCAAGCAATGACACAATCTACATAAATAGTGATGTGTCCCTGTTGAGAGAAAAGGAAGATACGGATAGAGAGATAGAAGAAAGAGGGGAATATTATACAGAGTAAAAAAAAAAACAAAATCTAGTACCTGTGAGATGACAAAGATGGATAGAGAAAGAGAGCGAGCGAGCGGGTGGAAGGAAGAGGGCGAGGGCAGCTGCTGCTGCTGCTGTCTGCGTGCCTCGTGGGGAGCAAGAAAGCAAGAATCCGAAGCCGATCGCCCGAGCAAAATCTTCCCGATTCGGGGACAACCCGATCCCAAGGCCTCAATTCAAAATTCACAAAGCTCCCCCCTTTCTTTCTCCCCCCTCCATTATCTTCATATTTAATACTCTCTCACCTCCTCGGCAACCTCTCCACCACCCAATATTAAATCCTCAACCAGTTTTTAAATCCCTTCTTCTTCTTCTGCTCTTCCTCTCCCTCTCCCTCTCTCGTGTCAGATTACCATCATCAGACCCCAGAATTCCATCTTGCACGTGAGCGTACTTCTCCCTCTCCTTTTGAAGGAATCGATGCTATTAAAATCAAATCTTTTTATCTCTCTCTATCTCTCTTCCTCCTCTCGCTCTCTCTCTCTCTGTTCACTTTATCTGCAAGTCTTCAGAGGTTCCTTCCCAGTTCGTCTTCTCGGGAGTTGGGAGTTTGGTGTTGCGATTGAGGATTGTTAAGGTGTTGTATCTCCTAACCACCAGTTGGTGGACCTAGACGGCTAGACCTCCTCTTAACTCTCTCAAAAACCAATCTTTTCCACCATTTTCAACTCTGAATTATTTTCAATTTTCATCTAAATATCCTGGCTTCCTAAGCGTGGGGAAGATGCTGAAGTCTCACAGTCCACGCCACAAAAAATATATAAAATAAAAGGTGCTTTCCTCTAGCCATCTCCATTAAGCAATCCTGTGCGCGTGTGAATGCCTGATGTAGAATAATGGCGCCACCATTATGTTGATCGGTAAGCTTGCAGGGTTCCCCACCACTGTGAGCTCCTTGTCCTGGTTCTCATTTTTGTTAGGGTAATTAGCCTTGTGTATAACAGAATTCACCCTCCACATTCTTCCATCCCTTCGTCTCAAGGTGCAATCTGTAATCAATGGTGTGCTCTGCTATTAGTGAAGTTAATTTACATTACATGCCTGTTTTGGATCAAGCTAACTGTTTCTGCCTGCCTCATTAATATCTTTTAGTGCTGTGGGTGCAATCCAATCCCCGGCAGCTCAGCAGTACAATTAGGTATCAAATTGGCCACTTGTCATGATTGCTTGAATCTCATCCAAAAACTCCAGGACAAGAAAAATCATTATTTTATGGTTCAATCATAGTCTAACCATGGTGGTCTGTATTAAACTATTAGCATTCTAGAAGAAGATTCCTAGCTAGCTCCAAGGAAATTTCAACGGGAAAACAGAAGAAAAGCTGCAAAGCAAATCCTAATCAGACAACTGCTATCACCTCAGCAGGCAGTAGGGTATTGTATTATTGAATTTCAAGAGGAGGATGACTAGTCCATGCTTTTTCAGTTCAATTGTTTATCAGTGTTATTGTGCTTAAACAAGTTTATATTTTTGACAGAATCTACTGACCAGGCCAAGGAAATCTAGACGCACAAACTATCAATTCATTTTTTTTTTCAGAATCCAATGGATGAATACAAGTATGCTTCCAATTAGCATACATATATAAGACAAATCCTTGCATAGTTGTACTCTACTGCATACGCTATGTTTTCAGTTTAGACTTTTTATAATAATTTAAGACAGAAAAGTTCAAGATTCACAGCAGAGCACATCTCAGAGTTGTCAGCAAGGTTTGTTCTTGACTGGACACTAAGTTCATTACAATTTTTAACTCCATATTTTCCAGTTAATTAAGCTTTCTGAATTATATCCTTGAATTCTTTCCTGCTCAAAGTATATATAAAACTATGCCCGAGGTATATATTGGAAGTAAATCATATCTATTTATCAGCAGGGTTAATTCCTAACCACATCTTCAATTATAGGATTTTTCTTTCCAGTTGCCACTGTTCATGCCTTGGCTATAGTGTGGAATTTTAAGGCTGCAGCCTAAATTGTTTGGAGAATAAATTATCAATCAATGCATGAAATAAAGGCCTCAATTTTCCACAAAGGTTGTCTGCCCTAGAAACACAGTACATGTGGGCAAAACACTAGTTTTTTTTTTTTTGAAGGGTTTGTACCACAATGAGCATTTCACAGAAACTCTTTAAATTAGAGAAAGCTAAAGTAGTTTATGTTACTGGTATATATTACTTACTAATGCATTTATTTTCCAACAAGGTTAGACTTTCCAGCTTCTCTAATCTTGTTAATTCTGCCATACTTGCCACTGATTCATATAAGTTTGGCATGAAGTCAACCCAAAACGGGAAAGCATGCTGTGGTTGACATGAACTGCATTGTATTACTGTAGGTCAAGGCATCCTGAACTGGGAAATGCTTCATTTCAGTGTACTGAAGAACTTACAAACTGTTTGATTTCCACCAAAATGTTAGTCAAAAAATCATATGCAGAAAGGAACAAATGGTTAACCTGATACTTGAGCACTTGAAAACATGGCAGAGTTGAGTAGTACTTGTAGCCCAATCATAGGAAAAAGGGAAAAATAATAATATTACCTTTAATCTAAAGAAAAGTGAATGGAGGACCACAAGGTGAAGCATCAAGATTGGCAGCTACAGTAAGATATGGCTTAAAGAACTGCAATGATCAATATGCATTGGCCTATATATGCAACTGGGTCCTTAAATGATCAAATAGTAGCATTAATGCCATTTAAAATCTTGTTTTTTTTTCTTTGAAGGAACTATTGAGCAAACTCTGAATGCTAGTATGATAAACCAATAGGAGCAATTTGTTGTTCAGTATAGGAACTAGCTAGACTTGTTCAACCATTTATGATTATTTTTTTATTTTGAGTTCAGAAGCTGATTGGTGGCCTTCATTGGAAGCATTAAATTGAAACCTGTAGCTCTATCCATCCAATTGATCTTCACAGGCTTCTGCTATAGGAACAAAGAAGAGTACATAGCACGCAGAAGCACAGTGATGCTGTGGAGCAAAAGTCCTGTGTATAGGTAGGAGTAAGTAAGGTACACTATCTACTATTCAATTCAAATGCTACGACGAAGAAGAACAATCCAAAACAACAAGCGTCGAGTTACCTTCTATCTCATAAATTTTTGGATCATTACGGCTACGAAACTTTTTACCTACACCTCCTCGGAATCTAAAATAACTAGTCATTTAGATAGGATTATCTTTTCGATCATTTTCTCTCTTATTAATATGAGATTATTTGAGAACCTTTTTACCTACCCCACTTGAGCACTCAGTATAATTGTCTTCTATGATATTCTTTTCCACTAAGAGCTCTACGCTCTGTTTAGTAGGAAAGAAAACAAATTGAAAAGTGGAAAGAAATGAAAGTAAAAATAATAATAATAATTAGAATTTTTTTTTGTTATTTAGATAAAAAGAAAGTTAAAAAAATTAATAAACACACTTCATCTTTTTATTTTAACACTGACAATGATGATGAGAGACGATAGTGAAAAAGCAACGACAAGAGGTGAATGACAACGACAATGACAACGACAAAGACGACGATGGCAATAATAGCGATAGTAAAGAAGGTTGCAAGAGAGCAGTGGCGGATCTAGGACCCAAAGGTATGTGGGGGCAAAAAATAATTTAAGGGGGCAAATAGATAAAATGCCTGTGTTGACTAGGGGTAATATATATATTTTCTATCTCTATACCTAATTTGACTATATATAATCAATGATAAAATAAAAATGAGTGGGGGCATTTGCCCACACTTCCTTGAACGTCGCTCCGCCACTACAAGAGAAGCATAAGAGAGAGAGCGAGTATAAAAAAAGAAGAATGAAAATAGACATTAGAAGGACAAATCCAGCTCTGTGCCCAAGAAAGCAAATATGGTATTTTTCCTCTTACTTTCCTTCCATTTTTCCTCTCTTATTTTCCATCCGTTCCACTAAATATGATTTTATAGCTCTCATTTCAACTTTTCTTTTATTCTCTCCTACTTTCTTTCCTACTAAACCTGCTAGAGCCTCTTATCGCGGTCTTCTTGGCCTATAGCTAAATTCTCATGGATTCAAATTATTTTTTATATAGGTAAGTAAATAATGAAGATAAGGTGACCCAAAACTTTGTTATTTGTAGGGTGTTTTCTTGGATGGAAAACTGGAAGGAAAAAATGAAAAGTATAATGAATCTAGACGCAAAATACTACTAGATTCAATGTACTTTCTATTCTTTCCTTTCAATTTTCTATTCAAGGAAACACAGCCAACTTTCGATCTATGGCATATACATTAGATAACATGAAGCATACCCTACATAACCATTTTCTAATGATGTGCTTCCTTGGACTTCTCATGTCATGAATTAAACTCGTGGCCATTCATTTGCTCAAGCAAGTACTAAAGATTAAATACATACAAGCGCCAAGCAGTTGATCACAGCTCAGCTTAATAAATGTTGAAATTTATTGACTAACAAATCTTATTATCTAACCTGAGTCCTTATTTAAGGGCAATTGAATTTAAATCATTTTCGAGCTTTTTTTTTCTAATGAAAAGCTTATCAAATTTAGCTCATCAACAAATAAGCTGATTAAGAAAACAGACAAACTTAGCTCATAAACAAATTAGTTGACTATGTCAATCATAAATTTAACATTTAAAACCTTATTTATGAGCTGATTAATACGTCTAACAACTAAAATACTTATATAAACCTCTATTATAAGAGTTTACTTGACTAATAATTTGAGTTTATAAATAAGGAGGGAAAGGAAAAAAAGATAGAAATTTTATTGTTTCTTTGGGAAGAAAGAAAAGTAAAAGGATGAAAAATTAGATAATTTTTCTCCCAAAATAACTTCCCGAAAAACGGGAATAATAAAAAAAAAAATGCCGGCTCATGTTAGTGCTCCCCCGATGCCCTCCTCCTCCCGTCGACGCTCCCTCGACACCATATGCCCCCGCCCCTCCTTCGCTTGCCCGCTCACGTCGGCACTCTCTCGACACTAGACACCCCTCACCTCACCCCATCTCCACCTCTGCCTCCCGCCTTCCCTGTTGAGCTCGCCTCTCTGCGTCCGCCTCTACCTCCTGCCTTCCTTGCCAAGCTCAGCTCCCACCTTCCTTGTCGAGTTCACCTTCTGGATCCCCTGCAAAGCTTGGCTACTCCCTTTGCCTCCTGCCTTCTCTGTCGAGCTCGCCTGCGTGGACCTACCACCTATAGCCGATCTCGTGTTGACCTTCCACCTCCCGCTACCTCATCGAGCTCGCACCCCTGCTTTGCTACCCACCAACCTTGCTTTCCTTTTGATGTCGCTTGCCATGCTTCCCTCTCGGCACCGCCGCCACCTGTTTTCTCCTTTCCAGATATCAGTGTAAAGCATGCAATTTTTGTTTCTTTTCTCTCCGCTTTTCTTTCGTTTTTCTCCCCCTCCAATAAATACAGTGTAAAAGATGGGTGCGTCATGCTGAGCTGAGATAGCCGTTTTAGAGTCAGCTGCTGCTCCTGGAAAAGCTGTTGCGCGTCTGCCGCGGACATCAGAAGCGATGCCGAACGAGGACGGCGCCTTTTAAAATATTCGACGTGGTCGGCCGGGCGGAGTTGTGTGATTGAGTGAATGAACATAGCGCACGTGTCTACTCAGTATTGGTGGGTGGGTGGAAAGGCAAAGGACGGCACAAAACAACAAGAGAGGCTTTTGTGAAGCCTGCCTCGCCCTTTCCATCCGATTCCCACTGCATTATTAACGTTGTCTTTTTTTTTCTCACACTCTTTTGTCCTTATTAATTCCCTGAATCCACTGGCCCACCTCCCGCCTAGTAACTAATTTTTTTTAGAAAATTTTTAACTCCTCCTTGCAAAAGTGCAAATAAAAAAAATTATGGTTCTCAAACTCAAACTCAAATTTTGAATTTAGTTATTAATTCAAAATCATATTTAGAATTGAAACTAAAACTAGAACTAAAACCGATATGGTTAACATGTTTATGCATTGTAACATGTAGTTATTATTTTAGAAGTTCTTTCAATAAGTGTATTCACATACCTTTACAACTATTCACATGGCTTGAAGGGTGAGGACACATTCTAAGCTAGAGGCGATTGGTAACTCTAGATGGAATCAAAAGCTATTAGATTGCATGTTTGTACTAGATCAAAGTTCAATTTTGTGTTTTGGAGGATGAGGTTGGTCTTGGATCATGAGTTAAGTTGATTGCGCATTTATTTTTCTTCACTTTCATCATAGGCATCTATATAATACTATTGCTTGCCTTAGTGTCACTTGAACTTAGTTTGTTTGGTTGGCAAGTGTCCATGTCTAGATGAGTTAGGTTGGTTTTGCTTAATAGGCATGTTGCATGGAATATGTGTAACCACCTTAAACATGGTTTTAGGATGGCCATAAAGGAAGACCAAAGCTTCCTATAAAAGACTTTGATTGCTAAGAGTTGACAAAAGAAAGTGTCATGCCTAGTAAATAAGATGAGCAACAGGGCTAAGCAAGTTGATCCCCTCATGCTTTTTATACCCTTCTAGGGCATTCCTTCAACAAGCAAGAAATGGCAAAGCACATGATCTCAATCCTCTTATTTAAGACTCCTCACCGACTCTCATAGTGCGAAAGCACATAATATCATAATAGAGGTTCAATGCTAGGTCCCCACTGAGTCATGGATGAGCATAGTCCTCACAAGAAGTTTTTTTAAAAAGATCAACCACAATGTCATGGTTAGTGACATGAGGGGCACCGTACGATTTTATATAATTAAAAAGTAAAAGCATAATAAATCCTATTCGAATTTTTATATCCTTGCTCCCTCAAAAAGTTCGAGTGGATAGTTGAGACTAACTAAACCATAGAAAAGGGCATAGTTGGAGAAGCCATAGCTAAGTAGCTCCAAGATAAGCTTGAGGTACAAAGTAGTAAGCTTAGATGCTTTAGGAAAAGGCATATTAACCATGTAAGAGTTGACCTTTCCCTCCAAAGGCAAGAAGCTAATGGCCGAGGCTTGTATACCAATGGCCACCTAGGACAACATGAAGCAACAATCCCACTAGTTGGAGGCCAATTCCATCATAGATGTTGAGAACCAAGATTAATACCATGAATCCCTAAGATTCTATACAAGTATTGAGTAGGGACAACAATATTGAACGCCTTCGAGATGTAAATCAAGCATATAAGATAATTTTTTTTTTTTAAAAAAAAGAAAGAAGCAAATAAGATCTCAAACTTCACTTGAGCTCTAGAAGTGTTGGTTATTATGTCCATGGAGTAAGACTCCTTTGCTTGTGAGCAGCTATGCTATATTATAGTGAAGGATGAAATGAACAATAATCTCATGTTTATAGATTGTTTTTCATTATACTTATCCAAGGAGCATGAAGTAGAGCTAGGAGGCAAAGGCTAGGAAAGCAATAATTGTTGAGGCCATTGTTGCTATTAGCAAGTATAGGGTCAAGGCCCTAGTTATGATTGCCTCTATTGCTATTGGTTTTGAGGAAAGGATCATGAGGAGTAGGCCAAGGATGATATTGCTTAAATCAAGATATAGGAAGCCTAAGAGCCTGTTTGGCTTTACTTTTAAGTAAAAAAGTAGAGAAAAAAAAGTTTGATAATGAAAAGCAACAACATAAAAAAAAAGAAAGAAAAAATATAAGTTAAAAAGTTATAATTTAATATTTTTGTTATTTCTATTTTTTTCAAAAAAATAATCTACCATAATGAGCTTATAAATAAAATATTATTTATTTATAATATTATACCAAAATGAATTTATAAATTTTAAATATATTCTTTTAAATATTATATATTAGCTTATAAATAAAATACTATTTATTTATAATATTATACCAAAATGAGTTTATAAATTTTAAATATATTCTTTTAAATATTATATATTATTCTAAATCAGCTGTCGTTAGCAATAAGTGGCTATGTAAAAATAAAGAAAAAAAAACAAGTATAGTATTATTTCAAAATTTTAATATACATAAATAAACATATTCTTTTAAATATTATAAGTACAGTATATATATATATATATATATATATATATATATATATATATATATATATATATATATATATATATATATATATATATATATATATATATATATATATATATATTCTTTTAAATTAGGACAATAGGTAACAATAATTACAAAGTCATTTGCTAAACAATTTAAAAATTTTAACATAGACAATGCGTAACAATGAGACCAAATGGGTCTCAATCATTATAATCATCAACAAAGCCTTAGTTCTTAGGTGCCAGGCACAGGGAGTACCGGGCCAGAGCTGGGCTGGATGGTGGGCTAAGCCCAAACAAAGGTAGTGAAAGTGGAACCCAAAAACCCAGGTCAACGCCCGAATTTGGGTCAATGCCCAAATTCGGACGCGTATGCGACGATGGCAACGAGGCTTTCGGCTTCGACAGGGACGCAGACAGCTGCGGTGGTAAGATCCAGCGAACGGGATCTTCGGCGAAGGAATCGGCAAGGCGAGACTGCGGGCACGCGGCTTTTGTCCGCGTCGACGTCATCCTCACCGAGAGGATCGGACGCGGCCGGCTCCAGTGGAGTGAAATCGAACGAGAGAAGCGGAGTGCCGACAGGAGTTCTCGGCGCGCGAGAAGCGGGCGGCTGATGAGTGTTATTTTTATAGGATTTAGAGTCTCATTTATACCATCATTTTAGGCTTAAGTTCTATTTTATGCCAAAAATTTGTTATCTATTTCCGTAAAGTATGGAATTTTTACTATTTTTCGTTTATTTATGAAATGCAGGTCATTTTCCTAAATTTTTGTGAAGATATTGAAGATTTAAAGTTATGGAAAGATTCGTGATAGTTTAGCGAGGTCACAGGTCAAATTTCATATGTTTTGGGGTTTTTCAAAGTGATCACGGCCTGCCCGTGTTTTCCATCATGGCTGTGATCACCTCGCCGTCCCATTTCAGCTTCTGCATAGCCATCATGGCCCTGAAGATCCACTTTCCAGATTGATGAACTCATCATGGCCTGGCCGTGACGACCATCACACCCGTGACAACTTCCGCTAGTGTCGACCTTTCGACGGTTTTTTCACTCGATTTGGATGATTCTGAAGTCGGAATTTGCTGAAATTTGAGGGGAAACTTCCTAACTGCTTAAGGAAGGGATTGAGCCATAAAAATACATTTTTTGGGTGGTTATAGGGGTCAAACTTTGGAGAGACGCGACCTAGGGCGAAAAGTGGCAATTTTGCTTGTTCTAAGGCTTGTTTGAACGGATTTCTTCGGGCTATCGAGAGAAGACTGAAGATTTATCGTCTTCTACCTAAGATATGTAATTTCCCCTCCTTTTGAATATATTTTCTTGGGTTTTAGTTGATAAACGATGTATTTCTTAGCGTAAAACCCTAGTTCGGGACTTTGGGCGTAGCCCGTTGGACAAATTTTCACATATAAACATCTTTTATGAATCTCAGTGATACCTTTTAGTAAATTGACTTATTTAAATGTGGTGTGCTTATTGCATATTTATGTTTTGGCCAAGCATTGATATGTGTTAAGTGTTACGAGAAGAGCTGAGAGGTGAATCGTAATGCTCGACTGCCCATTTGAACTTGTGGCTTGAATTACGAGAGTCGTTCAAAGTCATTCGAGGACTTACGATTATCATAGAGCCCATTGGGTGTTTCTTAAGTTAGTTTTGCTACGAGAGTAAGAAATTAGCTTAAGTAGGCACCAGATTATGCAGAAGGTAATCCGTACAATAGGATTGATCGCCTTAATACTATATTTACTTGGATGGATGAATTATGCAGAGGAAAGAAAAAAAGAAAGGAAAGGAAAAATAGATGGATGGAATATGCTATAAGTTTTCCTTCGTTGTGTTTTCTTGGACGGAAAAATAGTATGAAAGATTAATATATACACCCCTAATTTTTATTTTTTCACTAATATTACATAAATACTATTAATATCATAGAATTATTTAATATTATTTCATACTATTAAATACCATAAAATTACTAAATATTATTTAATACTATTAAAAACTATAAAAATTACTAAATATTATTTAATCCTATTAAAAACTATGTAAATTACTAAATAGGAAGAGGTTTTAGGGTAACACTGTTAGATGAAGCGACGCGATTTGTTTTTCCGTTCGATTTGGGCGGCTTGTCAAATGGTGGAAAATGAGGAAGTTTTCCATCGTCTTTTCCTTTCATCATTTTCCATCCGTCCAAGTAAACGACGAAAAAGTTATTTTTCCATCCGTCCCTCCCAGTTTTCCATCAAGTAAACAAGGCCTAAGTGATTTACCGTCAGATTATGCTTCGAGAGAAGGTAGTCTGTTTTCTATTTCCTAAATTATGATTCAATATTTACATTATTCATTCAATGTGGTAAAACCTGTGGTCCCGAATCTTTGTAAAACTGCAATTTTCCCTACTAGTCGTTGATTTCTTGAGTCGATACTTCTAGCTTAGTTTAAAATTTGCAATTCTTACTTTGGATTATCTAGCTATCAATGACACTAGAAATAGATACTTGACACCTCGTTCTCTTGGGACGATATTTTACTACTGCGATAGAAACCGTGCACTTGCGGGGCTTATCAGCGGCGGACACCCAAATTAGGGATGAAGGCAGCGGCTCTCCTCATTAAAAGGTGGACGGAACGAAGGAGAGAACATCAAGCGATCCTCAACCAATCGACCGGGACAGAGAGCTCAAGGGAGCGATCGACGAGTGATTCTGGTGAGTAAGCTTTGAGAGATTATAACCGTTGACCCACTGGTCAATGACAAGGGAGGGGAAGAGGGTGTCGTTTGACGGGGGTCGGCGGCGAGATTGGAGAGGTTTTTGTAAGCTTCTACCGGGTAAATACAAGCTTTTCCTCTTCGGACCATTCTTCCCCTGTTTTTGAGTTTTCCGATGTCGTTCTACGTTGTCTCCAGCAGCGATGATGGTTCCCAGGTCGGCAACAGTGAGGCAGAGGGGCGAGGCTGCATCTTCTTCCTGCCTTTCTGGTTCCCCTTCTCCGGTAACGTCTCGAGCGTAGGCGGCGCTCGATAAAGGAAAACGAAAGAAGTTAGCTTTCATTCGATACGCAAAGATGACGCTGACATGGCAGCATGCGTCCGAGTCAGCAAAGGACAAGTCAGCGCGGCAATCCAGTCAACGCCGAATTCGTTTGGTGAGATTTTGAGCGGCTAACGTCATGCTGATGTCAGCAAGGGCAGATTTCGATTTCGGCAGCGGTGCGCGCGTGAGGCGTTAATGGGCATAATTTTGTTGATCGGTCAAAATTAGGGTTTGACCAGAGTTATTTTCTAAATTAGGGTTTTGGTTCTTTTCGGTTTTCTGATTTGGGGAGAAATTTTGGACGATGATTAGGGTTTCCAATTTGGGGGTGATTTCATGCCAGGGAAACCTAGAGTTTCACACTGATCTAAAGGTCTGTTGGAGAACCTTATGGCCGGGGTGTGACAGTTGGTATCAGAGCCAGACTGTGGGCCCATACCCACAGGTCAAAGGACGCGTTGGCGGGTTAACGTGGTGCAGTTAACATGGCTGCTTCACCTACGAAGGTGATGGTTGGCCGGAAATTCCAGAAGATTGCACATACTGCCAGAGGATCATCAGAGGACGTTTGGCCCAGACAGGACAAAGGTGGTAAAGCCAAGGAGATGGCTAAACCAAACGACATGGTGAACCAGGGAGATCGCATAGCACAGATCGAGAAGGTGCTCGATCTAACTGGTGAGGGGGACAACGCGGTGATTCCCTAAGTTGAGCATCTTCAAAGGACAGTGGAGCAACAACGGTTGCAAATCGAGGTCCTACAGTCGATCTTAGAGGGTTTGATCGACTTGCCAGAGAAGATGACAAGGATGCAAGAGGAGATGCAGGCTGAGATCGTCGTACTGTGTTTGGCCCTAACGCAAGTATCATGATCGACAACGACGATGGAGCAAGAGGCTCCCAAGCCGAAGGTGCATATCCCTGAGCCAGTGACGTTCGGGGGGCCCGATCGTCTAGGGAAGTGGAGAACTTCATCTGGGGCATGGAACAACTGTTCTCTACGAGCCATGCTTTAGAGAAATAACAGGTGCAGGTGTGCATCGCATATCTTACAACCAACGCGAAACTTTGGTGGCAGACCAAAGTTAGCTCGACGTCGGGGGCTTTTAATTGGCCATGGGAGACCTTCCGTGAGGAACTGCGGTGGCAGCTTCTTCCCAAAAATTTGGCGAACCAGGCTCGTGGCAAAGTGGATCGGCTGAGGCATATAGGGTCGATTCAAGAGTACGTCAGAGCGTTCTCTGCACTGATGTTGGAGCTACCAAACATGGCAGAGGTAGACAAAAGGTATTATTTCCTTCAAAATTTTTAACCATGGGCAGAGACGGAGGTCCAACGACACTCACCACCAGACTGGAGGGTGGCTGCGGTGGTGGCTGAGTCCTTGGTGGATAATCAGAATTACAGATCAGCACCACCAAGGAAATCTAGATCACCACCGAAGCACGGCTCCCCGTCGAGAGCTAGAGTTCCAGAGAGGGGTAAACCCTTTCCCCAGTAGGACAGAGGTTCACTGGGACGACGAGAGCCACATCGTTTTGCGGGAAGGACACATGCAGAGCCAAAGCCATAAGGTTATTTCTTGTGCAGCGGTCCTCACTGGGTGAAGGATTGCCCCACTAGACAAAATATTATGGTCATCGTGGCACAGGAACCAGCAGAGGAGGCTGTAGAGATCATTGAAGAGCCAAGGCTCGGGGCGATCCAAGTAGCTCCAAACACTGCCACGGGGGTGTAGTAGTGTCAGATCGGATACATCAGGGCGATGGTTGCGAAAGATCCGCCCGCAACAGACATTGATGGCAATGTCCAAATTAGGCGAGGGAGAATTGTCAGGCCCAGGGAGTATCGGGCCAGAGCTGGGTTGGACGGTGGGCCAAGCCCAAAGAAAGGAAGTGAAAGTGGAACCCTAAAACCCATGTCAACGTCCAAATTTGGGTCAACGCCCAAATCCGGACGCGTGCATGACGATGGCAACGTCCGAATTTGGGTCAACGCCCAAATCCGGACGCGTGCATGACGATGGCAACGAGGCTTTCGACTTCGACAGGGACGCGGACAGCTGCGGCGGTAAGATCCAGCGAACGGGATCTTCGACGAAGGAATCGGCAAGGCGAGACTGCGGCACGTGGCTTTTGTCTGCGTCGACGTCATCTTCTCCGAGAGGATCAGACGGGGCCGGCTCCAGCGGAGTGAAATCGAACGAGAGAAGCGGAGCGTCAATAGGAGTTCTCAGCGCGTGAGAAGCGGCGGCGGACGCCCAAATTAGAGATGAAGGCAGCGGCTTTCCTCGTTAAAAGGCGGACGGAACGAAGGAGAGAGCATCAAGCGATCCTCAACCAATCGACCGAGATAGAGAGCTTAGGGGAGCGATCGGCGAGTGATTCTAGTGAGTAAGCTTTGAGAGATTGTAACCGTCGACCGGTGGGTCGACGGCGAGGGAGGGGAAGATGGTGTCGTTTGATGGGGGTCGACGGCAAGATTGGAGAGGTTTTTGTAAGCTTCTCCCGAGTAAATACAAGCTTTTCCTCTTCGAGGCATTCTTCCCTTGTTTTCGAGTTTTCCAGTGTCTTTCTACGTCGTCTCTGACGGCGATGATGGTTCCCAGGTCGGCAACGACGAGGTAGAGGGGCGAGGTGGCATCTTCTTCCTGCCCTTCCAGTTCCCCTTCTCCGGTAATGTCTCGATTGCCGGCGGCGCTCGACAAAGGGAAACAGAAGCGGCGAGCTTTCGTTCGATACGCGAAGACAACGCTGACGTGGCAGCATGTGTCCGAGTCAGCAAAGGAGAAGTCAGCGCGGCAATCTGGTCAATGCCGAATTCGTTCGGCGGGATTTTGAGCGGCAGACGTCAGCAAGGGTGGATTTCGATTTCAGCGGCGGCGCGCGTGTGAGGCGTTGATGGGCGTAATTTTGTTGACCGATCAAAATTAGGGTTTGACTAGAGGTATTTTCTAAATTAGGGTTTTGGTTCGTTCTGATTTTCTGATTTGGGAAGAAATTTTGGACGACGATTAGAGTTTCCAAGTTGGGGGTGATTTCACGCCCGGAAAACCTAGGGTTTCACGCCGGCCTAAACGTCTGTCAGAGAACCTTAAGGCTAGTGCGTGACATTAGGTAATAGTTCAAGAATGTTATGAGACATATTATGAAGCACAAAGTAGCAATTTAAATTTTACAATATAATTTCATTGATAAAGATATTTTGTTATGACATTTTAGTGAATATCAAATCTATATTAAAGTACACAAAAAATCTTAAATAAATTATATTATATATGTTTATGGAATTCTAGAATCCATTTTAAAATTTTTATAGTGTTACTTTATGCCACTATGGTGATTTGGTAAATCATCTTTAAAATTTTGAATTAATTCAAAATTGTAGAAGATATGAAAAGGGGGAATCAAACACAAACAAACTAGCCTCAGCTTCTAAAGTGAGTTTAAGGCATTAGGAGCTAGAGACATCAAGGACTAGAGAGCCCAATAAACCAAGAACCTAAGACATCAAGGACTAGATGGCTCAAGATGGTAGGATCCTAAGATATAAAGAACCATATGACTTGAGATGTCAAGGCCTAATGAACTTAAGATGCTTAGAGCCCAAGGTACTAAAGAAGCAAAGAGTTCAAGGCACATGATCATCTAGAATAAAAGACACAAAAAAATTTGAGCCTATAATGCCCAAGAGATAATGCTTGGACTCCTAGAATATTTTCAAGCCCAAACACTCTCAAGGATAGGCCTCTTGAGATAGTAATGTCACATGTCACTATTTCCTAAGGTCCATTGTACTCTATTTTTGCATCATATATGAATCCATCACTTGCAGCACATAACATGATATTTTTCATCTCTAGTAAGTATATATATTCTCCTTTATTTAGGTATTTTGTTGGGTCATTTTTGGTCAAGATTAATATATTTTGATTTTTAAATTCACCTTATAAAGCCAGAAATTGTTGGGTCATTTTTTTTGTCATGATTAATATGTTTTGACTGTTTCAAAATTCACCTTATAAAAATAAGGTTTTTTATTTAAATGGGTTCTGGCTTCCAATGAACACAAGCATTCATTGTTAATTACCCCTGAAAATCATAGTACATTTGATTGAAAGATCTATATTATGAAATAAAATAATAATAATAAAAAAAAAGACTAAGCAATATGATTCATTAAACATTAAAACAGAAATATATGATGATTTCAGAAAGAAAAATGACAAAAGAGAAAAAGTCTTCGTCAACTTAGATAATTTGTATCTGCCAAATACCCGGTCTTGCAAAGGCTTATTGGATACTTTGGATTTAGAAGGGATCTGATCTCAATAATTCATCGAATGTTCAATTTGAGAAATACCCGGCCTCAATGGCTTGTTGGGTAAAGATATTCGGCCATGACGGCTTATTGGATATTCAACTTGAAAGATACCCGGCCTCAACGACATGTTGGGTAAAGCTATCCGGCCTTGACGGCTTATTGGATATTCAACTTGAGAAAAATACTCAGCTTCAACGGCTTATTGGGTAAAGATATCTGGCCTTGACCACTTATTGGATACTCAACTTGAGAAAATACCTGGCTTCAATGGCTTGTTAGGTAAAAATATTTGGCCTTGACGACTTGTTGGATATTTAGAAAAAATACCTGGTCTCAATGGCTTGCTAAGTAAAGATATTCGGCCATAACAGCTTGTTGGATATTCAATTTGAAAGATACTCAGCCTCAACAGCTTGCTGGGTAAAGATATCCAGCCTTAACGGCTTGTTAGATATTCAGTTTGAAAGATATTCGGCCTCAACGGCTTGTTGGGTAAAGCTATCCGGCTTTGATGGCTTGTTTGGATATTTCCGTCTTAACAAACACATCATATTGAGAAGTTACGCCCCGACGGTAAACGTCGACATACGCACCTTCCAAACAATACTTTATTATGAAAATTAAGATTTTTAGAAATTCTTTATCTGGCCTCGATGACTTATTAGATATTTAATTTGAGAAAATAATGTCCGGCTTTGATGGCTTGTTGGATATTTCAATTGGCTCAGATTATCCTGAGAAAATCAAATATTTGATATTTGATTTTCTCATGTCTATGGATTTAAATTCATAGATCTGCCTCAATCTAGCATTCCGATCAAAAATTCGATATCATATTCGGAAAGATCAGGTTCGTGTGGGGTCATTTTCGTTACATTGGGAATGTATTATGACCGTTTCAAATCCACCTTAAATTAATAAGGCTTTTTGTTTAATGGGTTCTGACTTCCAATGAGCGCAAGCGCTCATTGTTAATTACCCCTAAAATTAGGGAACCTTTGATTAAGAGATCTATAATACGCAACAAGGTAAGAGAGACATAGTCAACCGATATCATTCATCAATTTGATTTGACGTGAATACATAATTTGGCATGATAAGAAAAGAGCTTTCATCAACATGGACGGTTTGTGTTCATCAAACTTTGGTCTTGTGGTGACATATTGGGTGATACCCGGCCTAGGTAGTACAACGTTATATTGAGGAGCTGCGCCCCGATGGTAAACATCGACGTACGCACCTCCCAAACAATATTCCATTGTAATGCATTAAGGCATGTTGGATATTAGACTGAAAAGATCACCCTGCCTTGACGACGCGTTGAATGGTTGAATTTGAAGGGGATTACTTGACCTCACGGCGTATTGAGTAACTTGGATTTGAGAATTATCCGACCTTGGCGGACTATTGGATGGTTGAATTTAAAAGGGATTTCTTGACCTCACGGCATATTGAGTAACTTGGATTTGAGAATTATCCGGCCTTACGGCGTGTTGGATAATTAGATGTGGGAATTTATCCGGCCTCACGGCGTGATGGATAATCTGATTTGGAATTCATCCGGCCTCACGGCGTGATGGGTAATTTGATTTGGAGATTTATCCGGCCTCGCGGCGTGATGGGTAATTTGATTTGGAGATTTATCCGGCCTTGCGGCGTGATGGATGATCTGATTTGGAATTTATCCGGCCTCGCGGCGTGATGGATGATCTGATTTGGAATTTATCCGGCCTCGCGGCGTGATGGATAATTTGATTTGGGAATTTATCCGGCCTTGCGGCGTGGTGGATAATTTGATTGGGAATTTATCCGACCTTACGGCGTAGTGGATAATTTGATTTGGAATTTATCCGGCCTTACGGCGTAGTGGATAATTTGATTTGGAAATTTATTCGGCCTTGCGGCGTGGTGGATAATTTGATTTGGAATTTATCTGGCCTTACGGCGTAGTGGATAATTTGATTTGGAATTTATCCGGCCTTACGGCGAAGTGGATAATTTGATTTGGAAATTTATCCGGCCTTACGGTGTGGTTGATAATTTGATTTGGAATTTTATCCGGCCTTACGGCGTAGCGGATAATTTGATTTGGAATTTATCCGGCCTTACGGCGTAGTGGATAATTTGATTCGGAATTTACCCGGCCTCACGGCATAGTTGGGCGTGATATGAGCTAAGTTCGAATCGTTTGATCGACCAATCATGGTGGCGCTGTTTGGTCCGGATGCGGATTTTCGTCGTTCTACGGCTGGAGGTTCTTTCAAAAGTCGAATCGAAATACCCCCTTTTGAGCATACTGACATATCGGGATCATCTTCCAACGGGCGAAACCTAGCCACGTTGCGTAAGCCTTCCTTCTTGCGGCGCCGCGGCCCTTGATCGGATAGCAAGGTTCTTTATTCCCGACCGCTCGCCTTTTCTGTTTCTCGAACGATCCTTTTTGCTGGGCGGCGGCGAGCGGGGAGTTCGGCGAGTAATTAGGCGAAATCCTGGCAACTCGCGGCGCATCCGTCGGGCCGACCTTGCTAGTGTCGCCCATCCTCAGCGAGCTAGACCGAGGTTCGTTCATAGTTGAGATGAATCAAACGCTGCTCGGGAGCAGGTCTGGCGATGCTCGCCCATTATAGGGGTCCTCTTGCGGGCGGCGACAAGGTCGATTCGGGAGTATCAGGTACGCCTTGAAGCTCGGGGCTCGGTTCGGCTTCGACGATGCTAGCTCGTTGTTAGTTGGAATAAACCTTCTGTTCGTTTTCGTTTTTTGCTTCTTCGTTCCGAACAACTTTCTCCTTTGCCGTGGGTTTTTTGCTTTCTATAGATGAAGTTCGGTATACATCTTTTGAGATTTCGCACTTTTCCTTCTACCGCGATGTTGCATTCGTTTTCATGATTTTATTTCTCTGATTCCACTCCTCTCTTCAGCAAAGCCACGGCAAGTCATTACTATTTTCGCTGAAGATATTCTTCGTTTCAGGGAAGCGATGAGTTGATTTGAAGACAAAAAGATTTCGATATGCATTTCATCTTTGATTTCTCATTCGGATCGCCTCTTCGCTGCAGACTGACTTCTCAACCTTAGTTTAAATGAGAAGGTGCTGAGCTTGATTTGGCGCTTAGAGATTGAAGCCGCGCAAGACTTGCACAGGTATTCATATCCCCTCCATATGCGTTCTCTAGTTTGTAGATCCTTACATGTTTTGTTCATCTCCTTTTCCACATGATTTTATCGCTTGATTTCTGCTCTTCTGTTTTCCCTTGTTTTGATTCGAGTGATTTATTTATCCCCCCTTTCTATCCCTCCTTGACTTCTAGGTAATCCTGCTCACATTTATCTCCCTTTTTGACTTTCCTTATCGTAAGTACTCTTCTCGCCATTTTCTTATTTCTGTGAGTCTTTGCTGTTGTTATGAAGATCTTCCTCCCCATTCTCAATCCCCCTCTTCTTCTTTCCTTTTTTCTCTTTTCTCTCTTTTTTTTATGTAGCGTACGCACACTCCTCACATCACATCTTTTCCTTCTCTTCTTACCGTGGTGTCATGACATCCAACATGGTTCAAGCTAGAAAAACAAAATCAGAGAGCAATGGCACATACGTATCCTTTGAGATGCCAGGTCGCTTAATGCGACCATGAGGCCTAGAAAACCCAGACGATCAAAGGAAAAGAGAGTGGTGTGTGCGATTTCGTGCTGCCAGGTCGCTTAATGCGACCATGAAGCCTACAAGAAAACGATGGCTGAGAAAGAGTATGTATCCTCCCTTTACCTTCTTCTACTTCCTGCTTTTCTCCCACGACCTGTTCTTGCCTCTTCTCCTTCTCAGCACCCCTTTATATATGCCTTTGAGCCCATAGAGTGACTATTTTTTAGCAACCAGCTTTCCCTCCCTTTTTACTTCTTTTATCGAATGGTTTTCTTTTTTAATTGTTATGAGGGTTTTCCATCCCTCTTCCCAAGCATTCCTTCTTCGGTTAGGAACTGACCCCTCCTCTCTTGTTAGCAGGTTCTCTTTTGCCATATCTTCTTCTGATTTTTTGTCTTATTTGCATATTGGTAGGTGGGATTGGGCAGTATATTTTCATATTTCTTATTTACATAGTTGATGGCGTATACCAGAATTTTTTATTTATTGATTGTTTGCTTGTCTCTTCTCCCCTCTTTCCCCTTTCCGTTTATTTCTAGTCATTGGCGTACAGCTTCTCTTACTCAAGCGCATTCCCATTTTGCTCTCTGTTGGTACATGTCTATTTATGGTCGAAGTAGGTCTTTGACATTCTTCTCTTCCTTTTTACTAACCCGGTTTATAACTTTTGATCTTCTTGTAGGGTCGGAAAAGGAATCTGGTGGCTCAGCAGCCGTTTGCTTCCTGTTCCTATAGGACTGTTACGTGGACCACCATCAATAACCAAATCAAAACCATCAGAAGGAGTAATTAAGCACTCGAACTTGTTTCCAGTCAGCTGTTGAACATCAGACATTTCAGTTAGCGTTTCTGTTTGGTGAGTCTGCTCCCACCAACTTCCAGCCTATTTCTACTTACTTCCGAAATTTTCACCGGAACAACAGTCTTTGATAGTATTCCTAGTCTAGTTCCTGTTTGGCGGGACTGCTAGCTTTCAGTCTATTTCTATTTACTTCTGAAACTTCCATTGAAACAGTAGTCTTCGAAAGTATTCCTAGCTTGTGAAGAGCAACTTCAGCCCCTCTAATACCCGTGTACAATTGGCAGCGCAACATTGCGTCCTTGTGTCCCAGGATGACTACCATTTTGTTGTAGAGAACACTTCATGAATAGGGAGTAGAGGAAACCTGTTGGGAGATTATGCACGATCGGTTGTATAATATGCAGATGCTTAAAGCTGCATTCTGTAAACTTCCAGATCCTAGGGATTCTGAACGTGCGAAGAATTATGTTCCTGTAGGGAACACTTTCTTTATCATACTCAGTGCAGTTCATTTATACTTGCCTGTAATTTCGTTAGATGTTCATGTTGCAGTTAGTTTTGTTTCTTTGCTTTCTTATGACTAAGTACTCTCTTATTCCTCCCCAGGATGCTGCTAGATGTTTCACTTTTATTTAATTTTGTGTTTTCCAGAAGCATCCAGCACTTACACCTGCCAGCTTTCCCCAGATTCAGGCACCGATAGTTGATAATCCTGCCTTTTGGGAGCGATTGGGTCTTGATCCATCGGGCGCTGACAACTTGTTTTTTTTTTTCATCTTACTATCAACAGGTACCATGTAATATTTTGTGGTGTTGATTCTGCCTTTTTTTTTAGTTGTGACCGCTCGAATTGAAGTTCAAATCCAATGTACTTGTCTGTGAAGTGAGCAGTTGACGTGCTTCTCTATATCACGAATCTTTCGCTCATTTTCTTGCTGAACCATGTCAATCTTTTTTTTGCAAAATAAATGGCTCAACAAATTGCCCCCCCAACGGGTTTGTATAAGCAAGACGCATATACAAGACCGTTGGGAAGACGGAATATCCATGTATTTTCTTATTATTCTTGTTATTGCTCCAGGTGTTGACTTGGTATTCCGGCTCTTCTGTCTTTATCTTCTTATATTGTTCATGGGCTTCCTGTGGTCCCGCCGTGCCTCCATGCCATTGGACGAACCTAATGATGAAGCAATTATGGAGTATATCAAGAAATGTGATCCCCTTGGTCACTTTCGGGGAATATGGCATGAGTGGCGTGATGTAATGTTGGAGGGCAGGAACATTTTCCACAACAAGGTACCCCGTCATTTGTCCATGCCTTTGGTGCCGACGGAGTACAAACCTCACCCCCATTTTGAGAGTGGAAATTGGACGCCTCTAGAGCGTAATGTGACCGGAGTGATGAACAAGTCTCGCATCTTTGACCAGGGTCCTGATTTATGTTTATGTCTTGAACCCCACACCAGAATATCCAACCAAGAGTCGAACTTCTTCTTGGGTTTGGAGATGGCTGCTAAGCGCGTACCGAGGTGGGCCTCACGTTTTAACATTTGTGGTAGTGTCACACACCATCCCGGCTATACGGAGTGGGCACGATACACCTTGCGCAGCGAGAGGAAGGTCCTTAAGAAGGCCGGGATTCATGAAGCTATCATGTTGTCATTATTTAACTACGAATATGATGTCACTCTACTAAAGAGTATCTTAGAGCATTGGAGCCCGGCCACCAACACGTGTTATCTTTCTGAAGAGGAGATTGTCCCGAGTCTCTGGGACATGAGATATGTTTGCGGGCTCCCCATATTAGGTGCCCGATATGATGAGCATGTGCCGGATGAAAAGGCACTCTTTGGTGAGACTGCGCTCGGCGAGTTTAGATGTTCTCCTTCCCTCAAGGCGGTGTTCCACCACTTCTATGAGCTACTTCATCGGTATTCTGGGGCTGTTTCCATTACTCAGTGGATTTTACATTTTGTCGACCTAGGCACCGCATACGAGACCGACTTCCCTTCGCCGCGTGATCCCTTTGGTGTCGGTTCAGAAAATATTCTGGTGCAGGACTATGATACACCCCTTCGGCCTCCTATCGCGGCAAAGGAAATGGACCGAGTTACATTCCTTACGGCCTTTTTAGCTTGCTGGCTATGCTACTTTGCCATCCCCTACAAGTACCCGAATCGCATTAGGCCGGAGGTTTTTATTATGGCTGACAAACTGGCGCGAGGAGTTCGTCTTTCCTTGGCCCCGGCGGCGTTGTCGAATTTGTTTCGGTCTTTGAGAGAGGCATGCACCGCTGATTTCCCGGGTTCACAAGACACGTTGATCCCCCTTCATTATCTATTTGGATGGTTCAATCTACAGTTTCAAGGGCTATACACCACTGCCGCTTCGGAGGCTATGAAGCGTAAATTACCCCTCATGGTATGCATTGCTGGGGCTCATCCGGTTCGTTTTAGAGATCTTGAGGCACGCTTACTTTTTCGCAAGGACAAGGTCTTTGGGCATCATCGGGTTATATTTCCAAACAAAGCAGGATGTCTAGGCGAGCAGACTGACGTTCAAGATAACCCCGTTGACGTATTGACTGAGGATGGGTGGCTTGCCACCGAATTCCTCGTGAGCATTCGGGTAGGCTGGCTACCCTTTAGGAGTGGAGATCTTGCATCTTTAGAAATGTACAATCCTCATAGATGCGCTCGCCAGTTTGGTTTTGATCAGGCTATTCCTCAGAGTGTACTGGATTATGGGAGATTATCAGGCGACCTTGCGACGATGGCCTCTTGTTGGTATTTGCTGCTCCGGCGTGGGACCCATTCGTCATTTGCCATCCCGGCTCGTGGCCGGGTCCCTAGATGCAGTTACGGATACCTGAGATGGCACTCCATGCACTTGAAGGCGCTTTTCAGTTATGACATCAAGGACACGTTTGGTTTCACCGAGAAGTCCCATCCGCGGAAATTCTTGAAGAGGACGACTAGTCGATCGTCATACGGCTTTGAGTTTGACCTCTCTCGGTCTTCATCCCTCAAGCGGTCAAAGGTCTTAGGCCTAGGGGCGGCATCGCCTAGCTTATCTGAGGTAACATCTACCTTTTTCCTTTTTCTTATAATATGCGGTATCATCGAAGTGACACTTTTACTTGGGGTGCAGGATATAGGACATGTACGAGGATCCAATCCTGTTCTTAGCGTTGAAGGGTGTCCGGGCGAGGACACAATTCCGCAGCGAGCGAGCAAGGACGAGTTGACTATCACAGGTGCCATTTTCTTCATTGGACGTTCCGTGTATTTCCCTTTTATGCATTTGTTTGTTTGATACAACAATTATCTCTGATATATGCGATTATCTCTGACTCATGTGGTTGTTTTTGGTATGTTCTGTATTCTTTAGCGGTTCGGTCTGCAACCAAAATTGCTGAGCAGGTACACGCTCATCCCCCTGATGATGCAGTGGACACGGATGATATTGACACCGCCGAACTGTTAAAGCATTATCCGAGCGACTCGTCTGATGATGTGATTGGGGCCTTGAAAAGAAGTATGGCTTGTCCAGGTTATATAGACTACAGAATTCCTTACGTTTTGACTTACAATCCGATCTTGGTGCAGTTGTTCACGTGCCGGTGGAACCGACGGGGGAAGCTGATACCGGCGCAAGTGCGAGGAATTCCTTGATCGACTCAGAGACGAGTAAGGCCTAAAGTCCTCGAATTACATCATTCTATTTATCATTTTTACCATCTTGATGCTGTAGTTTAAGTTTAAGTTACACATGATAACTGATTTCATGTTTGATCACTTGTCAGATTTGCTGGTGGGCCCAAAGCATGCGCCAAGTACGTTGGGGACCGAGGCAGAAGGGGTATCTTCTCTGCATAGTGGTAATTTCTTATACCTCCTTATACTGGCAGAAGGTTTCAAGAAACGGCAGGGGCACGAATCCCTTTCCATATATCCTAATGACTGTGTCACTTATCGGGATTTTGTTCTTATTATTGTTATCATTTTGTGACATTTTCAGTGCCTGTGTCGGAAGGTATGGACACCGTCGCAGGGAACGAGGGGGTCGCGGAGGACGGTAATTTTCGTCACCCGTCACTTTATTTCTTAGCTGCATTGTATTACCATGGTAGTGGGAGAGGAGTTTCATTTTTTATACTCGTGACTCGTTATCACTTTGTTTCCTTATCGATTTTCATGGCCAGTATCGCCTCTTTTAGCTGTGTATGATCTTTGTCTCTCTTTGACTATACAGAATTTGTTATGATGGCAGGAGGATCTTCAACGGGTCTGGTATCTTGCGTCAAGTTGGTCGTTGCAGGGGTGGCGAACGTGCACAACGAAAGTATGTTTTCCTTATTCTTTCTGCTAACATGTAGTCTGATGTACTCGATTGTGAGTCATATCTTCTTGCAACGATAAGTGGGTTTGTACCGTGTGCTGGATGGCTGACCTTAGTATTACTGGATCACTTTGGTATTCCTGTTTTGCTGGTGGCAGGTACGGGGGAGGCCAGTGTTGAGGACGGCCGCTCTTTCGGCTGTGGTGGATTCCAACGTGATGGATTCTCCGACAAAGGTAAACTCGTCATGTCTGCATGGTTTGATACACCAGCTATGTGTCGTTATTCTCTTTAATAGTCTGTTTCATGTTGTCGTTTCAGGGGCTGTGAGCGGAGTTCGGGAGACTACTATGCCGCCATCTCCCGGGCTGTCTACCTCTCGGGTTTCAGATATAATCCGGCGATCGCAGGAGAGGGCAGCCCGTTTCTTCATTTCTGATTACCTTGGTACGCTTCGTGACGAGGACTCACTCCCCACAGTAGAAGAGTTTTTGACTTCCTCATGTAGCATTTCGCAAACCTTGACCAGTTTCAAAGCTCTGGAGGCTACTTGGGAAAGACTGAGTCGGGAGATAGTAGAAGTCTTGAAGCAACTTGAGGTCGAGCAGGACTCATTGACCGGTCTGGATATTGCCGCTCTTGATTTCCAGATCAGCAAAGAGGCAACCGTTCTGGAGGATTTATGGTCCCTTCAAAGTAGTTTGATTATCGAGAAGAATGCTATAATGGGGTCTTGTGATTCAGCCAGGGCCAAAGTGAGGCGAATTGACGCGCGCCTGGAACAAATTGACGAAAAAAGGGAGAGGCTCCTATCGGAGAGACATGCGGCAATTTCTGACATGCAAGATTGTGACGACAATTTGGAGAATATTGAAACCGCCAAAGCACAGAACTCAGAGCTAATTGATGCAACTGAAGTCCACCAGGCTTCGTTAGAGACTCAGCGCGAGATGAAGGAAGTTGAGCGCAGCAGACTTGCTTCTGTCATTAAAGAGCGAAGGCGCGCTCTCCAGAACATAATCAAAGAATTTTGATGTGTTTCTCTTTATCATGCGCTTGGACTTTTATCGCTTTGGGACATTTTGTATTCTTCAATGTATCTTCTTCTATGACATGTGCTTGGATTCTTAACATTTTGGGATGTTCTGTATTCCTTGTTCCTAATTAGTTGTAATTGATGTGATAATGACTTTCTTTCCTTTAGATTGCGATGGTTTGCACGGTATTGTGTTTGTGCCATTTAGACTGCGCATGCGATATTGAGAGGTTGCACTATTCTCCCTTTTTGATATTGTATTTGTATTGCTAGCTTGTTGAGAAGTGAACTTTGCTTCCCCAGACGTTGAGCTTGCACTGACGACACTTGGTAGCTCCTCTTTTATGTTGTTTAGAGATAAGAACCTCCTTTGCAGCTCTTCTCTCAACAGTATGCTTTGCTCGGACCAAACCTGGAGTTCACCCCTCAAGTCTCTCAGTCTCTTCATAACCGGTTCTGATTCAGGTTTTGCCTCCTGATAGCCAGCAGCTATGTCATTGGCTTCTCTTGACTTGTCCTCCTCCAACTTACTAATATCAGTTTGTATCTCAACATATTTGGCTTTGAGCAGCTCTATGTAATGATATGTTGTGCTGAACCTCAGCCAAAATTCTAAATTATTGCCAAGCAAACTGTTAATGTCCCTTTTAGGTTTGTCTTCCATAGGGGAAGTGGCCTTTTCCCCATTGACACAGTCGACATTGATGTCTTGAACCGATGAATCTCTTTGAGTGGCAACTTTAGATTTCAGATCTGCAGGCATCTCAAGTTCTAGATCTTTATTCATGCTTGCGGTATCCAAGTATACCACAGAATCACGAGGCCTCGATTTCAAAGATGCCAACTGTTTCCTCAGACATTGGATCTCCTCATCTCTCATTGCAGTAACATTCACCAGTTCCCTTATGAGAAGAACCATCTTTCGGATATAGTCTTCTCTCTTCTTTTCTACTTCCTGGGGTGCTGATCCTTTCTCTCCAAATGTATTAGTCACCATTGGGTCCTCAATCTTTTCTGAAGTGTAATACAATGAGGAATCTGCCTTAGTCTGTAGAAAACCTTCCAGGAACTGGACAAGAGACTGAGTTACATGAATATCTTCATTCTCATCTTCCTTAATGTCATGGATGTTCACTTCTTTTTCTTGAAGCTCATCTTCTTTAATGTCATGAATTTCCACTTTTTTTTTTAAGCTCATCTTCCTTAATGTTGAAGAATTTCCACTTCTTTATCTTCAAGCTCTCTTAGTGGTTCAGTGCCCAAATTAGAAGCCTTTTCCTCTAGGGGTTCATGTTCAATACAAGGATCTTTCACCAAAGGTTTAGGAGGGCACAGCCTCTCAGAAACACCATTCATGCTGTTACGGATTTCAATCAAATTGTTGCAGAAATTTGCCTCTTCATTTACAACAAGTTTCTCAACAGCCTGGAGTCTGCTTATCAATTCTCATTTCACAAAGGAAGTGGCTGAAGTACTAGCAGGTTTCGATAGAGTACCATTGAGTAATTTTCCAGAATTGACACAGAGCCATTATGCAAAAGCGAATTTCTAAGTTCAAACCTCTCTTTTTCATGGTCAGGAGGTGCGTCATTTTTGTGACATCTCCCGAAATAGTATTGACTTCTTGGAGGCCGGAGATTGTAGATATGTTTTCAACTCCCATTGCCGATTTATAGACTTTAACGTCAGGCTGTGGAAGGGCGAAATTTTTTTTTTTTTTTTTTTTTTTTTCATTGTTCACAAGAAGAGACACAGGATCATTTTTACAATGATATTATCCAGGCGCACAGCAGATTGGGTGCCCCCTTTCCCTGATCATTGACAGTCATATCTGGGGGTTTGGTTGGCCAAAGTACCTGCGAAACTAGCCTCTGATATCAAAGAAGTGCTTGAAGATTGAACAGGAAGGTCTTTGTCCAATGCTGTACTAGCAAAATCAGGTGGTACAAGTGGCCTAGATAGAACAGCATACATAGTAGAAGGCCTTGGAGATTCACTTTGGGGTTGTGAATCATCTGCTTTGTCAGTTTTTTTGTAATTATTCTGGTGCCAGCCATAAATGGACTTAGTGTTTCTGATCCTATCGCCGCTTAACTAGGATCGATTTTTGCTTGTCAATCCTTGCATTTCTTCCTTCGCTAATGCCTCGACTTCATCTTTGGATATCAGGCATGAATGTGAAAAGAAATATTCTTGAAGCGGGTAGAGGAATTAATTGGATGCCCCCATCCTGATTGTGATTACAAATGGTTTCTTCGACATTTGTCACATAATATCACTTGAGTCAACTCTCTTCTCGTCACCAAGAGTAAGGTTCCACCCTATGATGATAATCTCAATTATGGTACAAGAGCCCTTCGCGAAAGAGGAGTCATTCGCGCTATCAGAGGTGCCCCCATTATGAGGTGAGTCGTCCTTGACCCAAAGTGCTTGTTGCGCTTATAGTTCTTAGGTTGCGAACAATGACCCAACCTTTGCTTGATGACTTGTAGGCGTCCATGTGTGGGAGAAATTGAAGCCTCAACCATGGAATCAAAGCATGTGTTCTTTGCCCCAGTTGTAGTTGACAAATCAAGGGATAAAAGCCCAGGTGCTCCTCCAACTGAATGGAGATTCTTCCTTGCTATCATAAGGGCAAAGAAGGTCACATAATATAGATCTCAAAGATGAAAGGAGAAGCCGGTCCCACTGGGCGTGCCAGAATTTGTGGGGTCATTTTCGTTACATTGGGAATGTATTATGACCGTTTCAAATCCACCTTAAATTAATAAGGCTTTTTGTTTAATGGGTTCTGACTTCCAATGAGCGCAAGCGCTCATTGTTAATTACCCCTAAAATTAGGGAACCTTTGATTAAGAGATCTATAATACGCAACAAGGTAAGAGAGACATAGTCAACCGATATCATTCATCAATTTGATTTGACGTGAATACATAATTTGGCATGATAAGAAAAGAGCTTTCATCAACATGGACGGTTTGTGTTCATCAAACTTTGGTCTTGTGGTGACATATTGGGTGATACCCGGCCTAGGTAGTACAACGTTATATTGAGGAGCTGCGCCCCGATGGTAAACATCGACGTACGCACCTCCCAAACAATATTCCATTGTAATGCATTAAGGCATGTTGGATATTAGACTGGAAAGATCACCCTACCTTGACGACGCGTTGAATGGTTGAATTTGAAGGGGATTACTTGACCTCACGGCGTATTGAGTAACTTGGATTTGAGAATTATCCGACCTTGGCGGACTATTGGATGGTTGAATTTAAAAGGGATTTCTTGACCTCACGGCATATTGAGTAACTTGGATTTGAGAATTATCCGGCCTTACGGCGTGTTGGATAATTAGATGTGGGAATTTATCCGGCCTCGCGGCGTGATGGATAATCTGATTTGGAATTCATCCGGCCTCGCGGCGTGATGGGTAATTTGATTTGGAGATTTATCCGGCCTCGCGGCGTGATGGGTAATTTGATTTGGAGATTTATCCGGCCTTGCGGCGTGATGGATGATCTGATTTGGAATTTATCCGGCCTCGCGGCGTGATGGATAATTTGATTTGGGAATTTATCCGGCCTTGCGGCGTGGTGGATAATTTGATTGGGAATTTATCCGACCTTACGGCGTAGTGGATAATTTGATTTGGAATTTATCCGGCCTTACGGCGTAGTGGATAATTTGATTTGGAAATTTATTCGGCCTTGCGGCGTGGTGGATAATTTGATTTGGAATTTATCTGGCCTTACGGCATAGTGGATAATTTGATTTGGAATTTATCCGGCCTTACGGCGTAGTGGATAATTTGATTTGGAAATTTATCCGGCCTTACGGTGTGGTGGATAATTTGATTTGGAATTTTATCCGGCCTTACGGCGTAGCGGATAATTTGATTTGGAATTTATCCGGCCTTACGGCGTAGTAGATAATTTGATTCGGAATTTACCCGGCCTCACGGCATAGTTGGGCGTGATATGAACTAAGTTCGAATCGTTTGATCGACCAATCATGGTGGCGCTGTTTGGTCCGGATGCGGATTTTCGTCGTTCTACGGCTGGAGCTTCTTTCAAAAGTCGAATCGAAATACCCCCTTTTGAGCATATTGACATATCGGGATCATCTTCCAACGGGCGAAACCTAGCCACGTTGCGTAAGCCTTCCTTCTTGCGGCGCCGCGGCCCTTGATCGGATAGCAAGGTTCTTTATTCCCGACCGCTCGCCTTTTCTGTTTCTCGAACGATCCTTTTTGCTGGGCGGCGGCGAGCGGGGAGTTCGGCGAGTAATTAGGCGAAATCCTGGCAACTCGCGGCGCATCCGTCGGGCCGACCTTGCTAGTGTCGCCCATCCTCAGCGAGCTAGACCGAGGTTCGTTCATAGTTGAGATGAATCAAACGCTGCTCGGGAGCAGGTCTGGCGATGCTCGCCCATTATAGGGGTCCTCTTGCGGGCGGCGACAAGGTCGATTCGGGAGTATCAGGTACGCCTTGAAGCTCGGGGCTCGGTTCGGCTTCGACGATGCTAGCTCGTTGTTAGTTGGAATAAACCTTCTGTTCGTTTTCGTTTTTTGCTTCTTCGTTCCGAACAACTTTCTCCTTTGCCGTAGGTTTTTTGCTTTCTATGGATGAAGTTCGGTATACATCTTTTGAGATTTCGCACTTTTCCTTCTACCGCGATGTTGCATTCGTTTTCATGATTTTATTTCTCTGATTCCACTCCTCTCTTCAGCAAAGCCACGGCAAGTCATTACTATTTTCGCTGAAGATATTCTTCGTTTCAGGGAAGCGATGAGTTGATTTGAAGACAAAAAGATTTCGATATGCATTTCATCTTTGATTTCTCATTCGGATCGCCTCTTCGCTGCAGACTGACTTCTCAACCTTAGTTTAAATGAGAAGGTGCTGAGCTTGATTTGGCGCTTAGAGATTGAAGCCGCGCAAGACTTGCACAGGTATTCATATCCCCTCCATATGCGTTCTCTAGTTTGTAGATCCTTACATGTTTTGTTCATCTCCTTTTCCACATGATTTTATCGCTTGATTTCTGCTCTTCTGTTTTCCCTTGTTTTGATTCGAGTGATTTATTTATCCCCCCTTTCTATCCCTCCTTGACTTCTAGGTAATCCTGCTCACATTTATCTCCCTTTTTGACTTTCCTTATCGTAAGTACTCTTCTCGCCATTTTCTTATTTCTGTGAGTCTTTGCTGTTGTTATGAAGATCTTCCTCCCCATTCTCAATCCCCCTCTTCTTCTTTCCTTTTTTCTCTTTTCTCTCTTTTTTTTATGTAGCGTACGCACACTCCTCACATCACATCTTTTCCTTCTCTTCTTACCGTGGTGTCATGACATCCAACATGGTTCAAGCTAGAAAAACAAAATCAGAGAGCAATGGCACATACGTATCCTTTGAGATGCCAGGTCGCTTAATGCGACCATGAGGCCTAGAAAACCCAGACGATCAAAGGAAAAGAGAGTGGTGTGTGCGATTTCGTGCTGCCAGGTCGCTTAATGCGACCATGAAGCCTACAAGAAAACGATGGCTGAGAAAGAGTATGTATCCTCCCTTTACCTTCTTCTACTTCCTGCTTTTCTCCCACGACCTGTTCTTGCCTCTTCTCCTTCTCAGCACCCCTTTATATATGCCTTTGAGCCCATAGAGTGACTATTTTTTAGCAACCAGCTTTCCCTCCCTTTTTACTTCTTTTATCGAATGGTTTTCTTTTTTAATTGTTATGAGGGTTTTCCATCCCTCTTCCCAAGCATTCCTTCTTCGGTTAGGAACTGACCCCTCCTCTCTTGTTAGCAGGTTCTCTTTTGCCATATCTTCTTCTGATTTTTTGTCTTATTTGCATATTGGTAGGTGGGATTGGGCAGTATATTTTCATATTTCTTATTTACATAGTTGATGGCGTATACCAGAATTTTTTATTTATTGATTGTTTGCTTGTCTCTTCTCCCCTCTTTCCCCTTTCCGTTTATTTCCAGTCATTGGCGTACAGCTTCTCTTACTCAAGCGCATTCCCATTTTGCTCTCTGTTGGTACATGTCTATTTATGGTCGAAGTAGGTCTTTGACATTCTTCTCTTCCTTTTTACTAACCCGGTTTATAACTTTTGATCTTCTTGTAGGGTCGGAAAAGGAATCTGGTGGCTCAGCAGCCGTTTGCTTCCTGTTCCTATAGGACTGTTACGTGGACCACCATCAATAACCAAATCAAAACCATCAGAAGGAGTAATTAAGTACTCGAACTTGTTTCCAGTCAGCTGTTGAACATCAGACATTTCAGTTAGCGTTTCTGTTTGGTGAGTCTGCTCCCACCAACTTCCAGCCTATTTCTACTTACTTCCGAAATTTTCACCGGAACAACAGTCTTTGATAGTATTCCTAGTCTAGTTCCTGTTTGGCGGGACTGCTAGCTTTCAGTCTATTTCTATTTACTTCTGAAACTTCCATTGAAACAGTAGTCTTCGAAAGTATTCCTAGCTTGTGAAGAGCAACTTCAGCCCCTCTAATACCCGTGTACAATTGGCAGCGCAACATTGCGTCCTTGTGTCCCAGGATGACTACCATTTTGTTGTAGAGAACACTTCATGAATAGGGAGTAGAGGAAACCTGTTGGGAGATTATGCACGATCGGTTGTATAATATGCAGATGCTTAAAGCTGCATTCTGTAAACTTCCAGATCCTAGGGATTCTGAACGTGCGAAGAATTATGTTCCTGTAGGGAACACTTTCTTTATCATACTCAGTGCAGTTCATTTATACTTGCCTGTAATTTCGTTAGATGTTCATGTTGCAGTTAGTTTTGTTTCTTTGCTTTCTTATGACTAAGTACTCTCTTATTCCTCCCCAGGATGCTGCTAGATGTTTCACTTTTATTTAATTTTGTGTTTTCCAGAAGCATCCAGCACTTACACCTGCCAGCTTTCCCCAGATTCAGGCACCAATAGTTGATAATCCTGCCTTTTGGGAGCGATTGGGTCTTGATCCATCGGGCGCTGACAACTTATTTTTTTTTTTCATCTTACTATCAACAGGTACCATGTAATATTTTGTGGTGTTGATTCTGCCTTTTTTTTTAGTTGTGACCGCTCGAATTGAAGTTCAAATCCAATGTACTTGTCTGTGAAGTGAGCAGTTGACGTGCTTCTCTATATCACGAATCTTTCGCTCATTTTCTTGCTGAACCATGTCAATCTTTTTTTTGCAAAATAAATGGCTCAACAGTTCGATATAGTAGGGATTGACACCTTGATTATGTCAAACATCATCCGATTGACTTAGATATGCTCAAATCAATTTCAGTAGTTGATTTCATATTTAGATCAAACTCATCATGATTGTTCATTTAGCTTCGCAGATCTGCTTCAATTCAAGTCTCGGATCAAAGATCCGAGATCATATTTGGAAAGCTCAAGTTTGATTTGATAGGGATAACTCCTTGATCATGTCAAAAGTCAACCGATTCACCTAGATATGCTCAGATCAATTTCAATCGTTGATTTAGATTTAGATCTGATTCATCACGAGCATTCATTTAAATTCACAGATCTATATCAATCCGAGTCTCAGATCGAAGATCTGATATCATATTTGGAAAGATCAAGTTCGATTTGATAGCGATCGATACCTGGATCATGTCCAAAGTCAATCGATTGATCTATATATGTTCTGATCATTCTCCGCCGTTCATTTGTTTTATATTCAGATCTAAGCCGTTGATTTAATTTTAACGGATCTGGATTGTTGGATGAAATCAGAGATATCTTAGCCGTTCAATGCAACTCGAAGTAATCTGGACCGTTGATTTGATTTCAGATCTAAATCATTGATTTAATTTGAATGGATCTGGACCGTTGGATTCAATTTATTTAAACTGGATTGATTTCAGTCGTCCGATTTTTGATTGAAGTGATCTCGGCCATCGATTTGAATTAAATATGGACCGTTTGATTCGAAAGAGTGAATCTAAGCCGTTTGATTCAATTTATTTAAACTAGATTGATCTCGATTGTCCGATTTTGCCTAAAGTGATCTAGACCGTTGATTTGAATTCAATCTGAACCATCGATTTTAACAGGACGAATCTCAGCTGTTGGATTTAATTAATTTGATCAGATTGATCTCAGCTGTCATATGGAGCTTGAAAGAATCTAGATCATCGATTCTCTTTCAATCCAGACTGTTGATTTGATAGAATGGATCTGGACCGTCTGTTCTTTCTCCTCTCTCTCTCGACAACGGCGGCAGCAGATGAAACTAGGGTTCGTCGCTGCCGGCTACTCGCTGCTCCTTTAGCCAATTGGTTCTAGGAGTACCTTCTCTAGGTCAAGAAGAACATATGGCTGGGGTGTGGAGCCATATGGTGGAGAATTGGTGGCGAATCTACGATTTAGGTGGAAATAGGGTCGCCGCCGGTGTTTCGCTCGATTCTGGCGATCCGGTGATTGGATGGACGGATCCTTTCGACTATAGATTCGTGGTCATGAGGAGATTATACGGTTATAATTTAGCAAAATCTGACGGTCAGATGCGGAGTTCCTTTGGTAGAGGCATTGGCATTCGAAAAGGGCTACGGCGTTGATGCTCCATACGCGAATGTCTGTCCTCGGGCTTCTTCTCGCTTATGTGCAATTTTGCATGGCTCTTTAAAATTCAAAACAATAGCAGTATACAGAAAGGGGGGGGAGAGATATAACGATCCCAACAAGATTTTTAAGGGATATAGAGATCCCAGACAGATTTATAAGGGATATAGAGATCCCAGACAGATTTTGAGAGGATATAAAGATCTTAGATAGATTTAAGGGATATATAGATCCCAAACAAATTTTGAAAGGATATAGAGATCCCAGACAGATTTTGAGAGGATATAAAAATCCTAGATAGATTTAAGAGATATATAGATCCCAGACAGATTTTGAGGGGATATAAAAATCTTAAACAGGTTTAAGGGATTTAAAGATCCCAAACAAGCTCGCCTGATCAGATATCTCGTGAAGAGATTTCTTGCGCAGAGTCTTCTCTACCTTCTTCTCTTTCTTTCTTTTTCTTTTTTTCATGCATCTGGCCCCTCTTTTATAGGAGATGGGTGGAGAAATTTATTATTATTATTATTATTATTATTATTTAATTTTATCTTATATTATTTTTTTATTTTTTTATTTTTTTATATGTGTTGACTCATTTTCCTTTTCTTAACCGTAGACTTGGTCTTATTATTATTATTTTTTTTTTGCTATTTTGGTAAACAATGCTAATTCTCTCCCTTCTTTTTTTTCTCCTTTTTTTTAAAAGATGAAATTCCCCCTTTTTTATTTATTATTATTTTTATTTCTTTATTATTTTTTTAATGAAAATAATTGGTCCAACATATTTCTAGTCGTATGAAATGCATATATTATTCAACTTAACGTAATTTAACATATAGCATACATCTTAGTCTAGTGATCTCTGACCTTAGGTGCCAAAGAAAGGTGGCGGTAGAAATCCAAAGTCTTTCTCTTTTCTTTTTTCTTTTGCAAGTATTACTAGTGGCTCCACCATGTATTTCTAGTGGGGTGATCCATTAGGGTCTACAAACCCAAATACATACAATAATAAATCTAATTACTTTAGATTAGCACTAGATGGTAGGTCTTTTTCATAGATTTGCCTCAGTATAATGCTTCATTATGCTCTTTTTCTAGAGCTGCCAAGGTAGTCATTGTTCCTGCACCACCCTCAATTGGTGATATCTTTAGTTCATCATCTAGTTCACACGTTTTCCACCCAAGGCAAGTCACCCCAAACATGACAAACCTTGTGGGTCATGTCTCTCTATTCTCCACTAGCATCTTTGTTGAGTCAACATCCAAAAATTTTAAGGTGTTGAGCGTGGAGCCATATGACAACACCTTAAACCTTTGCACTTAGCGAGCCCAAGTGAAGGGTTTTTAGAGTGTCTAGAGTGTCCAACACACTTATGTGTCTTATGTGCCCAATCCCCTGCCCCTAACTAGACAAAAGTGGTTCCACCACCTCCTCACTTCACTTTGATATTAATGAGTGGACTCTATCCACTATTCTACTCTCATTCAAGCTTTCATGTGGGGTTTAGCCTAGGTGACTATCTAGGTCCCTCTCCAAAAGGGCCCAATGACTCATAGATAAAGTTTCAGGCTAATCAATGATTATGACTAAGGTGATTCAAAATGAAAAATTACTTGAGTCACATAAATAGAGGAATCGAAAGAAAGATAGTGTATTATCTACTAAAATATCCTTGTTTAGGATGAATATCATTAATGTTTTCTATACTCAAGGTCTTAAAGTGCAAATTGTTCAACCTTAACGCTAGCACAGTTCATAAGGGATCAAGAGCCTTTCAATGAATGTGTTGATCTTTGTGAAGGTGTTGACTATTTCTATGCCTATCACCATGACCTCTACTACTCCACTATTGAGTGCCAAGAGCTACATCACCATCTCATATAATTGATGCATCGAGATGTCCTAGTTGCAAAAACAACTGTAGAGAAGCTTTTCAAGAGCAATAGGGTCCATTAAGAGCTTGAAGCTCTCCATCATCAGTAAACTAAGGTAAGATCAAGTATTTCAAGCTTCCGATTAGAAAGCCACCTAAGAAGCTTGAATATTACTTTCCTAGATTCAAACCCCTCAAAAGCGAAACCTCCAGGAACTTATACTCATTAATCCATAGTGGTAGAGGCAGGATGCGGGTACCCAACCCATTGTCACCCCTAAAACAAGTGATATTAATCAATTAGTCATTGACTATATAAATTTCTATTATTTTGTAAAGTAATATTGTAAAATATTGATTCACGAGTGAGAAAATAAATGAACTTACACTAGTCTAGGGGTGGCAACGGGTCGAATGGCCACGTTGCCACCCAAAACCTGAACCCGACCCGAATTCAAAACCCGATTCTCAAACCCGGGTTGGATATCTTATTGTGCAACCCAAACCCGGGTTAGGTATTTAATCGAGTACCCATGAGTACCTGATTAAGGGTGTGTTTGACATAGCTGGAGCTTTTAGCTTCTACTGGTTGAAAAAGTGCTGATTGAAAAATAGCTGGTTGGAAAAACTGAGTGGTGTTTGGATAAGATGTTGTGCTAGTCAGCAGCTGAGTGCTGGTTGGAAAAGCTGAATGCTGTTTTATTAAGCAGGTTATTTTTAAACAATTTTACAAAAGCATTTCTAGTACTTATAACACGTGGAGTCCTGTGTACTACAATATACAAAAAGTTTAACCAAAATAATAAATTGCACGTTAAATATCAAAATATTTTGCACTTCATTACAACAATATTCATTCTAATAACAAAACATAAGTATTTAAATTACACATGTGATGCTACTAGACTTAGAGCAATCTGATTTCGTTGCATATCTATTTGAATATAATTTACTTGCTCATCAACAACTTCACTGACTTCTGAATCAGCTAAAGTACTAAAATCAAAATTAGCATCAAATTCTTGAAAAATCTCATCAGTTGTCGTTGCTTGCCTAATATAATTATGTAGTGTCATTGATGCAACTACAATTTTAACTTGAGTCTCAAATGCAAACGACGACATATCGCATAATATATTCCACCTCTTCTTCCACACTCCAAAAGTCCGCTCAATACAACTTCTAAGGGAGGAATGTGCTTTATTAAATATTTCTTTAAGGCCTCGTGGTGGATGCCCTTGTTGATATTCTTGAAGATGATACCTCACTCCTCTGTATGGGCCAAGATACCCACTCATTTGTGAGTATCCAGCATCAACTAAATAATATTTCCCTATAAATTTTAAATAAAATTATAATTAGCAATTGGAATATAGATATAAAAAAAACTCAAAGTTCAAATTTTGTATCGTACCTGGAGGAGGTTTTGGAAAATTTAAAGTTAATGCCTTTGTAAGAACACATGCATCATGAGCTGTACCTTCATATCCAGCTAATACATATGTAAATTTCATATCAAAGAAACATGCAGCAAGCACGTTTTGGGTTGGCTGGCCCTTTCTTCCTATAAATTGTAACTGATCATGCACTGGGACGACTGCATCTATATGTGTACCATCAATAGCCCCAATGCAATCTTATAAAAAAATAGAAAGATTAATATAAAATAATATCTCATTTATAAACTTTGAATAAATAATCAAAACTTACCTTAAAATGAGGCATATAACGATTGTCACGTAATATTTCTGGTGGAGTATCTTGAAACTCTCTATCGATGGGCTCTATCATAACTTTTGCAAACTTACAAACTGATTTCAACACCTCATGGAAGATTCTACTTATAGTTTCACCTGAATGTTGAAATCTTTCTTGTGCTTCCCTATTCGATGCCCCTTGTGCTAATATAAAGATAAAAAGCCCAAACCTTTTCATAAATAGATATGTTTTTTGATGGTTTCAAATTGTATGAGTTCTCTAAAATATAACACAATTGTACAAAATCATTTTGCTCCATCCTCATCATTCTCCAACACCTTTTTGGATGCCCTTATATTATTTCTCTCATCCATCCCATACCTGTATGGGATGATACCATACAAGGGGACTTATGTAAATATGATGAGTAATACTCATTCATAGCAAGTACAGTATAACTAATCACATTCCAAAATGGATTTGTTTCATCAGTAAGATCTTGTATATCATCAAACTCCTATGTAGCATCAAGATCACTATTGTGACCATCCATATCTATACAAATAACAACATAACATAAATAATTAACAAACATATAAAACATCACAAGTTCAATAAATATAAAACATAATATAGTGCATCAAGTTCAGCAAAATATACTACATGAAACATAATGTACTACATGAAACATAACACAACATAACATAATATACTGTAACATAATATACCACATGAAACATAACACAACATAACATAATGTACTACATGAAACATAACACAACATAACATAATGTACTGTAGCATAATGTACCACATGAAACATAACACAACATAACATAATGTACCACATGAAACATAACACAACATAACATAATGTACTACATGAAACAAAACATAAGTCACAAGTTTAGCAAATATAACACATCACATGTTCAACAAACATAATGTAGTGCATCAAACTCATAGGTCAACTCTTCTTCGACAAATCAAATAAATACTTCAAGAAACCTAATTTATCTTCAGCTGTTTCCATTTCTTTGAATGCTACTCTATTTGATTTTTGTCGAAATTGGGCTACAGCAAAAAAAATATAACTCACTGCCAGAGGTGGATCCAAGGCCCGAGTGTATGTGGGGGCAGTAAAAAAAAAATTATACAAAGATACAAATACAACATTAATGAAAACAAAAATTTTATATTAATATATTTGAATGTATATACAAAGATATTACAATTGCCCTCGGCGAGTTTTCATAGATTGAAATCTTTGAATTATCAATTCATTCTCAATAATATCAAAAACATCTTTCTCAATATAAGTTACTAAACAATCATTTATCCATTGATCTCCCATTCAATTTCGTAATCTATTTTTAACAATTTTCATTGCAGAAAAAGATCTCTCTACTGTAGCAGTGGCAACTGGCAAAATAAGAACTAACTTTATAAGCATATAAACTAATGAATACACAAGATTTCTTTTTGATTGAACTAATTTTTCTGCAAGAGCTGCAATTCCTTTTAATATTAAAAATTCATCACTTGTACGCATATCAATTATGTAAGTATCAAGTTGATTTTCAAGTGTTATTAAATCTATATCAGAAAACTCAGAGGGGTAAAATTGAGCAAGACGAATTAATTTTTTCTTATCAAAAGCTGAAAAGGAATCATCAGGATTAAGACATGCAACACATAGAAGTAATTCAGAATTTATTTCATTAAATCAATCATTAAACTCTTGAAGTTGTCGATCTAAAACAACATAAAATAATCCAGCACGATATTTATCTATATTAAGTACCTGTTGAATTTCACGACGTCGCCTCCCTTTTGCAATAAAGATTGCATTCATATCAGGAATATCAATTTCATTATTTTTGCAAAATATAGATATTTCATTTAACAATGACTCCCATCCATTATCTCTCATCATTTGTAGACATTGTTTAGAAATTCTAACCAACGTCATGGCATTGATAATATCTTGATCTTTTCTTTGCAATGCTTGTGATAATTCATTAGTAATTCCTAAAACATTTTTCATTAAATGTAAAGTAAACACAAAATTAAATGTTTGTATGGATTCTAAAAGCCCTTTTGCTTCAGCTCTTTGCTCTGAACTCAATCCATCTTCTACAATTATCTCAAGTACATCAATGATAGAAGAATACATAATAATTATATTTATTAATGTATTATAATGTGAGCTCCAACGAGTATCACTTGGTCGTTTTAAACTAATTTCTTGATTTAAACCACATCCACTTTTCAACTCACCTTTTGCTAATCCTTCTTTTACTTTAGCAATTTATTTTTCTCGAAGCATATCCACTCGTTTGCATGAGCCCCCAACAATATTTAGTAAGACAGATACTAAATTAAATAATGAAGCAACTTGAATTTCTCTTTTTAAAACAGAAACAAGTGTGAGTTGAAGTTGATGTGCAAAACAATGAATGTAAAATGCTGATGAATTATCTCTAATAAGTAAACTTTTTAAACCATTTAATGCACCTCGCATATTACTAACACCATCATAACCTTGGCCACGTATTCTAGATAAACTTAGTTTATACTTACAAAATAAAGACTCTATTGCAATTTTTAAAGATATTGCACTTGTGTCACTAACATGTATGATACCAAGAAATCTTTTTAAGACTCTTCCTTTTTTATCTACAAACCGTAAAGCAATTGTCATTTGTTCTTTATTAGATATATCTTTTGATTCATCTACAAGAATTGCAAATAATTCATCTCTTAACTCATTAAGTATAGCATTAGTTGTTTCTTGTGCAGCAGCATTTACTATATCTTTTTGAATATCAGGAGCAATCAATTGATTATTTTCTGGTGCATTTTGTAACAGAAAGCAGCATCTTTTGAAATGTTATACTCTAACCAATTAGCAAATTCATTAAACCAAGAAGGACAAAATCTTCTAAATACATTTCTATTTTTTCTTTGAGGAAAGTTATGTTGTCTAAGTTGGCATGTCCCCTTTGTAAATATGCTCTTCTTATTTTATCTCGATCATTAGTATGATATTCAGAAATTTTAAGTCTTAATCTTTTAATTCACTACATAATTGTTTGGATAATTCTTCTTTATCCTTACTTATTTTTTTCTCAAGAGTTAATGAATTTTCTACAATAGATTTTCTTTTAAGAAATTTATCCATATTCTATTTAAAAGAGTTATTCCACTATATAGAGAAAAAGCTTTATGATTGAATAACTAAGATTTTAATAAAAGATGAAATGTTGAATATATAGAGAAAGAAATTGCCCAATAGATAAATTAATAGCAATTTAAATAAAATTAGATGTGTTAGACTTAAATAAGATAAAAAAGAGTGATACGGGCTACCAGCAATGCGCAAGTTGTGGCCTGTGGGGCGAGTTGCGATTCTGCGAAGGTGCGTAACTGCGTAAGAGCTTGGCGAGTGGCGACTGAAGTGATGATCAAAAAAGCATGGTGTTTTGTTGTCGACCAGCTCACCACCACCGTCCTATTAACCGCAAGGCAGAGCACGGCCAATCGATGTGCGTGGATTTTTGTTGTCGCCGACCCGCTCACCACCACTTGTAGAGTTGAGAATTGAGATTCGAGGGCTGAGGCTGTGGATTTTTGTTGTCGAAGATGGCAGCAATGTTTGTCGTCGAAGAGTAACAGCGATTTTTCGAACAGTGGCAGCAATTTTTGTCGTCGAAGAGAGCAGCTATTACAGTCAGGCGATTGAGATTTGAGCGAGGATGTGGATTTGCTTAGATTACGGGAAATGAAAAGGGAGAACGAAAAGGGATTTTCAGCGTGCCGTGTGTGAGTAGGTAAGTGTGAAAAGATTTGATTTGACATTTGTTGATTTGTTTTAACATTACAGTTTTAATATGATATTTATCTTATATTATATGCCTCAAGATTAGATTTTATAACCAGTCATCTGTCACGTCAATTTGATATGGCTAATTGGATTTGATGCAAATTGAATGGAGTGAGGGGCAATTAGGGGGGGGGGGGGGGCAATAGGGATTAAATATTAGTTCAGTGGGGGCAAACAATAATACATATATATAATATTTTAATTATATATAAATATATACAAAGGAGATTGAAGTCCGATTCTTGTAAATCAGCAGCATTTCTAATTTAAAGGGGCAGGTAATTTGAAGTCCGATTCTTGTAAATCATCAAGGTCAAACAGTGGCAGGTAAGTTTTCAATAACTTACCATCCATAGATGGACAACCAAATTAAGCTCATCTATACGTTTAGCTTTAACTGGGTTAATCAGTATCTCAAGATAAGGTAGAGCCATTTACATTTTTTTCATACTATACGTTTAGCCTTTCTATACATGTTTTCATACTACTTCACGGTAGAGAATTGGTTATCTATCGTTTAGCCTTTCTATACATGTTTTCATACTATACAAGATGAAGCATCAAATTGATTTATTCATTAATAAAAAAAATCAAATGTCTTTCATATATGGTAAAGGAACTATTGATTGTTACATGAAAAGGGAGATTTTAATTGTTATAGGAAGAAAAGGGAAGGAGTCATTATGCTTCAAATTGATTTCTCAAAAGCCGTAGATAATGTAACGTCGAAGGCTCAAAATGAAGTAGGAAATAAAGTAGGAAGCTAAATTTCATATGTTTACCTGACAGAGCTAAATTTCAGTAAGTCGAAGGCTCAAAATGAAGTAGGAAGCAAATAGGAAGCAAGCAATACTGAATCAGCTCAATGAGACAAAGCATTGCAATAAAACACAGACAATGATAAACATATAAGGAATGCAATAAACATAAAAAAGCATTGCAATAAAACAATACTGAATGATAAACATAAAAAGAGGAATGTAAAGCTTATGAGGAAACTGCTATAAAACATTGTGTCTCAATCCTTTTGTGATAGAACATGGAATAAAGGGGCATCTGAATATAAAGAAGTCTTTGCTGACAAGAGAAGGTTAGCTAAATACTTGGAGGTTAACAGGAGGCCTAGCCATTACAAGTCTATGCAACGAAACTAGATGCACCGTAATCATGTATTGCGCATCTGTTTGCCCCCTAAAAACTTAAATCTATGGTGGTTCTGCTCACATCTTTCAAAATGCAGCAAATCAGCAAAAGCACTCATATTAGATTTATCAAATCACCACAGACACAATCCAACTACTACCAATGTGATCCTAATTTCCCAATCTGCCGACTTCATATTCAACTGGCTGCTCACTCTCCGAAATCTATTTGACTATTATAAAGCTTAAGAATGATTTGTAGTCGAGAAACAAGAGGATTTAGAGGTAGCTGATAACATGTGTATCATTCATCTTCTTCATGAGTAAATCAAACGAGGAAGATTGCATTCAAGTAATTTTTGTGAACTTGTCTCAAGGATCTTCCCATATCTCATCAAAGTATTACATTGGGTCAGCCTATATCCATTTTAGATAATCCAACAAAAAGGGAACAAACCTTTCACTCGAGGTGTGGTTGCAGAAGGGAACAACGAAGCGAGTGGCCTCTGATTTCCAACGAGCGGCGTCGTCATCAAGAGGTGGAAAGTCGGCGGCCAGCGTGCAGCGAGCGGTGGAGAGTCGGCTACCAACCTGCGACATTTCGTTGAGAGGTGGAAGGTCGAGATAGAGCAGCAGCGTCGAGTAGCAGCGACAGAGTTTCTGAGGTCACGAGAGCTGCGTCCGGCGGCGAGAGAGCTTTGGTGGCGGCGAAATGAGAACTTCGGCAGGCGGCGGGGAGAGAGAGCTTTCGGCGGCGGAAATGGAGCTTTGGCAGGGAGTGGCGAAGGGGAGAGAGCTTCAACAGGGGGCGGGGAGAGAGCTTTGCGGCTATCGTGCGTCGGGAGAGATCGCGAGCTGTGGAAGATTGGGAAAGTAACCTTAGACAACAGAAGCAGCATTTAGGAAGCAGCCTTGCGCCAGCTTTTCACAGGAGCAGCAGCTTCTAGGTTTGGAACCCAGAAGTGGATAACCAAACAGATCAACTTCTCGAAAACAGCTTTTACAGCCAGCAAAAGCAGCCTAAAAGCTATGCCAAACACACCCTAAATAAAATAATAATTATTTATTATTTATATTTTATAAGATATAATTTAAAATTTATAATAATAATAAATATATTTATATAATAACTATTTATTATAATAGTTATTTTATTATTATTTATATTTTAATAAAATTATATTTATTTATTTATTTATTAAAATCAGATATAAAAGTATCTGGTACCCGCATCATTAAACCTGAACCCGATCCAAACCCAATTAAATCAAAACCCATCATATTTAGACAAACGGGTACCCGACCCGACGGAAAATTTTGCCAGCCCTACACTAGTCAAACTGCAATTTGCGCTTTACGGCCAAAATCCTTGGCAATTCGAATTATGATCTCAAGCCTCCATTTTCTCAATTCGCCCAGGAGTGTATGGCATCAAACTACTAGTAAGGTGATTTATCTTCTGCTCACAGGCACAACAAAACTGTACCAAAATGAAGTTTGTTGTTGCTAAAGGAAAATGGTAAAAGAGAAGTACAAACACTAATCATCCAGTATCAGATGTCAAAATTCTTTGCGTTTTCTACACTTTCTGATAACAATAATATATTATTTCCTCAATTTTCAAGCCAATGAAGAAAACAAAAAAAAAATGATACTGAATGCGCGCTCTCACTTCCATTATCCATCACTTCATTGGCATAATGATAAAAAAATGGTTTAAAGTTTAAAAAAACCAATACAGATCAATGTACCAGTCCAATTGGCAAATAGTCGGACCATATAAACGTATTATAAACTAACAACACTATTAAAGCATAACAATAATACTAAATATCAAAAACCATGCTTCAAAGAAAAATCAACTAACTATTACACTATTCATTATTTAGTGATACAAGTCACAAAATTTGAAACAGTAATTACATAATTATTACATCTAAAGTGTCTACCACATTTGAAAATTTCTAACTAATCGGAGAAGGAAGAAGCAGAAGCACATAGGTTCTTCTTGAATTAGATATATAAGAACTACTTGTTCATGATCTAAGCATCTTGACCTTGATCTGTATCTGAAAATAAAAAACAGAGGGTACCCTCTCAAGTTAGTAATAATGTTAAGTCTCTCCCTGCGGTTTAGGTTAAACACAAATGAGGAAAAGAGATCAACATGGTAAGGTAGGAAAATAATATACAAAAACAATGAAATAATGCATAAGAAAATGATGGGCAAAGATAATAGGATTAACATGAAAGCATGAGCAATTAAGGGCATATCATAATCAACATATTGATCTACTGGAAATGAGCATACAACTATGATTCCTTTGAAAAATGCACCACAAGAGTGGTAAGCACACTCGCCAAATTGTGATCAGAATCAAATGCATGCTATATCAAAGGGACCTGGACTGTTCATAATGTGAGAAAACTATAACTATCCCCAATGGAGAATAACTACTCACAACATAAAATACTATCAGGGCATAACTACCCACAACATAGGAAACTATCGTCAATGGAGAAAAACATGATATGCTCATACAAATCAAGGGATATCAATCCAACATCTCCTAGACAATTGTATGGATAAATCAATGGTAAGAGCATGGCACAAATCACATATGAAGCATGGCATCTGATAATAAATCAAATATAGTGCATGACATATCAAATATGGATAGATCTACAATGAACTACATATCAATGGATATGACCATGTGTCAAATTAACAATGTATCTTACCTATGTAGGCATTTGATGTGGCTACAAATGCATGACTTTGTCTAAGTAATAAAAAAATATCATTCCCACAAAGACCGAGTCGTCAAGTATTAACTAATCATGATTTCACTAGTTAAACAAAACAAATTAAGTGAATTGGATGAAAAACTACTAAATATTACATAAAAGATAATTCATTAGCGAGAATCAAGAATTTAGAGGAAAAGCAATACAATTAAATTCAGGATTTAGGATTTCACCGTATTGTGCTCTTGCGACAATAAAAATTTACTCTCTCTTCTAGGTCATTTGATTAAATTAAAGAGATCCAAATGTATATATTGTCCCCTTTAAGTGGCCCAACCGAGTATCTACTTAAATTAATCTCATACTCTCATAGTTTATCAATGCAGTTTGACTCATTACGTTCTATAATAAATTTTGTAATCCCTCAGGTGATTTAGAACTACTCTTGTTATCTAATCTACAAGTCTAACTATAGTGATTTCAGTATTGTGATTCACCGCTTGTCCATCTAGCTACATCTAAAACATGTAAATATTTGACTAGAATATTACAATTAATTAAAGCACAACTATAATTAAATTAATCACAATTGAAATCCGATAAAAGAGATAAATCAAATATAAAGTCATAAGTTGCACAATGAGCTACACCTTTTGTGCTAAAAATGAGTTTATGGTATAAAAATCATTATGTGCAATATAAAAACTCTCAAAAGTAAGTAGATAGAAGAGAGAGATGTAAGAGAACAAGTTTGGTGATTCCTTTGCTAGCGATTCCTATTGAAAACTGCTTCAAAGGCTTGCCTTCTCCTTCCATCGTTATTGGAGAACAGTTGTTGCTTCCTCCTAGTCTTCGGACATTTGCAAATTCCTCATGTGATGCTCCAATTGCCTTCAATCAGTCTAAAACTAAATAAAAAGACCCCCAAATTAGGGTTTAGGGACTTTCCTTTTATAGATTCGAGCTTCTAAAATTAGAAGGAACTGGAATACAACTAAATACGATGCAAGAATTGTGCTTAGCAGATGAAATCACAACTCTGTCAAGCATCACGATCTCGATCGTGAGACCTTATGTACAAAAATCTTTTATTGTTGTGAAAGAGTTAAATGTGGTGATCTCCTGTGTGGATATCCTCCATTTTGCTTCATAATGCTTTCACGGGCATGATCATAGTCACCTCCGACTATGAACCTTTCTTTTCCCGTCGATAAAATAGTAACAACTATGACTGATGTCACAGGTTTGGCCGTGATCTTCTCTAAAGCTTTATCTTGTGCCAAATTTAAAGAGTAACTTTGTTTTTCATGTAGGGATGTCTCCTAGCTTTAAATCTCAGGAAATCTATTAATTTTTGGTAATTTTATTTGAAATTTTATTTTAAAAAATAAAAACTATATATTCCAAAGAAAGTAAATAATTAAGCCAAAAATAATATAAAAGAAATGAAATATGACTTAATTTGGCGAGTAAAAAGCAGTAAAAATCATATATAAATATGAGGCATTAACATCAAATCAAAAGTTCAGACAATAGAATTATTTAATGCTTAACAAGAAGGGTTGAGAACTTATCACATTATATAGTGATGATTTGATCAAATCCAACAATCAATGTGTATAATATATAGTCAAGTCCAATTAAATGAACCGATTAAGTTTGCATAGTCAATTTGAATACATAAATAGTCAATTTGATCTAATTATGCAAAATTGATCAAAATTTGTAAACTATCTAAATTTCGTTGAACAAGATTCAATTCACACTAAACTAGTCAAATTTCCACTAAACCAATCAAAATTCTATTGAACGAAACCCAATTTCAAGTGAACCAATTTATTTTCTCACCATGTTGGTTTTGTGAAGGACCAAAATAGGTTCAATTTTATCAAGCCCACCTTGATTAATCGAGAATCAAACTGAACTGATGCAAAATTGCTCTGAACCGAGGTAAATCAACCCTTAACCTGATTCTGTAGTGAATAGTGGTGGAACTAGCCACGGTTCACCTGTTCAAGTATTTTGCTAAAACAATGCAATGCACTATTGCTAAACTAGTGCTCGCTACCGCAACCAAGAGCACGACTAGTGCAAGCAATATGACGACACCGCTAATGTCAGCTATAACCATTCAGAAATAATGATGCTCAGCTTCCATCGACATCCCAACCCATTTGGATAGTAATGAGAGGCCACACTAACCGACGACATTGCTCATCATTGCACATATTCACTAAAATTGAAGGCAAGAGGGATGAGGGGTTTTAACTTGTTGATGCTAGGCAATGCATTGCCACTTGACAAACTCTAATGACTACGTGAGTTCTAAATCTAGCCTGACACAACAATTAGTTGCAAAGTCTAGCTACAATGATGATCAATTAGACATCGAGAAGATTGAGGAAGGCAAGGAGAGATAGTCGAGGACAATATCAATAGCGACAATGACAAACCAGCTAAGAGAGGAGTTTGTCGGTTGCACAAGCCATCAACAGCCTCGCCCATGCCCTCATCTTTTATAAGCAAGGTTAGGGTTTCATAGGCGAAGAGGGAGCCATAAAGTGCAATACATCACAAAAAAAATAATAGGTTGCTCCCACTTTTTGTCATGATCAAACTCTCTAACTTAGTGGGAACAACAATATGGTGAATTTTGGTAGTGCTAGTTTGATCCCTGCTACCTAAATTCATTTTATTTTTATTATTTTTAAATTTCTAAAAATCATTAAAAAAAAATATGCATTACACTTTAAGGGTAAAATTATAATTTTTGGGATGTAATGAAACTGACCATACCATCAATCAAGTATGAATTGATTTTATAAACCATGGGTTAAACATCACAAAATTTCAACCCATGTGAGAAATAACTACAAAGCAGACAATATAATTATAAAAAATTATAGAACAACCACACTTCTGGGTTAGACCTCAAATAAAATGTCCACTAATCTTCAGTTATGCTATGAAATTGTTTTCTATTCGTTTAAGTCATCTCCATATGATGATGCAGAAGAAGAATCACTTTCAATTGGCATTGTCTCTTGTGACAAAAAATTATAGTTTTGATGTCCTGTCATATATTAACAGATACACATCAGCCTCGAAATCATATGTTGTTGCTCAAGCACCGCATCTTACCAAGTATTAAGTATATATATCATAGGAAGCTTGCATGCGTACTATTGTCATCCCTACGATAAATATATATATAAAAAAAATAACTGCAAAGGAGATGCGATCACCTGAGCTAGTTTGAGCTTTTGAGCTGAACTTCCTTGAATGCCTTCGTATAATCTTCTTAGCATTTGCGATAGTCAGTTGCCTAGCAAATGGACTAAACTCAGCATCACCATCGCTCCATTCATCATAGTCATGATCTGCATCTCCTCTCATTGTTTTCAGCACATATGCTTTGGCCTTACGGCGCTGGGAATTGAATAATCCCCTAATGGAGGACGCAAATCCATCACCATGTCTACTATTTGCTCTCTTGGGGAACGGCAAAGGAAACTGCTCAGACTTTCCTTGTTGCTCCCCATCACTATCACTCATGTTCAAATCATTTTCAGGAAGGACAGTTGCATGGGCCACCTTTAGATTCTGAGTCTTATCTTTAAACTTTTTACCCTACATCCATAGCAACCACTTTGAGAATCAAGATCAGTTGTATGAGATAATCAGAAAGGCTCACCACCATGAAAGGTGGTATCCACAATAGTATAATACAGATTAAAAAAATATCTAGAATACGTAAATATATATATACACACACATATATACGCATACCACACATACGGGTGTAAATCAATTTTTTAAAAGCACCAGGTCCTTCGTGTAAGACTAATTATATGATTAATAGGAAATTTATTAGTGCTGTCTGACAAAAGAAGTTGTATACGAAGAATCTGTTATTATCCTCCTAAACTCAATATTATTGTAAAAAAGATGCAGTTTAAGGTGTTGCAGCTTGCCTGCATGCCAGCTACTGACTTCAAAACTCCCCACACTATATGCTTCTTCACTCTTGCAAAAAGTTTCCTCCAAGTTCCAGTAAATTCTTCACGATGGAAAGTATCCATCAGCAATCTAAAATCACTGACAACAATCCTTGAGCCTTCATATGTAACAAGCAATTCAACCTACAAAATGAACACAATCATATTATTGTCTCAATTCTAAATCAAACTTCCGAACTCAACATATTCACATGCAGTAAGCAGTTGCACCTGACTAATTCTGATATTATGGAATTCCTGCATCTTCTTAGGTTTAGCTCCCCTTTCATCCTGGGATTTACCAGCCTTCTTTTCTTCAGTAAACAACTGGCCGGGTTTGAGTGTCTTGGAATCTCTGGCTTTATTTTTAGGCTCATCGAAAGTTGGATTGTTGCTATCTGATGCAACATTGAGGAGGCTATTTTCTGAAGAAATACTTGAAGAATGCACATGCGAAAGAAGTTCATTAGCAACAGAATCTGCAACAGTTTCTTCCCATGTGCTGCCATGGGAAGATGTTCGCCTAAGCTCTGAATTATGTGTCTTTCTCACCTGCATGAATACCCTGTCATCTAAGAAGACAATATTCTCGGTTTGTTCTCTTAAAGACACATCCATGTTTTTTTGCACATGTTAATCTGTGAATTCTAGAAGCTCTTTGGTTGACAAACATGATTTAGTAGGAAAAGCAATTGTTAACAAGAAGTTTAGTACACATTACCGCATTAACAAAGTTCCTTGATAAGGTTGACTTGTATAATGTGTTGACATCTCATAAATCCTGAAATTGATTTATTAACCACTTATCTTAAAAGTTTAAGTACTTAGGAAGTGTCAATTTATATATTTATGATTTTATAAGCCAGGTCTAAAATCTAAAATGTTCACCCAAGTTCAAGTCGGATTAAGCTTGACATATGAACGCAAGAGCAAGAGAGCAGAATTGATTCACAGGCTAGTGGTCCTTCATATAGATGAATCCAAAATAACAAGAAAGAACGTAAAAACAGAAGAACCAATACAAAATAAGAATTAGGGGTTTTAAACACATTACCTTTGGTTTTGATACCATGTTAAGATCGATAGGGTGATCACTTCTCATACAATAAGCTTAAGTCATTAGGAAAAGTACCCACTTTATATATTTATGATCTCATAAGACAAGCATATAAATTATAAGACCAAAAACATAGTTCTTACTATGAGAACTCGTAAGGATGGTTTTCCTACTCCTGATTAGTTTAGAATTAAGACCACAAAATGTAAAAAAGCAACATGAATCTGTATATGCTTCAAATAACAATAAAAAATTAAACGTACTTGAAAACTGTCACCCTGAGCTTCAGTGCTGGAAGCAGAAGATTTTATAGTTGATTTCCCAGAAGCCTTGGATTCCTTTGACAACAGGAAGCTTGATGCAATAGTTTCTGATCCAGATAAGCTTCTTTTCCCTCGTCTTGAGGCAGAAGTTGTCGAAACTTGCCAAACCTCCTTGAAAGCAACAAGCAATAAGAATAGGCATGAAAGAATAGATGAAAAAGAAAACAATGTAAAAGATTGAAGCTTGGCGCACCTGTCGCTTTAACGAGTCTTGTTCTTCTTCAGGAAAAATATACTCCCACATCATAATGAACATTGTTTCAGTCAAATGTATCCTCAGTGGATAGATCTCAACCTAAAATTGCAGTGCATCAGTACGATGGCCTTATGCAAAATAATTCAATTCAGATATATTGCATGCAAATTGGTTCTCAGGTAAACTAGCAGACAAACTGTGCTTCATTAAGTTAGATATCAATTTAGGATGAACTGTATAATAAATAAGTAGATTATTATCAGGTGGTGAGGCAAAGACCTAAGATAAACAGTAGAGTGACTAACAGTTTTCTTGAATAAATATTATGAAGTGACCATAGCATCAAGCTCATTTGAACAAAAGTTGTTCAGTTGCTCTTAATACCTTCTCATATCCCCAAACGGCAGGAGCCTTAGGTATTGAGTAATACTTTAGTTGGATTCAATGCTCAAGTATTCTTCATTCATCTAAATGAGTGTTGCATTGCTATTTAACTTAATATCCTTTATATAATCCAATCCTAATAATATGAGCAGTCAAAATAGCTATTTAGTCATTTTTCAAGAACTTTGAGAACCTGAATACCTGATGCATCTAATTGGAAAAAAGACTTCTCAGGCATTATTGTCAAAATCAGAGTTGACTTATCCGAGCCACTGATTTGGTTGTTGCAGTCAAGTCAATTCACAAATTGAATTAGTTTTTAGACTACACCTAGTCTAACTCATGAGTCAAACTCGATGAAAGCAAATTGGCTCAAACGAGTAACTCAACGGCTATTTCTACATGCGCTTCGTCTTCTATTGCGAACCATTTAAGAAGACATTTCATCTTCTATTGCGAACGCACTTGCATCAGAGCATTGTTATTGCTTTATCTTCATTCTTTATCATCAGTGATACTTCTTACTTCATCATTGATTATTCCAAAGCACAAAGTTTTGTCACTATTCGTTTGTGAAGCTTCATAACTGTTCATCCCGGAGTGCGAAGCTTCATTGTCACTCGTGTTGGAGCATGAATCATCATTACTGCACTTCCTAATATGCACAAAGTGTCATTATTATTCATCCCGGAGCATAAAGGTTCATCACAACTTAGGAGAAGCTTTGCTGTTGTTTAAGGGAAGCTTCACCTTCAACATTTGGCTTGAGAGTAGCTTCTCTAATCATTGAATCAAAGCTTCATCACCACTTTGCTACTACTTTGTTGCCGCTAGCTGCTAGTCGAGAGAAGCTTCGCCAAGTGGCATTTCATCGAAGCCTTGAAGGCATGAAGGTGACACTATTTTGTTGCCTTGCCTGAATCGCCAGACTATACAATGCAATGCACATCAATTTATTTTATTTTTTATATTTTAAAATTAAATTTTAGTTTATATTACTTTTACTCATGGTAGAAAATATTTAGTAGCAAGAAATTAAAGACTCTTTACTCTTTATTATTTACTACTTTACTTTTAAAACTAATATATTTCTTTTATAATCACTTGTTGAATGTAAAGTTACATTTTGGAATTGTTATATCTTAGTTTATACTCTAATATATGTACATGATGTATAAAATATTATTACTTATTATAGATGTAGGATCTTATGATTCTTTAATAAGATCCTACAATCTGAGTTTACATAACCTCTACTATTCTTAGGTAGGATCTTGATTCTAACAACCATATTCTCATATAGTCCATCGAACTTGACCAACTAGTGGAAACTTGCTCAATTATAGGCAAAAACAGTGATGGTTGGCAATCTCTACTCGTTGAGTTGTTTAATCAGGCACCATCACTTGACACGAAAAAGGTGACAACACGAGTTGAGCTACCTCGTCAGCATACATGCTCATCGCAAACTACAAGATCTTAAAAAAACAGATGCATTCATTGTATCCTTGCACCAGAACTGATAAAAAAAATAATGCAATACAGGACATAAATACTACAAATTACCAAGAACTACTCTGTGTTTAATGAAACTATAATCAGTGTAGTAACATATATATATACACGGAAGGTCAAAAGAAGTAGTTGCATGAGCTTTGAAGTGAACCTGAAAATGTTCAATAAGAGACTTCCCATCCTTTGGAGCTCCTTGTTTTGCATTGACACAAAGCATAACTCGTCTACAAACAATTTCATATTAAAATGCAGATTGATAAAGAAGATTATTTATGTACTATAATAAACAACAGCTATTATATGATAATTAATAACAGAATAAAGAGTACTCAAAATGAAGGAATAAGTTTAGTGAAGAAGTGAGACAATGTAACTTGGGTTCAAAACACTTGCAAAATTATTGTGCCATGTTGAAAAACCTATATATGTGTACATAGATATATATGGTGCAGGATCAAGGAGAAATATTCATTCCATAAAATATTGAACCAACTATCTAAAAAACTAAGTAGTTTAAATCCCAAGAATTTAATCCCTTTTTAAATGAATCATGTTGCTTGAAGAAAGAAAATCATCATTGAAAAGAAGGCATTGGATCAAATGAAACAAAATTCACATGAATAAAATCACATTGCCAAAAAGAAATTTAAGAGAGTTCGGTACCATGTTTGAGGATTCTTGCATTCCTAAACCAGCTACAGGAATATCTAGGTAGGATTTGGATTGTGGAGCTTGATTCCTTCAACATAGCCTTTTAGCTCAATGGTGGTAGAAGATTGTTGGGTGATGCGTTGTATTTACATTATCTTTTTGCCTATATTTTAAGCTATATTTTGGGCTTATTTGCATGATTTTGTGTTTATTTTGGTGTTTTTTACATAACTTGGCATAGAATCTTCACTTTTCTTGGTTTTAATGAAAATGTAGGTCAAATGGCCCAAAAATGATGAATTTTGCAAGATTTGAAGCCACATCATGATTCCCGAGAAAATTATGAGCTTACACGTCAAATTTGGAGTCAAAATAGTGAAGATCGAGACTTTCACGGCCTTGGCCGTAATTCTGACGTCGAGCGAAGGGTGAAAAGCGGCTAAGTTAAAAAGTTTACAGAAACTTTCACGGGTGAGGCCGTGAATCTATCATGGTTCGTGAAACTTTTTGTGACCGAAGGCATTGTACACAGAAACAATTATGGCTTCGGCTGTAATTACATCACGGGCCGTAAAAATGTCCGCCTTTTGTGTTTCTCACTCGATTCGACTCCAAACTGAACCAGAATTGAATCAAACTCTCTAGAAACCTTCCTTGACCGGTTCTATACTGATTATACTATAAAAAGAAGGGTTTTAGAAGGGTTTCGGGGGCTTCTACGGACGAAAACGGACAGAGGCGGCAGTGATGGCGAGATTCAATTCTAGGGCAGAAATCCGGCGAGAGATCACGCAAGGGAGGGGTTTGATCACTTCATCTTCATCACCAGATCAAGGGGAAGAGTTCTAATTGCTTTCCTAGTGCCTCTTTACATTATTTTAGAGAGATTACATGTTTAATTCATCTATGAACATGATGTTTGCTTTGAATATGAACGAGTAAACTCTATTTTTAAGATTTGGGGAATAACCCATTGACGATTTATGGATTGAATATATTGTTTTAAATCTTTTACATGAATTTTATAGATTTGATTTAATTAGAATTGTGTTTATTCCGTGATTTACCTTGGCCACGTAATTTTACGTCTTAGACGTTGTGAGAAGGACCGAGAGGTGAATCGCAACGTCAGATCTATTCTTTTCAAACCTACGAATCCAATCACGAGAGTAGTTTGGATTCGTTTAAAGAATTAACATGGTTTTTCATAGAACTTAATGGGTCTATTTATGTTAATTATCACGAGAGTAGGGAATTAATATAAATAGATACCAAATTATACTTCGAGAGGAGGTAATCTGTACCTTAGGAAAAATCTCTTTCAAAACTATAATTTTCTGTTTGAAGATTTATTTTTACTAAATTCATAATCGTCAATGTGGTGAAACCCCGAGTCCTGATTTTATCTGAATTGATTTTTAGCCAAAACCCTAAAACTACCTTTTTGTTTTCTTGCATTAGAAGTTTTCAAAATAAAATTAATCATTTGAATCGTCTAGATATAGATCAATCGTGTAATCGGTACTTGACCGCCAGATCCTCGTTGGAAACGATAATCTTTTTATTACTTCGAGAAATCCGTGCACTTGCAGATCGTTATCAAGTTTTTGGCGCCGTTGCTAGGATCAGGCCAGTCAATATTGATTTAATCGTGAGATTTATAGAGTAGACATTTTATTTATTTATTTATTTTAATTTTTGCTTTGTTTTTTATTTTTGTTTTTGTTTTTCTGAATTTTATTTGATTTTCGCAATTTTTTTTTGTTAGTTTATTTTATTTTATTTTTCTCTTTTTTATATATTTCTAAATTTTATTGCATAAATTGAAAAATAATGTTTAATCAATGTCAATGGTCAGGTCAGATATATGTGCCACCGGCGATGCAGACAAGAAGATATGGTACGAATGTATCAGAATCCTTTTTAGAAAAGGTAAATTGTTTTATGCAACGCGATGATTATATAAGCATGCAACTTTATAAGTGAAAATATGTTATTTGTGAAATTTGTGGTTGTCATGGGCATACTTTTACTGAATGTCAATTAGGAATTCCTCCATGCTTAAACTCATGCCCTAGTACTTACAATCAAAGTTGGGAGAACCATGAAAATTATTTTTATCAGAATGATCCAACCTTTATTCCTCGTTCAAACTTTAGTGAACCTGAAGAATCCAACTTAGAAGTCTTGCTTGAAAAATATACATCTGTTTTGGAAAAACAAAATGAGTTGAAACAAAATATACAGCTGCAAAAAGCCATGCTTGAAAAGACTCTAGCTGCTATGGAAAAACAAAATGAGAAAATTCATAGTACGTTTTTTGGCACTGATAAAAATGATATAGAGGAAGAAATCCATGATGAATCTGAGAATTTTATAAAGTTGGAACAATCATTAGTCATGACTCCTGATTATGATTTACCTTCTTCAAATTTTGATGATTTTGAAAATTTTGATGATTGTGATTTACCTTCTTCAACACTTTACCAGCCATCCAGTCCCCTCTCACATAATGAAGTGCCTTGCAACATAAATACTTGGGACATGTTTGAAGAAAAACTTGAACTTTTTGAGTCATATGAGAAGCAGGATAATGAATTTATGGATCCTCATATAAGAACTAATGAGATAGATATGAATGAAATTGATAGTGTTAGGATGGAATACGTCCCTTCATTTTCATATTACACTGCCACCATTGAAGAGAAAGAAATTGAGGAAAAAGATGAGGAAGAGGATCCTGAGCATATTGTACCACCATCTCCTTGTGAACTATCAATTCCTATTCTCCAGGAAAATTCATTGAAAATTTGCATGACAGATGACAAAGGAGATAATTTTAAGGATAATGCTGATGAGGTGATTAAAATATTTTCTGAATCAAATTCAAGCACAGGTACTGTAAAGATGATAACACATAAGATTCTTGATCACATTGGCATTGAGGTAACTGAAAAATCAAAAATAAAATTTGAAAGCTTCTTGATCAATCCAGGGTATGAATTCTTTGATTTTAATTCAAATCTTCTTCTAGTTGCTAATGTAAATCTAAAGGAAGAATGCATGATATTACTTTTGGATAAATATAGGAAAATTATTGATTATTCTTTGCATGATTTTAACTCTTGTTTTTGTATGCATGTACTGGTCACTACAACATGGATCCACCTGCTTAACTGGATATATTTGGTGGACACACTCTTGAGACGAATAAAAAATAGAAGATTATAAGCTCTCTACTATGGCACAGATTCACCAACTCTACCATGACATGAAACATTGGTCAAGCTAATGACCTTAAACAAGCGCTTTTTGGGAGACAACCCAAATTTTTAACTTTTACTATCTTAGTTTTTGTTTTTGATATTATTTTTGCAAGATGTATTGATGAATTTTTACTGATAGAAAATCTTTTAATAAATTGTTTTATGTGCAGGAATTTTTAAAAAAATTTTACATGAAGAAAAGATCCTCCGATGAGACATTCACAGGCGTGGCCGTGAGTCACTCACGGCCGTAAATTTAATTTTTATAGATGGATTTACGTTACAGAAATTTTTACGGCCGCAGTCGTGAACGGCTCACGAACTATGAAAACCCGATTTCTCGTTGATTCTTTCCACCTCAAGTGACAGATCTTTATTCCCGACCTTCCTTCATCACCAACGACTCTTTCCATTGATCCTCTAACAAGATTTTGGCCAGATATCATTAGGAAGCACCCGATGTTCGCAAGAACACGAGTTTGCCGCCGAAGCTTGATTTCAGCCCAATTTTTTGCTCAAATTTGTGAGAGTCTCTTTACATGGCTGTTACAGTTGGTTTCTCCATTCGATTTACATGCTTTTGCACTGATTTGAAACCAAGATTATTTGATTCTTGAGTGAGATTTATGCAAAATCGTGGTTGATGTTTTTCTAGAGTTACTGTAGCTTCACGATTTTTGTAAAACTCTATATTTGTGTTGGTATATAATGTTTATGATTTGACATATATGATGGTTTTTGATGTATTTGGATGCATGATGTTGATTTGGGATGTATTTTGGTATTATACTGAATTTTGATATTAAAAACGGTAAATGTGATTTAGATAATAAAACATGTCAGTATTTGAATTTTGAAACTTGTTTACATCGTAAAAATTGATTATCTTTAATGTGATACAGTTTCTAGATTTTTCTATGTCATGTTTTCATATTTTGATATAATTGCATAGGGAATCACTATATATTTTAAAAGGAACTCTTGAAAAAATTTTCTGAAAGGAACTCTTGAAAATTTTTTCTGAAATTCATCATGACTTGATTTAATCTTTATGTATATGCAACAATTTAAGTCTAGGGTGTCCTTCATGATATGCTTATTCTTCAAGGCTTTATAAATATGCATTTTGAATGTTTATGATTGTTAAGGATGATCAAATTTGTTTTGTCCTTAATTTTAAACTTAGGAAATATTTTGAGTGATTGATTTGATGACTTAGAGAATTTTTGAGATTTCATATGGACTTAAATTGTTGAGTAAATTCAATTCTGGTATTGATAAAATGCATATGTGAATTGTTATATGTTCATAGGACACATAAATAGTATCTTGTTACTTGATCTTTAATTTATCTATTTCTGCTTGATGAGAATTTTTATAAATAGAATTTGGTGATATTTGTTTAACTGAGATTTGCTTCAACTCCTCTAGTTGAGAAATCTTAAGTCATGAGTTATATTATACCATCGCTTAATATACTTTAAATTTGTTGTGATTAAGTAATAGAGGGAGAATTTTTAAAATAAATATTTAACCCTCTTGCAGAAAGATCAACAACGATTTAAATACCATGCCACTGATCGGCTTTCTCCAGAAATAAAAAAAAAAGAAGAGAAAAAAAAAGAGAAAAAGAATAAAAATGAAAAAAAAAAGAAAGCTGTAGGTTAAGTGAACAACTCCGCTGACTTTCATGATTGAGACTATGAGTTAGATTATACTACCCTGTAGTATACTTTAAACAATGTTATGATGCTAACAGTAAAGAGCATATAATAGTTTAAAGACTAAATTGCTTTAAAAATCTCTTATTTTTAACATCACCGAGATTCTTGAAATAAATTTTTGGCTATTGAGTAAGATGGATTTATTAAATTGAAAGTATCTGATATTTAGTGTGTGTTGAATGGATGTTATGACATGAATTGTGAATTTTATCTTTCTTAGATTGTAACCTCTTGGAATTTATCTCTATTATGATTTTTTTTGAATAACTTGAGTTTGAAAGATTGATTGCTTAAGTTGTGGACTAAGGATATTATTAGAGGCAAAAACAGATGAGTATTCCTTATCTTTACATTCTTTATACATATAATGGTATTTCTTGAGGACAAGCAAAATTTTATGTCTAGGGTATTTTGATGCGTTGTATTTACACCATGTTTTTGCCTATATTTTAAGCCATATTTTGGGCTTATTTGCATAATTTTGTGTTTATTTTGATGTTTTTACTTAACTTGGCACAGAATCTTCACTTTTCTTGATTTTAATAAAAATGTAGGTAAAATAGCCCAAAAATGATGGATTTTGCAAGATTTGAAGCCACATCACGATTCACGAGGAAATTACAAGCTTACACGTCAAATTTGGAGTCAAAATAGTGAAGATCGAGACTTTCACGGCCTTGGCCGTAATTCTGATGTCGAGCGAAGGGTGAAAAGCGGCTAAGTTAAAAAGTTCACAGAAACTTTCACGGGTGAGGCCGTAAATCCATCACGGTCCGTGAAACTTTCTGTGACCGAAGGCATTGTACACAGAAACAATTACGGCTTCGGCCGTAATTACATCACGGGCCGTAAAAATGTCCGTCTTTCGTGTTTCTCACTCGATTCGACTCCAAACTGAACCAGAATTGAACCAAACTGTCCAGAAACCTTCCTAGACCGGTTCTATACTGATTAGACTATAAAAGGAAGGATTTTAGAAGGGTTTCGGGGGCTTCTACGGACAAAAACAGACAGAGGCGGCGGTGACGGCGAGATTCAATTCTAGGGCAGAAATCCGGTGAGAGATCACGCAAGGGAGGGGTTTGATCACTTCATCTTCATCACCGGATCAAGAGGAAGAGCTCTAATTGCTTTCCTAGTGCCTCTTTACATTATTTTAGAGAGATTACATATTTAATTTATCAATGAACATGATGTTTGCTTTGAATATGAACGAGTAAACTATATTTTTGGGATTTGGGGAATAACCCGTTGACGATTTATGGATTGAATATATTGTTTTAAATCTTTTACATGAATTTTATAGATTTGATTTGATTAGAATTGTGTTTATTCCGTAATTTACCTTGGCCACATAATTTTACGTCTTAGACGTTGCGAGAAGGACCGAGAGGTGAATCGCAACGTCATATCTATTCTTTTCAAACCTATGAATCTAATCACGAGAGTAGTTTGGATTCGTTTGAAGGATTAACATGGTTTTTCATAGAACTTAATGGGTCTTTTTATGTTAATTGTCACGAGAGTAGAAAATTAATATAAATAGATACCGGATTACACTTCGAGAGGAGGTAATCTGTACCTTAGGAAAAATCCCTTTCAAAACTATAATTTTCTGTTTGAAGATTTATTTTTACTAAATTCATAATCGTCAATGTGGTGAAACCCTGAGTCCTGATTTTATCTGAATTGATTTTTAGCCAAAACCCTAAAACTACCTTTTTTTGTTTTCTTGCATTAGAAGTTTTCAAAATAAAAACAATCATTTGAATCGTCTAGATATAGATCAATCATGTAATCGGTACTTGACTGCCAGATCCTCGTTGGGAACGATAATCTTTTTATTACTTCGAGAAATCCGTACACTTACCATGGAAGAAATCGTAAAGAAGATGTTTCTCCGTTTACAGGACTTCAGGCAACTCTAACAAGAGATGGACATACATTTGGAAGCATATGCACCAGACCGAAGTGTTAGAAACTTGAATCGCTTGTTTATGTATGGATAGTAGTACCACATGGGATGTTTACTAATAACTAAATAAAAAAAGTGTATTGAGCTTATTTTAAGGACATCAGGATTCCGGGCAAGTTTAGGTCGCCGCCAACTCATTTCTCTCCGGGCCTCAAGCCTACTCACGGAGTGCACAGTTGACAATTCCATCTGATGAGCTTTGTCACTATGTCAATAGCAATCCTTAGTCCCAAACTGGTTTCTAAAAAGAGCAGCGAAGAAGTGACAAGGGCGGAGGAACAAAGAGGTGGAGAAACAATTGAATATTTCTTTTTGATCGATTTGTTTACAGAGTATATCAATACATTATATAATGATATAAATGTACAAAAACTCCTGAGATTGCGCTAATACAATATATGTAGATAATTTATTGCCATAGTTTTGCTCGACTGATTATGACAAGGAACTCTATATCAATCCTTGCTGTCATTACTCCCCCACAAACTCAACGTGGACAAATATTGAGTTTAGATAATAATCCTTGAAATTTGACATGTGAGAGCTGCTTAGTGAATACATCAGCCAATTAATCATTAGTAGAGATGTAGGAGAATGTAAGTTGATGCATTGCTACTTGTTTTCATACAAAATGAAAATCTATTTCCACATGTTTTGTGCGAGCATGGAAAATTGGATTGGCTGTCAAATATGTAGCTCCAATATTGTCACACCAAAGATTGGAAATTTGTGAGGAAGCAAGTTGAAGCCCATGGAGAAGAGATTGAATCCAAATGACTTCTGCAGTTGCATTGGCGATTGCTTTATATTCGGCCTCAGTGTTAGATCAAGAAACAGTTTGTTAGTACTTTGAATTCCAAGATATGAGATTTTTACCAAGAAAAATGACAAAGCCACTAGTGGACCGTCGATCTTCAGGAGAACCGACTCAATCAGCATCACTATAGATGTGCAAATCTTGGGATGAATTTCGAAGTAGGAGAAGTCCTGTAGAATGGTGCTTTTTAAATAACAAAGTATGCGTTTGACCATCTCCCAATGATGAGTTGATGGTGAGTGCATGAATTGACATGCACGATTAACTGCATAGGTGACGTCAGGACGTGTGATAGTAATGTACTATAAAGCACCAACTATGCTCCTATATTGAGTGGGATCCTTCAAAAGTGTGGACGAAGAAGAAAAAGGAGTAGCGGCGATTAGTGTCGAAGTAGGACAAGCACCATCCATTTTGGAGCGTTGAAGAATACCCAATATATATTTACTCTGAGATAATAGATAACTGTGAGGATGTTGTAACAGTTCAATACCTAAGAAAAAATTAGCAGATCCTTGTTTGCAAATTCCTAGCCAAGAGATGTAATTAACTCATTTACGCGAGAAATATCAGTGCTAGTGATCAATATGTCATCCACATATATGAGAATATTTATCTTAATATTTTAGTAGCAATAGTAAAATAAGGATGTGGCGGTTTTGGATCCTGTGAAGCCTTGAGTTTGTAGCCTTCCACATAAACGATTAAACCATGTACGAGGAGCTTGGCAGAGACTACAGATAGACTTTTTGAGATGACATACATGCGTCGGAAGTTGTGAATGACGAAAGCCAGGTGATTGTTCCATAGCAACAGTCTCATCTAACTGACCATGTAGAAAGGCATTTGATACATCCAGTTGTCGAATAGGCTAACTTAAGCTAATTGCGATAGATAGTAATAAACAAACAATGGTAATTTTGACCACAAGACTGAATGTTTATGTAAATTCAATACCGGGTTGTTGATGAAATCCTTTTGCAACAAGACGGGCTTCGTGTCGTTCAATAGTGCCATCAGCCTTATATTTGAGCTGAAATACCCACTTGCATCTAATTATGTTTATGGAAGGAAGTTTAGGGACAAGATTCCAACTTCCGTTATGGAGAAGAGCATAAAATTCAGATGTCATAGCTGCTCGCTAGGAAGGATTCTTGGATGCTTGTGTAAAGCATGTCGGTTCTTTTGGTGGTAGGGATGTGAGCAAAGCATGAGGTAAGATATGCTTAGAAGGACCTGTAACACTCATGGGCATAGCGTTATCATAAATATCTTTAAGCATTCGAGTGCGTCGAGGTGGAGTAGGAGTTTCTGGTGTGGATAATGTTTCACCGGAATTTTGAAGTTCCATTTCTTGAATTGCATGGGAAGATTAGATAACTTCAATGAAAGAAGGTATGGTATCAAATGATGCAGGAGGTTCTATATCAGTCTTTGTTACCCGAAGATAATAATGATTCTAGAGTAACTTGATTTGTTGGTGTTGGAATAGTTTATGGAGATGGTGCCACCCCCAAAAGACCTTGATATATAGTAGTAGATGGCATAGAGGGTCTTGGATGATTGGGCTTTTGATTGCTTTGTGCTGCAAAGGGGAAGTGAGATTCATCAAAGATAATATGCGGGAAACATATATCCACCCGGTCGGTACATGTAAGCAACGATAGCCATGATGAAGATTACTATAACCTAGAAAGACACATAATAAAGACACATAATAACCTAGAAATAAGGATATTGTATTTAAGGGCTATGCCTGCTCGTATGTAACTAGAGTCAATAAGCAAGATTTTCTCCAACTTCACACAAAGAAAATCCTTTCTTCTCAAGTTAGATTGGCAATGCGATCCAAGAGTAGATATAGATGAAGGGATAGATGAAGAGAAGGTATAAAAGGGAGAGGAGTACCACTTTCTCCGAAGGGGAAGAGAAGGAGAGAGGACCCAATAACCTAGTAATTTAATGCATAATCATTATAAGCTAATCTATTACAATAGACTTAATCAAACATTAAAAACAACCAATTAACCTATATGATCTAAATCCCACTAAACCATGATCTATAACCAACCAGCTAACACATAATTTATACCACATTACAGTTGATGCAGCTTCTGGTTTGAGATCAAGTAGTGGGTGTATCACCTAGAACCATTCCTTCCCCACATCTTCACACCCACTGCATCAGAGCTTTCAACACTCCCGGACTTGATTACATTTGATCCGATTACTGGATTTTCCATTCATGGGGAATCCAATTCTCTGAAGCTCTTCCAGCCAACAAACACCAGTGCCCATGTTAGCTCCTATACCACTACCAAACGTCCAACGCGTGTAACAAAGCAGTTTGGGTAACCTCATCCTCTGGAACCTTCAGCAGATATCCTGTATTGGACCTCAGCCTCGATATCTTTATGAGCAATAATCGCCTCCTACCTACAAATTCTTGGGGGTAGTTTCCCATTCACTAGAAAGCCGCAACCGCCTTCAAACTACTGCACTCCAAGGGATCAACATTGATCCTCAGTCTTGGTGACCCATCTGCAAGTGAGGACCTCAAATTTTTTTTACTATACCCTCATCCCTGCAGTTTTGCTGCCTTTGATCAGTGTAACTACGTACTTAATCTCCAAGCAACCCTTGCTTGCTACCCTAGAAGCTGCTTCACAGCTGAGCTCCCATATAGTTGTTCCTCTTGAAAACTGAAAGGTTGGCTTGGAAGTTCCTTGCCTAAGTGATATTTCTGAAGTTTGAAAGAAACTCTCAGGTCTTCTGCAACTCATCCTGATAGGCCTACTAAGCCTTTCGGAACTCATGCTACATGTGGTCTTCATAACGACATTCTACTGCCCTAGTAAAAGCCATGGCCATATCAAACCTTGTACATATTCCATTTGTATATTCTATTTTCATATACTTTAGTAGGTTTGGGCACTCTGCTCTCCTTTTCTCGAAAATTAATGCACAACAGAAGCCTGATAGGCGTATCATGTTACCCGACTCTAGTTGTCCCCGCATTGGCAGTTAGTTAAATGAAGCCATCTACAAGAGGGCACATATGAAGGTGAAATCATCATGCTAGTGTGCATATCATGGTTTTAAAATCTAGTCCATACTGATGAAACATACCAGCAAGCTGGTAAAATAACACTGGTTATAAAAATGCATATAGAGGAAAAAGCCATATTCTCTTACTTGCCCCATTCAGGTGGTGCGTTCCAAGCTGATAAAAGCATATCACATTTAGCATTGGGCTCACAGTCCCTGACCACAAATGACCTCGTTGTGAATTGAGCAATACCAATGTCCTTGTAGTCACGATCAAAATTATAAATCTGCCAAAAAAATACCATAAAATGAATGCCAAATCTAGAGATCTAGCAAAAATTACAACATTGATCACGAACCTGGAATGCAATAATGTTCAAAGTTGATTCTGAAATGCCAATGGAGTTCTCAATATTATTTGAAAAATTAGCTGCTTATTAATAAAAAAATCAGACTCACAGTCCTTGTAAGGCTATTTCATTCTTAAACATCTCAGATCTGATCAATCAAATAATTTGATTGCACAACAGAGATAGAACATATATTCTGTTATAGAGGTCTCTTAGGATCATCTTGTACCAGAAAATTCATAAATGGTACTAAAATCTTCATATCATATGGATTAGTTCCAAACTTTAAAGAAGTAATGACCTTGAGAAAAACAATAGTAGAATTAAAGATCTAGAAATATGATGCATAGAAAACCTTTTCAACCACAGATGAAGTAAAAGGAATCTAAAACATGGAACTACAAAGTACAAACAACCCTCACCATATCATTGATTTCAGCTTCAGCAAAAGGTTTATCATCTATAAGCATACTCCACACTACTTTATTGATTCTGACATAAATCCTTACAGCACAGGAAGGGCTTTTGTTCTTCTCTTTCTCTAGCAGTCTTAGTTGCGCAGCTTCTTGCAAAACTGACTTCAATATAGAAGATGCTTCCTTTATAGCCTTATGAATGTTACCTTTCTCTTTCTTCAGTCCTTCAACCTGAGCACAATATCAACTGCATCATTAACTAGATTAAGATAATAAGACCTTAATGAATAGGAAACGTACCAAATACTAAATTTTAAATTACAAGTCCAAGCTGATGAATAAATCTTTAAAATTATTAACAACAATGATTCACCAATAAGAGAACTGTCAACATTGTGAAGTGATAGTTTAATCAACTTGACTACCATCAATAACAGTTGCAAGGATGCATAATTATGAATTATATTGCAAAAGAAAAAAAAGCATTACAAAAGGAAGTCTACTGGTTAGGGAAACACATTATGATAAGTTGATAACCACTTGACATAAACCTTCAGCTGTCAAACAAAATGTTTTTAGTTTGCAATTGAGAACTGGTGATCTTATAGTAAGAGTGTAAGACAAACTCAAAGAGAATGAATTGTGGCATTTGGATCCTACCAGAATTGATGCTCCACCATCTACCATCCACAAATCAAGATTTTCTGTAGATAGCTCAGTCACATCAGATATCTCTGTAATAACTGCTAGGGTCTTAATGTCACAAACGAGCAATTTATGTTCCCTCCTCCTTTGTTCAAGATTGATCTTTGCCAGGTCTACCTCTTCGACACCCTCAGGAACTAACTGATCAGCCTCGTCTTCAATATCTTCAATGCCTTCAAACAGTGACTGACTACTTTTAGGTGACCTGGAGGACAGTTTTCAAATTGAATCATCAAGGATTCAAGCATCAATGGCAAATTGGAGGCATTGTTAACTTTTGAAGAGCAATAAAAAATATGTTTCTATCTGGATTGAAAGAAGTACAAAACAATAGGAGAATATATATCATCATTGCCATCCAAATAACTATCCTATGTTTTCCTATCATATTTTTTATACTCAAAACTAAATGTTATTTAGAGCATTACATAGAAATTATGGAAATGAATATGAAATAATACTATAAAAGGCATGATACATTATAAATGCGCTACTAGGTAGATAATACTAGTGTGAACCAAGGTTTTAAACACTAGTTCTTCACGGTGCACCGATCCATTGTTAGACTAGTAAATACAATGTACAAGTTCATACCAACATACAATACACACATATATATCTGGATTGATCAGATTAGTTGTATTTCATATACCAATTTTGAAAGTTTAAAGTATAAGAAATACTGAAATACAACAGTTGTCTAGTTTAATCTAAAGTTTATTCTCTCTTTTTTTTTTCTTATGAAGAATCGATCTATCAATCTATTTCAACCTCTAGTTCATAAGGCTAAAGCTCCTTCAACATTATTCTCCTTTTTCAAGGGGAAGATAGCGCACAAAATCTTTCGCTTGAGAATACGAACATATAATACCAACACTGACAGGATATATATATAGATTACTTGTATTTCAGATACCAATTTTGAAAGTTCAAAGTATAAGAAATACTGAAATACCAAGAAAAATGTCAATGGTTATAGATAGGCAGAAGAATGGAGCAGTTGTCTCGTTTAATCTAAAGTTTATTCTTTCTCTTTTTTTCTCCTGAAGATTCAGTCTGCCAATCTATTTCAACCTCTAGTTCACAGGGGTAAAGTTCCTTCGACATTATTTTTCCTTTTTCAAGGGGAAGATAGAGCATGAAATCTTTTACTTGAGAAGGGGCCAAGGGTATTTAAAAACTAAACACCTATTTCTATGATGCAACTGCAGTACATTCAGGTAAATTCTATAAAGGTATTGTAAACAAATAGACAGTAAAAACAATCATGTATAGCTTACTTGGGAAGCCTGGCAAAGAGAAGATTTGTTAACACATCGAGCATGACTCTAAATTGGCGTGATGTCATTTCAGAAGTAATGTTAGGTGAGTTGAAAGTAATCTCTTTTAACGGCTTTACCTGCAATATTGCATAGCAAAAGAAAAGTAATTAATTAGCCAAGAAGGTTGAACCCATGACAATGAATGAATAATCACAGGAAAGGCTTAGCAAAAATGCCAAAACTTACCTTCAGTTCAGGAGTTCCAGCCTTGTATTTTGTGTACTGGAAGTACATTTGACAAGGCATAAACACTCGTTCCAATAAAGGACCAGTACGTTTTACATTTGGTGGTTCCCTAAGAATTTTAGGTAACCATTGAATTCCAGCACCTGGATCGATATCTGTTGGGGCTACATGGGCTTGAACGTGCTCAAGCATCATAGACAGTTCCATCCGCTTCCATGTCATTGCAGGTACTTCATCAGGACTCACCACACTATCAGTACCAAGCGCTTGTTCCAATATGTCATGACCAACATGCAAAATTGAACGAAATGAACGAGCTAAGACACGGCCACTAGCGGCAGCGAGCAAAAACCTACCCTGTCATATATGGACGATATTTCAATATTTATTAGCACATATTTCTCTAATTCAGTTTCAGAACAAAGAAAATCAATAAAAAGTTCATAGTCATGGATTACAAAACCAGTGTCTACTAGACGCTACGGTCGGTACATACCAGTGGACCGGTACACAAACCCTATATAAATTGGGTTTATATTATAAACCCTTGAAATCTGATTAGCAATGATCGAAACAATCCATTCTAACCTTCAACCAGTGGAAGTACAACTAATTATTCTGATGGTAAGCTAGAAAAAGAGAAGTTAAGTGTAACGGGTGAGGACAACTTCCACCTATTTGGTTAGATCTAATAACCAATCAACTTATATTTTTAAAAAAAGTTGTTGAGAGCAAGAGCAAGGTTTGCAATACTGGTCCAAACCAGTAAACCAGTTCTTCACCAAATAGGTATGTACCTATATATTTGCAATACTGGTCCAAACCAGTAAACCAATTCTTCACCAAATAGGTATGTACCTATATATATATATATACATTACATATATGTATATACATTACATATATGTATATACATTACATATATGTATATACATTACATATATGTATATACATTACATATATGTATATACATTACATATATGTATATACATTACATATATGTATATACATTACATATATGTATATACATTACATATATGTATATACATTACATATATGTATATACATTACATATATGTATATACCAGTCCGGGGTTGGACTGGTATATACTGCTCGCACTGCCTGTTATAGAACTATATTTCAATCCTTGGTTGGGAGTAGACTTATAGTTGAATGGGAGTTGGTGAGTTGGTTCAAGCTGATTAGTCTCCTATTATTTTGACTCTTTGTGTTACTTATTGAATCAACCTAATGATGAAGGATGTTGGGGACATCCACAAAGTTAAAAGATATAATGAAGGCAATACAAACTATCACCCAATTAGTTCTAAACAGTGCGATGTTATAATCTGGCTTTACAAGATTTTCAATGTATTGTATTGTTTTGAAGCCATTACTTACAAACATGGTTGGGCAGAAGGCTTTGATTGTGAGTGAAAAGTGGTATAGATCTCATTATTCAACTTTATAAGAGGGTGGGTACGGAAGTATAGCACATCATTATAAACATCCCTTGGCAGAAGGCTTTGATTGTGAGTGAAAAGTGGTATAGATCTCATTATTCAACTTTATCAGAGGGTGGGTACGGAAGTATATCACATCATTATAAACATCCTCTTTTGGGATAATATCGGCAGTATGTATTGTAATGGTGCCTTTATACATGGTCCTTAGGAAAGTTGATATGGAGAAGCCTATGATGGGGAAAATATATTATATGATTTATGAATACATTTGGCTATTTCATACGTCAATATTATCCAACATAGATGGGAAAACCAAATGATGTACGAAATTTATTTGACCAGTACTCACCTTATATTTCTTTTATTCAATTTTTTCACTTATTTTATTAATATAAATATCGATCATATTGTTTATCTTTCAGCTTATCATTTACACCCATCATAACAATATTGCTATAATTTGGGAACATGCTAGGATTTATTAACTGTACTATGCTCCTAGAGCCAGATAAAAAAGTGGCTGCTGCAACAATTGGAGAAGGTTAGATGTTTAGGGAAGGCAAAATACATTCAGAAATCCTATTGCTTTAGATTTGTACTACAAACAAAACATTATGAGTCAAATTCTCTTATTAGGACATTTTAAATGTGTAGTTGAATAGTGGTTACAATTTAGAGTTAAAGGACTAAAGTTACGAAATATAGCAATTTGCATCCTTTCATAGTATGTGTGAACAAATAGATGCAAACATAATTGGTTGACCTTCTCCTTGGTTTATACAAAGATGTGAATAGACTATTATTTCATCTGCTTAAGAAATTAGTATATAGATGGGTGGTGAAACTAGCCAAGGGACTTAATTAAGGTTCAAAATGCTAGTCCGAGACCCTATATAGATCTGGGCTCAAACCGTATTGTATCAATACATACCGAATAGAACTGAGCAAGCAGCAAGCAGTATTAGAGAAGATGTTCCTCGTGACGGGAGCAATAAAGGAAGGAGGATGAAGAGGAAGTCACAACAGCACCCTTCCGCTCGTGCTCGCATCTACTGCTTCATTGTGATCTACCTCCTATTGTTCGCACTTGCAGCCGAACTAGCAAGGTTCAAAAAACCGGTCCAGCGACTCGATCTGGTGAGCCGCCGGACCAGTACCGGTACCGTTCATATTGAACGGTAGCAAGCGGCACAGCAAGCTTCGGGCGACCCGGCGGCAGCAGCAAGCTTCAATCGAAACTTCCAGTGGCAGCGGAAGCTTCATTCCAGCCGCCGCCAGACCTCCCTCCGCCGCAGCCGCTGCCGTTCGCCACTGTTCTACCTGAGCCGTGCTCTGAGGCTTGTGCCGGAGCCGCTTTCTCGCCGAACCAGTTCCGTATCGGACATACCGTTCGGTATGAAACGGTTTCTTAATCACTGAGCCAAAGTTCTCTCATCCACCGCTTCCACTATGAGCCACCTCTGCATATGGCTCTCGCTTGTAGATGAAGAGAAGTCATGACTCACGAGCTTCGCCGTGAGCGAATCTCCTCTTCTTCTCCTTCTCTTTCTACGTCTCCTTCACCTTCTCCTTCTCCGTTCTGCTCCTTCAGCGAGGTCCATGTGCTGGTCCGTACTCGGACTGGTTTTTAAAACATTAGATTCAATCACAGAGATTATGGCATATAATAGGATATGTTGGTACGACCAAGTCAAATCCAACAACAAGCTCATCTGTTAAGCCAAGAATTGAGAGGAAAGAGTTTGACAACTAAAAAGGGGATTTGGGGAAAGCTCTAATTGACCAATTATTTGCAAGTGATGAGTAAGAACATAGTTCAAGAAAATATCTTCTTCTTTAGATATACATCTACATCAAGAGGTATGAAATGACTAAGCGGTGTAGGCGGCAGCGCAAGCACAAATGATGGGGGTAGGGGTGGTGGTGGTAGGGGTGGTGGTGAGATTAATACTTACATACCTATGATACACAATCATAGACTTGTGAACAAGACTATATGCATGCCACACAAGATGAAGACTATGGCATCCGCTCGAGTAAACCTACAAGTAGCACAACACAAAAATATAAGAGGTAAGAGTTTAACTCTAACAAAATAAAAAACCTAAGAAGACTATAAAGAAATAAGATTCACTCTGCCATCAAAATCAAAAGTGGCTTATCGTGGTCATAGCCAACTTATGAAAGATACTATTCAAAAGAAACTTATATGTATCTATATCCTATTCCAATTCCCATGCCAATTTCAGTCCACATTATGTATCTCATAGGCGATAGTGACTCATGCAAGTTAAATGAGAGTGTGGACTTTAATGTACTACCACGTCTTCGGATGACTTCTAAACTTGGAAACTCCAAAACTATAAGATAGACTTAAATCACATGCACTCGGATAAACCATCAAAATATTTTTTTTTAAAAAAAGTTGGTTCGAGATGAACCAAGTTGAATCAACCACACCATGTGTCGATTTGGTACGATCGGTATACTAGTATGTACTAGTCTAGTAGACAATCGGTTTACTTATACGAATTGGTATTGGTTCACACCAAAATCAAAAAGCCAGTGCATACCGAGCGATACAGCCGGATTGTACCAATCCGAACAAGGTCCAATATGTGGACCATGTTTGGATTAGCGACCAGCGCAAGTGGAGGTAGGCAAGAAGGATGAGAGTGGAGGCAGAAGTGGAAGCTTTGCAGCCTTCCCTCGTCTACCAATTCTTTGGCTTTTGTCTTCACACAAAGTGAAGCGGTGCGGAGCATAGTAGAGTGCAAGCACAGATAGAGGCAAACGAAAAGGACAAGAGCAGAGGCAGAGGTAGAAACTACACACCCTTCGCTTGTTTGCTAGTTCAAAACTTGTCTATCCATTGAAGCTTATGCTCATCCACCCTTAGTACACATCGGTTCCGTCTAATTCAAATTGGTTGGCACCTATCTAAGCTTGGACCAGAAAATTGGTCCAAACTAGTTTTGCTAACCTTGGTTCATACCAAGGTTCCAAAACTCGGTCTGAGCTATTGTTTTGCTTTAGGCTTAGACTAGTACTGTGCAGTATGAAACCGGTCGAACTCGTATTGAGGAAGAAGCTAGCAATAGCGATTGAGGGAGCAAGGAAGAGGAGTAAGAGGAGGAATGCGTCCACCTCCCGCCATCCCATGTCCACCTTTCACGTTTGTTGATTCTGCCTTTTCTCCTGCAACGTGTCCACTATCGATACGCCCCCTCCTCTACTTCTCCCCTTCTCTTCTTCCCTGATCTATTCCGCTACTCTCTACTCCATTCCGAGCTGCTCCAATACCACCTTTGCATTGGATCAGTATGTACCAGTCGTATCGAGCGATACAGACTAATTTTTTGCTTCCTTGATTCATATCACTTAAATTGACATAAATAAGGAAGAATTCATCAACATTTGTCCTAAGTTTCTCGACTTTTATAACCTGGTGGATACACAGATAATACGAATAAGAATAATTAGAAGTGCCACCTGATTTCTCTAGTTATAGCTTAATGTATATGTCATAAGTATTATCAACATGTTGAACCCAACTACACCATCTCAGTTTCAAGAGAAAAGAAAATCAATAAAAAGCAAAAAAGTAATACAATTTTCATGTTATAACAAACTAATAATTTGATAAACTATAGTGAAAAAGGTGTAGTAGGCATCAAGATATATATTTCATAATGATAAGTTGATAATTGGTAACTAGCACTATGCTAGCAATCACAAGGTTTCTATATTAGTTTAATTGAAAGAATGGAATAAATTAAATTAGAAAATTGTTATTTTTTACGTATAAATATGTTTATGGTCCTGATTAATCAATACTACATTTTTTTGTAAAAATAATAGTTTTAAAGAGAACATAAAGAATTATTCAATCCTAGAAATACCTAGATATATAATTGGTGAACAACACAACTTGATCATTATACCTCTGATGAAGTATAATCTACAAGTTTTTCTTAAGAAACATATAGAACGATTTTCCAATATTAGGATTCACAAAAACAATATGAGAAGAGTTAATTATCTGACTGGACATGTTAAGAAAGTTTCTAGAAATACTAAAAGACACAAATATAACATTGCACTGGTAAATTGGCCTGACTTCTTCAATGTTTACTAGCCTTCGATATTTTTTCTTTCATCTCCACCAGTTTCTTCATTGTTTCTCCTTTTGAGAATCAAATTCACTAATTCAAGCTCGTGGATAGATTTTATTTTGTCTTCATATTTCGAAATTGTTACCAACAAAATCATGTATTGGATTCTTTCAAATGGCTTACGCTAAATAATGAAATGTAACTATGACAGTTTCAGAGTTTGAATCCTGAATCTTTCTAACAGATTAAGATTTTAGGATAGCTGGTTGCACAACCAGATCTCAACAAAAAAATGATTGACATAAGCATATTACACTATACTTAGTTGTATTCAACTATTCATGGAGTGAAGTTTTGATTTGTTCGTATGCTCACCAATTTGCTTAGTTGCAGCAACCTATCTTGCGTGCTATCCGTTGTGTGCACATATATCTTGTCAGGTGGCTATTTGACTATGGCCTTAAGATCTTGTGTGTGCAATGGTTGATTTATACCAATCTGAGCATAGATCAGTACACAGCATATCTAACCATGTAAGCGAGTGAAAGAGAAATTATCAGTACCATACAAAATGGTCAACTTCAGCCAAGCAATTTCAAAATGGGTTTCACTTTAATTGAATTTCTTCTCATGCTACAAGCGACATGTACATGTCATGGTCACCAAGATTCAAAAATCAAGCCTTAAAATTCAACTACTTATACTAATATGAGATTGTCAAGAAGTATCCTGATGATAAAGTAGAAAAATGCAACACTCAGATCATAAGCATGAGAAGACATTAGGATCATTCTAATCTGTGATGCGTTGACAAGGCCTAACAGAATTGAGTATTATAAATTCCCTTATATACTATAATAGAAAAGTTATATTTCCATAAGTACATTAGCAAAATATTATGATGCAATCTACATTCGGAAGATAGTTATCGAAGTGATTATATCAAAGTACCCTAACCAACTTGTGACAATAATTGGAATAACTTCAAGAGAGCCAGTGAGAGATAATTAAAGGTTATTACTTGCACATCATTTTGACTCCTTATACTACTCATTACATTAATCAGGGTATTGAGGAAATGGACATGCAAATACAATGAATGTTGTGTAAACTATCACCTAATTTATTTACAACCACCACTAGATTTGTCCTTATATGCAACATTTTGTAAAGGGTACGTACTATGATCTAGCCCTATAAGATTTGTTATACCCTTTATTACTTTAAAGTCTTTACTTACAAAGAAGGTTGGGCTAAAGACAATATTCACAAGTGAAGCATAGCGCAGCTCTTCTTATTCAACTTCAATGGAGGATTGGCAAGTAGAGCACATCAGAATGTGCACTTATAGGACAATATTTCCAATATATGTATGGTGGTTGAACATCTATATATCATTTTTTAGAAAGTCGATATGGATAAAAAGCTCGTGATTGAAGAAATATACCACATGATCCATAAGTATTACCGGCAAAATAATGCAACAATTGGTAATAAGGTTGCCCCCTATATTGACATTCTCTGATCAAGCTGAGAGAACCAAATGGGGGTAAAAAATTCACTTTAGTGATGAATAATTTCGTCTTTTAGCAGTTATTTTAGTAATTTCATAATTTCATTACATATATATTTTTTAATAATTTAATAATTTATCTTTCAGCTTATTACCTAAATCCAATACTAGTAGTATAACTTCAAAACAAGAATTGCAAATCACATTACAAAATATGATACTCACATGAAGCTAGATAGTGAATCAGTTGTCATGGCAACTAGAGAAGGTTGGATGTATCCAAAAAGTGAAATGACATTTGGAGATTAAATTATGATATATCTACAATATAAGATAGATCAAGTCACTAATTTTGTTTAATTACTCTTTTTTCTTGCATTTATGTATTTGGTTATGATAATTATTTTTAGTTTTCAATTGAATGGTGACTGCAATTTAAGACTAAAACACTAAAGATATGAAACATAGTTATTCATAACTCATCACAGTGTGTGCCAAGTAGATATGAATACAATTAATTGGCCTCTCATTGACTTATGAAAAGGTTTGAAATAAACTATTGTATCACTAGCTTGAAAAATTAGTTTGCATTCACTACAATATAGGACACGTCGTAATTGACAAAAAAACGATAGTCAAAAGTTGCACCAGACTCTTTACCTTTTAATTGTTCATTAGTTCATAACGATGCTAACTAGATAATAGATTGGTTGTTAGTCTTAGAAGATCAAGATCCAATAATGGATGAGCCAGGTAATCTACCTTAGCCCTCTTAATATAATTTTTGATCTAATTAAAAGGTAGATTGGTGATAAAACAAGCCAACAAACTCAAAGAAAATAAAAGGGTGACATGGATGATAAATTCGAGCTAGAAATGCTATTTTGACTGAGTCAAATCTAACCACAATGCTAGTCTTCTCCGCCACAATGATCTCAACTATTCAACCAAGGATAAAAAAAAGAAAGAGAAATGCCTCCACTATAATGGGATACAAGAAAGAACATCTGAGTGTTAGGAAAAACATTTTCTCCTTCGAATACCTATCTACTTTGCAAGGTATAATATGACTCAAATAGCATAGATAACAAAACAAGCATAGATGATGGAACTGGAGATGACAGTTGTTACACGTGTAACTTTTGTTTTTATTTGGTTGAGGACTTGTTTGTAATTATGTGAAACTTGAAGACTTTTTTTGTAATTTTTTTAATCTCAGCCGACTTACCCTTTTTTTATCTGTTCCACTGTTATTTTACTTTTTTTATTCTTCTCCTTGCTTTGGTTGAAACCCTCTCCACTCGGCTATCTCTCTCCTTTGCCGAGATTGCGTTTCGGCGAGGGAATTTCCTTCTTTTCCCCATCCAGAGCAACTTCTCTTCCTCTCCCTCTTTGTCCTTACTTGCAGCCGGTACTAAACAGTGCTGCTTTTCCTCTGGCGAGGCTGCAGCAACGCTGCACCTTGGTAACATGTTTCCAGCAATGTTTTCCCTCTGTTTCCTTTCTAAATTGCTAGGTAAAATTCTGATTTTTGTTGTTAGGACTTAGGGTACCTGTGCATGTGCAAAACAAATCTGAATTTTATAGCTTTAGTTTGCATTGCCGAACCTAGTTCTGAATGCATCAAAGACTCCTGATCCTTGTGTGCATGAGTTGTAATAATTATTGTGAGTTTCATGGCTAAGCCTTAGTTGATTAGATAACTTAATTATTTTTATTAATATAAGAGGATGTGTAGTTAATTTTGGTAATATATGTATTTGTATGAATTATACACGTAAGAAAAGAAGTCAAGATTCAAGGGACCTAAAGGGTAAATAGACTACAGTTGGTATTGCTTTACAGTTGTCAACTAGTTGACGTAGGGATCTACCTCCTTCTTGTTAGCATGATGTCTAATATGAGTTTAGACTTCATGATTTGAGACCTCCTTTATTGTTCCTTGCATTATAATTATTGTAGCATAGTAGATGTTTTATTGTTACACTATTGCATTAGCATATTAGTTGAGGATATTACATATGAGATTTGTGTATTTATTTGAAATATGATTTAGAGTCATTACATGTTGATGTGTTATTTGAATTGGCTAGGAGATTAGATTGCCGGGCCACATTGGGACCTTAGCATCAAGTATATCAGGCTAGGTTGTTGCCGATAGGGTCACTACCATGTTGTCTCTGAACAACATTGGGTTGCCAAACGTTAGATGCAATACCATCGAGATGTGGGCAGTCATTCACATATGAGCTGGTGGTAGAATCACACTTTCAATAATATGATTTGGGATGTGATACCGTGGCCATTGCAACTTATGGATTTTATAAGTTAGACAATATTTTATTTATTAGTTATTTATGTTTGATATATATGATATACTTATGTAGAGTGTAGTTTGACATGTGATATTTTATTATTATGAATGCATTCATATTGATTTAATCATTACTTAGAATTTTGCTAACTTCCTTTTAATTTACTTATTTTGTCGGAGAATTAAATACAAGTAGAGACCTCCACCGCAAGATAGACGGATTAGTTAGTATATAATAGTTTCTGTATGATGGTTTGAGAAGTTAAATGGACTTAAATTGATGTAAATATTTGTGTAAATATTTTATTATGCTACATAGTGAGTTTTGTAAATTCTAGTTTTTAATTAAGTCGACATATGTTTATAATAATATAGTTTATTTGATGTTGAGTTATATATATCATATGTTGTTTTAACTAGATTGGTTATTTAATTTAGTTATTTGTCATGTTCCAAGGTTTTTGTGAGTGTATATATTACGGGCCCAATATTGTTAGTAGTATTAATAAAGCGGATCCGAGTTGGTATGTTATACCCGGTTCGCTAAGTAGTGAAGTTCTATAAATAAGGGCCTAGGGTTAGAGTTAGGTTGTCCAAGTATTTTATATTCTCGTATTAGGGCATGCTTTGCATGATTTCTCGCCGGTGATGGTTAAGGTGTTCTATCAATTGGTCCAACCTGTCGGATCGATCGTTGGAAAATTGATGGTCCGGTGACGGATAAAGGCGGAAGAGATTCTGTTGTCAGTAGTAGATCTGAACGGCAGATCTATTATCGTTGATCAAGCCGACAAAGAAACCCTAAGGAGGAGTCAATCAAAACCCTTGGGAGGAGGTGAACGTAGGACAACCATTACGAAGGTCTAGGACGCGTGACGACATTGATTCCGGTAGCGGCGACTTCAGTCACAACACTGCACGAAAGTACTGTAGCAAAAATACTTTGCAGTAATACTGTAGCAAGTATTGTACAGTGGTACTGTAGCAAAGTACTGTAGCATCGACCTAGAGAGGAAGAGAAAGGATATGCGGCACTTTGTCTACGGCGCACATACGATATACCTAGATTAGGGTTGGAAAAAAAAACTAGAGAGATTAGTGGTTAAAAAAAAAAGAGATAGGAGTTATAAGAGAACATGACGAGAAGAGAGGTTGCTCAACATTATGTGGAGATGAATCATCATCTTGATGTTTTAGATGAGATGAAAGCAATGCTAAGAGAGTTGGTTCGAGAGAAGAAAATGCGAGAGAGTACAGATGTGATTATTGATGGGCAGACTTATCCAACCTCGAGCGAGGTCCTGAAAACTACATCACAGAGCCAAAGTAATATGGAGGATAGGTGGCAGCTTCGTATTCGCATGAAATTACAAGGATTTGACGGAACTGATCCAGTAGGTTGGATTGCTTAAGCTGAATATTATTTTGATAATAAAAGCACGCCGAACGCCTATAAATTTCCCATGGCGTTTGTTTGTATGGAGGGACAAACATGCGATTGGATTCAAGGGTTAAAACGATAGATTCTCAATCTTTCTTGAGAAGGGTTGAAACAAGAGATGATACAAAGATTTAGTAATTTTCATACAACTACCGTCCTTGATGAAAGCTACTATGAAGATGTAGTTGGCATTGAAGAAGCTATCGAACTAGAAGGTATAGTCGCAGATGGTAAACCAGAACATGGAATGATAATTGAAAAACGGGTATTGAATCAGACAATTGAAGCTGATGCTACGGGTCAAACTATTCAAGTATCAATTGAGGAAGAAAAAGATATTTTACTAGAGATGGTTAATGGTAATGATAATACATTTGACAGTGCAGAAAAGATTCATGCGGATATTAGAGAAACAGTAAAAGAAGATGTGCGTAGTGTCAAATTGTCTGAACCTCTGGCAAATGCAAGTACTCATGGGACCACACAATCAAAAGTTGAAGTCATACATGAGAAGCAAGATACACCAATTGAAGTAAGATCCATCAGTAACCTCAAACAAAATTGGTATGAATACTGATATTCTAGCTAGTGGAGCTATTGAGGAAACGAGAGAAGAAAATTCTAAAATTGAAGACAATAAACAAGAAGTAGTAACAGAGGTTTGTAAACTAGTCTCAGGTGTTTGCATCACTTCTACTTCAGCTATTGAAACTTTTGAAGAAACTAGGGAGCTGGAAGCTAAAATTGTCGAGCGCAAGCAAGAAGAAGAATTAATACTTGACAAACAAGTAGTTAATCAAGCAAATGAAACTGTCAAGCTTGAGGCTGCAATGTTTGGTGTTTCTGATTCAACAACTTATCGAGCAATTTGGGATGCTGGAGAAAGCTCAAGATAAAGTTTACAGCCTTGAGGACAAGGCTAGTTAGAGAGGAGGGCAATTGTTATGGGCCCAATATTGTTAGTAGGTTATTAATAAAGCGGATCCGGGTTGGTATGTCATACCCGGTTCGCTAAGTAGTGAAGTTCTATAAATAAGGGCCTAGGGTTAGAGTTAGAGTGTCTAAGTATTTTGTATTCTCGTATTAGGGTATGCTTTGCATGATTTCTCGCCGGTGACAGCTGAGGTGTTCTATCAGTATATTAACGGGTTATACTGCCACATCCCTACTAGTGGTCTAGTTGGGGTGGAGCATGATAGTAGTGCTAGTACTCAGGCAAGACATGTATATGCAACACAATAACCATGAACTTAAAGCATACTACACATGGCCACTTTAGTCCTAAAACCAATATGTTACACTAATATCAAAGAAGAGGCAGGGTTCAATTCAATCTAAGAACCCGAGCATCATCAAAGTTAGAGAGTGCATCATTATGATCCCATCTGAGCTTAATCGTATCTATATCTAGCCCTAGTATTCATGTTTATTATGATCTCAATTGTGACAATATCTATCTTGTAGGAGATAGTCACCAATGCAAGTTTACTAAGCATGTGGGATTAAAAAAAAAAATCATCACTAAAACTTTCAAATGATAACACTACAAAATGATAAACTTAAATTTCATGTAGCCAATGATGTACCCAAAATAAAGTTTGAAAAACAGGTTCGAATCGGGGTAATGGTTTGTTTTCATACTAGTATGCTGCAGTGAGTAAAACTACCTGTACCAACACAATGCTATAGTAATACTAGACTCATCTCGGCTTGGTATAAACCAAAAATTTCAACTGAACCAAAATTTCAAACCTTAGACCCAAATAGTTATCATCTCTTGTGGGTGTAATTGGAGCTGCATAGGTAACTTTAGTAGCGAAACTCCTTCAAGCAAAATATTATATCATAATTCAATTTTGATCAATATTTTAAGTTCTAATCTCCGTAAATATCACACCAATGATTTATTTTAAAAATTTCAAGTCTCAAGGATATGTAGGATAGAACCAAAGGGGAAGAACTGTGTTTAAGAATTAAAGTAAAGGGGTAGAATTTGTAAATACCAAGATTTAAAAATCCAATCCGAACTAGTGTACCAATCTGGTTTCAGATCGGTATACTACAACAGAAATGACTGACACAGTGATATAGTAAAATTAGTGATTAGTTTGGACTGGATTTTCAAACCTATGTAGGTATTTTAATTTCATTTTTAATCAAATATAACAGAACTTCAAACTTCTTTAGGTTTCTAGGGGATGTTGGATCAAGTCAAAGGGGACCAATTCAAATGCAAGGATACTGTGCCCTTCTTATATCACAATTCAAGAACTTCCTCCAATGTTATAAATTTATAATATTCCTTACTTATTTATCCAATTTCAATTTACTTTCAAACCTAAACACTTCAAAATTAATTAACTTCATATTTTTTTAAAAGGACTACAACATCAAAATAGAGTAGAAAAACACATTGGAAACTTGGTACGAGATAAACTAACTACAGTGTGTCAGTCAGATTAGTATACCAATATGTACTAGTTTAGGATAAATTTGCTAGTACAAAATGATAATCGAAACCATGACTGTACATGGCAACAAGCCCAGCAAACCTACCATTTCTACTACATCAACTATGATTATATTGATTAAAAATGGAGGAATGTGTTTTGAGAGATTGTATCCCGGTTCCTAAGTATTTATCAAAATCACAAAGTAGCAAGAAGAATAATATATTATATTGGCAAGCATCATAGAAGGTCTTATATGGCCAATATGAGCACATGCATCTAGCATGAAACCCTCAAATAGGTAGCTAAATTTGGTGCTTCTAGATCTCATTATGAGCATGATAATCTATTTATAGGCTAATTTAATAAGTTTGTCTTATTTCAATAAAAAATTATAATTTATAATTAAAAAGAATAATTATCATTATTTTTGCAAACAAAACAGTCCTCATGGGTTAAGTAGGCGGTGGTGCCAAAAGGCCAATTTGAAATCAATCAAAAGAGACCTTCCATTGGTATTGCCCTGCAAAACGACACTACGTTGCCTAACCATATTCTGATACTTAATTGAGACAAGATGAATTGGACGGCATTTAGATTCAAGAGAACTAAGCCTTAAGATTTTGATCCCTTAAGAATCGTATGCTTTTAGAATTAAGAATAGGCTACATGAAATTGCATGCATTCTGATTTTGCTTCTTGATTTCCTACAGATTTGTGTCCACAAGTATCAATATATACATTATAAAGTATGCAGATGCATAACTGAAATAAAGGTTTTCAAAGACAGTCCAAACAATTTATTGGCCCAATGTTTGACACGCACATAATACATTTTAGTACATACTGACATAAGATACCGATTAGTATCAACCAAAATGTATATATACATATATATACTACCAAATCAGTAATCACCTTACACTATGGATATAGGTATATAAGTCAAGAGAGGCTCTGAATTTATAATACTATAAAGCAAGGATTGAAAAATCGGTCCGGAGTACCGGACTGGTATTACTCCGGACTGGTATGTACCGACCGGTACCGGTATAGTACCAGCAATAAATAAAAAAAAATCTAATTTTAATTTAAAATTTTTTAATTGTACTGGTACTGTACCGATACCGTACCATACTAAAATTAATTTTTAAATTAATTTTTTTAATTAAAACCGATACAAACCAATCGGTTTTTATATAAACCGAGCGGTACGTACCGGTACCGTAATAAAAGAATTATTTTTTCTCTAATACCGACGGTTTCCTCTTGGTCCGAGACCAGTCCCTCACCGGACCGGTACAAACCGGTAAAACCGGTCGGTACCTTCCTTGCTATGAAGTCTTCTGAAATTTCCAGTGCCAGGCTATCACAAATGAGAAACAATAATACAGCATACAACCAAAAGATAAGAGATGTAAAATCTTTTCAATGTAACAGATGGAGTACGAGAAAATCTATTTTCAGATAAGAGTTTCTTGTAAATCTACTCAATGTTTTCATTAATTACATCATGTTGAACACACTATGTACTATATAGAAATATGCTTACTTTGGCTTCCTCTGAGTGCAGATTGAATTGTGGCTGGATAACATTGACCATGAAGTGGCATGTACCTTCCTCATCAGTGTTAAAAATATTTTGCTTCACTGGTGATGAACAAATAGAAGTTAGTATTAAACAAAATTTCATGATATACGTTTATTAATCTAGAGTAGGGATCATAATTGTACAGTGAAGAACTACTCCAAGACTCCCAATGGAACAAAAATCAACCATAAATTGGTCTACAAATGATGGTTTAAGCACATTTACAAAGTAATTTTTTTTATTGTTCAAAGTTCAAACTTCTAAGTAAAAGCAGTACACAAGCATATGTGTAAGGACCACAAGTAAGAATATTGTTAAATTGATAAAAGACAGCAATGTTTAAGCAGTGGATTAAACAGCGTGGAGTGAGACATTCCATGAATTTTACTATAGCTTTTGATAATCTAAATCTTGATATAAAATAAAGTTAATCACTACGCTAAATCAATATCATTACAATCTAAAAGTAACAGTTCTTAACCAATATACCACTCTCAGAAGACTCCTCTAAAGCATGAGATGAATCTGGTGCTTGATGCTCGATATTCTCTGTTGGGTTGGAACTTTCACAAGAAGTATTAGGTGCTGTATTTGGTATATTATTCAGTTCTGCATCATGAGGCACATCAGTCTCAACCGGTATTTGTTGTCTCTCAAGTAATTTTCTTCGTGCATACAGCTTGGAAGTAGATGGCGTTGGAGATTCAAATGCTTTAGGTAATCCCCAAGCCAAAGAACAAACAGCATCTCTGTTTTCCAAAGTCCACAAAATCTTGAGGCCATAGACAAATACACGCTGACAATTGTCAGCTATGATAACATTAAATCCATCATCTTCAATAAGATCAGATCGTATATAATCACTTTGAATTTTATTTTCAACCTCAGGAGACATGTAGGTCATTGGGATGTCCTTTCGTCCATATTCTTGCCATGCTAATAGCCTTGTTGAATCAGCCTTCGAAGTTTGTTTTCGTATAGTGAAATAGTCAGAGAACAAAAGAAACCCATCATCTTGTCTCATGTCTTTGTAACCATAGTTGCAATTTTCTTTACCAAACTTATCAAGTGCATCACTTCTGGAACTTCTATGAGCTTTTTTAACATCTTGGAGTATTGGAGCTTTGTATATTTGGTCTATATACACTGTTAGCATGTGAATATCAAGACCCTGATAAACTAGGTCAAGAGGTTCACGCTTACATTCAAAAGTAAATTCCTGCTTACCACGGCTAAAACAGAGATCAAATTTCAACTTTGCCATTTTAAGTGCCACTCCATTGGCAGGATCATCTTCTCTCAAAGTTGTATGAAGGATGCTCAGAGGTGTGATATCAATGCGAAGAAAAAACTCAGTCATAACTCTGTCCAGTGACAAGTTACCAGACCTGGCAAATCTTGGAACACCAAAACGTGGCCACCGTGAGAACATTCTTAACTTGTGAGGAGGAAGGTAATTAAGATTCAAAAACTTAAATAACCAAGCAAGATCATGTGCACTTAGCTTCACAATAGAGGAATCTATGCACTTAACCCCTATCTTTTGAGGAGATAATGACGATGATTCACCAGCTCTAATATTGTCTGCTACATCAGAAGAGGAGGAAAGTTGACCATCAGAAATTTGAGAGTTATTCAGTGAGAAATCCCACTTAAGTGAGAGAGAGGTTGAGCGAAAGGGATCAAAAACTTGCATCCGTGGTTTGCCCTCAATAGGAAGTGAATAAAGATAATGATCAAGTGGATTACCAGACTCACAACCCCACTCCATCAGCACTTCTACAACAAAATTAGAAGAAGCTAGAAAAGGACCAGAGGGATTTGATGGAGGCTTTAAGCCACAACAGTCCATCAGATTTTCTAGACTGCTTATATAAACTTTGAATTCTCTTGCAGAAAGGTATATGCGCCCATCACTCTGCTGTATTTCCATATTTGCTGAAACCACTTCCAATTTATTGAGCTTCTCATATGGGTTAGTTGTACCAAGGATAAACCATCTAGTTTCCATAAATGATAAATCAATTTTCCCGTGAACATAGTTCCTAATTTCATCCCACCATGGTAAGTTGCGTTCCTTTTTGGGCACTTGGGGTTCTGAGGAACTAGCTGGTGTTTGTGAAGTGTATAGTCCAGATAGATCAGAGCAACTCCTAGTTCCAAGATTAGCCCTCTGGAGAGCCACAGTGAATGCATAGCTGATATCAGCAAGAACTGGTTCATATCCCACTCCATAAGATACTTCCCCTTTTTGAAAACTAATTGGCAGATCAAGGTACACTTTATTTGGAGGCGTTGTACCACTAGCTGATCGCAACATGCGAACTCTCCACCATCGCCCTATGAAAACATCTTGTACTATTTGTGGCTGAAAACTAGTTGCCTGTCAATTAAGAAAAAAAAAAAGCATGGCATCACAAAAGAGATAAACTTGTCTGCTGCTGGAATCTTATCAAAATTCTTAAGGAATTCAAGCAAAACATATTTTTCTACATATAGTCAAAATTTTCAAACTCACAAACTATGATGATCCAGATCATGTAACTGTGCCAATAAATGAAGATCAACAACAAGAAAGGCAGCAGACTCACCAAAGAAGCCCTGCTACTATGCAATAACATAATTCCAGCAAAAAGGGTAATATATATCCGCAGTGTCAGTGTCCATAGTCTTACAAATCCAAGCAAGAGATTATTTTCACGAAATAAACCTAGTGTAACACAAAAATTTTGTCCTACATGGAAAATGGAGCAGCAGTATAATGATATAAAAAACCTAATAAGCTTATTATTATCAGCTTCTCCTTCAGCATTATTAATTAGACAACATTACAACAGGTCTATTAAATTAATTGGTTACTTTTCTCATTACGTAGATTATAATAAATGATATCGGAGTGAATTTAGATCTAGGCACGGTGAGAGTTCAATATGATAGGGCTGCCATCAATGACAAAGTTGTCATTAGGCTGGTCTCAATTTCTACTATCTCAAAAGAGTTTTGGACTATGGGATAGACATTAGAGCTTGAGTAAGAGAGGTTTTAACATCTGAATTTAGACCGGCATAAGAAATGTATGAGAATTATATTGATATAAGGCTCAATTAACTTACTACTAACTTAAGCTTAAGCATTTTCATTGGATCACATTGTATCAAGCCTATTAAGTTAATAGGTTAATTTTCTTATTTAGTAGACCATATAACCTATTTACCGAAGTAGAAAAAGGATAATTTTACCATGGCACCAAAGCTTACCACTTCAATCGCTTGCTGCTAGGGTAGATTCACTCACTTAGAATTTTGATTCTTTGAATATGCAACCGATTATATGTCATTTTATCAATTGTGAAATTTGTGGATATGTTGGTCATTACTTTAATGAATGTCAACTAGGAACCTCTCAAACTCTAGATGCACCAATCAAACATGCAAATGCTATAGATAATTTCAACCCTAGACCAACCCAAACTTTACCACCTACAAGGAATCACCCTTTTTTTCCTATAAAAATAATCCCAACCCGATCCCTCAACAAAACAATTTTAGACAACCCCTAGTTTTCAACAAAGGCCATATAACACTAGAAAACCTAATCTTGAGATGTTGTTTCAACAAAGGCCATATAACACTAGAAAACCTAATCTTGAGATGTTGTTCCAAAACTTCGTTGCTGCTCAAACTAAGCAAAATGAAGAATTTAAGCAATAGGGGCAAATGGTGAGTGAGCCAATTAGGCAACTTACATCTAAGGTGGATGTCTTGGCTACCCACAGTTTATTTTTCTATTCCTTGCTTAATTGGAAAAATAAACTTTGATCATGCTCTTTGTGACTTAGGTGCAAGTGTGAGTTTGATGCCATTGTTTGTGTGCAAGAAATTGGACATAGAAGATTTGAAGCCAATGACAATCCCTTTGCAACTCATTGATAACTTTGTAAAGTATCTTATAGGTATTTTGGAGGATATTTGATGACTCAAAATGCTATGTTTAATTTTATATACCTCTATCATTTATTTACATTATTTTTTTATCCCCTTATTATTTAGTTTAATTTCGTTGTTTGGTTCGGAACCTATCATTTCTTTATCTTTTCGGATTTTTCAACTAAAACATGCATCATATTTCCAAGCCAACCAAGCCCAAATTCAAAGTACAGAAAAGTTTCAAAACTATCATGGAGAATTTACTTTCAATGAAAATCATTTTCGTAGCTTTGAACACCATTAACCCTTATAATGATGAAAAAAACCAGATCAACGCCCGCACAAGTCTTCTACCCCTTTCACCCAAGTCACTTGACCATGAATCCGAGGCTTAATCTTCGCGATTCTCGATCAAAGCAGAGGAATCTAGAGCAGTGGTGGATCTACAAAAGGATCAAAGGAGGCTACATGAAAGGGGAGGCAATTTCGAGAGTGAAATTCAGATCAAGCAGCTGAGTTAGGGTTTTAAATAAACCAAGAAGTTCCCAAGCATTTTTAGGCATTAGATATGAGAAAAAGCAGCTACAAGGGTCGAAGAAGGTTTACACAAGTTCTGGGAACTAGAGGAAATCAGAGACGATTTGTAGCCGCCACGACGCTCTTCCTGGAGCGGCAAGCACATATATCCAATGCATAATTATGGGGTCGATCACAATCACACCCACATAATCCCATAGAGTTAAACTTATTTTTTTCTTTTTCTCTTGCGCACCTGATCTGAGAACATTTCATGAATTATTGCATTGTAATCATGACTCTTGTAGCATAACCTTCTCTAGACACTTAGGGAATAGCCCTCTGATTTCTTGATGATTTAACTATTCAAATTTATCTTGTCAACTTGCTTGAGTTATTCTAATTCAATTATAGAGGATTTCATGCTCTTGTGATTATTTAAATTTAAATTGTTGTATGTCTTAAGAGCCATGACAAGTGTTGAGAGGTGGCTCGTGACCCTAGATCCCTTTAATTAAGTCTATAGAGTTTGACTACAAGAGTAGCTACCAGTGATTGAAAAGCATGTCCGAAACCGACCGTACCAGCTGGTTTGTACTGGACCGGTGGAGAACTGATTGCGGACCTTTAGTCAGTCAGAGCACGGACAGCAGGTGGATGGCGGCGGACAACAGGCGGAAGCAATAGAGGCGACGGAAGCAGCGATTGAAGCTTCCGCTTGAAACTTCCGCCACCTCTGCTGTCGTCCAGTATCATAAGTGTTTCCTCATAGGAACGTCCGCGAATCTGATCAATTACTCTTCGCGCTTTGAAAACAGACATACTACATATATGTTGAGCTAAAATTTGGACTTCTTTACCCTGAACTCGAGTTCTTTATCATTGGATTGTTTTTTTCTTTTTACCCTTTTTAATGTCTGGCCTCGTATAATCCTCTTGAGGATATTTCTTTTGGCTTTCTTTTTGTAGATATGAAACAAATACAAGATTTGCCTCTTCTTTTTTCTCTTGGTTGGAATTTGTAAATTCTATTTTTATAGAATCTTTGATGTTTTTATTTTGACTAATATTTTTTTTCATTTTCATAATAATAAATATTAGAAAAAAGTAATTTAATTGGTATGATCCACGGTTTCATCTTATATGCATCAAAAGGTAACACAAATTCTAGGAAGAACCAAAGTTCTAGATTTGATGTAGTCCAATAAACTCTTTCTCGATTCATTCCTATCCAATCCTTTTTTTTTATTGGAAAGATTGATTTCTTGCTGAATCCTAAGAAAAAAAAAGATCTTTTTTTTTCAATTTTTTAATATTCATAATTTTTTTTAGTCTTAGTATTTTTATCAATTTTGGTACCGATATGCATATTAGTCCATTCCTTAATATTTATATTGTTTCTAAGGTTAAAATGAAGAATTCTACAATCAAAATATTTTCTATCCAGATTTTTATGCGTATCAATTTCTTCTAGATAATCACGAATAACCATATTTACCAATACAAAAAACAATTGGGGTTTCCGTGTGTTGAAATTTGGAATTTCTTGTAGTTGTAATTTTGGTTCATAAATATATAACTCCTTACTATCCCCATAATTTATATATTCATGTGATAAAAAATCATATTTGTAGTGTTTTTTAAATTTTTCTTTTTGATTCGTCAATAAATCCACTTCTTTTTTATATGAATACAATTTTATTGATTCTTTATTTTGAGTTATACAATGTTGATTGATTCTATTTTGCCATTTTTTCGGTACTAATCGAGACCATTTGCTCTGAGATAAATTGTATGGATAATGACTCTTTAACCAGTTTTTCCATTCATTCATTCCAGACTTATAATTTTTCTTATGCATTGATTTGGAATCAAATATTCCTCATGTTATACAATAATGCTTTATCTTATCCTTAATAAAAGGATGGGTATCGCGATATTGAAGTACAGATCTCAAGTGATGGTTGTTAAGTAATTGGGTTTGTGATAATTTGTAAAATACATAGGCTTGGGACAAGAAAGATAAGTCAGTAATAAGTATTTGAATTATTACTAATATTAGGATTAGAAAAGAACTTATTTATAGTCGAAATAAGGTTCATTGTATTTTGATCTGTTTCATTAATTCCTTCTTGATTTCTTTCATCGTTATAAATGTATTCATTGATAATTTTTTTTTTTGAAAGTTGTGCCTTACAAATCGTAACCATACATAATAAGATATCCATGTATATTTTTTCAATAAAAGATTTCATAAAATAATGTGATTTATGTATTAATCTTAATTGGGTATTTTTTTTCTTTTGAATATCTCCCAAATATGATTCTGTAATTCCAGTCTTTTATGATCATCGACTGGAACTATTTTCTTCTTATCTTTTGTGATTCCTTCTATTTGATTCCTGATTGTGATAGTCTTATCAGCAAGATCTTTCATTTCATTTTCTATAAGTAAATAATTTGTCCAATTTATAGATCGAATTTGAATGGTTGATTCATGAATAATCTTATTATTATCTTTTGAATCTTTTGCATTTTCATTTGGTTCATATACTTTCACCTTCCTCAATTCAAATAAAGAAATTGAGTTCATTTTTCGAAGTTTCTTCATTATTCGTTTTAGAACTAGAACTATTTTGATAGCCCATCTTGTGTTTTCTTTTGTAACTTTTAGAGCTAGAAAATAGTTCTTTTTCACTTTTCTAATTTTTTTTTCGAATTCTTTATATATGGGTAAAAAAAAAGAAGGTTGTTTTGGGGAAGAACCAAAGGGGACTTCCGTTTCCATTCCCCAAATTGTTAAAAAACAAAAATTTTCTTTTTTTCCTTTTTTTTATTGGATCTTCATCATGATCATGGACTTGTATTTTAGATCTTCGCCAAGGTTTTAAACGGAAAAGAAATAAAATCTTTATCTGAATACCATCTGTTAACCAATTTTGGGAAAATTCTGTTTCTTATAGTTGAACGCCATTATAGGTACATTTAACATGTATTTCTCTATTCCATTCCTTCAAATCCTTATACCACTCGGGAAATTAGAATGACATCCGTCCAATATTTTTAGCTACTATCAATGAAGGCAATACAATATATTTTCTAAGAAAAGATTGAGTTACCAGCATAAAACCTCTTATTGCTTGAGCAAATATAATGCTATCCCATGTTTAGCTCGGTGCACGTGTCCCATCGTTAACGTAGTCGTTGGGGCGGCCCGAAACACATGTTATAACATAGCAACTTGGGCTTCTATCAATGCTATTTTTTTTACCTATATCTCACTCACTACGTGCCCCCTGCACTGCCGCTGCCACTGTCGCTGTCGGTACCGTACCAGTACCGTACTGGTCCGGTGGCTCGCCGAACCGAGTCGCCGGACTGGCTTTTTGAACCTTCGTAGCTACATCACAATAACTTAATTATTAATACTATTTCCACTTGCAATAAGTTTAGATCATATAGTTACATTGTTTTAGATGTTGTGGGAGCCTGGGAGGTGAACTATAACATTAGAAACCATTTAATTGAACTTGTGATATAAGGCTACGAGAGAGAAGAACCTATAAGCTAAACCACGAGAGTGATTTTTAATTCACTAGAGGCTAGAATAAATTACTACATAACTTAATACTAGACAGTAAGTCAAGTGAAGGTTGGTTTAGCATTAAGTTAGGCATTAGAGAGGAGACAACTTGGATTTTAGGATAATTTCTCTTTAGTTATACTCTGAGTAATTGACAGAAAATTTTTTGTAGTTTTCTTTCATGGGACTGTGTGTGAAACCTTATCCCGGATTTTACCTATCAATTTTCTCTTGATATCTACTTGTTTTTTTATCTCTTTAATTACTAAATTCGATTCGCTTAACAAGTATAATTACTATTTGTTAGTACTTAACCCATAGGTCCTTGTGGGATCGATATCTTTTATTACTTCGACGTATCTGTATACTTGTGGACACATCAATGTATTTATAGGTATTTTTGAGGATGTACTCATTCCTGTCTATAAATTCCTTATACCTACTGATTTTGTTGTTCTAGAGATGGAAGAGGATACAAAGGTTTCTATTATTTTAGGTAGGTCATTCTTGGCAACAATCAGTGCAATCATTGACGTGAAACATGAAAAGCTTACATTGAATATTTGAATATAGTGGATAATATTGTAGATTTTGATATATCTAAAAGCACGAAGAAACAATCTTTCTTAGGAACATGTTGTAATGTTGATATAATAGACCAAGTAATCAAGGAAACAAATATAACACATTGATAAGGATCCACTTGAAATGTGCATGTTAAACACTAATAATAACCATTATGAACCAAATGTAAAACATACTCTAAATTGCTTAATTCAAGTAGATACATAGAAGGAAAAACTAGAGACTTGAACACACTGTTCTTGAGGTTAGTAAAAATCCTAAGGTTAAACTCAAAATTCTTCCAAATAATGAGATATGAATTTCTAAGACGTGACCCTAATCTTGATGTACATTAAAAACAAACAAATTCAATGATGGATAAATTTATAAAAGTTATAGGGTATTCTTTCAACGATAATAGGAGCCGATAATGATTATGATTACATAGATAACATATTTTTGAAAAATCATGGATTCACACCAATATAATGCATGAAGGGTTGGTCAATCTAAGGACCTTAAACAAGCACTTCTTAAGAGCCAAACCAAGCACTCCTGTTTTGTTCTTCAGCTTTTTAATTTTCTTTTAAGTTATTTTTTCTTATGATTATTTAGCTTAGTTGTATAGTTTTTTAGTTAAAAAATTCTTAATGATTTGAATGTGATTAAGGCTTATATATTTGTACATAAAAAGCTATGAAGAACTAGAGTAACAAAACAAAACAAAGCATCAAATAGCCATCACAAACAAGCTATAACGATAGTTATGCCTGTGATGGTTAGTCATGACTCGACCAAATCATGGTTAAATCATGACTTCGCCTATAGTGTCTACACAAAATTTTGAGGCAAATTTCACATAGTTGAGGCCACGGATAAAGTGATGATGATCATCAACCATATGCCCTTATAAATTCACTTAAAAATTTTGAATAGGAGAAGTCATAGGTAGGGTAGTGAAACCTATCATGACCATGATTGTCTCAAAAATTGGACAACTTAACTCACAAAGAGACTCATGGGCACCACCGTGATGCTTATCATGACCGTGACTCTTAAGTGTGTACAAAAGACGGAAGAGGTGGTGATGAGGCTTTCACACTCATGATACCCTAGCCACCCCATCTTAACCTAGCAACTGATTGTCAACACTGATCGAGAAGCACTGCACACTAGGTCTCTTAAACAATGTTGCTTGGATGTTCCAATAAGTCGGCCAAAAGCAACTTGCTAGTATGTATGCTTTGAAGACCACTCGTTTAAATTTTATATCATGTTCATTTATATAATAAAGGTATTGTCATTATTATGTTAACTGTTATTCCTCCATTGCTGCGTAGAATAATATGATAATGTCCTGGAGATTGGCTTTATCTAATCTCATAACTTAGTCTCTAGTCAAAGTATCTTAGTGGATAAAGGATAACTCTGGTACATATAAATTTGGCATGTGGATTGGTTAAGTATGGGTATATTGGACAAACTCACCGTGTATCTATGACTTGAGTGTCATAAATCAAGATCACAATTGAGAGAGATGCATTAGTCCTCAAACTTTAGGTTATTGGCACTTACATATGATGAGTGATCCACTTTGATATAGCCTAACGCTTCACTATTACTAAGAAGTATAACCGCTATTATTTGGTATACCATAGGCCAAATGGGAAGTATGAGTGACCAATAGAGAATTTACTCCTTCCCTTGAAGAAGGTTGATATGTAGGGGTCCGTAGTGGCTAAGAGTCTATGACTGTATCCAGGAGATTGTTCTGTCTTGCTTGAGTCACACCCATGTGATTACAATAGCAATTATGACACACTTGTCTAATTTGGATATTAGATAACAAAAGGATTATATTGTATAGAAACTTTATTATTGGCTAAAATATATTGACTGACAACACATATAGACACTTGAGGTAATAGTTTAATCGAGCAGCCTTGGATTAAATTATATATTAATTCAAGTCTATCTGAGACATTAGTGATTCTATATCATACAAAGATCATAATTAATTGAATCAAGGGTTCAAAGCAATTGATCTATACCAAGAATGGGGCTAGACAGTAGACACTTATTCTAAGTCATCTAGAATAGCTAATTGGGCTCCATGCCTAACTGGGGAAAAAGCAGAGAGACACCCATTTGCTTAGCCCCTAGTCTAGGGTGCCAACACTGCTTGAGTGGATGACAAATGTAGAAGAGAAGTTATATCTCTTTATTGGACTCAATGAGGATATAGGAGAGGCACCTAGGCGCCTGACACCAATCTTGGGCAGCTGCCGATTTAGGCAATGGTGTCTATATCAGTGTATGCGCTGGGTGGCAAGGCAGATAGAGGTGCCTACTCCTATTATAATGTAAGGAGAATTACATGGCAGAGGCACTTAATGATGGTGTCTACCCTAGAAGAATTCTACATGCTTAGAAAGGTACCTTCAATGACACCAATTTACTGAGAGAACAGTCCACTGTGCCAAAAGAGACTAGAGGAGCATACTATATTGGTTTGGTTACTGCTTATCATAAAAAACCAGTTAGGGGTAATAAGCCATAAGGGTAATAGAATTATTATCCGCCTTGCTCAAGCCACCTAAGCCTCTCCCTCCTTTCTTCTGTCATCTGCTCTCCCTCTTTTCTAGCCGCCGCAAGAACAAAAGGAAGTAATTATCCAAGACTCATATCCTCTCTCCTGAGACTAGCACTAGGCATAGAGTGAGGTGATCTCAAGACAATCATTATGTGGACACTTGTGTGCTAACACCATCTTCGTCATCAACATTTGATGGCGCATCAAGGGTAACATGTTGAACCCATTGTCAGGGGAATTGTTTTTTGGGTATTTTTCCACTGCATTATTATTTTTTAATTGTTACACCCGCAATTCTCCAACACTTCTTCATATGACGCCTCTAACCTTCATTCAATTCATGCTAGAGTTCCTTAGTTCACTAGACGTCCAGGCATTTGCTAGCATGACAGATCTAGGGCGGATCACCTTCTGCTTAGCAAATCACTAGAATTCAATGAAGCTCGCCGAGCTAAATCAGGCTTTTGGCTTCCCTATCAATGGCCCATGCCACTTACCGTGCACCTACAATAAGAAAATTTCCAGGAAAGACATCCGACAGCAATACAACTTCTTTGCCAAGAATGCACATGCCTCATCAATTTCCAACCCCTTCTTATACGTGTACATGGTGATGGCACATGCAATCTTTGGGCATGGGTGATGCATCAACTTTCCAAGCTCATGACAATAACCAAAATCACAAGCTAGCTGTAAAACCTTCTATTCATTTTGCCTCAAAAGAATACAGCCATGAAAATAATCACGACTATGATTCCTTCTATGGAGCTCACTCATCCAAATTCCGACGGTAATCAATATCATGACCTAGAGTTTTCACAAATTCAAACTAGAGAAAATCACAATCAGCACATAATTCCATATTATAGCTATGACAGAAATCATGGCTAGCTTGCAAAGCTTTCAAAAGCACCGCTCAGCTTGCTCGAGAATATTATGCTTATGTCAACAATTATAGCCTAGCCTTGACACCAGATTATACCCATGATGAAAATCACAGCCCGCTCGTGAAACACTTAGAAGCACTACTCGATTCGCTTGAGAAGATTATGGCCATGACAAAAATTACGGGCCTACCCATGAAATTATCTTCATGGCATCAAGAGTCAAAATTAGCGGACGTAAGGTGATCCCGATGCAAAAGCCGATCGATAGGTATATGGGTGCAATCCTTAGTCTATCTCTAGCACACACTATTGATCCAACCCATGTATGCCGATAAGAAGTCAAACCCAGGTGGTTACACAAACCATGTAGAAAATTCGGCCAAAGAATCCGCTAACTTCGTTATGAACTAGCCCACGATGAGCTATTTTTCTGTCTCATTGCAGCATGCTCCCAACCATCTAGCCTAAGAGTAGGAGGCTCAACCTAGTAGTCATCAACTCAGTCAAGAAGGAATCTTAGTTTCTGATTTTAGTTTGTTACTATCTTTAGTCAAAGTAGTTGGAATGTTTTCAACTTTTAGTTGTAACTAGTCATGTATTATGTGAGTTTTCCCTTATGTTGTATGTGATTTCCTCCCCTTGGGCTTATAAAAGAAGACTTTTATGTAGTTTGTAAGCAGCTTATATTTGGATATTGAATCAAAGACGTCTATCATTGTTTTAGGGGTAACTTTCTTGCTTCTTACTTATTTTGGGTTGTGTTATCTGTGTTCTCTTACTTCTCATCTCTTTTGTGCTATGTTATCCACATTATTGTTGCTTTTGGGGTGTCATCCACCTCTTTACTATTCACACTCATCTTGAAAAGCTAGCTGTCCGAGTTGACAAGACACATTTGTCTTTGGTGTGAGTTATAGGACCTGCTGCAATGTCCAATCTTTTGCTTCACTGTGTTTGCCCTAATACCGCGCTAAGTTGAAGATTGGCTCGTCCATGAGGTTAGTAGTTTCATTCTGAGTGCAATTCCATAGTTGGGTGTTGTGGTTCTGCGCTTCTATCATTCATTGTTCAAATACATATTACGATTGCAATTTCTACATGTTTTCCTGGAAGGAGTTTTCTATTGCTCATGCTTCACTAAGCTTCCTTCGCTTATAGACCCTCTATGGTTTTAATATCGCACATCAATCACCCCAACCTAGAGTCAGTTTAGGATTTTCCCACTCACACAACCGTTGCATCAATGGGGAAAGCAACGGTATGGTTTGTCTACCTGGCTATTTTTCTTGTAGGTAATGGTTAATAATTTCAGGTTAAATATGGGTTACTATCTCAAAAACAACCTGAAGTAAACGTAGCAAGACTCTCAGGTACAAGGTCACCCATTCGATGCTACTGAGCATACGGAATCTATGCTATTGCCTTTGAATGTAGCGTTCAAACCTACTGCCTAATTTTTAAGCAACACGAACTAATCTTACCTCTGCCAAATCACCCAACACATCAGAACAAAAACAATTGGATAATAGAAGCCACCATTGATTCTAATGATGATGAGTAGCAGATTCCCTTAGCCTTAGAGCCACCTCCACATTACTGGTGAGTCAGTAGCTTGGATGCGCCTCCTTCCACGACTCACTGTCAATATCCAGGCCACATTGGACTCTATGCAAGGCTCATTATGATCTATCCAAAATAAGCAATCTTTTCAAAGGCAGACGATGGTAGACATAAAAAAGCAGGTGCACATAGTGGGCATCACTCAATGATGACTCGGTGACAAAGTAGGACGACAACAATTGAGCATATTATATCTTTCCACCCACTATTATTCACTGATTTTTTCTATTGTGGGTGCTCTGTATAGTCCCCTATACAGTGTTCTGTGTGGGCGGAATTTACTTATTCTTCATTGTCTTATCTTTTTATATAGTCTATTGAAGTTTCTATGTAGTGATGATGATTTGAATTGTTAACAATGATGCAATATATTTATAACATCCTTAACTTACAATTTCATGGCATTATAAATAACTTAAACAATTCAATAAGCATGAGCCTATCTTCTATGCAAATATTTTTAGGGTTGGTTGCATATGTGATTCATTGATCCTTGTGAATAGAATGGATTAGATACATGCATAAGTATTATACATTAAAATTTAAAATACTTCTCTGTATCGAACTGAACCAGTGTACCAAAGCGAGTGGAAATTGCACAGGCGAGCAGAATGTTGGCAAGCGAGCAGAACCTTCAATAGAAGCTCGCTGAAACTGAAGCTTCAGTGGAAGCTTTAGCAGTGGAAGATTCAGTGGCCTCCGCTCTTTTCCTTCTTATCCGCCTCTACCTACAATCAGCTCTGCTCCGTATGAAGGTGGAAAATTCCTCTTCAACTCACTCTCGGCCTTTGCTGCACTGCTCCAGTCCGCATGCTCAAACTAGTACAAACTGGCCGTATCACCAAGACCGATACAATCTAGCCATACTGTTTAGTATGAACCAGTTTTTGAATCTATGTTTTATATATAAGTTGATACCTAGTGAATAGCCTTATATGCATATTTAATTCTCTATGTGATTTTTATAAAAACTCTAAATGCAAAAAAAAAAAAAAATCAAAGTAAGCAACTCTGCTAGCCACTCACGCGAAAGAGCATTTAGGGCATGCATTACAATTGCATATTCAATTAATCATTAGCCTGAGTAACTGATGGCATTCACCAAAAAAGCTAACTTCAGTTTAGTACATTTTTGTTCTCAATTGAGCAATCGGAGGCAATCACCAAAAGTATTTTACATTCGCATTAAAAGATTGACAACATTTTAGGAAAATTGCTTAGATCACAAAAGTAAAGGCTGAATGTATTGTATGAGAGGCGAATTTTATTCATCTTGGATTGTGAATTGAGATTATTTCTAAAGGTAATTTATTAATTTTTGAATTCAATGACTAGAAGATAAATTATGCATAATGATATTTCATGGAGATTACTCATATGCTATTGAATTAATTTTATCATATCATTTATAGATAATTTGCTTGAAGACAAGCAAAAGGTTAAGCCGCAGGGATTTTATGTCTCATAATTATATATGGTTTTTAGTGCTTTTTACTTTTTAAATTGAGTTATAATTTGATACTTGTGCATTAAATTTAGCTTAATTATCTATGTTTGATCGGTATCTATAGTTTTCCTTATTTTTGTGAAATTTCAAGAATTTGATAGGTGTTGAGAGATTTATGCCATAGGACAATTCAACTTGAGATGGAGTCACCTTCAAAAGCAAAACAGAACTGCCAAGAAGATCAGTCAATCGTGATGAAGGTCATGTCGTGATCATTTCACTAAAGAGAATAGAAAGATTCATAGCCATATGCATGACTACAGTCACAACATGGAATGTGTCGCAAAAGCAAAAGATATTCTCAGAGAAGATCATGGCCCAAACTGTGATCATTTCACCAGACATGATCATAGGATTTTGCAAAGAAAAGATGAGGCCGAGATTCATGTCACAACCATGAGTTCATCTGCCATGCACAATTCCTATGCCAAATTTGACCCAATTTTGATTGTCTTCTAAGATGAAGTCTTAAAACTATAAAAGGAAGTTTCTCAACCCTAATTGGGTGTCTTAGACTTGTCCAAGAGACTACTTCAGAGAGCACAAGAGATTTGGATACGGCTAAAGGCATACAGAGGAGAAAATGGCACCTGTGTAGTTGGACCGATTGGAAGTCACATCTATAGCCACTGAAATGGTGATCCTTCATGGGGAAGTCATCAATCATGATCTTTTACATGCTTATTGTCTTTTTTTTTCACCGAGAACATTTCTTAGGAGTTTTGCATTATAAAATGATGTACCATAGCCCATTGTGTATCTTATGACATAAAATTTTGATTTCTTGTGCTCAAAGTTTAAAAAACTAGTTCAAGTAGGGACTGGAACACAAACACAGTGTGTCAAAGCAAAGTAGAGCCGAAAAAGGAGGCGCCAAGTGTGAGTTGCATCAGCTATGGAGGAGTGAGGAGGGAGGGAGAAGGAGAGCACCACAAGCTACGTTTTGAGGAGGTGGGGCTAGTATGAGCCGCATTCGTCAGGAGGCGAGTGTAGGCATGGGCCGCATCCACGAGGAGGCAAGCATGAGCCATGTCCATGAGTGCAAGCACAAGCATGTTCACCAAACACAAGCAGTGGTTCCATCTGATATGGACTAGTATACTGGTCTAAGCCCGGGCTGGTATTTGAAACCTTAGTTATACTTCAATTTAATATAATATTCTTGCCAAATTACTACATATTTTAGACAACTCAAGATGGACTGAAAGGTAAATTATAACGTTAGAAATACTATGGTTGAACTTGTGAGCACATGTACCGAACACAAGCAGTGGTTCCATCTGATATGGACTAGTATACCAGTCCAAGCCCGGGCCGGTATTTGAAACCTTGGTTATACTTCAATTTAATATAATATTCTGACCAAATATCTACATACTTTAGACAACTCAAGATGGATTGAAAGATAAATTATAATGGTAGAAATACTATAGTTGAACTTGTGAATTAGATCATGAAAGTAGTTCTAATCTACACCAGAGGTTATAAAATTTATCATAGAGCATAGCAGGTCTATTTATGTTGATAAGCCACAAAAGTAGAAGATCAATTTAGGTCATTTTTTTTTTCATTTCGGTCTTACTTCCCGGTGCAGTATATATCAGTCACCGCTATAGGTAAATGCAATGTCAGTATGTCCAGTACTAGTACACTGCAATGTCATTATGTTTGGTATGTAGCAGTCCAAGACTGAACTGGTACACTGTGCCGGACTGAGGTTTCAAACATTGATTTAGGTAAATACTGAGTTAGGCTACTAAAAAAGACAATTAGTATACAAGAATAAATCAAAAGAATTCTATAAAAGAGAAAGTTAATTTGTATCATCATAAGAAACTAAGGATGGTGAAATCCAAAGACCTAAATTTATTCATACTGCTTTTCCTTAATTTTTTATTTTCACTAATAAAACCTCTTGTGCAAATCTCTAGTAAATCTAGATTCAAACCCATCCAAATCAATCTTGTCTAACTAGTGAAATCATGATGAGTTGGTACTTGATATGTTATATTAAAAAAAATTAATAAAATAATTAATTAATTAATTAATAATAAGTATAAATAGATATTTTTTTAAAATCTCTCTCAACACACACAAAACGCGGCTGCGGTCCCCGCGCGAGAGCTACGATTCTTCTCTCCCTCTCTCGTTCTCTCCTCCGGCGGCGTGTGAAGCCAGCGGCGACCTTAAAAGACTTGCACCGGCCTTCCTTCCATCTTCCAAGAGTCGATTGGTGGCAGGCGGCAGCGTTCGGCGAGTTCAACGGCGAGTGTGCAGGCGGCGGATTTTTGGCTAAACGGCGACGAGCGACGGGCTGAGGAGGCTAGTGTTCCTTCCTCCCCTCTTCCTCGTGATCCTAGTCTCCTTCCTGTGCCGGCGGCGGCAGCGTTTTCCGGCGAGCGGTAGGGTTCCGGCGACGTACAGCGCCAGCGACCCTCTCTTCTTTTGTGTTGATTTTGTTATCTAGGGCAGGTAAGATTTTAACCCTAGATTTTTACCTTACTTAGGGGTGTAAAGATAGATGCATATATGGAAGATCCATAGAGATTATATCATTGTTTCTCCTAAATTTTATTGTGGATAAATATAGGGATAAATATCATGTTGTCATAAGCATGCTAGTTATGATGAAAGTATCAAGATGATAACTTGGGGATAAGGTTATATACGTATAATAATTTGTGAAATCAGGATTAGAGATATTTATGGTAAATATATATTATTTTGTAGATGTGTTGATGACCAGACTTAGATAGTAATTCATACTATTTTCTTGGCATGTTTATTGTAAGGTAACTTGGGACTAGGCGTGCCTGAGGTGTGAGTACCGTGGTATATTCTTGTGACAGAAGATTTTACTTTCAGGTAGGGATCCTACCTTCACTTTCTTATACGGTGCTAAGTCTTGTGCTTATGTACCAATCCTTTTTGCTTCTATCTACTTGATTTGTTTCTTATATCTTTTGTCCTCGTTTTAATTCTATTGGTGCATATAGATGCATGATTGATTTTATTTGCTATTATGAAAAAAGGATAACTGCATATGTTATTTGACTGTTGAGCACACATTTCTGATATGTTTATTGTTGTTATATGCACATGGCTGAGATATGATATTGTTGTTATTGCACATGGTTGAGATATGATATTGGTGTGTTGAGATTTGTTGTTGTACGCTTCGAGCGTGCGTGCCGTACATGGAGTTGGAGATCCGTCGGTGAGGTCACCCATTAAACCATAGCGCCGACTGTGTGTAGGCTATTGGTGGTTGCCAGTCAGAGTTACTGGCAGATTGTCCTTTGGATAATACTAGGGTTTCCAAGTGTTGGACACAACATTATCGGGCTGTCTAATGGCAGTTGTTCCACTTTTGGAGCTTGGGAGTGGAACCACTATTGTTAGAGTGCGAGGCGTAATGCAATTTTTGTGACCATGAATAACTCCATATTTTGATGAGATAGGATCTTTATGTTTCATGTTATTTCATATTTGCACATATATATATGGTACTCATGTAAATCATAAAGTTGATTTCATTATTGAGCATGCATACATCTTCTTGAAAATCCTACTTAGCTTCCTAGCTAACCCCCTTTGTTATTGCTTCCAGGTTTTGATCAGGTGCAGTCTAGAGATGGGTAGATAGACTAGAGACTTCCTTGGAAAGTGTCTAGTAATTTTGGATATTCACTATTTTGTTTCCATCTTGTCCTACGTTGATGTAACTCTCTTATGTAATTTTTTTTATAGTTGGACAGTCGGATTATACGTTATGAATTTGATAGTTTTTGTTTAAATATCTTAAATTAGTTTTTGAGACTTGTCATGAGTATTATGTGATTTAATAATATTGGATTTCTGCTAATGGTTTTTGTGAGTTATAGTTTGGAATATTGTAGTGCATGTTGGACATACCAAATTGCTGTGTCTCGGTAAATAGAGTTATTTATTGGGGCATGACATGATAACTCAAGTTCGTGTGAGAATAATATTTTTATTACTTCAATAAAGTCATACATTGCATTAGCATGTGTTAGCGAGAGGAGATTGAGAAAAGGAGAGAGAGGGAGAAACCCTAATGACTACATTGTAATAATCTAGAATACAATTACAATAGACACAACCTCTATATATAGAGGTTAGTACATAAAACCCTAATAGACTAATATGACGAAATTAACCCTGACTCTATTACATATTCTAATACTCCCCCTCAAGCTGGAACATACTACAGCTTGCACATAATAAAGAAACAACAACCTAATTCAAAGGACAAGTACAAGAAGAAGACAATAACACAGGTCACAAGTAAGCTGTCGTAGAGAGCAACATAAGACGTCATAAAGAGCGATCAGCTGTCGTAGAGAGCGACGTAAGGCGTCGTAGAGAGCGATCAGCTGTCGTAGAGAGCGACGTAAGGTGTTATAGAGAGCGATCAGCTTGTAGAAGACCTGTAGAGAGCGAACAAGGAGAAAAGACAAGACTATCTTGATGAGGTAACGTCGGAGAAGAGGAGCTGAGGCTTCCAAGATTCGGTGAGCAGCATAAGGTGACGACTTCAAGTAGTGTCGTCAAGCAGAAACGGCGTAAGGCGCTGCATGTAGAGGCAACGTAAAGTGCCGTAGAGAGTTTCTAAGATGCTGCGAAGAGTTCGCCACGAGCTGAAGGTCAAGGCTCAAGTCAACAAGCAGTCAACGCCCAAATCAAGTAGTGGCGTGACACCAAATTTGGGAAAAACACAAAGCTGCGGAGGAGATTTGAAGCGCCTTCAGGCGCAACAACCGAAGGCGCAGGAAAAGGCGCTGGACAACTGCATCACGCATCCGGCAAAGGTAAGGCGGGCGAGCGCAGGAGAATAGCAGAAAGCCTCGTCAGGAATCATCAAGCACAGCAGGCATGCCGCCGGAGGAAGAAAGTTCCAGAGGATGAGTGGGAAGCGGCGGCGGAAGGAGAAGGCGTCCAGGTGGAAAAGAAGGAGGCGAACCCTGATTCGTTCGCAAGACATCGAACAGGGAGTTGTGGCGGCGGAAGACATAAACGAACTGATCGTTGGAGCCGCTTCAACAGATCGACGACGCCATAAGACAGCAATGGGCGACAGAGAACAAGAAGAGCAACTAGATCTCACCGGCTGTAAGATTCCTCGTCGGCGGAAGCGGAAGGCGAGAGCGCCAGCATCACCGCAACGAGCGATGGCGTGCTGCTGCAGCGTTGAGCTTCAATGAGCGGCAGCGAGAAGCTCTGGAAGAGAGCGTTGAAGAGGCGGCGGCTGATAGCGAAGCGGAAGCGGGAACAAGACGTGAACGGCGGAAGATGAGGGGCGACGGCGTGAGGTGAAGGCGGCGAACTCCTCTGATACGAGAGATGATGGAGGCGCTGGAGACGGAGGAGGCGAGCGCTGGTGAGGAGTTGGAGAAGCGCGCGTCGATGGTCTGTCGGCCGAACGGGAGAAGGAAAAAGCTTTGAGATGACACAGGGAGAAGATGCGAAGGAGAAGAAGGCGGCGGCGTGAGCAACCTGCTCTGATACCATGTTAGCGAGAGGAGATTGAGAAAAGGAGAGAGAGGGAGAAACTCTAATGACTACATTGTAATAATCTAGAATACAATTACAATAGACACAACCTCTATATATAGAGGTTAGTACATAAAACCCTAATAGACTAATATGACGAAATTAACCCTGACTCTATTACATATTCTAACAGCATGGATGGTACCGATTAGTTTTAATTAAATTAAATTTTTAATTAAATAAATTGATACATGGTCAAATCAATACAAACTAGGCCTACCGCCTAATATGAAAAAGTTTTAAAGATTATAGGATAGGCAAATGTTTCATTATTTATTTGCCTCATTCCTTTCATAGCATGAAAAAATAACACTTTTATTGCCATATACAGACTCTCTCTCTCCCACTCTCCCATTTGTATTTTCAAGCTACCTTTCATAGCAAGCACCTCTTTAGCTATTTTATATTTTCAAGCTACCTTTCCTCATTGGGGGGAAATGTTGTACACATATAGAGATGGCAATGATGAAAGGATCTAACGTGAGAAGGCATCTCTATAGCAATGTCACTTCTATAGTAATGGTACTAATGCAACAAAATTCGGACTCATACACTTAGGTACTCGAGGTATGTACCTAACCTTATGCTTGTATTGGTACAAGGTTGGTATTGATACCATCATTCGTCAGTATCATGTGTCAATAACGATCAGTACCATGTGTCAGTATTAATTGGTATTGGCTAGAACATACTAGTTCGACAATAAATTGGTATCTTAAACCTTAAGCACTAGACCAAGGTTTTAGATGCGATCCAGTACCAAACAAAATTGGCAAAACTAGGCAGAGCAGCGGAAGAAGTGGAAGAAGTGGAAGAAGTGGAAGAAGAAGAAGAAAAAGAGGAAGAACGGGAAGAAGAGGACGAAGAAGAATATGAGAGGAAGCAAAAGCGCAGCATAGTGTACCGAATAGGATCGGTGAAACTAGGCGGGAGCAACAAAAGAAGAGGAAGAAAGAGAATGAAGAAGAGGAAAATGAAGAAGAAGAAGAATATCAGGAGAGGAAGTGGAAGCATAGTGCTTGCGATGCATATGACAGATGGCAGTGCCACTTCCCCTTTCTCCTTCTTCTCTTCTTTTCTCCTCTTCTTTCTCTTCTTCTCCTCCTGCTCGCGACACACTAAGCAAACGCGAACGCACAGATGGCAAACACGCTTCCCCTTCTTCTTCTTCTTCTCCTCCTTTTTCTTCTCTTCTTTTTCTTCTTTCTTCTCCCACTGCTTCACTCATCTAATGCACCTCCACGTACTGATCCTTCTCGGACAGGTACAACCCATCTATACTAGGCGGTACTAAACGATTTTAAAATTCTTGCACTAGACCATCTTTGATATAATTTTATGTGTACTAGCATCTTATAAACAAATTTTGTTTGTCCACTACCAAATATCTATCAACGATAATATGTTTTTTATAATTAAATTACCATGGTCAGTATATTGTAGCTTCTATACATATACATGTAATCATCTCATATTCAAATGCAATATTATACAACATGTCAGTCAAACAATTTTTTTATAGATGAAAAATTTCAGCTTGTTTATTATCACTTGACCACTAGTGGTAAAGCTATGAGAAGTTAAAAAATTATACAAGAATGGTTCAGAAAAATATGGATAAAAGTGGCAGCATAATAGGAGATAGGACCAACTTACTGAACTACAGTATAGAGTATAGACATCAGGTATCCAATAGCATATAAACAAGAAATAAGAGGAAATTTGCTTATAGACTTCATCAAAGTTATAAGATAGGAAGAACAAGCAAACTTTTACTTTACCTGTTGTGCTATCACAACTCGACCTTTGCACTTCACAGAACTTGCATCAAAAATTGGGTATGTATAGTTTCTTATTGCCACCACCAGCGATTCTGCATTTAGAACAAAATCACTACCATACAATTGGGAAAAAGGTATATCTTTCTCTGCACATACAGGATCGATCTTTTTGATAAACTCAATCGTTCCAGTACTTCCTTTATCAATATTTGTTACAGTTGCATCAAGTTCTTTAGCACAAAGTGACAAAAGGGAAGTTCTATTCGTACTAGGTCTAAAACCAGACTGAAAACCTCTAGTGTTTGCACCTGAACCTTCAGAGATGACCATCTTTTGACATGCCTCATAATAAGATTGAAAAACCTTCTTATGAATCTCTGTTCGTAAAAGTTCAACAGATGAATTATCAGTTGCATCAATTTCAATTCCATTATAATGAATCTTTTTATCAGAACCTATTGTGTTTTGCTCATGATTACTTTGTAAAAGATCATCAAGAAACTTCAACCTTACAGCCCCCTCGCAAACTTGCTTCTTCATCAACTGATAATGTTCATCAAGCCAGCCCTGGATAGGTTCTTCCTCAATTTCCACAGTTAGTTTGCGGATAAGTAATCTCACTGATCCAAAATTTGTTAACTTAGACTCAGATTTTCTTGTGCTACTCTTTTTTCCAGGAGAGATGAGGTTTGTCTTAGCAACGCCAATGAGCTTTAAACATCGCAGTGTGTCTTCAACTGCATCATCAATAGCACGTAACTGCAACCTGTAAGGCATGCAAATATAAATGTCAGGACTTCGAATTACCCATGTAGGGGAAATTTGTGATTTTGAATCTTGCAGATTATGAGTTGCTGATGCTGGAATTCGGGAAACTTGCATGCGATCAGTTCTGAAGATGCGAGCTTTATTAAAGGAAATCACAATTTCTTCAAATAAAGCACCTATTTTTGCATTCTCAGAGAAGATGGAATGCACATGAATCATTGCTTCCACACCATCTGCAAGGTCAGCTGATACTTTCAACAATTCCACATCAATGGCAAATATTGAGTCTCGCTTTTTCTGATGCTTTTCAGATGGGACTTGGTCAGAAGTTACTTCACTTTGGGTTAATCCAACAGATTCTTCCTTCATTTGGCGATCAGAACTATGGTGAGAGTGGTTAGAAAACAGGAATTTCAAACTAGTAACAAATTGGTGGAATGCTAAATGGGCATCAGGCTCCCACCTGATTGATATATCCGTCACATTTAAGAGAGAACACAAAGCAATGTCATTTATTCCACCTGAACGGCACACAAACTTTGCTTTCTGTATTTCAAGCAGTGTCACATCTGCACTAGGATTCTGTTCTTCCGTATACTCGGAGTAGAATAACCTTGTTCTATCAACTTCTGTCTGCATGGAATTCTTCTCCTTGTTGAGTACGAATCTGAGATGCAAGATGTCAAGAGATGTGGAGAAATTCAAGTGCTGGCAGCTCTCTGGCCCGAATATGATTACTTCACGAGGTTTCCCGTCAGCAGATTCAGTTATTATTACTTGACCACCTTGAGAACCAAAATTCACGCGCTTTGGATCTGCAACAATCATATCGTCTAGACTACATTCACCAATATGCTTAATGGAACACCTTCCAAGATTAAATCTTAGAATGTTCAGCTCTTTTGAAGTTTCTTTTTTAGAAGATTGTCCAGCCTTATCTTTAGAAATTTTTTTGCCGGATGGATACAAACCTTCTAGAAGTTCCTTGAAGGACATTATGGTCATTGCAAGTGATTCAACATGCTTGTACCAAAACAATATTTCAAGACTACTCATATCAACAGCAATTATTAACTTTAGCCTCTTGGGGTCATGCTCATCTTGTGGTTCCCTAAGCCCACAATCAATTTTCGTTTGTTCAATGTGCACCAACGAGCCTGAGTTAATCTCTGGACTGATTACTTTTTGCTCAGAAGATTGCTGATGCACATCGGCACTGTTCAAGTTGAATTTACCAAGTTCTGCATTCAGCTCAAGTCTCTTGCTCGCCATATTATTTGCAGATAAATGAGAAGATTGCAAACATCCCTGCAACATCAACCCTTCAAGGTGCATACAAACACATAGGACTATGAAGATAAAACTAAAAACTGCCACACAACGATGCACTTCTCCTATTAGAAGATTAACCGTTCTCTCCAGATCGATACACTATTCTTATACAGTAAAGAAATCAAGAACGAAAAAGACTTACCACTGGAAATATACATACGTAAATACTTACATTCACCTAGTAACCTTCAAGATAGACATATTGTGACAATAACAAGAATATGAATCAATATAACTATTGAAAAAAAGAAGAAAATATAGTTATTATAGGAAAGCATAAACTGAGCAACAGAAGCATAACAGTGAGAGCTCCATAAAAATCAGAAGATTTCCTACATATTTCATCATTTAAGCTTATATCCTTGTTCTGTTGCAAAGCACTTAGTCTGTACGCGAAAGATTGTAGCAAAACAATCAAATTTAAACAGAAGATGATTTTGTGTGATAACTTACATGAAATAAGGGAAAATCATTGAAATCATAAATCATGATAGTAATCTCTGGCGCAGAAACAGTGCATCTCCAGAAAACTGTGTTCATTTTTCCTGTTGGTTTTTTTACTTGACTAGAACTTTCTTCACGAAGAACCATCTGCTTCTTCTTATTCAACTTTACAAGAAGCCATGGTCTTAATCTGCTAGTAATAAAGTTGAAATTGATGCTTCCAAACTTGACGTCAACCTCAGCTCTAAAAGGTAGGGGCTGCCAACATTCAACAGTGAAGGAATCATAGACGATGTATCAACAAATAGTAGCACATGAAACAGTAAATCATTTGAGGCATCAAAGAAGGTTGAAAAAGAAGAACAAAAGCATAGAGAAAACAAAACCTCAACGGGATAAATTAAGGTGCACAGGCAACAAAATCATTTAGGAGGCATAATGTTCTTCTGCATAATAATCAGTTGTACAGAAGCAAGAAATGGACTGCTTAGAGCTTCTAGATTTGATTGTGACCAATTTATAGAAGGGTGAACTAGGAAAGGTTGAAAGTGGCAGTTACTTAACCTCTCACAGGTATGACTTGTATTTTTCCACAAAAAGATAAATGATCGAATAGAAAAGAATGGAACCAATTATATGCACACATATACATATCCGCATATGCATATGTGTGCTTTTTTAAGCAATTCCATGAATTGGTACGTATCTAACTAGACTACTCTGAGCAAATACTATTAATCTTTGTACAAATTTGTATTTTAAGGCTTGATCTCAACAAGAAGTATAACAACCTACCTAGTGAGAAATTTAGCTATTATATTATATACAAAAAAATTAAATAAACTATAAAACTATAGAATTCATTTCTGAATTTTTTTAAAAAATTTCTTGTTTCAAGGAATGATCTTCAAATTTTCGGCAATTATTTGTAACTTTTATCAGGAACAGGGGTTTATTAATAAATGAAGATCTTATTTGAATAAGATCATTTTCCCATACTAGGTGCACAGGTAGTGTAAAATCAATAGATAGTGTATTTGGCAGCATTTAAAAAATAATAATAATAATAAGAAAGAAGGAGGAAGAAAGCTCGCCCCTCGTTCCACCACTCATGCAATGTGTTTTCTTTTGCTGCTCTTGAGTTCCATCCGGTACGAACAGGTACCAAGAATGGGTCAGTACACAATCTCAAGCTGAAATTTCAAACCTTGGTATTTGATAATCAGTACATCACAAGACTCACAACCACCCAGTACAAAGCTAGACTTGATTCCATGCTAGAAGTACTACATCTACAAAAGATACACCATTTTGAATTTTGAAATGGAAATTAAGAATAATCAAGAATACAATTTCCAATAAAAAAGATATATCATAACCTTTTCCTAGGTATGCATCTTCTATACCTTCAATAAGTAATGTCCATGCAATAGCTAAGCAGGAAGGGGTTTAATCATGAATGTCCTTCCCAGCCTTACGATATTGTCATCCCATTGTTAAGATTGCTTTCATTAACATTCCAAACAAACATAAAGAAAAAAACATCTTCCAACTGAAACTATGGTTTATAAAATCATTTCATCCTACCCGATATAGGCAATATGTACCAATCTAACCGTTCAAGTGCATGGAACAGGGTCAGTACTGGTCTGTATAAATGCGTATATATAATATATACTACATATAACAACAATACTAGTTTGTACCATGGTTTTAAATACCAATTGGCCCGCTATTAGACTAGAACATAACCACATACTAATCCATATTGACATACATTATCAATCATTTTTAAAATATATATATATATATATATATATATATATATATATATACTGACCAATTTATATATATATCTAGGTATATGATTAGAGTAGTATAAACTAATCACACTGCCTAGTACCATGACACCCCAAATTTCATGTTTAAATGCCAAAATATAGTGAAATGTTTCTAGATTTTTTTACTTTTTAATGGAATTTTGGAGGTTACTTTAGGATTGTAAAAAACACAAAAAAATAAATTAAATAAAATTACAACACACTATTGTACCTCCCGTGCGGGCGGGCTCGCCCAAACCCGCGATCGAACATTCACAACTCCATGCCCCAACCCACTTGAGTTGAGAAGACTGTTTTTGTGATTGCGATCTCCGTAGACGTAGACTCATCTCCTCCATACATCAATCATCACCTTCATCTTCTAAATCAATTGGGCTCATCTATGTAGGTTCATTACCCACTTTGGTTGCAACTAACTCAGAAGTATATTGAGAAGGACGAGATGGATTACTAGGTTCATCGAGGGTCATATTTTGATCATCTTGACTTGACAATCATTTTATGGGATCCTGTTATCTAGAATAAATGTTTCATCAAAAGGGTATACTACTTCTGACTCTTTTTCATTTTCTTCTTATAAAATTCATAGTCTGAGTTGCATACTGTAGTTGACGTACACCATATTTTCAAGGCGGCAGTATGATAAATGATTGCGGATCTTTGTATATATCAAGAAAAATGTTGACTAATTGTGTTCACATCCACTTGACAAGACACATTGTGACAGGATGTAAATTACCATCTTTCATAAATTTGGTGCCCTAGCAGCAAATTGTAGTCACCATTCAGCTACGTATAATTTTAAAAATTTACAGTAGACACTCGATTTAAAAAAAACTTTCCTATTGTAGTAAAAAAACTTACTATAATCTATTTTATATCTGAGATCTAGTGCTACTGGATCATTTTATTCATGTTCTTGATCTACTATAAGGCACATGGTTTCCCATGGTATAGGCAATTATTCCTTGTTAGGGACAATTTAGAAGGTACCGGACATTTGCCCTCACTACTCGTCACTCATTAGCCATGGAGTGGATGAAGGAAGAGGAGGCACCATGAGCCCAAGCTTCCACAAGCACGAGCTTCCATTAATTGTCTAGACTAGTTCGTACCAATCTGAGTATGAGAATGAGGCAGTAACGGCAGCGACAAGGAGAAGGAGGCGACAAGTGAGCAAGTTAGAAAGCAAGAAGAAGAAGAAACAGCATAAACTGAAAGGAGGAAGAGGAGGTACCACAAGCATGAGCTTTCACAAGCACAAGCTTCCGCTAACTCAGTTTGGATTTGCCCGGTAAAGACTAGTACGTATCGGTCTGAGAAGGAGGAGGCGATAATAGAAGAAGCAGGAGGAGCCCAAAGAAGAGGAGGAGTGCAAGCAAGCTGCGGAGTAACAAGAAGAAGAAGAAGAAGAGGCACCGTGAGGACGAGCTATTGCGAGCACAAGATTCAAAGAGCGCAATCTTCCACCAATATTGTCTAGTACATATCAATTCAGGCTTGGATGGTTCACTAGTCTGTACTGGTATTTGAAGCTCTAGTTGTACAGCCCGATGTGGAACAATTTTTAAAACAATGGTGAGCAATACAGCATAGTTGGGGTCAAGGATTAAAAAACTGGTCTATATCGGTTGGTACGACCAATTTGTACCAATCCAAGCAGAGACTAGTATATGAAGCAGGAAGGAGGAAGGAGGAGAAGAGAGGAAGAAGAAGGAGAAGAAGAAGGAGAAGAAGGTGGAAGCCACAGACAGAAGGGTAGGTACCCCTCTTCTTTTTCTTCTCCTTTTTCTTCTTTTTCTTCTTCTTCTTTCTCTTTCTTTCTCTTCCTCCTCTTCTTCTTTCTCTTCTTCTTTCTTCTTCTTCCGCTGCTCCAGACTAGCATTTTGAACCTTCGTACATACTAGTATAATCCAAAATCAGTATAGTAGTATAGAGCGGTATTCAAAATCTTGATACAGATTACAACATCAAATGACTTCTACGAGAAAATGAAAGAAAAAAACATGCAAGTAAAAGAAGAGTATGGCTATGGCAAGGGAATACTTCCATGGAAGATATATAAAAGAAATTTAGCATAACAAAAACAAAATGTACTTATTTTACTTCTAAGCATGGTTTAAAACCCAGTCAACATGGGGCAGTACAATCAATTTATATTGTTCTATGTACTATTATTGGTACATGATTTCTACCGATATATATATATATATACATGATATGTATAATATAAACCAACTACTATCATGTGTCAATACCAATAGATCCGGTCGACCAATATAGAGTAGTATTTAAAACCTTACTTCCAAGCAAGGATCGTAAAACCGTACCATATCAAACTTTTAGTCCTAGTCCGATCTGGCAGTGGTCCGGCGAATCACCGGTCCCGGAACAGCCGTCAGAGCATGGCTCGCGAGCCGACGGCGGAGGGAGGCAACAGGCGACGCTGGAAGCTTCATTCGAAGTTAAAGCTTCTAGCCCCACCGGCCTTCTGTCAACTGCCGGCCGGTTCGCCGGTATGGTACCTGTACTATACTGGTCCAGTGACTCATCGGACCGAGTCGCCGGACCGGTTTTTCAATCCTTGGTTCCAAGCAAGGTTCGAGGAACCAGTCCGGCGAACCGCCGGACCGGTATGGCAAACAAGGCGACAGCGGAAAAGCAGCAACGAAAGCTTCGTTCGAAGCTTCCGGTGCCACCATTGCAGCCTCGCCGCCTACTCCGACCCACGTTCCGATGCCAGACTCTCAACCCATGTTCCGGCGCCGGACTGGTACCAACCGAAGGAATGACCGATTCCTCAAACACTACTTCCAAGTATGGACAAAAATAGTATTTCATAAGTATCACTCCATCACAATAGTTTCACAGCATAATAAATCTATTTTAATAACTTATGAAAAGATTATTCAAAAAGAATAATAAGTATATTATAAAAAAATTCCAGAAGATTCTTTCCACAAGCAATAACAGGAAAAAAAAGATTTGACCAAAAGGAAAACAGAAATTAACCAATAGACAACTCACCTGTAATGGAACATCAGCTGTGGCTTTAAAGGCAAATGCTGAAAATTCCACCATAGAAGATTTCCCTTCTTTAAGAAGCTAATATGATAAAGAATAAACATATTCAGTAAACATTACTGAAAAACCAATTGAATTACCAGAGGGTATACGTAAGGAAATTCTTTAGAGTGATTAGAAACATACAAGAATTTTATTAAAATCTAAGTTGATGGAAAAATGTGATGTAGGATGCCCCAAATCACCATATGTCACAGCCTTAGTACTTTTCAACAGGATGCCCGTCATTGAATTTCTTGCAAAAATGTTCTGGTCTTGTATCATAAACCTTGCATCTAGCTCTTGAATGTTGAAGCTAACCTTCCAAATAATAAATGGGCATTTTTTAATAGCATTGTGAGAGTCTTAGGCTAGAAATTGAGATTTCTACACGTTATATAAATCAAACAGAATATGGCGGAGTGTTTGGAAGATGAAAGCAGATGACCACAATAGAATTTGAAATTTGCATAACTGATGCATTACAAAAGACAGGATCAAGAAAATTATTGTATAAATTTATATGAAGGCAAAAAAGCCAAACACACCGTTCTATACCTTAACAGTAAAGTAGAAAAGCCATATGCCTAGAGTATTAAGTAGAAGCAGAATTTAATTAATGAACAAAAACATTAACAAGTCCTAAAGGGAGGCTAAACCTTTTCTGGAAATGCAAAAATATGCTTCTTCACTGATGATGGCAAAGATTTATCAGAATTCAATTTTTCATCCAAAGCACCTTCTCTGCTGCCTTCTGCGCCAACTGAACTTTTTGACTGCGTCTTGGTTTTGACAAATAGGTTCTCCCTCATGTTCATAGCAATAGCTCCAAAAGACACATCCAAATTGCTTGATTTGACTCCACGTTCCCTGTGGCAGATTATTTAAGAAGTCTTCATTTTTTTGTTTCAAATCCATCAAAAAGGTTATTATCAATGATAAATGTGAACGATGATTCTAAGAATGCTGACCTATTGGTTTCTAAATGGCATTTGCCTTGGTGCTCTCGTAGTAATGTTCAGTGTAAGTCCATAAGATAAATTTTAATGCAATCTGATGCAGTAAATTACAGGTGAAGAGCACAAGTATGCAACAAATTTGAATGTTATGATCTGAATTTTTATAAATTGAAGTACAATGTATGATTCAAGAGTGCTACTTTTGTACTGAGGATCAAGTATAAATAAACAAGGACTCAACTATAAATTTAAAAATATGTAAGATTAGGGTGTACAACTGTACATATGTCAATATGGTACTTGAATGACCGGTAAATTTAAATAGAATAAGATGCAATCTTTATTTTTGAGACACTTGTAAATTGTGACTATTTTGAGTAGAACTTTAAATTTGAGAGGCTAGAGTAGTTAATATGAGTAGGTTAGCATGGGTGGCTATAACCAACAATGATGGTTTAAAGCATAGTTTTTAATCTTGGTCAATACTAGTAAACCTATTATGTTATGGATCAGTACGTACAGATATACTAACACATATAGCACCTAGTGTGCCAACATAGGAGGTGGTCTATGTACTAGTTTTCAAGCTTGGACTAGTATAAATTGAAATTAAAAACCTTGGTTTAAGATAGTGATTCAAGTCAATGTGACTGTCATAGGTTGAACCGTTGAACGAGTATAGATTGGTAAACCAACCAATGTGTACCAAGTGTATCAAAACACAATGTGCTTTATTAGATTACAATATATATAGCATAACCCAGTACACAAAGGATGTGTACATTTGGTTATGATTGAATAGGAACATATTGAGCTTACCATGTAAGACTAACAAGTATTTTATACCTTGCCCATGCCCCTTCCTCTCTCTCTTTTTTATAATTCAGTTGAGAATCATTTTATGGATTGGTTAGAAATGCAACAGCATAGGAGGGAGGAGATAGAGAAGGAGAAATTTGGAGGAAGAAGAGAAATGGTGAATCTTTTCTCTGACAAACTTGGAAAGAACAAAAAAAATCATTCTTCTTTGAGGTAGGAGGTTCTGACATATTTTCTCTTGATTTTTATGGTGTAAAAATTTAGGGTATGTTTTATTGGGGAGAAAGAAGAGAAAAATAGAAATAAAATTTTCTTTTCTCTTGATTTGTTGAAAAGGCTTATTTGGAGGAAAAGAAAAGGGAACCACTTTTCTCCTCTTTTTTGTTCTCTTCAAAAGAGGAAGAAAATACTTTTCTCCCCTTCTTTGCTGCCAACCTCATTATTTTTCTTCCTTTCTTCTTTACTCTTCTCTCTTTTTTTCTTGCCCCCCAATAAAACAGGCCCTTAAGGTTGAAACATTAGAAACATGAATATAAAATTATGATATACCAATTTAGCCTCACATAAAAAATAGAAGGTTAATAATAATCCTATCTATGAATTGAAAACCTAGTCCGTACCAAATGCTAGTTAGTACCAAACTAAACTCGGACCGATACATGGACAAGTGGAGCAGATGAGAAGAGAAAAGAAGGAAAAAAGGAAAGAAAGAAGAGAAAGAGGAGGAAAGCTCATCGCTCATCTACTTCCCTTGTCACTCCATGTCCACTCATTGCTTCGTTCGCCTCCACTCGTCGCCAAGCAAAAGCTGTGGAAGCATGAAGAAAGACAAACCTTTGCTCGCGAAAGCAGTAGAAGCACAAAGCTCACATCAAGTTCCATCCGGCATGTCCAGGCTTAGACTAGAACACTGATCATATTTCAAACCTTGATCGTATCAAACTCTACATTAAACTTCAGCATTTATAGTCACATTATTTCAAACCTATTAAGTTCATGAGACCATTTTCTTTCTAGGAAAATTGTAATAATAGTATATTAGAAAAGATTGAGTCCTACATGTGGAGTCATAGAAGAGCACAGACAGATGGTGGGGCCATCATTAGACTAATATTATGTGTTGTCAATTAGAATTTTTTTTATATATATATTAGGCCATGAAGCTTGACGAGGATGTCTAAGTTTTCAATGAGATAACTGTGACATCCCAACTTAGTATCATATGGAAAGAGATGGGATAATTAGAATAGTATATAAAATCTGATGATCTTACTAGAATGATCGTAACAAAGAAAATCAAGACATGAATTGAAGGTGCTTCAGAATTTAATGCAGGAATGTATAGCATCAAGTACATCTTTAATTTTTATTGTAAAATTAGTTGACAAGAGGTTACATGTTTGATAGAAGAGCTACAGTGATCAAAATCCAGCTATAAATTTGTTCTCAGGTAATGTAAATTTAGAATTTTTCCTGCACTTTCAATGGGCTTCAAATTAAACCAAGAGGTAACCTGTTTCAATGCTTGTAATTTTCTTTCCATGGTTAGATAATGTAAAGTACAACAGATCAACAAAAGATGAGAATTAAAGATACTAAAAGAGGTTCAAAAATTCTTACTTTGGGAAGGGCAAAATTGGATAACTTATTTGACTTGTGACACTGTATAGAAGGTTGAATCTTGCAGGATATGGAAAGAACATGTCTCTTATATCAATTTCAAGCAATGCTTTAATTGTCTTGGTGATCAGAGGATTTCCACCATGTCCTACCGCATCAAAAAGAGAAGAGAGCGCATAGGGAGGATAAATCCTAATTTTTCAATGGTCTTCCCATCTCTTAGCTTTGAGGCTAGTCAAGGGATGGTTGACTTACTAAGTTGTTTAACCAACATAAAAATGTTGTAAGGTCAAATTTCGCTTTCGCGTGGTTAAATTATCAACCCCCCCCCCCCCAACATAAACTAGTTGAGTTTGTTCGAGTAATTATTTTTCCTATGAAGGAAGGCAGGATAAGTGATAAGTATTCAGGGAAACTGGGAATATTGAACCTATCTAAAAGGAACACAGGTTCTGTTACAATGCCACATTTATGTTGTTAGTAACTTAAAACAATAGAGTGTACCAAACAACATATGATACATACCAACTTTCTCCGCATTGAAGGAAAACGAAAAACCTACTATCACTAGGGAAGAAAAGGAAATTTCCTTCATATTTATTTCTTAATAGAGAATCAAGAAACTGAAAAAAAAAAAAAGTAAGACAGAAAAATTTATACAGTGATCATAAGTCATAAGGACCATAGTTAATCAGCGAAAAGAATTGCCTCCATGCATGAGGGCGATTTTCAAAGAAAGTAAACCACTAAATAGCGCAGCAAAGAGCACCACTTAAATCTCCAAAAATGTTGAAAGAGAAATATAGTTTTGATACATGAAATACTTATCACTAGCCTCAATTATCCTGAATGTGAAGAAAATGCCTCAGTAGAGCAACAATGGAAAAAGAGAATAAATCGATTACTTTTTTCTCTGTCATCGTCTTTTTTAAATTATAATCCAGAATACCAAAGGTTAGATGCACTTGTTTCAAAAGTTTAGCATATATCGCATGCAGGTCTACGGGCTACAGCTTGACTAAATACATAAAATCATGGATCTTAACTTGACCAGTGGCCGGTTTCATCAAAGGTCATAGCAAATGTTCCTTAGCCAAAAGATTATGATATTCCATGTCTTATCAAACCAAACTGATTTTTTTGGTGAGTTAACAGCATAATATTTTTCTATAAGCAGATTAACATCATTCAATTACATAAAAGGATTGCTCAAAAGCTTAGTAAATCTATATATCAATATCAATATAAAAGCTAAGCCATGCTTTACAGTAAAGGCATTAAGTTAATATTAGTTCTAAAGGTTGCTTCCATAAAGTAGCTAATCATTATATCAGCGTAGAATAGATCCCAAGCTGCAAAGAAAAGAAACTGACCTTTCATAAACAAGGTCACACATCACACAGAGATCCTCACACATAAGAGGAGAAACTTTTTTTTTTATCTGATCTGAATATATTGGCTTCCCTTCAGTGAAACTGGGTGAGTGGTCAAAATCGAGCTGTGTGTAGAAAATATCAATAAAAAAAAGAGCAAGGTGCATATTGAGATTCAAAGTAGGGTTTGATTCTCCAAATACTGATCCATTGATTATCAGTCCCTTGACTTGAGCTGCAGATTTTGACCCCTGTATGGTCAAAGGAAAAGACAGTATGAATGCAATTAAACATCAAAGTGGTGGATTAATTCACTTACATCGTGCTTATAAGTTATAACTACAAAAAAACTTGATGTTCCATAACATGATAGAAGAAGGAAACTTGGAACTGTCCTGAATACTTTGCATGTGAGAGTTTCGGTCTTTCAGAAGCATTAAAATGTTACAAAGTAAATTTTTCTAATAAATATAACTTCATTTGTTTGTTTGCAAGTAATCATCAGAGTTTTGGTTAATTGGTTTAATGTTCAGTTCAAACTGGACTCCATGCTTTAGTTCATGGAGAAAAACAATTTAGAAAATCCCTATTGCAATGCCTAAAAGAGAGATATTGGCCAATAAGGTGAAATTCATTGTTTACACATGAAAATTTTACATTATATGAGTTTTTAGTGAATTTATACAAGCTAGTAGTAAGTTCCAATATTTTTTACCACAAACAAATTAGACGAAGGCACAGAACTTGCCAAGATAAAGTCATTTAGGAATAAGATAAGAAATATGAAAAAAACTGTTGTATGTAGAATCATCTAGTATATATAAAATACGGTTTGGAGCTTAAACTATGAAGTATGCTAGGTGTGGATAGCTCCATATATATGTGTGCATAGTATAGAAAGCTCAATTGTACCACGGTTTAGAAGCTTGGTCTTATAGTAGTCATACTATAATGGTATTTGATGTACCAAGACTACACGTGCCAATACCATATTTGAAATGCACTAGTTTTCAAAACCTTATAATTGTAATGCCCAATATAGCTAGTTTGTCTTGATATGAGCATGGATTGGTACACTAAATATAAATATATTATAGGTAATTTTTTTATATTGTACCAATCAATACCAACATATATACCAAACCAACACATGGTGCATATTGGTATCAATCGGTACTACCCCCAATGGGTAGGGAATCTAGCCATTGAGCAATTATTTTTTGCTTTCACCAACTAGAAACCAATTCTAGATGTTCAAGAGTGTGAGACTCGGCATTTCTATATATATGAACTCTCATTCCCTACAAGTTCACTCACATTTCACTAATCTCTCACAAACTCTTTTTCTTCTCTCTTAGTTTATCTTTTTTAACATTCTATGATATAAGTTAGAACATTGATCTCCAATAGCATCATGCATGAGAAATATCATACGATTGCCTTCATTAGCAATGTATTTATTACAATAATATTTTTAAAGATATCATCCGAGTTAAGCAACATCTCACTAGCAGCTATCCTAACATTTTAGATACCAAAGGTGACATAGGAGATCCACCAATGCATGAATACATTGACCAATCAATGCATAGTGGAGCCCATTGCTTATGATCAGAACTAAGAGATGAAGCCTTGAAGTCAATAAGATGAAAGTGACAATTTGGGCTTCGAGGGCTTAATATGTCTTCGAGGAGGACATTCAATTCACTTTATGCAGTTGACTAAACCAAGGATCGAAAAAATGGTCTGGTATCGGCCGGTTCCTCTGGCTGGTACCAGTTCAAGAGACCGGCACCGGAGCAAGGGTCGGAGCATGGAAGTGGCAGACAGCGGCGCAGAAGTGGCGGACGACAATGCGGAAGTAGCGAATGGCAGTGCGGAAGCAGAGGACCGCAGCGCAGAACCTTCATTCGAAGTTTCCGCTGCCGTCGGAATGAAGCTTCCGCTGCCAGTGAGTAGCGGCGGCAGACATGGCGAGATCGATCACCCGATTTGCCGATAATGCCCCAATATGTACTGGTCCGATGAGTCGCCGGACCGGTTCCGATCCTTGCACTAAACAACCTCAATTTATAGCTAGTAGTGACAACATAGTGGAAATGGAAGTACAATGAGATTGTCATTAGGTTAATGAATTAGTAGTCCAAGCACCATTGTTGTTAAGCCCAATATTTGCTGAGAATATTAAGAAAATGGGTCTACAAGTTATAATTTATAAGTTATCTTATTACATCTATTTATTTTTAACTAGTTTATCCAATTATTATTGGGTTTGTGTATTTACAAGTTATCTTATTACATTCGTTTGTCTTAATAGGTCTATCCAATTACTTGCAGACTACCCTAGCTAACCTCTCTCATTGCCACTACTGTTCACCACCATTGCCAACAGATTGCCCTGTCACCACCATTGTTCACTGTTCACTGCTGTGAAGACTAATCATAATCGTTTCTTCTTTTCCTTCTCTACCAATAGTTTTCTCTATTTTCATCATTTAGCTGATCATCTGATCTCATCAACAGCAAAAATTCTAGCAAGTGCTCTCCTTGTGTCTTTTCCTCTATCAAGGAAGAGGGATTATCTTTGAGAAGTAGGGTTCCGTGATAATTCTCTACTCTTTTATTCTTTATTTGGGCCTTCGCATACAAATAGTGCATTGGTTGCATCACAAGTACACAAGTATTGGTTGCATCACAAGTACACAAGTAGCAAGAGAAACCAACGATGCATTGGTAGCACCATAAGTTGCAGATTGAGGTCAAGGTTCAAGTATAGGACATGGAAGGAGTTTTCCATTGTATACACATTGCAATCAAATCACTCATGCATTAATCATTGTTGGCAAATGTTTAGGAAGAACACTCATGCTAAAGTAGCTATTGATTCTTAGCTACCTTACTACAAACACATGTTAGTTCCTCTAGTGATCCATCTAAGACTATGGTTACTAACTCCTCTGAGTTTAAAAGGCTTTTTCGATGGACATCTCATGCACTTGCGGTATCCTCATCTTGATAATTTGGTATAATCTCACTTGCCTCTTATGGGTAATCCTTATATTCTTGATTCGTGTATATCTTCTCACATAAGGTAACAAGACATTATTTATATCTCTATCTTTCAACTACTGTCATCAACTAGTGTCCTTTAGTCGTGTTGCATGCAATGGAACTATCTATATTAATATTCATATTCTTCTCTATAATGTTCTCTATATATCATAGTTTCCTATTAATCTTTTTTTCTATACATGCATTCACAAAAACCTCTAACTGGTTTGTAATTTTTTTTTCCTCCATATTATCTATTTCAAGACCTTATGACAAAGGTGATGATTGGTCGAGGGCTTAAGCTTTAGAGGAGTATATTTACTAGTACGTCCATCATACATTACTTATCAAGCACTTACTTTCTCCAACCTATCTTCATACCAATGGCCTTGTCGTTTAGGTTATTGTTTCCAGCTAAGGTCTGGCAGTTTTATCTTTAAGTCAGGTATGATATTTCACTATGAGGCATGTCATCTTGGCAAACATCACATGACTTCATTTTCATCTAGTAATAGTGGTGGGAGTATGTCTCCATCACATGTAGCTCATTCGGAAATGTGAGTATGAGTCCTATGGCTAGTAAGGATGTTCATTATCACTTTATCACTTTCATCGAGGATCATTCTTTTAAAAGAGTTGTTTTGAAGTCTTTGTTGTATTTTAAACTTTTTACAAATAAATAAAAACACAATTTGGTATGTTTGCAAATACTTCATATAAATAATGCTTTAAAACATACACAGTTCAATACCCTATATGAATCACAAGTACCATCCAACAAACAACTTGTTCCTATACATCTAGCAAAATGGTGTCTTAAGTGCAAAAACACAATGTCACAATATCACTCGCACACTCTTTTTTCTTATGCATGCTCCATGCCACTTCTGAAGCAACCAATTCTCACTTCACATATTTGATAAATTGAGTCCTCTTATCTATATTACAAGGCAAGTCTCCATTTTTTATATTGTTTCCATCACAATCCACTTCTGGAGTTAGCCATGGCTTAAATAAACTTGGTTCTTGTACAATCTAGTGTATCTTTCTTGGGTACTCCAAGACTCAGAAAGAAAAATTGGTATTACAAGCCCACCATATGTCGCTCCTTTATACATGTAAATGTTTTCTTTTGTGACCCATTCCTGCTATCATATCGAATTTGTCACTTTTCGTTCCAATACTATCTCCCTGTATTCCTAAGCCTTCACCGTCTTTTATATCCCAACATGATGGTGCCACTTTGCCACCACTACAAGTTACCACTTGTGTGCAAGTGCTCCTCCTTCTGTCACTCCTCCATCTTTGTCTTTAAACCCTTACTTTAGGCCTTGTTTATTTGGACGGAAAAGAATAAGGGAAGGATAGATTATACCTTTTTCCATCGTTTACTTGGGCGGACGGAAAACTGACAAAGGAAAGTGGGAAGGAAAAATAGGGCATTTTCCTTCATTTCTTAATCCGCCCAAATCGTGCGGATTGTTCACTGTTTGCTTCGCTGGAAACTTATAACATTTTAAGAAAGTTATTTGTTGTGTTTTTTTTTTATATTTTAATTTTATAATTTTTAATAGTACTAAATAATATTTAACAATTTTATAGTATTTAATAATATTTAATAATTTTTATAATTTTTAATAGTATAAAATAATATTTAGTAATTTTCATATTATATAATAGTATCGATAATAATTTTATAATATTAATAGTATTTATGTAATATGAGTAAAAAAATAAAAATTAAGGGTGTATATATAAATCCATCAAATTACCCATCCTTTTAAGTAAATACAAGGAAAAAAAACTTATAACATATTTCATCCATCTATTTTTCCTTTCCTTCCTTTTTTCATTTCCTTTGCATAATCCATCCGTCCAAGTAAACATGGTCTTAAGTCTAATGGTCTTCTTGTTGCCCTATGCAAATGAAGGAGTATAGATACTTATTTTATATCCCAAAATATCTTTTATGCTCATTTATCCCTCACTATTCGTGTCTTTATTTTTGTTATCTCATCTTATTACTCTAAGATATTTATTCGAGGCTATACTAGCACCGGAGTGAAAAACCGCCGTTGATAAAGAAAATGAGGTCTTTACTATCAAGGAAAACATGATCATTAGTTCCATTGTATTTAGGTGTCACACCAGTTTCTTATAAATGTGTACATAATCAATTATAATCCAGATGTTGAGAGATGATACAAAGTTCATTTTATTAATGATAGTAAATTCAATAAGCTTTGTGGCACTAAACCGAACCCGGACATCACAATAGGGTCGATTGAAAATCAAGCTAAAAAGTGTTTTAACAAAGTACAATATACCCTATTGTAAATCAAGCTAAAAAGTGCTTTAATAAAGTACAATATCAAATTTCAATGTATAAGTAGAGATAAAATGATTACCAAATTTACCAAATAATATGTACTGAAAAAATTTTTACTAAACTTTTTATTACAATCGCTGAACTAATTTAAATACCATAATTTACTAAACCAAAAGTTTTTGATTAATGATAATAGTAGTAAATTACTAATTTAGAGTATCTCACCTTTATAAATAAATTAGAATTGCTCTCCTCGATTTATCTACCAAATCCACATTACTTTAATTCCACATTTAAATTATGACTCCTGAGCCAAATTTACCGATTTGGAATTTATACCGATAAATTCAGTAATTTACCAAACCAAAAAATTTATTGATACTATGACCGAATAATAAAGGGAATTACCGATGACAATATCCAATTTGCCAAATCGAATTTACCAATTTTGTCCCTAAATTCAATTATTATTGAGCTTCTGCTCACCCATAAGTATAAGTACTTTCACTTCAAGTTTAATAAAATATATCATAATAATCATTCATTCTAATTTTTAAAGATTTTAGGGACCCGGGGGATCGAACAGGAAGGGTGATATTGATTCAAAAGCAAGGTCACTAGCTAAAAATAATTCTATAATTTCATCTAAAGCAATAAACTTAAGGTATTCCTACTTATATTTCCAATTTTTATTTTTAACCCCTAACCACCTCAAAATTGTTTAATCTCATGCTTTTGCAGGTTTAGAGGATCAAGACATCAAAAATATAGAAAAATAAAAACTCAGGATCAACCAAGTTGAAGTGATGTACCATATGGCAGGACGATTAATACCAATAGGTTAAAGACCAATTTACCCATACAGACCAGACCAAGATATTAACCATGTGTATGTGTATGTATATCCAAGTAAAATTCCACTGAGGAAATACCAGAGGAATGAGGTCATTCTGGTAATAAAATGTACTTAAACTATCATACTTCTTAACTATATACCTTCACATTAAGTTCTGCTATATGCAGTGAGAGATATCTCGCAATGTTAGATATGAACATCCATGTTCCTCTACCCAACGGTCGGGAACTTTGAGTCCGAGGTTTATTCTTCTTAGTGATCTGTGCAGGAGACCTTAAATAAGCTTCAAAGTCAGATATTAACAACAGCAGTTTCTGGTCTTTCAAAAAACTATAAAGCCCCTGATTGACCAGCGATTGATGTAGACAGAGTCTGACCTCGCCAATCAATATGGATTCAACGGTACCCTGAAAATGATTATGTTTCTTCTTCAAAACTGTAATTTGCACAAGTGTAGAAAAGATACTTTACCACGATAAGAAAGTAACATATCTGGCAAAGTAAAACTAAAGTTCCAAGAGCAAAATTGCAATATAGAAGTAAATGAGCCATTTTACCGATAAATCATATTTTAACCAAATTTACTGAGAAAAAAACCATTTGTTGAGGGATTGTATGTCTGAGATAATGCACTCAGTGAACAAAGAAATAAAATAAAGTTAACCTCTTGTTAGAGTTACTAGAGCCTATGTAGTGGTGTTGTGAGAAAAACCAACAAAAGTCATAGTCTAATGGCAATAAAACATTCTTCTGGTTTAAATTCAATATTTAATTATTCAATACTGCAGTGAATAGCACGTGTTTAATATAACTAGAACAGATACAACACAGATCTCACATGTGCAGTACAAGCCACGATAAATGCATACGTTTGTCGTGAACACAATAAAAACCCAGCTCAATCCTCACGTTGGTACATGGCTTCATGCAAACAAATCAATTTGTATAATACTGATTCATAAACCCTATCAATCTGCAAAACTTGCACAACAGAGCAAGCTCAATCATACAACATGACATTAGATCAGTATGAAAACAACTAACCAAAAGTTTAAACTTTCATATTGTTGCTAATAGATCAAATTTTCAAAAGGGCATTTTTTCTATGCTTTGATCGGTTTATAGTTCGGGACTGGTTGAAAGGTGGGTCAAATCATTGGTTAACCATCGAACCGTTAATTAATAATTTAATAATTAATCATTATTATAATAATAATTATTATTATTATTATTTTCTTAGTTATTAATATTTAATATGTGGCTCAATGTCTCCTTGTTACTATTGGTAATAGAGTTTAGATTAAGATTAACTAATAGTTAATTATGTTATTGCTTAATACATAAATAAATAAGTATAAAATAGTATCTAGTTTACTAATCAATAACCAGATTCACTTTTACTATTTATTATAATAATATTTTAATTAGCCCTAGGTCACCGGGTGAGTGTCCCTGAGTGGGTGGGCACTGGCTTGCTATCTCCACCCGATTTAATAATTTTTCACTTGTAAGCCTCTTAGGGTTTTTTCTCCCCAACCCAACCTTCATCTCAGCTCTAGTTTAGTTCCAGCCAACTGCCCGTTACTACCCACCAACCGCCTGTAATATATAGGTTGTATTTTGTTACTGGCTGCCTTTTTTTTTTTGCTTGAAGTTGATTTTTGTTATTTGTCAATGTAATTTTTTTTCTCTCATGATTAACTAATTTTATGTTATTTCTTCACTGATCGATAGATTAATTAATTTTGTGTAATCTTTTTCTCGACATTCATTACTTTGTTTTGGTTCAGTTATTCGAACCATGAACAGCCTAGATTAAAATCAATTGACCTAAGTCAACACAAAGAATGTATAAACAATTAATTCATCTTCAATTATTCGCCAGCCTCATAAAAGCGTTAAAAGAAAATGCTTGATCTTCAACATGTACACTCGCCAGCACTCCCTCTCACAAGTTGCAAGCAAATACAGCACTTGCAGGCTCGCCGCACTGCACAGATCATAAAGGAAGTCATCACCAATGTTTGCAAGTTTGCTATGGGGTGTGAAGGGCAAACTATGAGGAACAACCAACTAGAATGTTTACAAAATTGCAAAGAAGCTTGCAAGAAGAAGAACAAACTACAAACCACCTTACACAACTTGTAGGAGTTCTGAAGTTTGCCTTCGCTAGGGAGAAGCTATGAGCTCTGATGCTTGCAATTCCTACACTATGGAGAGAACTCATTAATTCAAGAGAACTTATTCCTCAGGGTCTTGACACATGCATGACATAGAGTACTAAAAAAGGAGAAGCTCACATTGTAAAAGAAGGCACAGACAAGGAGCTAGTTTGCACCAAACAATCCTAGGTAGGATCTCAATCTTAATACCCTTGACAATGTTTTACTACGAGTACGTATTGGCATTTCAGTCCACTATCGAACCAATGCAAATTGGTTGATACAGGATGGTATTGACACACAATACCAATGATGTGTGTATGTATGTATGTATATATATATATCGACCTTGAACCGGTCTAAACTTATATAGACCCATACATACAATATGTGCTGACCAGTATAGGCCGATTTTAAAATCTCTAACCCTTAATCATACTACCTGAGCCATTAACATACAATCAAATATTGTTCCTATGTATGCTCTATATAATTTATATAAGGTTTAAAAGATCAGTTTGTACTCTAGTACTAATAGATCATTATGGTTCAGCACATACCAACACATGGTACCCCAAGGACTACTAACATATAGAAAGTACAATTAAATACTATTTCTATATATATTATGCATATTTTATATACTTATATATCAAACTAGTACTATCCAAAGTTTAAAATCTCGGTCTGTTCTAGTATTCCATCTTGTCTCAAATATACCGATATTACAAGGTACTAATACCAAATCGATCTCGGACCGATACAAACCGGTTTCTTAAATTATGGTATTATCATTGTTCCTTATAGTGATGTACGGACATACATATATACTAGGGTTACCTCTAAGAATATTGTACAAACCAATAATGATTACCAGTTCATATATATATATATATATATATATATATTGGGCTGGTTCCACTTAGTATTACGATGTTTTGCATTTATATAATATTTTTAGTATATTTTACTTTAAAATATCTCCCTTATTCATCATTTATATACCTATTTAGACTTAAATACTTGCAACCAAGGTTTGCAAAACCAATCCAAACTGGTGTACCGATCTAATCGTAAACCAATATGTTACAGTGACACTGATTGTCCTAACCCAATGCTATAGTAAAACTAGACCCATCTCAAACTGATTTGCACAAAAAATTTTGGTTTGTACGAACCAAAATTTCAAACCTTACTTGCAATTATTCATAATCTTCACTTTTGCTTGTTTTTATAATAATTTAGAAAAAAGGACCAAATTCCAATGGAATTCGGAAGATGCAGAAAGATTTCAAACGCTAGACGGAGATGTCCAAAAAATTTTAAGCAAATCAAAACTTCTAGAAAAATTATGGCCCACCAGTGAAATCTGTCATAGCCATAATCTTTAGAAGAGTACAGAAAAATCATTGTAAGGTTGTGATAATTTTCATAGCCATGAAGTTAGATCAGAAATTATAAAATCTCTGTAATAAGAATCATGGCTCACTCGTGATTTCCATCATAGTCATAATTCTCTTGGGATGCTTTCTCATAAATACACATAAAAGATCATGGCCCACTTGTAAAAATAATCACATCCTTGATGTTGCCAGACTGACTTTGCAAAAACCCATAAAAAGAATCACGGCCATGATTTCTTCCTTTCAGTCATGACATCTCTTTATTTTCTTAATCGATTTGGCTCATTTTCAAACTAGATTTTAGGAAAAACACTTATGGAAGGTTCCTAATAAATTTGACATTTTAGAAGGATTGGAGAGATATTTAGGCAAGTTTTTGGTGGAGATTTCAGAAGGGGTGACAGCTAAGGCGACTGAGCAGTGACAACAACAATTTTCTTCATCCGGTGGCTTCAGATCTTGGATTCCTTCACCACTTTTCACAAGAGAATCTTAAATATGTTTATTCTTGTAGTCTTTACCATAAATTTATTGTTTGTAATTTATTTTTGAGAGAATCTTATTCCAATAATGTACGCGATATCGTAATTTTCTATTCAAGGCCAATGTTAATGACTTAGAATTGTGATTTTCATCTCTTAAATTACTTTAACTATTGTTGTGTTATCTTGATATTTTTCTCTAACCAAAAATTGCATGTTGTTAGATGTTGCAAGATGAACTAACTGGTGAATCATGACATCGGATGTACAATAATTAAATAGATTTATCAAATTATGAAAGTAGCTCCAATTAATATAAGGGGTTATTTAATTTATTAAATACTTAATGGGTCTATTCCGAGTTAATAACTATGAAAGCATGAGATTAATTCGGATAGACACTAGGTTTTGTTATTGAAAGGGACATTCTGTACACTCAGATAAATTCCCTTCAACGTGGTATAGTTCATTTAAGAGAGAATCTTTTTTTAAGTTGTAAAATACCAGCATAGTGAACCCAAAATTCTGATCTCTAATCAAATTGATTAGTTCATAGTCTTTACCTTGTTTACTTAAGTAGCTCAAATCTAGTAGATTTTACTTCAAACCCATGTTTGATATATTTAGCTAGTGATCCTAAGATAATCAGTAATTAACCATTAGTCCTTGAGGAAACAATAATTTTACTACTTCGATAGGCCGTACAATTATGGTGAGCCAATCATATTGTAATTTTCATGTACTAGTCTAAGGTTGTATTAGTATGTAGTAGAACTACATATTGATATTTAAATCGCAAATGTAGTACTTGTTTTGGCTTAGTGTTGGACATGTATATATAAGACATAAGTAAGTCAAGTCCTTAAACCTTGGTTAAAAATAGACTTTTAGAGAAATGTTATGCAATATATATGGTGGGAAGTTATACTTATTCTATATACCAAATGTTGCATGCATCATACTCAATTCCACAATACAACCTTACTACCATATACCAAGCATCGTGTAGTTGCCCACAATAGATGAAAAATATAGGATTATGTTTCATGATAGGCTAAATTAAATTCCAAAGACATGTTAACCCACCATTAAAGAAATGTAATTTGGTATCTATGAGTTTGGTGAGATGGCCAAAGCTATTTTTGTGCTAGCCCTATATGAAAACAATGATCCTTGCATTAATTTTCTAAGATAGCATTCTTAAAATTTTTACTATAAATTCCAAAAAAAACTAGATACACTAGTATATAACTAAACTAGTTGTGTTTACAATGTGTCATCTAAGGATTCAAGAACCGTACCGGTACCGGTCCGAGCAGTTGCCGGCACTAGAACCGCAAGCGGAACGAGGAACCGCGGCGGAGACGTGGAGGGAGGGCTGGAGGCAGCTGGCGGCTTCAGCTGGCGCGAGAGAGGGCAACAGAAGCTTTGGCGGCTTTGGCGGGCGCGAGGGAGGGCAGCGAAAGCTTCGATCGAAGCTTCCGCAGCCGGCGGAAGCTTCTGCCAGCGCCTACGCCGCCTGCCGCTTGACGCCTTGCCGCCTTGATGCCGTCAGTTTCGTCCGGTACTAGTACGGTACTGCCGGTACATACCGGTCCGGCCGGCCACCGGAGCAAGCCACCGGACCGGCTTTGCAAACCTTGGTGTCATCTTGATGTCAACTATTTAAAGAACTACATATATTTCTATGTTGGTAGCAATTCCAACATGTGGAAATGTTTGCTTGAACATCACAAAAGTTGAGAATCACAAATTCCAATTTTATATCTAAATTGTTATAGTTTGGACCTAAATACTGGAGTATAACATTATCTTTCTTAAAAATATGAAGCTTTTATGTGCACGATGGCATATAAAATCTGTTAGCTGACTTGTATAGAAGAGAAACTACCTTTTCGAAAGTCACAAAAACATCCTTCAAACAATTGAATCCAGCAAGTTGGAAAGCAATAGATACACCAATGGTTCGGCTAAAAATCCATGCCAACAACCTTGCCACAAAACTGTAATAGCAAACACAAAATCAGTTACTACAAAGAAGAACTACTTCAGGTTAAAGTAGAACAATGATCATAAAAACATATGGATGGGGATAGTTAATCAAGATGTCCTTAAACCCATGATGATGTTATTCGAACCCATAAATATATTAATTGTTGTATGAGGCCTCAAGACATGCTCTTTGTTTATAAATCCTATGTGGTTCCCTTACTGGCTTCCACTACTTGTGTTCTCTAGTTTTCCTTTTGTTAAATCATTCTTTTGGTTGGACTCAAGGTTTAAAGTACCGGTCAATAACAGGTTGTATGTTGATACATATTGAGGAGCACAGCCAGTTCACGAACCATATTAGAACTGAACCGGTATATATATATATATTGGTAGTACCAGTTCATACGAGTCCAATCCAAGATTGGTACACCCAATACAAACTGGTATCAAACCTTAGTTTTGACATATTTCTCATTTCCTGAGATTGCCTTTTGTATTTCTCTGTATTTTCTTCCTCTACGATTCTGTATGTTTTGTGCTTCTATCAGTTAATTGTTTCTCCTAGTAGGATTTCCCTCCAGTTGCATACTGAAAATAACAGAACATAACAGCGCAATTACATTGTACATAAATCAACATGAAGATAAGAAAAACATTAAGCCATATGAGCATCGAGTATTATTGGTATGTTTACAATCATTTCTTCTGAGTTTACATTCTAACATACTACAATGGTTTTTTTGCTGATGCTCGTAATATGCACCATTTTGTCAGTCATAGTACAAGGTAAAATTATTTCAGCCAAACTTTAACAAAATATTATATGCTACTTATATATGCAAAACAAAGTGATTGGATAACAAGTTTTATGCAAGTAGCATGGCTTGCCTGAATTAAGATGTGGTTGATTAACGGGTAAGTCCAAGAGTATTTGACATTATTAAGCTGATTGGACCGATACACACTATTATTGTATCTCCAACCAGATATGAAGACCAAGGCGCACACAACTTAGAAAGCTCTGATATCTTATAACTTGATTCAGTGGTGCAGGCAATATAAGTTGGTAGGCATGCCAGTGGGCATCTCCGTGGAACCACTATATAGTCTCATACAGTCAAACTGGTAACTAAAGCAATGCTAGCAGTATAATAGATCAGGAAACAAATAGGATCTATAAGGAGATAGCAGACAGATTTAAAAGGGGGCTTAGAAATTGGACTGAAATTAGAAGATATTCATAACAGGAAGAAACAAAAGTCAAAGGAAACTTCAAAATAAGATCTGTTATTCCAAGCAAAGCAAAACCTAGAGATAAAGATTTTTACACCAGACCAATAAATCATTGATTCCATAATTGACATTATCCAACATACGAGAGAAGATATAATGTAACAAGGTTTTCGTTCAATTTCTTAATGCCGCCATACCTACTCTGTTAAAGTGTAGTACTCTAGATAGCAACAGAATCACTAATAATGACTTAATCAAAGAATTAAGAATCTTAGCCATTCTAGAGTAGATTCATTCTTTATTTTAACAACCATTCCAATAGTAGAAATAAAACTAAGCATGCATATTTGGAAAGAATTATAAAAGCTGCTGGGAAGTACAAGGCCATAATATTAGGCCTAATGGATCAAATAAAGCTAAGTTTTTGGTTATGACTTCAAATAAGCTTTTAAAAAATATAGGTCAATTCAATCGTCATCATCATATCAAATCTGTGATATATCTTAGAAATCACCAGACCAGGCATAGGTATAGTCGTGCCACATGTATCATTCCTTACAACCAACCACCATAAAATCATAATATAATTTTTCAACTTAGTTTCTAAAGTTTATTTTTTAGGTTAATTACCATTTCAGTAAAAAAAAGTTCACATTTATTTCAATTTGGTATACAAACTTCCAAATTGTTTAAATCTTAAACTTATAGACCTAGGTATTCAACCTTGTCACATTGGTTTCCATCAAACGTGAGCATCTCTCCCTACTCCTCCGACATAAATAAAATAGTCTGAAGGATTTGCAAAATTTGAGCGAGTTTTTTAGAGGTTCTCAACTGAGACATTCCGAGTGGTCCTCGAAGGCTAGACTCAGCTTCCATGATTAAACAGATAACTTGGGCATAGCTTCCAGCCTTCCATTATTTACTGTTAACGTATTCCTTCTCTGCATTTTGCATAAAATGGGGGAGAGTCTCGTTAATCAAGGGTGGAGATGTCATTCAGTTCATAAACGTTAGCTAAGTTCGATCACATGCTATGGAGCAGATTCACATGTAGGTACGTTTCAAAAATAAAAGCACAAGAATTAAAACAATAAATTACGTGTAGCACGTCATACTTCCATTCGGATATTCTTACGACTGCATACATTTCTTTGTCTGGCTTGTTAGGAACGCAATCTACTGAGTAGTAATTACTTTACGCAGTCAACTTAGAACATTCTGAGTTCTCCAAGCAATCTTTTAACAGATTACCTTCACTTAGTATTTACACAAATCAATCTGAGCTTACTCCAAAATCAAATATGTCCTTTCTTCTCGACCAATTTTTCAGCCCTTTCAATAGACGAGATAAAAAGTTGCACACAAGCAAACAAAAGTTTCTTTTCTTAGGATCTCTACTGAACCCGACATGTACCAGAAGAAAGGTCTAGTTAATTATATTAATATCCTAAAAAGGACGGGAACAGAGCCGAGATCATGAATCCCACCAACCACGAAAACAAGCTGAGTGTAGAAGTAAAATGAAAAGCCGAGGGTCCGGGTCACTTACACGGCGATGACCCATCCGGCGGCGCAAAATACCGCGAGACCGAATAAGAACTTGAGCAAGAACAAGAACAACGCCATGGAAATTCCGACCAATAAACTCTGCCCTTCCGGCCGCGTAGTCTACCACAATCCCGACAACGGCGTCATCGACCGACCTAGTTCGACCCATCGAGCGGCTCGAGCATCATCATTGTCTCTTTCTTTAAGGGAAAGAAGGAAGGAAGCGAGTTCCGCTCTCGCCTGGGCGAGGGTTTGCGATCCGATCGGGCAGGCGGAGGGATCGGGAAGGGATGATGGTTCGCAAGCAATGTTGCCGAGACGTGCGCCATTTTCTATAATAAAAAATGTGCCGGCCGCGGAAAGGCAGCTGGTATTTATACGTGCGGCTTTGAGGACCGAATCGTTGCGATCGAGGCTTCCGAGTTTGAGGTGCATGACTCAACGAGATCTCTTTCTTTCCATTTTGGGTATAGATAAATGGCTCAAAGACTCCATTTTGAGAAAAGTTGTTCTAGCGTGGCTAAACTTAAGTTGAACCCAAATTCATTTACATATTTTAACATTTAAAAGATGTTTCTTAGATGATAGACCTAATTATCAACGAAAAATATATAAATATTCAATCATATCCTCAAGCTCCATGTAACTAGATTTGTGAGAAACTTCACTTTAGATAGGATATTAATCTTGTTTGGCTTAGTCAACTATTTTTACTGGTTAAAATAACAGAATTTTGAAAAGCTGATATTTGGGAAGCTACTTTTCAATTCCAAACATAAAAATAGCATGGGTTTTAAAAAGCTAGAAAAGAGCTGCTTAGCTATAGTTATTTTTTTTTCTTTTTTATCTTATATTCGCACCTATATTTGTCTATCATTTCTATGGTAAAATTATTAAATCTAAAATTATTTTATATTATAATTTAAATTTTCTTTTTACAAAATTTTAGCAAAAATTAATATTAGTTTAATAAATATTATTTAAAGTATTATTATTTAATCTAATTTTTAAATTTAAAATTATTTATTACTATTATTTTAGTTTTACTTTTAAAAATATTTTAATTTCTTTTATTTTTAAAAATATTATAGCTACTTTTCACTTTTAACTTTTATAATCACCTATTTTTCTACTTTTAAAAATTAAAATTTTCAACTACATCAAACACCAAAAGTTAATTGAATTAAATTGGTCTAAGTTTACCTAATATGTATACTTCATCTTTTAAATCATAACGTTTGGGCTAAGATGGGCATTTGATTGTTAATAATGTAAAGTAGACACGTGTCAAGAAAAAGAAGGGAATGCTTAATGTTTGGGCTAGACATTTTTTATAGGTGATAAATGATTAGATGTAAATTTTGGTGTAAATTTTGAATTAAAAGTGGAAAGATCTGTAAATTTTGGTGCATGTTATAGGGGTGAGCATTCGGTACCGGTACCGAAGTACCGTACCGAAATTTTCGGTATTCGGTATTTCGGTACTGGTATTTCGGTATTTCGGTACTTCGGTACCGGTACCGAATTTTTAATCGGGATTTCGGTACCGGTACCGGTACCTCAAAAAAATTTCGGGATTTTTTTATGGTCCCGAAGTACCGATTACATTTATTTATTAAAAATATTTATTAATTTTTTTATACTGATGTCAAAAATCTCATGGACCGGGCTGGGTGAAATTGGGCCCTATCCAATGCTGCCGATGGCCCTAGTGTCACGCCCAGCCCGGATGGCCCGTCCATGTCAGTAATGTTCGCCTGGAAGGCTGGAACTGTGTGCCAACACCGAATTTGCAAATTCGATTCGAGCCACGGAAAGGATTTTGTTGACTTGGTCAACATGTAGAACCTCGTTTCGAACGCCTGGAGCCGTTCGAAAACTCTTTCGCCTCTTCGCACGAACGCGAACGCCACCTGCGTTCATTGGCATCGACTACGTCCGTCGGAGACGTTGCCGGGGAAGGCGGGTGGATGGCGTGCGTTCCTCAGCCTCCATCTTCGTCGGAGATCACAGCCGCCGAGTCGCATCAACCGGACAGACACCAGTCCCCTGTCGAGTGCTTCGTCGCCGCTGTCGAATGCTTCGTCGGAGATCACAGACGTTGCCGGGGAAGACGAGTAAGCTGGCTGCTGTCGATTTCTACATCGCCGCCCGAAGTTCTCTCTCCTTTTCACTCGTCCGCTGCTCCCCTCTTAAAGAAGCGAGCATCATCGGTTTTGGAAGGGCGGACGGATGCCAGCCCGCCTTCCATCTTCGCTGCGTCGTCTTCGCCGGATTAGAGACCAAGGACGCCGCAGCAGATCTTGATGCAGGCAGCACTGACAAGGGAGAGGGGGCTGGCGCCTGGCGACGAGTGGAGGAGAGGCGAGAGAGCTCCCTTCGGCGACAAGACTATCGCCAACGGCGAGGCTTCTTCTCCAGCGTACCTCCTGCGAGCAGCGTGCAACGACGCCGAACTTGCCGCGCGCCATGAGCTCACCCGTCTCCCCCTTCTTCTCCGGCGTCGAGGACCGGCGGCAAGAACGAACGCAGGCGGCGTTCGTTTTCACGAGACGGACGTGGGACGCGGATTCGAACGCGATTTCGGCGTTCGAAACAAGGCCGCAGTCAACGTTGTCAACATTAAAGGCTTCGAATTGAAATCGAAACGTGACTTTGATTTTGATTCGCACGTATTTTAAGATGTTGGATTGATTCGGTATTTTGGGATTTTCCCGAAGTTTATTTCGGGAAATCGGTACCGGTACCGATATAAATTTCGGTATTCGGTACCGGTACCGGTACTAAAAAAATAAATTCGGTACTTCGGTATCGAAATTTCGGTACCGGTACTGGTACCGAAGTACCGAATGCTCACCCCTAGCATGTTAGCACAAATACTAACGTGAACTATGGTATTTACTTTAATTCAAGAGATAATATGTGTTGTGTAGGTAATTCAACGGTGAGATTTAATTTTTTAAAAAACAAAAATTCTAGAGAATTCAACTCTTATAAAATTCTAGAGAATTCATCCACATGCCTAACTTTTGGATAGAAACTTCAATCAAGCTTGGTTTGAACTAGTAGGATTCTAATGAAAAGATAAGTCTAAAGATTGTTTATTATGTTTATATCATTGAAGAGCTCAAGTGTTATCTCCCACCTAAATAAGATAATTTTGAAGCATAACAAATTAAAATATTAATTCATAAAACAAGCAAAATAACAAACAACACATCTATATTGTTCATTTTACTTCGTAATCAACTTCTAGTACATATCAAACTAAGGTGTGTTTGGCACAGCTTTTAGATTGCTTTTGCTGGCTGCAAAAGTTATTTTTGAAAAGCTGACTTGTTTGGCTATCAACTTCTACACTAATTTAACACACCATTTAGCTTTTTCACCCGGCTATTTTTCAATCAGCACTTTTTCAGCTAACAGAAGTTAAAAGTTCCAGCTATATTAAACACACCTTATATCAATGAAAATAACTATAATATGGATCTAGTATTCAACCACTAATGTTAAATGGAAATTCAAAATCTAAGATAGATATTAAAATTGCTAATACATTCTTTTCAATTACATGTAATGTTGGCTACTTATCTCCATTCAATGCCCACCAATAAAATATTGAAGCTTATTTATCTTAGTAAAATATTAAAAATTTAAATTTTCATGCGGGCAACGAATTGTGTCATGTTGCACCAGCGTGTGTTTGCTTGGTGTATGGGTTGTTCTTGGTCCACAAGTTGTGTCCTACTTGGTTCAGCACATAAATATGTCATGCTTGTCTCAGTCAACGTGCCTAGTGACCTCCTAACTTGAGTTGTATATATGCCTTGTGCTACTTGTGGTATATTGATTAGTCCATGTGCTATGTCGTGTCTTATTTTGGCTGAGTGTACTGGGCCATAAAAGTTATTGGCCATCTATTTTTTCAGCAGGTTGAAAAGAACAATGTGCTTAGAGACCTCCTAATCTGGGTCATATATGTGTCTGTGCTACTTATGGTATATTGATTAGTTGACAATAAAGATCAGCACTAATTGGTAATTACGGGTTTTTATTGTTCGATAAAGGTAAAATTAATTTGGTAATGATAGCGATAACAATAATTTTTTTTGTTAATTAGTATTCGATAACGGTAATGGTAAAGAAATTATCGGTTGAGTAATTTATCGATTTACCAAACTATAATTAATTAATTAATCTTGTACTTTAAGTCCTAAATCTTTAAGACTTTAACCCAGCCACTCTAATAGACCCAATGGCTCATTACCCACTAATGAGTAATAACTCATAGATTTGCCAATAACCTAAATGGGCCATGGCCCACACTTAGGTCTCAGTTCATTCATTAAGTTAATACTTAATACACACTACTCACTCATAACGCACCTACGTGACCAAATTGAACCTGAACCCAGGCTAAGGACTTAGCCACTTGGGTTACAACTTACCAACTTACATGTTAGTTGTTACCCTTGTGAGTTGTGACCTCTACACCTCATCCCTCACTGTCTTACAACCTGAAGTCTTGAACCAGGCACACGTAGCTGCAGCCAAGCATGACTCGGTGACCTGTTCAATGGGCCACATACGGCTCGCAGCCCATTCTAGACTGGATGAGCTAAGTCCTTCAAGCACACGAGCTGGGCTAGGCATGGCACATGACCGGGTCGAACACGACACGAGGGCGGCTGGGCTCAGGCACGTCATGACCCGCTTCTTAACTATTATATATATATATATATATATATATATATATATATATTTGAAAATGTTTATATTATATATTATTATTCTAATATCTAAATAAAATTTTAATAAATTAATATTTTTAATTTTTAATTTTTTTAATTTATATTTTTAAAATTTTATATTTCTAATATTATTTTTAATATATAAATGATATTAAATTAAGATTTTTGGTTAGCTTAATAATATTAGTGTTAAAGGAGTAAGAATTCAATATATGATAAAGTAATTTTGTAGCCCATACCTGAAATAGCACGTGTGCTCATCCTTGGCCTGTACTCGGGGAACAAATTTCCTAACCTGGCTACCCTATTTTTTAACCAAAAAATATTTTTATTTAATTTTTTTTTAGAAATGATGTATACATCCTAAGCTATCCAATGGTACCAATATTGAGGTATTTTAGATCATGTATACTCATTAAATACCCTAAATAAAATCACATAAAAGACAAAATACTATTCATTGTATAAAAATATTTAGAGTATTTAATGAGTATACATGATTTAAAATACCCCAATATTGGTACCATTGGATAGCTTAGGATGTATACATCATTTCTTAAAAAAAATTTAAAAATAAATATTTTTTTTAAAAAAATAGGGTACCCTAGGTGTTAGACCCATGGATCTTTAGGCCGGGCAACGTGGACTGGGCGGTGGCCCAAATCCAAGCCCAAGCCCAAATCACGTACATGGAAGCGGAGCCCATTCGCAAGGCACGAAATCACAGTCAACCATCGATGCTGACCAAAGAACGCGGACAATAGAAGCTTTGGCATCGTCTTCCCCGAAGAGTTCGGACGCGGGGGTTTCGTCGGAGCTCGCAAAGGACGCGGATGTCGAGCGAGTCTTCCAGACACAGATGGACAAGGGCGATGGGCGGACTTTTCCGGACGGACGCGGCTAGGGTTTCTGACGAGAGGAGAAATCAAGGCTCAGGCGGATGCCCCTGCGCCATAAATCCAGCCGACAGGAGACAAGCGAGGGCATCGACACGCGACTCCACCATCACCACCAGCGAAGCTTGGGAAGCTTCTGAGTAAGTTCCGGCATCTAGGGAGACGTCGACGTGGGAGAGCGGTGAAAAAGGGATCTATAGTGAATTGTAGCCGGCGTCGGGGGACGACCGGCAATGGAGGGGAAGAGGGCGACGACGACGGGGGTCGTCGACGAGAGACTTTTGTACGAGGATCTGGGAATAAACAAAGCTTTTCTCTTTATCTTCCCTGTGTTCCCCTGTTTTGGATTCGGCAGCGTATTCTCGCGGTTTCCAGCGATGACGGTGGTAGTCAGGTGGCAGGAGTAGGTTGAGGAAGAGGAGCGGCATCCTCCTTTCCTTCCCCGGCATCGAGGAGCGGCGCTGAACAGACGACATGAGCGGCGGCATCGAGTGACGAACGCAGTGGCGTTCGCGTGAAGAAGACAAAGCTCGGGTGCGAGCCTTGAGGCGAGTCAATGGAGGGGTCGGTCAATGGCGATTTCGGGACGAAATCGATTCAGCGTTTCGATTTAACGCAGACGCGGTGTGACATCAGCAAATCGGGTTAACTCGGTAGCGACGCGATTTGGGCATTGACCGATCAAAATTGGAGGTAATTGAATTAGGGTTTGATTTTCTGAATTAGGGTTAGGGTAACCGATCCTTTCCAATTTGGAGATAAGTTTTGGATGACACAATTAGGGTTTCCTAATTTTTGGGGTGAAATTGATGCCTTACATTTTAGCTGTGATTTTTACTGATATTCCATGATGAATTTGGGCCCATTTGAATATTTTTACACTCCTTTAAAGCTTATTTAGTTAAAAACTTTAGAATCTTCACTTTTCGTCTGTCTTATTGAATTTCAGGTAAAATCACCTAATTCTGAAGTCTTTTTGAAGAATCTGAGAGCATGGGGTGATTCCTTATGAGAAGACGAAGATGCCCGTAAAATTTGGGCTCAATCGGAGCTTTTTCTGGACTTCACGACCCACAGGGTTCACCGGTGATCTTGCCGAAGGACGAAATTCACCGCGCGCTTCACTGCCTGATGAACCCGGCGGGGTTCACCGATGATGTCAGGGTATCCGAGATTTGCCGCATGCTTCATTGGCAGGTTCACCCGTGATTCTGTCTGATGAAATATGCACGAAAATATTCTGAGGACTTCACTGGTAGGTGAACCCGGTGGGTTCACCTGTGATTATTTCGCAACAGAACTGCACCGTGCACTTCACCACCTGGTGAACCAGGCGGGGTTCACCCGTGAAACTATTGGAGCAGTCCGACCTTCACTTAGTTTTTCATCGATTCCTGGCCCAATTCAAGTCCAAATTTGGCAAGTGAGGACTTTTTGGAAAGCTTATTCGAAGACGAAGAGATAGAGTATAAAAGCCATAATTTTTGAGTCCTAATTATCAAGCAATCGGGCGACGAAGTGGCTAGGGCGGAAGAGCACGGCGACTCGGCGACTTTGGGGTGATTTTTGGAGATTCGAGCGTCGGAACTCAGCAATCCTTGGTTATTTCATTCGGTTCATCGTCTCCTCCCTCTTAGAAACCTTTTCCTGTGATTTTCCTATGTACAAAGAGAGATCTTTTAACGTTTCAAGGATAGTTGTAGCGTAAACTTTATTTCAGGGCTAGGTTGAAGCCCTCTAACGATTTCTATTTGCAATTCATGTATTAACTTTGTTATTTGGATCATATTTGCAGCATATTTCACTTGAAGTATTTATTTCTTGATATTTACTCTGGTCAAGTATTATCATGTCATAGTTATTACAGTTCATAACGAAAGTAGGATTGTAATGACGGAACCTCTTTGTGAATCTTGCGAAGACTCGACACGAAAGTGTTTGTTCTTCGCTCAAGGGTCCATAATCTACCACGGAACCCATTGGGTTTGTCTAGAGCGATCCACCGCGAAAGTAGGAGACGTTCTGGATAAATACCAGGGTGTACACTCGAAAGAAGGCACCTTGTACCATAGGGTAGATTCCTTATGCATATTTGTAAATCTATGTAACTGATATTTATATCTCAGCACAATTAGAATCGTCAGAGTGGTGGAAACCAAAGCCCTGATATTCTCTCTCATACATTTTCCCCTGCCGTAGTTGTTTGATTTCTTGCTTACGATTTCGCTTAGTTTTAGTTTTTAAAGTTCCATGAACCACGATTTGATCAGCTTAGATTCCAAGAATTAGATTTTCTGGTACTCACCTTGTTCCCTGTGGGATTCGATATCTTTTGTATTACTTCGACATTTCCGTGCACTTTCGGAGTGTATCAGAAATCACGCCCAAAAATCCTAGGGTTTCATGCCGGTCTGAATGTCCATCGGACTACCTTAGACCAGGGCGTGACAATTGGTATCAGAGCCAGACTGTGGGCCCATAACCCACATATCTTGGAGGAGACAACACGGCTGCTTCACCTGCGAAGGTGAAGATCGGTCAGAAGATCCAAAAGATCACGCACACAGCCAGAGGGTCATCAGAGGACGTGTGGCCCAACCAAGACAAAGGTAAAGCCAAGGTGACGGCTAAACCTGACGAAATGGTGAACCAGGGAGATCGCATTGCGCAGATCCAGAAGGTGCTTGGTCTGACTGGTGATGGGGACAATGCGGTGGTTCCCCAGGTTAAGCATCTTTAGAGGATTGTGGAGCAGTAGAGGTTGCAGATTACTGCTCTACAGCAGACTCTGGAGAGTCTGATCGACTTGCGAGAGCAGATGGCATGTATGCGAGTGGAGATGCAGACAGAGATCATTGTACTGTGTTTGGCCCTAACGCAAGTATCATGATCGACGGCAAACAGCGGAGCAGGAAGCTTCTAAACTGAAGGTACATGTACCTGAGCCGGTGAAGTTCGGGGGGGGGGGGGGGCGATCGTCCAGAGAAGTGGAGAACTTCATATGGCACGTGGAGCAGTTGTTCTCTGCGAGTCATGTTCCAAAAGAAGATCGGGTGCGGGTATGCATCGCATATCTCACAACCGACGCGAAACTTTGGTGGCAGACCAAAGTTAGCTCTACGTCGGGGGCTTCTAATTGGCCTTGGCAGACCTTCCGTGAGGAACTGTGGTGGCAGTTTCTTCCCGGAAAGTCGACGGATCAGGCTCGTGGCAAAGTGGATCGGCTGAGGCACACTAGGTCGATCCAGGAGTACGTCATGGCGTTCTTAGCGTTGATGTTAGAGCTACCAGACATGGTGGAAGGTGACAGGAAGTACTTCTTCATCCGGAACCTTCAACCATGGGTGGAGGCGGAGGTCCGACGGCATTCCCACTTGACTAAAGGGTGGCTGCGGCGGTGGCTGAGTCCTTGGTGGATAATCACAATTTCATATCAGAACCACCAAGGAAGTCCAGATCACCACCAAAGCACCGCTCCCCCGCCGAGGGCTAGAGTTTCAGAAAAGGGTAGACCCTTTCCCCGGCAGGACAGAGGTTCACCGGGACGACGAGAGCCAAATCGTCCTGCGGGAAGGACACATGCAGAATTAAAGCCATAGGGTTACTTTCTGTGCGGCGGTCCTCACTGGATTAAGGATTGCCCCACCAAACAAAATTATGGCTATCATGGCGCAGGAACCAACTGAGGAAGCTGAAATCAACACCAAGGAGGTAAGAGTAGGTGCGATCTAAGCAGCTCCAAGTATTGCCACGGGAGCGCAGCAGTGTCGGATCGAGTTCATCGGGGCGATGGTTGCAAGAGATCCGCCCGTGACAGACATCGAGGATGATGTCCAAGTTGGGCGGAGGAGAATTGTTAGACCCATGGATCCTTGGGTCGGGCAACGTGGACTGGGCGGTGGCCCAAATCCAAGCCCAAGCCTAAATCATGTACGCGGAAGCGGAGCCCGTCCGCAAGGTATGAAATCATGGTCAACCATCAATGTTGACCAAAGAACGCGGATGACAGAAACTTCGGCATCGTCTTCCCCGAAGAGTTCAGACGCAGAGCGAGTCTTCCGGACACAGATGGACGAGAGCAATGGGTGAACTTTCCGGACGAACGCGGATAGGGTTTCTGACGAGAGGAGAAATCAGGGCTCAGGTGGATGCCCCCTGCGCCATAAATCCAGCCAACAGGAGACGAGCGAGGGCATCGACATGCGACTCCACCATCACCACTGGCGAAGCTTGGGAAGCTTCTGAGTAAGTTCTGGCGTATAGGGAGATGCCAACGTGGGAGAGCGGCGAAAGAGGGATCTAGAGCGAATTGTAGCCGGCGTCGAGGGACGACCGGCGAGGGAGGCGAAGAGGGCGACGGTGACGGGGGATGGGGGTCGTCGACAAGAGACTTTGTGCAAGGATCTGGGAATAAACGAAGCTTTTCTCTTTATCTGCCCCATGTTCCCCTGTTTCAGATCCGGCGGCGTGTTCTCGCCATTTCCAGTGACGACGGTGGTCGTCAGGTGGCGGGCGTAGGCTGAGGAAGAGGAGCGGTGCTGAATAGACGATGCGAGTGGCGGCGTTGAGCGACGAACGTAGTGGCATTCGCATGAAGAAGACGAAGCTCGTGCCCGAGCTTCGAGGCAAGTCAACGGAGGGGTCGGTCAACGACAATTTTGGGACGAAATCGATTCAGCATTTCGAATTTAACGCTGACGCGACGTGACGTCAGCAAATCGGGTTAACTCGGCAGCGACGCAATTTGGGCGTTGACTAGTCAAAATTGGAGGTAATTGAATTAGGGTTTGATTTTCTGAATTAGAGTTAGGGTTTTTTTGATCCTTTTCGATTTGGGGATAAGTTTTGGACGACAATTTGGGTTTTCTATTTTGGGGTGAAATCATGCCGAAAAATTCTAGAGTTTCACGTCGGTCTGAAGGTTCGTCGAACTACCTTAGGTCAGGGCGTGACATGGGTACCTCATGTTAGAAAATTTCTTCGTACTCGGGCATGGCCATCTCTAATCTTGCCCCCTCTACTCATCTAGCCATTTGCCCATCCAAGTTTGGGGTTTCTCATCTCCGTGGCTCCACCTCTCCTCAGCCATCCCCAACAAGTCCTCAGTCTGCGGCTCCGCCTCTTCGATCTCAATCGAGTCATCGACTGCCTCTCACGAGTCATGAACCGAACCCCCTAACTTCCCACCAACCGTCCCCATATCCAATCTCCATCGATTAGTCGTCCCCATCTCCACCGACCACCATCTTCCTCAGTCTTCCCCATCTTCTCACTCATCGTCTCCCAGTCTGGCTATCTCACACCATGAATTGCTATAGCTGACCACCCCTCACCAAGTAATTTATCAAATTTATCGATTTACCGATCGCGCGAAGTTGTGTTGAGTGGTATAATAAAAACGCGAAGGACTTCATTTGAGCAAATGTTTCAGGATATTTCAGGATTCTTTAATGTACCTATTCTCTGAAGGCAAGAGCACTTCTTGTCCTTCCACTTTCCTCTTACAATAATATCTTTTGCATATTTTGTTAACAGTAGAAAAAGTCGGCAAGTACTAAGTATCAATCCTCTTGGCCTCACAGACAATCATCACAGGTAATAATTGATAATTGATACTGAAATGATGTTCTACACGTGCACTAGACTTCTGGAGATATTGTACAGCAACCTGTTTTTGTTATCAAACTCCTCTTGCAACTGATACATATTAATTTTGATGTCATTTTGATTATTTGACATTGCACAACAACCTATCTGTTCGACACCTTTAGAATTTCTTCAATTGGGTAATCTTAGTCAACGGATTGTTAGATTAAAACCTAAAGTTATTCCTAAAGTTTTTGATTTGCGATTGAATTATCTGCAGTAGCAAAAGACAATGCTTTCTGGAATCAAATTCATATCAAGGGATAGCTTCTTTCATCATCAGAGGTAAGTATGTCTCACCTTATTCTCAAATATTCTATTCTTGGTATTTTTATCAAAATATCAAAATTTTAATAGAGGGGAAACGACTCGGGCTCAGATAGATTTGAAGTGAAAAAGAAACAATATTCGAGTACCACCAGAAAGACTAAGCTTAAGAAGAATAATAATCAAGATGACAGTGATACCGCTGCAGAACCTGATGATGTCAAAATGATCTCGCGGATGGGGAAGCGTGAGAAGAGTCGAGAAAGGAATAACAAAAGGCGAAAGAAGCGAAAGAAGCGGGACAACTCCTCCTCATCCTCCTCCGGTGATAATTCCCTATGAACATCAAGTAGTGAGTCTTCCAATAGTGAGGATTGTAGTAAAATCAAAAGAAATGACAGGAGGAGGAGGAAAAGAAATAAGGAATCCTCAGATGATTATTCATCATTTTCTGATCAGTATGAGAAGAAGCGGAGTAAGAAGAGAAAACAACACAAATTGCAGAAAAGTAGAGATGTAAAAAATATACAAAAGGATACATCTTCTGGTAAATTGTCTCTGATTTTTTTTCCTTTTGGTTTTAGTTTGATGTGGCTTTCTATTGAGAGAGTTGAGTGAATAATTTAACTGGAGAGTGTTCTATTATTAGTATTATTTTAATTTTGGTTTTGTAGAGGATGATGATGAACTTCACCAAGACAAAAAAGAGCTTGCAAGGAAAGAATTGGGATTGGATTGGATGCTGAGACCTGCAAATAGGATGGTAGAGAATAATTGAAAGAAATTTATTTTATTTCCTTTATCTTTTCTAGGTATATGAGGAAACAAATTTCTAGCGAACATAAGAGAAGAGAAGAGGACGCCGATTTTCATCTCGCGAAGACAATAATACAGAACAAACAGTATAGCAAGGCCGAAGATGATGAGTATGGTTTTGATGTTGCTTCACAAGACTCTTGACTCAACAAGAGCGCTGCCAATTTTGTTTTGAAAACCCCTCAAGACCGAAGCATCTTGTTGCATCAATTGCAAATTTTACGTACCTGATGCTACCTCAATGGCAACCAGTTGTTGCAGGCCATTGCTGCATTTTAACTATGCAGGTTTGAGATTTTGCATTCCTTTTTTTACCGTTCCAATTCTTCCATTTTTATAACGTAATTTCATGCTAGTTATGTCATTCTCGCTGTTGATTTTTTTTTTTCTAATGCATATAGCATGAAGGTGCAACAAGATCTGTCGACAAAAATGTTTTGGAAGAGATCCGAAACTTCAAGAATTGCTTGTTAAAAATGTTTTCTAGTCATGACAAATTTGTCTTGTTTCTTGAAACTGCCATTGGATTAGCAAAGCACCGCGGTCACTATTTAACCGAGTATGTTCTTATTCCCTATTGTCACGCCCCGGTCGGATCGGCCTAAAAACAGCGCTTATCCGTTGTCTTAGGGCCGTCCGGCGGAACACCGGATGCGTGAACTTCCTAGGGTTTCCGGCCAATTTCTTTTCCCAAATCAGGAAAGTCCGGAAAACCCTAAAATCGGAATACCTCGTTGGTCAAAATCAATTTTGACCGTTGCTTTGCCGAAAACCAGCCTGGCTACGTCACGCCGACGTCAGCCCTCGATCAATTACGCCGCGTGCGTAAATCTCCGTTGCTGACGTCAGCGCTCCGATTTGATTTCGAAAACGAAATCATTCCGCGAAATCAGATCCAAAATTGAGCGTTGACCGGCTCAACTCGCCTCGAAACGTGTGTCATCTTCTTCCTCGCGACGCCGCCCGCGTCGCTGCTGATGTCGAGCGCCGCCACGCTCTGGAGTCGGCCGGGAAAGGGGAAGGCCGCCTGCCTCCATTCCAGCCATCCGTCGTCAACAGCCGCCGCTGCCGGGAACGTGGCGCCGCTGAAGCTTGGGAATACGGAAACATGGGAGTTGGGGAATGAAGCTTTATTCACGGTGGAACTTACACAACTCTTCCTCTTAACGTCGTCAGCCCCCTGGCCGTTGACACCCCCGTCCCTCCCTTGTCGTCGACCCACTGGTCGCGGCTACAATCTCTCACTCAAGCTCTCTCTCATGCCGACGCACTCGCCGGTTTGTCGCCCCCTGGCGGCATCAGAGCCGCTGCTCTGGAGGGGCGACGGCGCCCTCGCCGTCGCCGGTGGCGCACCCGCCTGGTGCTCCTTGGTGTCGCCCCCGCGCACCCCGACCTCGTCCGCCTCGACGCTCCCTTTATAGAGAAAGCTGCCTCCTCTCTTGCGCCCGGGTTTTCCGCTGGACCGCGTCTCCCACCGAAGACACCGCGTCCGCCTTCGTCGCTCACCCCGCAAGCTCCGTCTCTGTCGCATGGACCGCGTCTCGCGGAGGAGACGGCTTCCTTTCCGCGTCCAAGAGCTGAGCCTGGATTTGTTTCTTCCGGCGTCCGAAGGAGCCGCTCGTTGCTTCGCTGGAGACGCGCAGGTCTCGCGCATCCAAAGCTTCCGCGCCGATCGCGTTCCGCTGAAGACGACGACGCGAAGCCCTAGTCAACTCCCGATTTTGATCAGCCGCTTTTCTCAAATCGGGCTCCCTTAAATTAGGTGTGCTTCCCGTTGTGGACCTCGGCTTGGGTTCGGCAGAACTAGCCTGACACCTATGAACTTATTGTTGTATATTGTTGTATAATTGTCATGCCGTGGAACTTTGGGCCCGGGCGCTGAAGCGAAAGGCGAAGCCGCTTTGGCTGGGTCAAACCGTGGAGTTGACCCCAAATTGAGACGTGGCGCAAAGGGCGTATCAGCGTCTTCTTCGCGCGCAGCAAAAGCGGACGCAGCTGGCAGCGGATTGAAGTCGTCGGCGTCTTCACCGCGTGCGACGGACGCGGAGCTTCGGGACATGGCGAGTAGCGACCTCGTCGCCAGCGATAAACCCGGCGTGAGGATCTCGGAGGCGACGCCCTAATCTGGGGCAGGAGCTGCGATTAAGAGCAGCGGCGGCTCTCCTCTGTAAGGAGCGGACAGAAGACGATGGAGGCATCAAGTGGCGGCAGTAAGTTGAGGAGAGATTCGGCGAGCAACTCAGGCGACTGGGGAGTCGTCGACGACGAGTGTAAGGTGTGAGGAACCGGAGAAATTGTAACCGACGTCCAGAGGAACGGCCGGCAAGGGAGGGGAAGAGGGCACCGGCGACGAGGGTCGTCGGCGTAGAAAGGAGTTGTAGCTTCTTATCGGATTAATACAAAGCTTTCTCCTTAATCCCTGCTTTCTTCCTCTGTTCTAATTCGGTGGTGCACTTTTGGCGTGTTCTCAGCGGTTCACGGTGACGACTGTGATCACCGGCTGACTACGATAGTTTGAGGAGAGGGGCAGAGTCTTTCCTCTGGCGGCACGTCCTCTTCCCGATGACGTGCGGACGACCGAACGAGTATCAAACGCAGGCACATTCGAATGGAGAAGATGACGCAGGTTTCGAACGCTCGACGTTCGTTTCGATGGGAAGTCAACAGTCAACGAAATTGGCGGGCGGTGAAGTAAATTTGGGCGGCTGACGCAAGCAAGACGTCAGCAAAACCTGATTTTGAATTCTGAGGCTGACGTCGGCGTGACGTTAGCAAGGTGATTTCGGCGTTCGGCGCGGCGTGATTTTGTTGACTTTGGTCAAAATTGAGCATTCTAATTTAGGGTTTCGATTTTCCGAATTAGGGTTATGGTTTTTTTAATTTGGAAGTGATTTTGCATCCGAAGAATTAGAGTTTTCAAATTGGGGTGAAATCACGCCCAGAAATCTTAGGGTTTCATGCCGATTTGAAGGTTCATTGGACTACCTTAGGTCAGGGCGTGACAATTGGTATCAGAGCTAGACTGTGGGCCCATAACCCATAGATCTTGGAGGAAGCAACATGGCTGCTTCACCTGTGAAGGTGAATATCGGTCGAAAGTTCCAAAAGATCATGCACACAGCTAGAGGTTCATCAGAGGACATTTGGCCTCGGGGTGGTAAAGCCAAGGTGACGACTAAACCTGACGAGATGGTGGACCAGGGCGATCGCATAACGCAGATCGAGAAGGTGCTCGGTTTGACTAGTGATGGGGACAACGCGGTGGTTCCCAGGTTAAGCATCTTCGGAGGACTGTGGAGCAGCAGAGGTTGCAGATTACTACTCCGCAGCAGACTCTGGAGAATCTGATCGACTTGCTAAAGCAGATGGCAAACATGAGAGAAGAGATACAGACAGAGATCGTTGTACTGCGTTTAGCCCTAACACAAGTATCACGATCGACGGCGACGGTGGAGCAAGAGACTCCTAAGCCGAAGGTACGTGTACCTGAGCTCCACCAAAGTTAGCTTAACGTCGGGGGCTTCTAGTTGGCCTTGGGAGATCGGGTTTCGAAGCTCGGCATTCGTTTCGAGGGGAAGTCAATAGTCAACGAAATCGGCGGGCGGTGAAGCAAATTTGGGCGGTTGACGCAAGCAAGACGTCAGCGAAACCTGATTTCGAATTCGGCGGACAAATTCGATGGATTTCGGAGTTCGGCGCGGCGTGATTTTATTGACTGTGGTCAAAATTGAGGTAATCTAATTTAGGGTTTCGATTTTCCAAATTAGGGTTAGGGTTTTTTAATTTGGGGGTGATTTTGCACCCGGAGAATTAGGGTCTCCAAATTGGAGTGAAATCACGCCTGGAAATACTAGGGTTTCACGCCGGTCTGAAGGTCTGTCGGACTACCTTAGGCCAGGGCGTGACAATAGTTGTGACAATAAAGAGGAATTACATAGTCTCACATCATGAAAAGTTGAAAGCCTTTATATGCTTATAAACTTAGCTAAACCTTATGTAGCGAGAATTTAGGACCAATGTGGGTATAGTGAAAGAGTTTATTATAACCCAATTATAATAATATATTAAATGATCAAGATTAGGCACTTGGGGGCAAGACTGCAAGAGTGAGAAATCTGTCATGGACTTATTTGGTTCTTCGCCTTGTGTGTTACCATTTTCTCTTTGTAATTACCATTCTGAGTAGTTTTTTCACTACCGTGAACTCCCCTCTTTATTCTTTGCTGTGTGTTTTATTCACGCCTCAAGGCTGACTATGTCGATTCTTCTTCACAATTTTTCTAACACTTGCTAAACAGGCACCCATGTACTTCAGAAAGGTATTTGCTTACTCTATGCAAACCCTACCATTAATGACTTATCGTAATCATCTATGTGAGTTTCCTTACGTAGATATTTCTGTTATCATAGGCAATCGAAGAGGCTGAGAAAGACTGGGGCCAGCCTGAGGAAGAATGGGGCCAGCTTGATACGAAGAAGGTCATCTCGACAAGTGGAAATCTACGGAATGTGATTCCTCAGAATTTTTCTTATTTCCATGTGAAATTTCACCTGGACAAAGGATTCGTTCATGTCATCGATAAAGACATTAATGTCTAACAATAGCTTTGGTTTAAATGTCATCAGAGGTTTACTACGTCTTCCAGAAGAAGACATGTATCGGCGCAGGAAGCATGAACCTATGGAGACACAAAAGCAGACAGTTGCTAGTTTTGCACGAGACTGGAGCCTTTTGATTGGATTAGACAACCTGATTAACTAAACTGGACCTAGCTCACTATCAGTTTATCATGCATTTTCTATTTTGTGTAGGGGTGAACAATCGGTAAATATCAAAATCAAATTTATTAAAAATTATTTATTAATTTTTTTTATATCAAAAATTTTAAACAATGAAACTGAATTGAATTTCTTAATAATTGAAATTTTATCGAAATGAATTTACTAACAAAATTTCAGTAAATTATGTTAAATTATTAAGAATTTAATTAATTATATGATGAGTAATTAGGTTAACTTCACAAAACTTATTACCGAAATCAAATTTTTTTTTATCAAACTGAATTTATTAAAATTTTAGGTAATCAATAAAAACTAAATTAACCGAACTGAATGATTACCCCTAGTTGTGTGTTTTTAATATATTTTTACTGATTTATTGATCAATTCGATAAATTCGGTTTCGGCATCGGTAATATATTTTCTAAAATTCAATTTTTAGTATCGGTATCAGTTTTTTATTTTTCGATTTGGTAAAAATCAAATTTACTAATATTAAATATTAAATATTAAATTAATAAATTTAGTAAATTCGGCATGATAAATTTGGTAATTTACCGATATCAATTAAAATTATTAAATTTTATTTGATAAATATTTAAAAATAAAAATATTATTATATTCATATAAATAAAATAATTTAAATCGGTAATTTACTAAAAAAGTTTCAGTAAATTCGGTTCGGTAACTATTCGGTAATTTCCTTATTCGGTTCGGTATCAGTTTTAAAATTTTTAGTAAATATTTAATCGTTAAATTCAGTTCAATAAATTCGATATCGGTTTTTATCGATTGCCCACCCTTATCTTGAGTGAGGCTTGAATAAGATCGTATGCGAAATAAAACAAGAAAGAGTTTGTTTATGATTGATTAGCAAGATAAATAAGATATAATACTTAAATGATAAAATAAATTAACAAAATCAAGATATTATGTGCTCATTTAAGTATTTAGCAAGTATATTTAGAGCTCTAATGTACACAAGCCAAATCCATAGATAAAATTTTAAATATAAGTCTATTTTTATCATAGCATATTGAAAATTAAGAACTTAGAATTTGTTAATGTTTCCACTTAACTTTCTTTTCAAAATCTAGAAAATATGAGTTTTTCATTTGAAAAAAAAATAATATGGATATAGTTCTCGTAGGAAAAAAGAAGAAGAATATTATTCGATAATAAGAGTAGTAGGAAAAAAAAGTAAAAAAATTAAGAATATTTTACCCCCAAGTGAATGTGATGTCACTTGCCACATTCCATAACAAGACGTTATAATTTTATTCGACATATCATCAACTATACAAAGTTATTCTAATTACCTCATCAAAGTTTGTTTATAGTAGTGTATGTTGAGTATATACTTAGAATAACAATATAAGAATGGCTATGTACTTCAATATTTTAATAGAAATCCCCTTCCTTTTTGAAAAAGCATTATCATCCCCTCCATACTAGTAAGTTCCATACTACTAAACTTGCTAGTAGGTAGGTAGTCACTAACTCAATTTTTACTATTTTAAGTTAAAATATTAGTTATTCTAATATAAAATATACCATACCAATTGTTAAATCATATATAAATTTTAATTTTTATGCATTCTAATCCTATAAACATTTAAATTTATAGTCGAGTCATTGCATTTTGCATTGTACTTAATATAAAAATAGTAATTTAAAGTTATAAATCGTATCTTTTTTTAAAAAAAATAATATGTTGTTATAATAAAGAAACCATACTTTACTCTTTTTTTTTTACTTATATTATTCGAGAGAGGTTAGAGGAATATGAAAGGAACCCAACCCTATACTTGTCTTCAATGTTGTGTTGTTTCGAGTGGGAAAAAAAGTTAAAATAAAGGAAATTCAAAAAACTTAATAAGGTTGTGCGGACTATCCATATGGGTCGGACTTTACTATTGAGCTAAATTGTCTATTAGGCTATGGAGACTGCTTGATTTGACTATATTAGGTGTTAGGCCCAAGGATTAGGGCTCGATTTGGACCGGTCAATTGAGCCATTGACCGAGTCAAAATTGACCCAGAATCTAGCCGTTAGCAAAATTAGGGCTTGGTGTTGAAATTGGGCAGACGAGTGACGTTTGATTGAGGCGGACGGCGGCGTCCCTCGGCGACGCTGCTCCCCTTCGAGCTTTTGCGGCGACCGACGATAGGGGGCTGGAGGCCGGCAACGAGCTCGATGCGTGAGCACACAGAGAGGGGAAGATTAAGTGAGATCTTCAGGCGTGTGGAAACGAGCGGCGGGCGACTCGTCTTCCGGTGGAACGAGCTAACAGGCGAGGGACGAGAGGTCGGTGGTGACCTTGGGCAGGCGCGGTGATGACTCGTGGAGCTTCATCCGCGGGCGGGGCTTCCGCGTGGCGCAAGCGCGGCTGGCAACGCTATCGAATGGCGAGGCGGCATCATTGAAGCTGGTGAGCGGGCGGCGCGAGGAGTTTGGGCAGTGCGTTGAGGCTGCGTGGCAAGAAGCAGCTGGCGACGATGGCATGCCCCGAGCATGCGTGCAGACCTGCGTCAACGGGCAACGTAGAGGCGACGGCCGTGTGACGGTTCACATCTGGCGACGGTCAATGCGTCTACTAGGCTGGCACCGCGTCCGACCCACTTACCTACGTGGAATCAGGTGGCGAACACGGGTTGGTTCACCTGGCGGCCGAGCTGGCAGGAGGAATACGAAGCGACACCATATAGGCGACGCCCGTCTGTGAGAAGGGTTACGCGGCATGAGCTTCGTTTTTCCTCTTCCGGCTCTCGCATGCTCTGCTCCAACAATTTCCGGTGTTCCCTATGCTTCAACCTTCGTCCCCTCTTTGGTCCGGTGTTCGGCGGCGAACTCTGGCCAAACTTTCGGCGTCCAGTGGGTGGTTGCATGATGGTGTGACGTCGAAAGTGCTTCACTCCTCTGGTTCCTCCCTCGTCAAGCAGTTGCTGCGGTGAGCTCATTCGTTCGAGGTATCTCCATTTCTTGGTCTCGGTTTTCTGCTGCTCCTCTCCTTCTTCCGGGATTTCCACGTCCGTTGCCGTCTTCCATTGGTGAGATTTCTTTCAACATGAAGTCGACGTGTTCCATGGCGAGCTCTCCTCTTTCATTTTGTATGTTTTTCCGACGTCCCCCCTTCATCCAACGTCCCTCTGGTTTCCTTCTCTTGTTCGTGAGTTCCGGTGACGTCGCGGTTCTTCCTCCCTGCATTCGGCTCTGCTTCTGTCGGCGAGTAGTTTTGACGCGAGTTCGTCGTTTCTTTCTTGTTCATTTGTCGTTTCGCCTTCTTTCCACCTACGTGTGGACTCATCCATTTGTTTTCTGCTTTCGTCCACCTGCGTGTGGATGCGTACTTCTGAACTTGCTGTCTGCGTACAACATCCTTGCTTCTTCTTGTTTCCCCACTGCCTGCGTGCAGTGCTGTTGCTTTCTTGCGTTGTTGTTTCGTGAGGCTGAGGTTTTTCGTTTTCACCTGCCGGTCACGCCCTTCGGCCAGGTCTGTGCCTTGCTTCCGTGCTATTGGTGGTTTTGGTCCCCTGCGTGGGACATCTGGCTTGTTTGGATTTGGTTTTAGGGTATTTGGCCGCTGAGTTTTTAAAAAAATTTATTATCTTTATTGTGGGCGTGACATTAAGCTATATACTTAAGCTTAGAGTAAGCATTCGATATCAAGTTTATCAAATTTTTTTTACATCAAAATATCAAAAACTAAAATTGAATCGAATTTTCTAAATACTAAAATCTTAGCCAACCGAATTTATCAATTTTTTTTTGATAAATTTAGTAAATTATCAAAAAATTAGGTTACTAAGCATTTAATTAATTAAGTGATAGGTAATTGGGTTATTGGATATTGGGTAATGGGTTTTAGACTTTTAGTAACTAATTATACTATAACAAAATTAGAATATAATATTATATATATAATATTGATAAATTTAAATTTTTATTGAAAAAAAAATACAAATCAAAACTGAATGATCAAAACTATACTTTATTATCAATAAAGTATGGTAAAAAAAGGATTTCAACCGAGCACTTTATTATCAATAACTAAGATCTTTACTCGTAAAGCTAAGCGACACCTTGATGCAAAGTTTTGATAATGTCAAACTAGACTTAAGGGTCAATCCTCTAGAAGTTAACTTGGACTATCACAAGTGCATAAAATCACATGGTTTAATAGAGTTGAATTTCCTAATTTAGCTAGAACGTTAAATTATATCAGTTGAAGTTCCTTATATATAAAATGAATTATATCAGTTGAGGCATAATCGGTTATATAATAATGTTTATGCATAATATTATATATATATATATATATATATATATAATATAATTAAAAAAACATTATATTATAAAGTAATAAAGTTATTAAATAATGAATTTAAACAACAATAATTTTATAAATTAATATTTTAAAAATAAACATCTTAAAATATATGAATATTATATATTATATATTTATAATTCAAAAAAAATTAGTGACTACCTTTTTTATATATAAGAAAAAAAATATTGTGTTAAAAAGTTAGCGACTGTTGTGTTATAATATGAGATGTAAACTTAATTATTTAATAATTTAACAATTTAATCTATTATTTATTACATTTTATTTATTTAATAAATAATTTTTAATTATTATATAAATTTCTACATAATAGTAATTAATAATATTTTTTCACAGCAATAGTACTATTTTTTTATTTTATAACATAATATTTTTCAACCTGTAATAGTAACACCTGCACTTCAAAATTGGCCGTATATGAGTTTTTTTTATAGCCTTTTTTTGCTAAGTAAGAAAGCTAATATGTTGAATGAGCAAAAAAAATATAACACGATGGCTCTTGCCTACAATGAGTTACTTAGCACATATTTATCGTTCAACTTACATATCATGTGTCGGAACACTATCCGATATGATAGAGCATATAACATATATCAGTAGGATTGCCATTATTTGTCGCACAATTCATAGCATAAGACAGATAATAGATGCATTTGATGATAGAAAATATGCTTTGCATAATTCTCTTTATGCATGAATCACATGTAGAATTTTTGCTACAAGGGTCACTAAATTAGGGAAGATCTAGACCAACCTTTATTCCATGATCTTATGATATTATCAAATCTTCTTCCCATTAATCCTTTTTATACTATAACTCTCCTTGAAAAGATTTATGTTTCATTTTAAAAAGATTATTCGGATACAAAATTTGATACAAAAATAATTCAAAATTTTGAGTTTATTTTTCCAACTAAGTAATACTTGAATGCAATATGAAAGGCGAAAACCCTCCTCCAAAATTAAAGTCTAAATATTTTTGTTAAAAAAATAAAAAGCTGAATTTGGAAGAACACTAATTTAGAAAACCTAATTTAAATTAAAAATATAATCATCTTTTAAAAATGATTTGAATTATAAATAATATGAATAATACAAATAAGCTTAAATTTAATACAAACTAGGTCATACCAATTGTTAAATCACATTATAAATTTTAGTTTTTGTGCACTCTAATCCTATAAACATTTAAATTTATAATTAAGTCCTTGCATTTTTACACTGTCCTTAATATGAAAAACTTCTCAAGCTATTATATATTTTCCTAAAATATCTCTGTCTTCATCTCAGTCAAAAGGTTTTGGTAGAAAGATGGCAAGAAGCCATCATATTCAACCCTCAGAATGATTCTTCTGTCTGCTTTCCTCTCCTTAATTCTTCCTTCTGCCACAGTTCCTTTGACTGGGACAGTCTTCAGCTCCAACATTCAAAGGTCAGTCTCACCAGTCCGCCATCGCTCTCAAGGTCAATCTCAGCATGATCTATTCCTTCTTGTTCTTTCTTTAGATGTGCGGGCCATGCCTCAAGATCTTCTGCTTTTTGTCAAACTTGCAGGTCCTTTCTCAACGACTCAAGAACGCTGACTCACACTGGTCGGTGCAAGTACTCCAGATTGCATGCCAGCAAGATCTTTCGAGTTCTTGACTTTTCTTCTTCCAAGATCGTTTCTTGCTACCCCAGGGCTGAATGAATCGAGAAGCGCGGAAACTTGAGTTGACTATAGCTTGGAATTCATTCAGAGTGGACTGAATTCTTCAAAGGGAAGAAAACGTAACACTCGAGTGTTTCTTCATTTCAGAGGATGAAGTGAGAGATTCTTCTGAAAACTTCATTCTCACTCCTATCAAGCAAAGCAAACCTTGGTGCTAAAGCTAAGATGCTTGGAACCTCATCTATTCTTCCACTAAAATACTCTCCACTCTCATCTTACTTTGTCAAAGAACCAGATCCTAGCTGAATTTAGATAGAAAACTACTAGAACATGAAACAAATTGACAAGGAAAATAAACTCACTTGTTCAAACTTGTTAATTAGGACAGACCATCACCAGTAGCTTTCATGGCGATCTTTGCCTGTAAGAACTCCAAACAGCAGTTCCATGAGTTGAGGGGAATGAAGCCTGGTCCGAATCCATTCATGCCAAGATGCACTGCCTCTACTTTGCTCCATTAATGGCTTCGAGCCAGACTACATTCCCCTCAACTACCATGAGAGAGAGAGAGAGAGAGAGAGAGAGAGAGAGAGAGAGAGAGAGGTTTCTTGAGGTAACAACATGATCATGCAGATCCTTTCATGGCTTCCTCCTCATATATACCAATGGCAAGAGAAGGGCAATTACAGGCCAGATGACTTGGAATCCACGTTCAGAGTTTTAGTAAATTAGGTGCAAAGTATTTATAAAGTAATAAATATTTAGAAAACTACGTGGGACTTCATGTCATGATGAGACTTGCTCTCAGATTAAGATAACAACTTACTTTAAGATCAGTACTGTTAGATGCTAAGCTTAAAGTCAACAGAGGAGAAAGCTTTTTGCTGAATAATCTCATGTATCCAATCTTTGGGTTCTAAATTTGCACTTTGAACCCTATTATCAAAAACACTATGACAAAATTAGTAGCTAGTTGAAGAAAACATGGAATTGAAGGTGGAAAGAGAGATTAGTCCTGGTTTCTTTCACCATTTCAGAACAGATGACTGATATTTATCAGAGCATTACCGAGGCAGCACTGAGTAGACAAGGAATACTTTTGCAGCTGAATTGGGAATTGATGTTATATTCTGAGAAATGATTAAGCAGATCATTCCTGATGTGTTTTTGAGATCTTGGGGGGAGTGAATTCACTGAATTGGCATTGGTTTATTCCCTATCAAAGTGTTTGGAAAAGCGAGGGGGGAGGCTTGCTGATTGCAGTGATTCTGTGCTTGAAGATGAAGCAACAGAAGCAGTGCTGCTATGGATTGAAACTTTTGTGTGGTGGAACAAAGAACACACAAACACACACCAAAAGATTGAAAAAAGGTGATGGGGTGAGGAAGAAGGCAAGAATGATTTGTACCTTGTAATGGTTGGTTTGTTCATGTAGTGTTTGTCAGGTAGGTTGGATCTCATGATCAGGAAGATCTTTTGCAGGTGAACTTTGAAATGGGAACTAAGCAGGAGCAGAAGTCAGTTTTTTTTTCTTTTTTCTTTTTTTTTTTTAAAAATCCAAGTTTGATAAGTTGGTCAGTTGGATGGATTTATAGACATGAGTACCTAGTACACAAAATCTGATTTAAACATAAATAAAATTTATATGTATATTTATTATTTTAGTTTATAAAATTATATTTTATATAATAATTTAAAATTAAAGTAAAAAAATTAAAATTATTTATTTATAAGGCACATGATTTAAATCTGATTTGAGAATTGAGTTTTTTAACAGACGATTTAAGATATTTGGTAAAAATTAGGTATCTTACTTTAAAAAAAGTAAGGTTTTGTTTTCTAGAAGGGGTGGAAAAATGAAAGAAATAAAAGAGGAGAAAGATAAGAAATCAGGAAGGATGAAGACTTACACGTGATAATCACGTGTCTAAAAAATTGAGTAGGAGAGGGAGTAGGGGAGGCGAGTCTCGCTTGTGGGTGGATCTGCATCCGACAGTACGTGGACGACGCGGGGGAGGGGGGCTAGTTCGAGCAGCAGGTGGACTATGTGGTGCTTGGGGGTGTGCTTTCGAGCGGGTCCTTCATCCAGGGGACATGCAGCGGGCATTGGGGAGGGGGTGACAGAGGCAAAGAAAATTCATAAGCGGAGAGGGCGCTCCGAGCGGGATCCCCATCCGCGTTCCGAGCGGGATCCCCATCCGCTGTTTAAATGCATTGGGATGTGTGCATGCACAGATCCCAATGTGTAATAAACGACAGATGGGGCTCGTTCGGAGCGGCCCTCCGCTTATGAATTTCGCTCAATAGAGGTTGCCGACTTGGCTTTTCAAGTGAGTCTTTCATCCAAGGAGCAAATGGCTAGCTGAGTCGTTCAGCTTAGAAATCCTAAGCTGGATATTTTATTTTGGTATCAACTTTTTTTTTAATTTTTTTCTGAAATGATCTACACATTATAAACTATTTAATGATACTAATATTAGGATATTTTAGATTATATATACTCATAAAATGCTCTAAACATTATCGTGTATAAGACAAAATACTATTGACTATATAAAAATATTTAAGGTATTTAATGAGTATATATAATCTAAAATACCCCAATATTGATACTATTAAATAGCTTACAACATATAGATCATTTTAAAAAAAAAATAAAATAATATTTTTTTAAATAAAAATTTCTAACCTGAGTACCTAGGTTAAGCCTTTTTTTTCATCCAAAGGCACACAAGAGTATGATGTGGGGGAGGATCTAGGACCCAAAGGTGTGTGGTGGCAATTAATACTTGGGGACATAAATCAGATGTGAAGTAAAATGACATTGTGGACAAAAGTCATTTGGTTTTCCTTCCAAAGATGTGAAGTAAAATGACATTTTCTTTCTTTTCTTCCCATTTTTTTATCTAAGGAATAAGAGTTATTTTGAAACTTAAAAAAATAATTTATTTAAATAAATAGAAAAAGGTAAACTAAATTATATATTTTTTATAGTGATTGTGCAATTTAAAGGAAGTACATATTATATTATTTTTCTCAATTTATACCATGAGATCTCATCTTAGATCATGTATGAGATAGTGGCTTGGCATTTTTGACTTGCCAAAATTAGTATAGCACAAAGATTTATTCTTATCTTCTAGCCATATCTTAAACAGTATATATTCTTGACGCCTTTTCGTCCAAAGTCCATTAAGAGATCACTAACTCTACGTGAATTATTTATAGATCGACTACACAAAGTGTTAGCTGATTAACATATTAATTTGTACCGACATACAATACCAATAATTTAGACGAATTATATGTATACTATCATATACTCATTAGAATGAGAAGGGCCAACTTTAGTTTTTCAATAGTGGTATATATTTCAACAAAGAATTCTTTTTTTTTATATAAAAAAGATAAATTAATGTTAGAATATTTAATTTTTAGCCCAAACATAAGCCCAACTACAAATTTTGGGTGACCTTTTGGGTTTGGTATATATCTCAACAATGATAAAATTTTGAGACGTCAAAGAAAGTAATGTTAGAATATTTAATGTGGCCCAAATATAAGCCCAACTATAAAATTTTGGGCCAATTTTTTGGCTTGTATCTAACCCTGAGAACCCAATCTATCGTGGTTAAAATTAGGAGCCCATGGAAACTGGTGGTGGATCTAGGACTCAAAGGTATGTGGTGACAATTAATACTTGGGGGCAATATTACTAAGATTAGAATTTATTTAATAGGGGCAAACTAAAATTTTTATATACATTATATATTAATGTCTGATTAGTTTTAAATTTTGAGTTGGGGCCACACTCCACTCAACGTGGCTCTACCATTGATGGAAGCATAAATATTTGAAATTGTAAAATATGAATTTATTTTTTTTTCAATTTTTTGTGCATATAATTAAAAATACATTCCCATTAAATTAAGGCCAATTAGGGGTAGCTGAAGTTTATAGCTGTTTGACTAGAGCTGGTTGAAAAATTTTTAAGCTGTTTAAGTAAAACAGCTTATAGCTTTCGCTGGTTAGCAGTTTATAAGTGTTGTGTTATACTGTTAAGTGGAAGTTTGTATATGCATTGAAAATATAAACAGATTCATAATAAAAATAAAGTTTTTGACTGGAGGCAGTCAAGAGGGAGAGGTTGATAGGAATGGGGTGGATCTTGGTTGACAGCGAGAGGTTCGTGCAGGAGCCACCGGAGGGGGTGGCCGATTGCCGATCGCCGACTAGAGGTAGGGGCATTTGGAAGGAGAGATGGTCATGTTCGCCGATCTACAACGAGAGAGGAGAGCAGCCATTGTCGAATGGGGCAAATCTTTCGTGGCAACAGGGAGCTTCGTGTAGGGGCCGTCGGGCACTGGAAGGAGAGGAGAGCATCGCCGACCTGCAATGAGAACAATGATGATTTGCAACAAGAATGATGAAGGATGCAATCGCATGTAAAGAGAGCTGACATCGTGATATGCTAATGGAAACAGCTAGAAAAAGCTGAAAAGCTAGGGTGTGTATACTAGAGGGGATGAGATTTTAGGGTGGAAGGGATTTCGGGAAGGAGAGGATTGTTGAAGACGTGAAAGTCACGTGTCCAACGTGAACTGGCATGTCTGTGTTGGCGTGTACAACGTGAATGGGCGTGTCTGCGTTGGCAGCGAGCGGTGTCATCTACGTCCGGGGCGAGCGGTGGTGTCTATGTCCGGGGCGAGCGGCGACATCTACGTCCATGGCGAGTAGCGGCATCTGCATTCGGGGCGAGCAGTGGCATCTGCGTCCAGGGCGAGCAGCGGCGTCTGCGAGCAGAAGACTCATGCATTTGCGAGCGGCGGCATCTACGTCCAGGGCGAGCGGTGGCAACTACGTTCGGGGCGAGTGGCGGCGTCTGCGTCCGTGGTGAGCAGCGGCATCTACGAGCGGAAGACTCACGCGTCTGTGAGCTGCAGCGTCTGCGTCCGGGGCAAGCAGCAACGTCTGTGTCCGAGCGAGCAGCGGCATCTGCAGTGAGCATCGAGGGAGGGGAGGTCAGCGAGCTTCTGCATCTGTAAGATGGAGCGGCGATCACGATGTCTGTAGCGGGACCCCTCCTCATGCGTTTGTTGAAATCCGCTCGATTTGGGCGGATTTGAAACGAGAAATTTTTCCCTCATTCATCCGCTCAAATTTCCCTTCTTTAAATCCATCCTTCCTGGTATACAAGGGAATTTATTCAGATTCATCCATTGCACCCTAAAATCCATCCTAATAAACAGGCTGTTAGAGACCCAGCTTCTCCTCTATAGCTTCTCAGTTTCAACTTGAGAAGCTGCTGCCCTAAATGCTTAAAAGCTGGTGTCCGAAACACCCCTTAGTAAATTCCATAGGAGTTGTCTTTAAAGTTCTACTTAAATATCACTATTTACAAAAAATAAATGAGTGGCATATTATTTAAATTTACATTTTGTAGCTTTTTTTGCCGTAGTAATTTGATATATTATTATTTTTAAAAATGTAATTAAAATTTAAAAATTTTCTTTTATTATGCAAATATTTTTGATAAAAGAAAACTCTATATGGGGTCATATAAGAACAAAATTCCTAACCTGGATACCCTAATTTTGGGGTAAAAAGATTTTTTTAAATTTTTTTTAGAAATGACATATATATTCTAAGCTATCTAATAGTATCAATATTGGGGTATTTTAGATCATGTATATTCATTAAATACCTTAAATATTTTTATACAGTAAATAATATTTTATCTTTTATATAATTTTATTTAAAGTATTTAATGAATATATATGATCTAAAATATTCTAATATTTATACCATTTTGATAGCTTAGCATATATACATCATTTTAAAAAATAAATTAAAAAAAAAACTTTTTACCCCAAAACAGGGTGCTCAGCGTACAATTCCTAACCTAACCTGGGTACAAATTTGTTCCAAAAACCCTCTCACTGTTCCATCCTGCGGTGCCGCGGCCGCCACCATTACCGTCGCCGCCTTCACTCCCACGACCCTCTCTCCTTATTCCTCCGTCCCTCCAATGTCCTCCATGGATTGCCCTTCATCCCTCCTCAGAACCTTGACGCAGAGGCTCCCCTTTCATCCTCTCTTGCATGCCCTCGTTCACTCCCTCCCCTCTCTCCCCATTTGCTCAATCCTTCTTTCTCCGTTTCCCTTGCCACATCCGCAGGTTTTCCTCTCAAGAATCCTCGAGAAATGACCTCATCCGAAGCTTCGCCGAGCTCTTGAAGCGCTTCTCCAACAACCCGCCTTCTTCATCACCTCCTCTTCCGCCTCCTGCTCCGGAGCCTGGTGCCCGCCCTCTTCAGCCTCACCCCTTCGAGTACGCCGCTCTGATCGAGGCCTACGGACGCTGCGGCGCCTCCGACGAGGCCCTCCGCCTCCTCCGCGAGATGAAGGGCTCCTCTTGCCGCCCCGACGTTGTCTGCTACACCGCCGTGATCGATAGCTTCGCGACCTCTGGCCGCGCCGCCGAGGCCTTGGTGGTCTTCGACGAGATGATCTTGTGCGGGGTCGTCCCCGACGCCGCCTCCTTCACTGTGCTCGTCAAGCTGTACGCTTGCTGCTTGGCTCAGTTCGACGCCGCCTATAAGGTCGTCCAGTGGATGGTGAGGTTCGGGTGCGCGCCCGACGTCGTGACGTACTCAACGCTCATCGCCGGGTTGTGCTGGGCTGGGAGGGTTGAGGAAGCATTGGGCGTGCTGGATCAGATGCTGGAGGAGATATGCCGGCCGAACGTGTACACTTACACGCCGATTGTGCACGCCTACTGCAGCGGTGGAAAGATCGAGGAAGCAAAGCGGCTGATGGGCCATATGGAGGCCATCGGGTGTCCGCCCAACATCGTGACCTACAACGTATTGGTAGATGCCCTTTGCAAGATTAGGGCTTTCGACGAAGTGGAAAGGCTCATGAATGGTAGCTCCTTGAAAGGATGGGAACCTGATACCTTCACTTATAGCGTATATATGGATGCTCTCTGTAAGTTGGGGAAAGCTGGCAAGGCATTTAAAGTGTTTGAAGAAATGCTTGACAGAGGATTGTGCCCCAGCGTTGTGACTTTGAACATCCTTCTCGATAGCCTTTGCCGTGGTTCAGGGGCTTGGGATGCTAAGCTCCTGCTGGAGCGGAGTGGGGAGCTGGAATGGTGCCCCACTGTTGTTAATTACAACACTGTGATGAGCCGGCTTTCTGATGTTGGGGGATGGTCAGCTGCCCTCAAGCTGTTTGCTGATATGTTTAAGAAGGGCATTGCTGCAAATTGTTGGACATTTAGCATTGTGATTCACAGCCTTTCAAAGGCAGGAAAGCTCCATTTAGCAAAGTTTATCTTTGATAATAAGGGCTTTGTTGCTAATGTCATGAGTTACACTACTCTAATCCATTATTCCTATTTAGCTGGAAGGAGACAAGATGCCCAAGTTTTATTTCAGAAAATGGCTGAGGAGAAGATTGCTCCAAACAAGATCACCTATAGTATAATGATCACTTATCTATGTAGAGAAAAAAGATTTTTGGAGGCTACTGGCTGTTTCTACAGATCCCTTGGGGATGGATACTCACCTGATCTAGTCGCACATTTGATTTATCAGCTTGTCACCGGTGGAAAACTGAAGGAAACGATAAACCTTTTGGATTCGTTACTGAGACAGCATATGGTAATAGATATTTGTATATTTAATAGGTTGATCAAGGCATTTTGTAGGATGGGTTACTGTAGAAGTGTACAAATACATGAAGTCTTCTTTATACTCGATAAAATGCTTCAAATCAGATAGCGAGAGACAGAAGGTAACCCTTTATTTTCCATTAGTTTGTTTCCATATTCTTTTTTCAGCAGAAAAATCCTCACATAGCTCGACTTATGTTTTCTTAGATTTGTTTGGTATTGACAAGCATAGCTGAATGCTTTTATAGCTTTTGATTCTGATATTGATCAAATGGTAATTTTTCGGGTCACACTAATTTTTGTTCTAATTGTTCTATCCAGAAATAGTCATTCTAGAGGTCTCTTTTTCTTTTCTTTTTTTTTTTCATCTTTGCTACATCTTGTAGCATTGTACCATGCAACTTAGTAGCCCCAAAATGCTCCTTTTTGGAATGACACTTTCCTACCAAGAACTTACACTGAATGTGTGACTCTGATATCCCAGGATGCCAAATATTAAAGCCACAGTATGGTTGATGATAGTCTTAGAAACGATTGGCCTAGTGGTGTTCTGTTTCTTGGATTTTAGCAGATTCCTGAAGTCATAAGCATCGTGGCACTTTACTCAGATTCATCTGATGAACACTTAGTTCTATGAACAATCAGTAGAACGGATCACATAAAATCCCCTGATTTACTAAATATCTTGGCTCCTTTCCTTCTCTTGAATTTGATGTTTGAACCGTTAAAACAGGAATATAATTGATCAGATGCATTTTCAATTGCCTTTAGTCATGTTTGTTAGAAACATGAAGAACTATAGTTTTGATTCGATCCTTCATGAGTTTATAGTTAGATTGTTTCCTTTTGATAACTGAAAATTTCATGAGTTCTTTGTTTGAAATATTCTCTTCATCCTCGTTAAAATTTTAGTTTAGGCGGAAATCTTCCTTGGTCTATCTTTATTTGTGTTCTTATTTCTTGAATTTAATACACATTTCACATATTTTTTTTTTGCCAAAGACAAGTAAAATTATTTATTAATAATTAAGAGAAAAATACATCATGTTAATACAAACACTCTTAAAGAGTTCAGAACTAATTGAGAAAAAAATTTGCCAGAGTTTCTAACCTCTATGCACACCCTGTATACATGATGTCACATGTAGCATCAAAAGCTAAATTTAATCATCCCCAATTCAGTCCACATGCATAGCATAATACAACCATAATACACCACACATTTAGAATGGTATAACACGTAAACATCTATTATCACAAGAATAAAGAATCACCCACGGTGCGCAACTCCATTTCATATTTTTCAAAAATCATATTGAAGACTAATATCATTTTCCGAGGAGGCCAAGAAAAATAAGTGCAACAGGGTCCAATTTTGATATGGATGTGAGAAATATTATCTTTGATTCGACATCAGCCAATAGAGCAAGGAGCATTCGCCTTTGCCCTCTATTTGTGTTGGAGAAAGCTTTGTCATTTTTTTCCTTGCCAAATATGATAAATGAAATATATGAATATCAATTTTTGTACCGTTGAGATACACTGAGGTGTACATTGCTGAGAGGAGAAATAATGTAGGATATCATCCCAAGAAGTAAGATAGCTAGGGATGGAGAATATCAATTAAATCACCCTCCATGTCCCCTTTATAGTCGGCCATTCAAAGAACAGGTGTGACATGGATTTATCATGGGATCTACATAAGAAACAACTATGATCATTAATAATTCCCCACTAGAACAATCTATCAAGAGTGCTCAGACGTCCTAGGCAAAACAGCCAAATAATAAAATAGAATCGAGAGATCCTTCTCGAGAATCACACAACCTTAGTCCATTGCACTGGAGCCAATGGTAACTGACCCTCATAAGCTGATGAGATAGAAAATCTTCTAGATGGTGTCAGCTTCCATATAATCTTGTCCGCATGTAAAGAGGGTCGATGTCAATCGAAGGGATTGACCTGTAAATGTAACATTGTCACATTATTTTTAAATTAACATTGTCACGTGAATCAATTAGTTGATGTTATATAAATTAGGCAATTCTTAAAAATAATTTTAGAAATTACATATCTCACATTTGGTTTGAATAAAAAAATCAAATAAATTTTAAAATTATAAATAATATTTAATTACTATTTTTTAGGTTACCATGCATATCTAGCTCATCATTTTGCGTTGAACAAATATACTTTGTAATTTGTGAGACATCATGATTCGATGAGTCATTTCAATTCCAAAAAGTTACTGCACCTTGTCATCAATGGCCGGTAGACCTGGCAATTCGGGTCAGCGGATTATAAACAGGTCGTGTTAGTTGTGACCCGTGACTCGTGACCCGATTAAGCTAACCCGAACATGACCCGTTTAATTAATTGGGTCAAACTATCTAACACGAATACAACCCGAATACCCGACATGACCCGAATAACCCGTTTATCATTTATATTTTAAACATAAATAATAAATTGATAAGAATTCTATTTAAATTAATAAAATTTCGGGTTTATGTGTGGGCCGAAATCTGGGTTAAAAGATAATTAGAAGATATTTGGGCTTATAGGCTAGTAATGGGAGTTACATAAGCCTATATTTAAATTTTTTATACGTAAATATATAATGTAATCGGGTTGAGTGGGTCAATCCGTTTATAACCTGACACGACCCAATTATTTTCGAGTCATAAACGGGTTGACCTGTTTATGACCCGAACACGATTATGGCTGATCGGAACCTGCCTAACTTTGTGTTAAGTCGGGTCGGATCAGGTTTTGCCAGGTCTTATTGGCAGGTGACCAAATTAATAGCAAAAAAAGGAAATAAAACGCTAGTTTGATAAGGCTGAAGCTTTTGGCCTTTGGCTGGTCTGACCAGAGCTGTTTTGACTAGAGGCTGGTTGGAAAAGCTGAGGCTGTTTGGGTAAAACAGCTGATATGGATAGCAGTTTTTCACTGTTGTGCTGTGTTGTTTGATTTTATTAAGTAAAAAAATTTATAAATACATATAAAATTTTATAAATTATAATAAAAATAAATATTTATAATATATAAATTTAAAAATATATAATACAACAATATATATTTTTGTGAGTTATTACATGTATATAGTACATGTAATAAATGTGTCATCTAACCAAAATCAATATGAAGTGCACATTACAACTAAAAAGATTTTACACTTCCTTACAATAACAACGTGCATACTAATAACAACATTCATATTTTGTATTGCAAGCATTACTCAATACATATGCATCTTCTTTTTGCATCGATCACCTTTGTTTTATTAATCTGGTAACAGGTTTGGCAAATCTAAGTATCGGTGAGATTGGTGAGCTCTAACAGGTAGCCTAATCTGGTAATAGGTTTGTCATTTTAATCAAAATAATTTATAGCATTACATCTAACAACTGCGTGTGAAGCTGGAGGTGAGAGATCAGTGGAGAAGCTTCACCCTTACATGTATCTGTGAGATTGGTGAGATCTGTGGCTGGAGCAGCGACGGCTGCTGGAGGTGAGAGATCGGCGGTTGGAGTAGCGACAGCAGTTGGAGGTGAGGAAGATTGGTGAGATTCGGTGGCGGGAGCAACAACGGCGGCTGGAGGCGAGGAAGATCGGCAAGATTCAACGGCCGGAGCAGCAACGACGGCTAGAGCCGAGGAGATCGACGAGATCGGCGGCTGGAGGCGAGGAGTTCGGCGAAGAAGCGAGGTGGCGGTGAGATCGGGAAAGATGTGAAGCGGCAGCGAAGGATCGAAGGATGGTTAGCAGCTGGGCGGCGGAGGCGACGGAGGTGACAGGGAGAGGCGGCGACGGCCGGAGGCGACGGGCGGCAGTAACTTTTCTAAAATTAGATGAGAAAGTTTTTCCTCTATAGTGCAGCAGCTGCCAGCCAAACAGTCAAACTTTTCCAAAATATCTCTAAAGAGTCAATAGGCTTTCAATTTGGCCAAGTATGGATTGACCCATTGATGATTAGATTCTAATCCAGAATCAATAAATGCGCCTTTTTTCTTATCTAAATTGAAAACTAAAATTAAATCATAAAAAAATGAAGGCTGTAACACCTACAGAATTTTAAAAATATACCAAAAAGAAACAAATCTTAGAGTCAACGGATCTAATTGACCATATAAGTGTGAACGCAGCGATTCCTACAGTCAAACGAAGACGACGTTATCAAGAGTGGCAGACAAGCTAAATCAACAGTCTATTATTTTACATTTTCTTCATCCGCCGCCGCCATATGCAGCATTTGACACCTCGTTAGTTGTGCCGTCGGACGTACTCCACCCTACTGGACACCACATATCCAACAAATCAGATGGCGAGTAGCCACGTCAGGTAGGATGCTCTCCTAGAGTCTCCGGTGAGGCACAATTATTTATTTCTCACCCGTTTCAAATCCGCTCACCACGGTACTCGCACGTGCGCCGCTACTAGGGGACCCACCTCGCATCGCCATCAGCTTTACGGAGCACGTGTGGCGCCAAAGCCGCCAGCTGTCTTGTGGCGGCGAACGGGGATAAAAAATCATGACTGCCTCCGGCTCGTGCCGTTAGATCGGATGGCTTTCATTTTTGACCGTCCGATTGAGCCACATATTTTATATTTTTATATTTTGATCGGACGGTTTCAGGTGAAAGCAATACGATCGAACGGCTGGAACGGGAGCCTTCGTATCGGGTGCCGAAAACTTTTGTCCTGCTGCTTTATCGCGTTGATTCCCACACGCGAGAGCCGGACCCACGATAATAGTACTCCGCGGTGGAATCACCGCAGTCCAGTAAAAGGGGTCGGCATCAGGCGCACGCAAACGTACGCTTTTTATTAATAGCGATCGTGCTCCTTTCTTTTACAACGCAAAACAGTAAATGGTGAAGTAATTAGGAATTATCTCGAACACCTGTCGGGCAGAAGCGAGACCGTCAGCTCCGCTATAAATACTCCCCGCTCCGAGCTCCCTTTCTCCCCCTCCTCAAGGGCCATTCCTCGATAAATATTCCTCCATCGTCTCCACGCGATGGCGGCGCCTGGGGCGGGAGTTGGAGGGGAGAGGGCGCCCCACTTCCGGGGGGTGCGGAGGCGGCCGTGGGGGCGGTTCGCGGCGGAGATTCGCGACCCCTTGAAGAAGACGCGCAAGTGGCTGGGGACCTTCGACACGGCGGAGGCAGCGGCGCGAGCCTACGACGAGGCCGCCCGCAGCCTCCGCGGGCCCAAGGCGAAGACCAACTTCGGATATCCCGCGGGCGTCAGGGTTTCGACCTCACCGGCGCAGATCGGGTGGGGCGCGGCGCCGCGCTGGCGATCGGCCGCGGTGATGCCGGTTGACGGGCCGGATCTGTCCCTAGCGCCTCCGCACCCTCCGCTGGGCGGCGGATCGGGCCGGTTCGGTTACCTGTACGATGCGGGCGGGATGGGGGAGTCGGAGAAGAAGATCGCGGTATTGGCCACCGGGAATAAGGCGGAAGATGTAGCGACAGAAGCGGCGAAGCGGAAACCGGCATTTGCGTTCGATCTTAATCTCCCGGCTCCCTTCCTCTAAGTTAGATCCAGCGGGCCAGATGGAGTCGCCTCTTTTTTTTTCTTGATTTATTTTTGTTTTTCACTATTTCCTGCTCCTTTTTTAAGCCAATTTCGGCTTCGTATTGTACAGACTTGTTTTAACTAAAGCGAGGGGCTCCGAGTTAGCTCAGTTATAATTCTTTGGAAGCTCCGGTGGACTCGTCCAGTATTACGCGTACGACATCTACTTCCCAACGTAACAGGCGGAAATGCCATCCCATTTAATTAATCCGTGTGCTTCACGCAGGTGCGGCTATTGTGATTGGTACTATGACTCAGGGAGCATTGCCAACCTAATTATAAATGGCGGCTGTCTGCGGTCCGAATACGGCTTGTAGTAGGTGGGCCGGTCGAGCTTTTGACGCAGGACATATTTTAATAATATATGTAGTAAATATATTATATTTGTTTTTAATATATATATATATATATATATATATATATATAAAAGATGTCAGATAAATTTGATTATTAAACGAGTCAAATATAGAGTTAGCTCGCACTCCTAAGTGATTCACTACTCCCTGATAGAGGTGAGCAAATGGGAGTCGGGTACTGGTACCGGTACCGAATTCTATTTCAAAAAAAATCCTAAACTCTCGAATCATGGTTAGAGATTAATTGTAAGCTGATTAGGGTTAGGGATAAGGGATTAGGAAGTAAATAAAATAGTAAATAATTAATATTTTTAATTAAATAATATATATAGGTTTGAGAGTTCGGGAGTTTGAGATTTTCCTGTATTAGATTTTAGGTACCGGTACCGGTATCATATTCCCAAATAGAATTTCGGTATCGATACCGAAGTACGAGTACTGAAATATCAAATACCATAAATTTCGATACGACATTTTGATATCGGTACCCTATGCTAAGTTCTACTTTCTCGTGTTCTTTGGCTCTAAATCCTTTTGAGTATTGCTGGTGCAATTAGACCTTTACTAGTTGAGTTTGCCTTTTAGCCAAGTGTCACGCCCACGTTTACCATAATAAACTTTTAATCCAAATACATGTGAGTCAACGCTTGACTCGAGTCCATGCACGCCCACGCAGGGGCACCACGGTCGAAATCGCGAGGTTGGACGCGACCGGCGGGAACGACTCCCCGAGTCGGACCCCAGCCGAAATAAGGACTCGGTGTGGATCTCTGCCGTCCCAACCAAAACCAGGTCCACATTTGTTAACTTCCGAAGACGGGAGTCATCGAACCAGACCCAATTTCACCCCAGCCCAATGGACACACCCGGAACCGACCAAGTCGGCCTAGGTCCAACATAGGTGCACATTCATTGACCGGAACGTACGCATCGAGGGCGTCGGAGACGCCCACTGCCACATATGTTACCGTCAATGCCTACACCGGTCAAAGGGCAAACACGAAACTCACAATCGGACGCCCTGTAAGCCAACAGGTTTTGTAACCTTGTTTAGAGCCATTTGCTGTAATAGGCTGACAATTGTCACAAAATGTTGGTGTTGTTTTTGCTTAACAAGTTCGTAAACTTGTTGCTGTGCTGGATAAAGTAGTGGAGGGATTTTGGCCTGAGTATTATTCCATTGATTTGCCATTTCCACATTCCATGTTGAACTGAGTAGGTCCACTTTCTGTTCAAGCTCTTGTTTTTCAGCTTGAAGCTCAGCTATCTTTGTCTGCAAAAGATTCTTTTCTTTTTCTAATGCATAAAAATGATTAAACCAATGACCATCTCTCCAGATGATCTAGGTGGTTTAGATTGGAATATATCCAAAAATCTAGAACATGAACAAATGCTTATTCCTGAAGAGAGCATAATGTTCAAAAATTCCGATGATACATATAACTTGAGATTTTCAAGTTATAAAAAGAAACAAACCCATGATGATGAAGCATCAACATCAGGGTTAGAAAAGTTCTTAGAACAATGATATTAGCAAATAACAGTCTGATAGTAGATAAAGACTTAGAATTCTCTTTTGAAGAAATGATAAGTCTAGAAATTGCTCTCATTAATAAGGGATGATTATTACCTTCCCATAAACTTGATTATGATCAAGATGGAAACATAAGAGTTTACTATTGTGAACAACTCAACCTTGATAATAGCACATATAGTCAAGAAGAAGAAAATGAAATAATAGAAACTTTCCTATCCGAATATGGAATTTCTGAGGAAGAAGAAATACCATATGAGGCTTCTGATAAAGAAGACTGCCAAAGTCTACAAAGTATCCCTCAAAATTTGATGGATACTATAATGACTGGTCAAGAGGCTAGCAATGCTCCTGTCTATAACAATCCAGCTGTTGCTTCTACAGCGCAACCAAGTACTTCTCATTTTAGAAGTTACCCTATAGGACAACCTCCAAGAGAATCCTATACACAATCTACTCAATATGAAGAACGAGAAGGTTATAGGACTAGGGGAAGAAGACAACCTCTAGAAACAATAGATAAAAGAAAGCTCCTAGATGAAGGAAGAATCCTTAATCTTGCAGCTCATGATCCACAAACCTGGAGTACCGTCCTTGACAATTGGGCTTCTATGGTTTCTATGGAAGTAACTAAAATTAGCGGAAATTTCACCGCAGAAGAAATGTATTCCTATTTGGAAAATTTCTTAGGAGAAACAGCACGGGCAATATGGGAATCATATAAATTAAATGTTGAGCTTGTAATCCCAACATATAATTAATTAATCCCAAGAATTGTTGAAGACTCTTGGTATCTGTGACTTCAAAAGCCTTGATTTTTGAAGCAATATGTGGTTGGAGTGTAATAGCTCCATTTCCAATTTCTACACCAAGATAGGCTATATTTTTTCTATAAAATTGGGATTTTTGTCCTGAGACAATAATTCCATTTGTATAGAATTTTTGTAATACAAGTTTTAGATGACTTGTATGTTCTTTTTCAGATTTACTATGTACAAGAATGTCATCTATGTACACGCAAACGAGCTCGCCAACTGCATGCCCGTCGAAGCCGAAGCGATGTCGACTCGACAGGTGCCATGTGGCGTTGTTCCTCTGCCTAGAGACATCGCCGACCTTGCATGTCGCGCTCGTTGTCACCCCGCTACGCTGCCACTACACATTGCTACTTGAAGTCGTCGCTGACCTCGTTTGCAACATGCAAGGATCTTGCCAATCCGTGTGCTCCATGCATTGAGCCCGCCATTGTCCGTCAGCGGCCTAACCTAGTTGCCGCTGCCGCTCAAATCAAATGTAGCTTGCCTCCTCGCTCGGCCGTTGTCCACCACTGCCGCTGGCGCTTTTCATGCCTATGAGCCCTAGTTGCAAATGGTATCACATCTTAGGGTTGTTCATGGTCAGTTAACCGAACCGTTGACCATAGTCAACCGGTTAACCGAACCGAATGGAAGGGAAAAACCACGAACCGTTCCCAAACCGTTCGACCAGTTAACCAGTCAAACGGTTAACCGGATTGGTTAACCACGGTTAACCGATTATAATTTATTTATTAAAATTTATTTTAAAAAATTAACTTTGACTATTAAATATTATTATTTAATAATTAAATATTTTAAAAAATAATTTTTAAATTGATTTTAATTATTAAATATTATTATATGGTAATTATATATGTATAATAAATAATTTTTAAGTTGTAGTGAATGAGTTTCGAACTCATAACCTACTAACTCGCAAAACAATTTTTAACCATTGCACTAGATAAGCAATCTAAATATAATTTTAAGATATAAATATATATACTGGTCGGTTCGGTTAACCGGTCAAAATTTTTTCTCCGAACCATAACCGAACCGAACCGAACCATTATACTCAAAAAACTGACCGTGAACCGAACCGATCCATTCGGTTAACCACCCGTTCAGTTCGGTTCGGTCGGTTTTCCGGTTCGGTTCGGTTTTTTGATTTTTTTGAACAGCCCTATCACATCTAGGCTAATTTTGACCCGATCAATGATGCCTTACATTTTAGTAGTAATTTTTGGTATTATTCAATGATAAATTTAGGTCTTATTTCAATTCTGTTATTTGAACGTTCATATGAGCATATCTTTACTTTGTTGCACTTATTTCGTGATTTTACCTTGGCCACGTATTATCATATTTTAACCGACACGATTCATACCGAGAGGAGGATCGTGACGGTAGAACCCCTTAGTAAGACTTGTGAATCCATGACATGAGAGTGCTTGGATTTCACTCGAGGGCATCATAACCTTCCATCGAGCGCATAGGGTTTGTTTAGAATGATCCACCGCGAGAGTATGAGACTGTTCTAGATAAGCACCGGGGTGTACCACCGAGAGGGGGCATCTTGTACCTTAGGGGAGATACCTTTTGCAAAACTGTGAATTCATATAATAGATCATCTTTAACGCAATTAGAATTATCAGTGTGGTAGATACTAAAGCTCTGATCTCTCTCATATATAAACTCTTCCCGTGGTTGCACTGATTTCTTACTCTCGTTAATTGACATCAAAATATTATCTCGAATCGCTTAGCTATTGAAACTTAGACTTTCTGGTACTCCACCTTATTCCCTGTGGGTTCGATAACTTTTTGTATTACTTTGACATAACCGTGCACTTGCGGGACGTGTTAATCAACAGCCTAGTTGACTTAATCAAAAACAAGCTGGGAAGATTACTCTTGCTAAGAGTGTGCTTTCCTCTATACCCATCCATAACATGATAACTAATGGACTTCATGACAGCCACCTTAACAAGTTGAACACTCAAATCAGGAAATTCCTTTGGTCCAACGCCAAAGATAAAAAAGGTATTCACCTTATAAAATGGGATACCATCATAAAACCGAAGAACCAAGGGGGTCTTTACTTAAAGGATTTCACTATTGTTAGGAAAGCTCTAAATGGCAAGAGAATTTTGGATTACCTCAACAAGAAAGATAAACTTTGGGTTAATCTCTACAGAGCCAAATATGGCGATCTGGACCCTGATGGCCCCAACAACCGTAGAAGAGCTAGTCAATCCTGGAAACAAATGAGGCATGATTTAAAATCCCTTAGACCACATATAACCAACATTAACCACAATCATGACTTAGATACCAATACTGATTCTGATAATTGGACTTGGAAGGGGGGAACCAATGGGCTTCCCCTTACCAAATCTATTTATTTAACTCTCTTGATGAACAGGTTTGACAAAGAGGAAACTGAAATATGCTAGAACATCCTTTGGAAGCTCCACACTTCCAACAAGATCAAGACTTTCGGGTGGAAATTACTACACATGAAGCTTCCCACTCTCGAAATGCTTAATAAAATGGGTCTCTGCATAGATTCAAAGTGCAAGCTCTGCAACAAAGGAATTGAAACTGTGAATCACTTGTTCCATCAGTGTGATTACTCAGTGGAAGTGTGGAAATGCCTATCTAGACACCTCAAAGACCATAACTGCCGACTCCCGAACTGGAGAAAGAGATCTTGGTTAACAAAGGTAAGAGATACAACTCTAATTACTCAATCACTTACACTGATTACCTTTTGGCAGGTTTGGAAGGTAAGAAATGCAAGGGTCTTCAAAGGTGAAACAATCTCCCCAGCCTGGACAAGTAAGGAGGCCTTCACCGAATTTACTACAACTATTGAAGCCTTATATTGGGAGAGAGGAAAGGAATGGAGGAACAATTCTAAAGCGAAAAAGTGGATAAAACCTAAGGAACATCAACTCAAGGTTAACACGGATGGTGCTTGGGATAGCTCAAACAACACTGCTGGATGTGTTTATATTGTTAGAAATAGTCAAGGTCTAGGGCTTTTTGCAGCCGCTGCTTATTATCAAAGTCCTTCAACCCTACATGCAGAAATTTCGGCAATCAAAAATGCGATGCAATGCATATACTCAAACACGAAGAGATTTGATGCAAAGATTGTGATCGAATCAGATAGTGCTAAAGCCTTGAATTTCATTACAAAAGAGAATGCTTATCCTCCCAATGAAGTTAGAGATCTGCTGAAAGAAATCAAATATATGTTGGCTTCTAATTATTTTGAGTTTAAACATGTTAGCAGGGAATGTAATAGGGTAGCTGATTGGCTTGCAGTATACGCAAGAAAATCACTTTTGACTCAGGTTTGGACTGCAGACTGGCCAATAGAACTGGCCAACCTTATATCTGCGGATATAGCAGGTTAAATATCAATAAAACAGTTTCCATTTTTTTTTAAAAAAAAAATAACTCTATACTGAGAAGGATTTTTAATGATTCAAATCTAAATGGAGTGTCAATCATGTTCAATAACTTAAGCTAGACTATCGAAGCCAATCTTGATCTTCTCATATCAACTACTAATATCGAGATAATTTGAAGATCGAATATTATCTTTTAATCTTACACTAAATGACTAACACGAAGAAGCTTATAATGATAAAATTGTAAAGAGCATATCATAATTGGATTTTACAAGTATATCGAGTATATCTAGGGTGTGAAAAAAAAATTAGAAAACTGGTGAAAAGTGGTTAACTACCTGACTCAAACTGATTGGACGGTTAACCAAACTAACCAATTCAGTTCATGAGCGATTTTTATTGAGAAATTTTATGGTTCAAAGCTAAATTTATCATTAGTTAACCAAGCCGACTGTTATACATATAAATATTTATTAAAAAAGATTTACTCAACCAACCTAAATCAAACTCACCCAATCCACCTAACCAAGCAACCCAACAAGCCCATTAGCCCAATCTCAATTCTCATACGGTATCTAAGACTCATACCCTAAACCACTAAACTAGTAACCACTAATCTAGTAAACAAAAACATAAATCACTCAAAGTTTGTCTCCTCCCGCATACCCACATATGCACAACTACTCTACTCTGTCTCTTAGTCCCAACTCATGCCGCTCTTACCTCTCGCCCTAGTGACCTTTCTAACTTTCCTTACCCATCGTCTCTTGATCTCAACTCACACCGCCGACCGACCCTAGCTGACTTTCCCTAGTCGTCGTTGGCTAGCCCAGCCACAAGCACTTCTCAATCGCTAGCACTCCACCATCTCCCATTAAAGCTCCACTACTCCATAGCCCTAAACCCTTAATTTTTGGTTAACAAGGAACCAGTGGTTAATTGAACCAAAAAACTAGTTAACTAGTTAATTAATTTTTTTAGTTCAGGAACAATTCATGTCCAGTTTAGTTAGGAGAGAAATTAGGTCACGAACAACCCAAACTATATCCACATGTTCGGATATTTTCACTAGTTATTTTTGTATTTAGTTACTGTAAGTAAAAAATAAAAAATATATTGTTTTTTAAAACACAAAAAGCAGAAACATTTCCTGCACGCAGCCCCTATTTCATATATCAAAGAACGTATGCTAAGAAGAAAGCATATGTTTCCACCGTATGCTCCCGTCAAATCTATTTTCCAATCTATTTTCTCTAATTCCAATCCAATCGGCTTCTCTTTATTCCCACCTTTCTGCTCGACCAATTTTCACCAAGCCTTCCAATCTAAGAAAAATCTGTTTCTAGATGAGAATTCGGTCGTCAAATCCTCCACCTTCGAACTCCATTTCCAATCCCACTCCCTCCCCGTCCGCGCTTCCTACATCCGATTCCCCTGCCTCCATCGACTCCGCCAGCCGTTGGGAAGGTCTCGATTTGCTGGTGCTGGCTGCGATTGAAGTGTTTGGCGACGGCGCCTTGAAGGCGGGGCACATTGGGAGCAATGGAGTCGGGGAGGAGGGGGGGAGGGGGGAGAGAGATGAGAAGCTGCCAAAGGAGCCGGATGATGGAGCTGGCGGTGACTCACGAAAGAAGAGGAGGAAGCGGCAATTGGTAATGCCCTCGAGGTTCCATGACTCTGTGATGCAATCCTGGAAGCGGCGAACACTTCAGCGACCGGCTGGGGTAAAACGATCGTGGTAGGTCGTCAGGTGTGCGGCCGTGCGGGTCTTGATACTGCTTTTGCTTCTTCAGCATTGGATTGATCTTTTCCTTTCGCAAGTATTTTGCAGAGTGAGAAAAATCGGAAATCAGTAATGAGTAATACATGTAATTTTGTTTTCGTAATTGTTTGGAAAAATCTAAGACTCATTTATCAGAACTCGATCGATTGAGGCTCAGATTTGTTCTGAGATTGCTTCAGTTTTTCACCCTAGTGTCCTCTGATTGTTTTAACGTCGTTGATTAGAATGGAGATCTCCTTGTTAGATGCTAATCTCTTAACTAATTAGTTGCTGATTGGACTCTTTAGGTATAGGAGTTGAGAATCTACAAGAACACAGATTGATCTTCCTTCTCTCTCTCTTTCTAATTGTACTTCTTTTCACAATGTAATAATTAAGAATGCATGATTTTCTGTTCATTCTTACTTGTTCCTTAGTGCAAAATCTTAAATGTTATCCAATTAGTCTTGAACTGATAACCCTATAATCAGTGAAAAATTGATTGGCGCATTGTTCAGCAAGTATTCTTGTCATTTGGTTTGTGAACAAGTGAGCATTACCTAATGAGTTCCTAGAAGCTTTTGAAAAGTATTGGATGTTTGTGGAAGAGACAAGGCATCTGCAGCTTCCATATGCTACTAATTTCTGTAGGTTACTTCAATCTGTAAAAAGAAGTTACTACCTGATGTAGCAAACAAGTTGATGCTTCATCGCAGAGCCTCGTGAGAATTTTATGGTGATTGCTACTGAATGCTTTTCAGCTTTCTCCTTGAGTTAATAATAGTCTTGTTTAAGCTTTCCTCACTACTTTCAACTCAACTGGCGCTATATCTCACTACTCAGCCTTTTTAGTTCTTAGCTATGTTCTCCTTGGACCGGATGTTTTTCTCAGGTTGACTTTTGATTTCTCTGCCTTGTTCTTGAATAGTATACAATAAGCATTGATTTCATTGTTTGATGTTTATACATCTTGAGAAAAGTACACGGTGGAGATTTAGTAAATGTCATCAATTTCTTAATATAGAGCCTGATAGTTCAGCTTATACATACTTAAGTTACAGGAAATTGTATCAAAATATCATTTTTGTTCTCTTAGGATTACTAATCATCTAAGAATCAATGCTTATAGTCAACAAACAAGCATAGGGCATTGGCTAAACTAGCCCATAAGACATATTACTGAATATTTCTAGGAGTTTTTTTTTATTTTCAGCAAAATTTAATGCAAAATAAGTATGAAAACAACAGAGTAGAGAATAGACTAAATAAGTACATAAATTAGAGGCAAATATTAACCAATATAGGGATAAAAGGGAAAAAAAAAAGAAGAAAGATATATAGTCCAGATTACTAGTGAAGGTAAGATTATTTTAGATATTGGAACGACTGTTGCCTCATATATAGACTTAGAGGTGAGCAAACGGTACTGATATTAAAGTATCGTACTAAAATTTATGATATTCGATATTATGGTATCAGTAATTCAGTAGTAGTACCGAATTTTTAATCGGGATAGCGGTACTAGTACTAGTACGCAAATATTAATTCAGAAAAATATCAAACTCATAAACTCCCAATATATATATATATATATATATATATATATATATATATATATATATATATATATATAATATAATATAATTTTTAGTTTAATTTATTAGTACTATAATGCACTATTCTACTAACCACTACACATTAATCCTATTATTCACTGTTTTGATTGTTTGGAATTGTAAAATGGTTGCTATTTGCTTTCACTTTGTAACTTGAAAGTTGGAAACTTTGTTTGCTAAAATATGGATTGCATGTTATGATATTTGTTTTCACTTTGTAACAGCCGAAACCACATGAGTATCAGTATTGGTACCTAAATTTTAAGGTTCAAGAGTTTGATAATAAAGTTCGGTACTAGTATTGGTACCGAACTCCTGTTCACACTTAGATAGACTAAGCAAAGAAGTATGATAGTTGACATCACATATATACTGTCCAAATTAGCCATTGATTATTGGGTTCGTCTAAGAGAGCATTGTTGCATCCAAAGATAAATGGGCATTAAGTTGAGTTTGTTTTCTATTCAAATCTAATGTTTATGCCTCATATTTTCTCTAATATATTTTCTCACTTTATCTTATGATAATAGTTTAAAGACTTTTATGTTTGAGCTCTTGTTGAACTAGAGCGTATTCAAAAATAGCCTCTCACATCAACTCTTGAAATTTCAATTTCTTCGACAAGGTAGAATATATTAAATATTTCTTTTTCAAATTTATATCAGTGTAGATAAGATATCATTTTTTTTCAATTGTCAAGTCCTTTTGTTAAAATTTTCTCGTTTATTTTTCTTTAGTTATATTTGACTATGCATAATAGCTTGAGATAATCAACAATTCTACATCTTTTAGCTAAAAATATATTAATATATAATGAAAAATTTGCTTCATACTATTTATTTATTCTTTTGTTTGCAATTTTCGTTTGTTACATGAAACTAAATAAAATAAGATATATAGTGTTCCAATTATCTAACTTGAACTAGTTATGAGATTTTGGTTATATCATGATTAGTTTAATTTGTTGTTTGCCATATATTTAGTTTAAATTGTCTTTTATTTTTATTGGAGAAATTAAAAACTTAAATAACTTAAACAATTTATTGACCCTGAACTTTCATTACTAAATATAATTAGAATAATGAATAAAATTTTACATAAAAATAAAATAATAATTCCCTTTAATATAATTGGGAGGACATTCTCAAACCCGTTTTTGATAGTTTTAGTTTCTTTAGATGATAACAAGAACACAAAACCATAATGAAAGTTAATTTTACAAATGTTCGTCCTCAAATATATAATCTTATTTATTACAAACATATATGTGGCGTCATAAGTTGTAAGAACTACCAAATATCAGCTGTTAAAATAGGGAAAGTCTTTTTTTTTGACCTAGTACAAAATAAAAATAACATAATAAAAATGAGGATTTATAGTGTCACTATTAACCAAAATAAAGCATAATAAAAATATAAAATAAAAAGAAATTATTTTCAATTTTTAAACATGATTTGTGTTAATGTGCATGTAAAATAAAATATTTATATAACATATGTGTTATTAAATATTATTTTAAATATTAAATGGTTCATTTTAGACAATTATAAATAAATTATATATGCTATGATTAGGCTGCACCGCTTTACTAGTTGAGTCAAATGATCAAGTTAACATAACATAAACCAAGTAATTACATACTAACCCACCCAAACATAATCTATCGACCCGCCTACACAACCTGACAACCTCGACCCAACAAGTGGTTAATGCCCCACCAAGTCGAAAGAGCAAGAGAGAAAGAGAGGCAGCTAATGGAGGGAGCTAGAGGTGGCCTGATGTGGGACCAAGACAGGCCCTTCGGAGGTCTGGTCGGGTTCGAAAGAAGCCCTCTAGGTTTGGCTACCCTAGCCCCTAGATAAAGCTTCCTTAGAATCCCATTTTTCTTATTTTGTCTTAGATTAGGTTGCATCATGTGATAGGTTAGATCCACCTTCAAATTACACCATGTAGTTACATTTCTAGGTTCCGCCACTTATGTATGGTAGGTTAGTGCATGCAATTAATGTAATAGATTAGGTCAATTCCATTTTGGGAATACAAGTCAAAATCAGGTCAAGACAACTCAAGGAGGCGCCCAAAGCCCATCAGCCCATCTTATGGAAGAATCAGCCCACCTACCTTATAGAACATCACGACAACTACCCCAAATCCCACCATCTTACTTGGCATACATGTGGGATTTGTCTTCACTCCCCAACCGCCACTTTCCCTTTGGGAGTAATGGGGACAAAGTCAGCCACCTATCAGCTTTTCTACAGCCCCAAGAAGGAAGTTGTGCCAGCCCATCAATGCAAGGAGCAGCCATCACTCCACCCTTCCATGCCCAGGTTGCTGCCCCTCTATTTCTGGAATTGCTTGCTGCTCTCGCCCACCAAAGCCACCAGGAGATCAGTCCTTCAGCAGCTCAGGATTCACCCTTGCTATTTGAAGGAAAGCCCCAAGGGAAGCTTGTAATGACTAGCCAACAAATGGGGAAATTTTCAGCCTTCTAGGCGCCAGCTCATTGTACCGTTGCTTGCTTGCTTGTTTGACTTGTATATGCGCCAAAAGGACGTGTTTCCTTGCTTGGCTTTGGCATTATAACCTGTAACCTCTTTAGCAGAAATCAGAGTTGAATACCTTTCAAAAAAATCTGAAGTGTGTCTTCAAGGGGCATGTGTTGCCGAGTGAACTAGTCCACCTCTATCTTGCCGAGAGTTCATCACCTCTTCCCTTCCTCACTCCCTCTTCCACCTCTCACCCATTTCCTGAGGCCTGAAGCTCACGCCATCTTCCACTTCAAGCTGTGAAGAGCCCTCAACCCCAAGTGAAAATGCTGATCCAAGTCGTGACTCAAGATGGCGCCCTCCCCACCAAGTTGATAACAAGGAACATCTCATAATGCTAGCTAAGTCCACACTCCTCCTTTACTGATGCTTTCTAGCTGTTTACTGGGCATTCATCTACACTCACGTCTCTATTCCATGAAGGTTGCACAAGGATCAGAAGGACATGCAAGGCGTCACTCCTTCCCTCCCTCTCTAAAATAGCTAGCCTATAAACTGTTAGCAAGGGAACTTGGAGAACTAGTCTCCCCCTTGGTTGTGATTGTAAAAAGGCCTCTTAATAATCATTTTAACTCACCCACGCCTGTGTGGGAGTGCTGTAATGTCATGAATGTAAGCTCATAGGGCCCTACTTCGTGAGATTCAACCATTGGACCGGTGAAGAACAGGATGGACGTCCCTTCTATTCTCAAGGGGCGCAAGGTGAGTTCCTCCCCTAGTGTAGCCTTACTTATTGTTGTAGAACCGCATGCTTGAGCTTTGTTGAGTTTTCATCTTGTTTAGAAGTGCATGATAGGATTAACTTGCTGGTTAGCTTCGGTTTTCCCTATAAAAGTATCAAAACCTAATTTCTAAGAGCGTTAGAATAAACCGGTTTTCACTAGCTCTAAGTTAACTACAAATGTTTTCAAAATACGTTGTTTGAATGTTTCGCATGCCTATCACCCCCATCATGGCCAATGGGCCGACCCAACCTAGCACGGGCCAGCTTCCGCCCGTTCACTAGTGGGCTATGCCGAGCACGGCTCAGCAAAATTTTCCTAGGCTCGGCATGGCCTGTGGCCCAATTGAGACATGCCGGCCCAGGCACGACTTATTAGAAAAGTACAATTGCAGTTCATTTATATGTTATAAATAATTATACAAATATAATAACTTCAAGAAAAAATATATAAAATAATAAAAAATTTATAAAAATATTAATTCATTAAAATTTTATTTACATACTAATAATAATATAAAAAATTTACAAAATTTTTTATTTAGATAATAATATAAAAATTTTAGAAAAATTAAAAAAAGAAAATTGTTAATTTATTAAAATTAAAAATCTATACAATAAGAAAAATTAAGAAAATGAGGGTAATTGCTATTTCACAAATTTTTGAAAAGATATTATTTATGTTAATTAAATTTTATTAACATATTAAAACTAATCACATTTATAACTTAAACTTTATATTTAAGTTTGATCATATGACTAAAGTTAAAACCAACTGGTTAAATTTCATATTCATAAATTATACATTTTAGCTTAAATAAATTGCCGACATAATGAGCACATGCAGTTGACTAGTAGCTGTGCTCTATTTTCTCTATGCATATTGCGTACTCCATGCTTGTAGCTCTACCTCCTTCGGCAGTGAAAAACTCAATTGACTCTTGAGCTTGGTTTGGTTCGGTACGTTGCTATGACTCATCGTTGATTTTGTTACTATCATCCTCGCTATCATTAATTTGAAAGTTCTTAACCTCTTTCTCGATCACAACCCCAGAAGGGGAGGGAGAAGCTAAAAATTTTTATCTTGCGTGGTCAAATAAGTGGATAATGTGTTCTTCGAACTTGAATACATCAATTCTTATGATTCAATGAACACGCTTGATAATACTTAAAATTGTGATTCTCTATTTTTTCAGCATTGAAAAAATTTAAGGTAGACGTAAGGAAGATCAAGCATTGAGAATTTGGCAGAATGATAATTATCTTCAATCTTCTATTATCTGTCATTATTCTCTATTCCTCGTGCTCACCTACAAAGCTGCAATACAATTAAAAAAGTAATTGAAATTCACGTGATTAAGAGAAATATAATAATAAAGTAATTAAAACTAAATTTTGTGTGTGAAAATATATAGAACTATCATAGAATTTATAGGGATGAAGTGAGTGTAATTTTATAAATTTATCATTTATAAATTTATCATCTATTTTTTATTATTAAAATAGGAAAAAATATTAATTTTATAAATAAAAGATAATTATGCCCATAAGTTTAATTTTTTTAGATACTTTATGAGGGCATTAAAGTAAAATGGCTAAGATAAAATTTGAATTTAGGTGCCCAAATTCAAATTCAAATTCAAATTCAGAAAAAAAAAATCGTTAATTGCGTGTCGTGCCTGGGCTTGCTCACATGCCGTGCTCGCCCTGATCATGTGTCGTACTGATGCGATGCATTTATGCTTGATATTTTCATATACTATGAAGCATTTTTTCTGTTAAATCATCGCTTTTGCATCATCATTTTTACTTAAATTCTTCCATATGCGCGGAATCTACACAAGATCTGGTGTTATCTAACTTTTCAGAAAATTCTGAAGAAACTGAAGTTTTCACAGCCGGGTTGAGAAGATTTTCCCAACCTGGGAAAAGTTTCGCCTGTCACGAAAATCTACTCGACTCTAACTCGGTGGGCTCCAAATCTTAGGGGTACTTTGGTAAATGTTAATCACGACTATAGGGGGATAAAAGGGAAGCTTTGAGACCTTAATCAGCATCAAACCCTAATCAAGAGAAGGGAGAAACGGCTGTGGGCGTGACCTGGGCGGCTGGAGAAGACAAAACACGATTTCAAGGAAAAGAGGAGTCCTTCGAAGCCCCTAGCAAAGATCTCTTCATCTACTCGGAAAGGGGAGTCAAGATATCTCTTAATCCTTCATTTTCATTGTTGCTTCTACCCTCCAAATGGATTTCTTGAGTGTGAGCTTGTTGTCGAATATTCATGACGTCTCTAAGATGATTGTAGCTTAAAATACTATCGGGGTTAGGGCTTAGCCCTATGCCTAAAACGCATTCATGAAGTAGTTTATTATTTTGACATGTTGGTTTGATTTAGTTGACCTAGCATATGTGTTTGTCATTTCCTTACAACTCTTATTGCATATTATTGATCTCCGATATAGAGAGAAAAAGCGACAGCCCAATCTCGATATCGGTGTTTGTATGTTTTGGACGTTGGGAGAAAAAGCGACAGCCCAATCCCGACGTCGGACCTCGTATGCTTGGGCGCGTGAAGAAGAGCACGAAAGTAGCTCTTCTCCCACGTGAGAGAACAACTATCCATCCCTCGCCCCATGGGCCTATGTAAATTTACAAGCCACGAAAGTAGGAGGTAGATTTGCATAAGCACCGAACCGTGCTGCTGAAAGGGGGCGGTTTGTACCATTTGATGGATCTCTTCAACTTATCAAACTTTGCATATCATGTAGTTACTACTTTCATTCGCGGATTGGCATAGCGGTGAAGTCCGATGCCCCGATATTCTCCCATAATAGAAATCCGATCGTTTATCTGTTCGCTTGCTACTTTCCTTGCTTAGCATTTACTTATTAATTGTTAGTTATTTCGATCGCTTTAAATCAACCCTTGATTTGTCTAGATTGCGACTCAAGGATGTACCGGTACTTGACAAATTGGTCTCTGTGGACGATATAATTTACTACTTCGATTAGACCGTACACTTGCGGGCTCATCAAGTTTTTGGCGCCGTTGCCGGGGACCAATTTCGCCATTATCGATTAAATCTGATAAATTCGCGGGATTAGAAAAAAAAAGAAAAAAAAAAAGAAAAAAAAGAGAAGGGCTTGTGCATGCGCAGAACACTTGCTCTCTATTTTGATCCATCTTACTGTTGAAAATTTGATAATCTATCTTGAGGCTTGTGCATGCGCAGGACTTTGCGGAGTGAACATTTGATCGACGAGGATCCGGAGATCGAAAAAACATTCCAACTCCGACGCAAGCAAGCTCGAGCTAAAGCAAAAGAGAAGCAGAATTCAACAGAAATGGACCAAAACCGCTCACTTCGAGATTTTGCATCTCCCTCCATGCAGGGACTTCATTCGAGTATTGCCCGTCCGGCTATCGAAGCTAACAACTTCGAAATAAAGCCGGCATTCCTTGCCATGCTACAGAAGGAACAATTCGGGGGAATGCCAAATGAAGATCCTGCACTCCACCTCTCAATGTTTATAGAATACTGTGATACGTTCAAAATGGGAGGGATATCCATCGATGCTCTGAGATTGAGACTCTTCCCCTTTACCCTAAAGGATCGAGCACGTGCATGGCTTCAGTCACTGCCGAATGGAGCGATCACCACCTGGGAAGGGCTATCACACTCATTCCTCACCAAGTACTTCCCACCGAGCAAGACAGCTCAATTAAGAGGGCAGATCACTGGATTTAAGCAAAGGGACGACGAATCATTATATGAAGCGTGAGATCGTTTCAAGGAGCTTCAACGGATTTGTCCACACCACGGCCTCGAAAAGTGGTTATTAGTTTCTTCCTTTTACAATGCTTTAAATTTTAACACTCGAGTGACTGTGGATGCAGCATCAGGTGGAGCATTCATGAACAAACGTGTTGAAGATGCTCTAGAACTACTGGAGGATATGGCACTTAACCATCATCAATGGACAAGTGAAAGAAGCATCCATACAAGGGTCACTGGTAAGACTGATACCGATACCATGGATTCTTTGGCGAAGAAGGTAGACTCTTTATCTCAAGAGTTAAATGCATTACGTTCAAATGCTTTTTCATCATCTTCTCAACCTTCTCAATTGTATCAAGTTAATGCACTTGCCTGTGAGATATGTGGTTGTACAGGTCATAAATCATATGAGTGTCAATTTGTATGTCTCACCCAAAATCAACCTGAAGAGGCTATCAATGCAGTGAATCAATTCAACCAAAGGCCTCAAAATAACCCGTATTCAAGCACGTACAACCCGGGATGGAGAAACCACCCCAACTTCTCCTACCGGACAAATCAACCCCAGATTTCCCAGCCCGGTTATCAACCACAGGTTTCTCAACCGGTCCCTCAAGCAATTTACCACCAACCACCAGGTTTTCAGTAAAAACCATACCTCCAACCCCAGAAATCGAATTTGGAGGCTATGCTAGAGAGTTTGGCTATTGCGCAGTCGAAACAAAATGAGATCATCAATCAAATGAATTCCAAGATGGATGCCTTAGCAGCTCACAACAAAATGCTGGAAACCCAGATTGCCCAGCAAGCTACCGCCTCATCCCGACCTCAAGGACAACTGCCCGGTCAACCAGAAGAGAACCCACGTGAGCACTGTAACGCTGTGTCCACACGCAGTGGCAAACAGTTGGTTAAGCCGGAAATGGACAAAAATCATGGAGATGGACAGCAAGGTGGAAATGAAAGAGACCAAACACCGTTGGAAGAGTCTGATCGCACACATGATGAGCAGCCCGTTTACATTCCACCACCACCATATGTTCCACCTGTACCGTTTCCTCAACGCTTGGCGAAAGCCAAATTGGACAAACAATTTGGAAAATTCCTTGAGGTACTAAAAAAATTATACATCAATATTCCTTTTATTGATGCATTATCGCAGATGCCGACCTACGCAAAATTCCTCAAGGACATCCTCTCCAATAAGAGAAGGATTGATGAACAAGGAACGGTGGCGCTAACCGAGGAGTGTAGTGCAATCATTCAAAATAAGCTTCCCCCGAAGCTTAAGGATCCCGGGAGCTTTTCCATACCGTGCTCCGTTGGTGCCATGACTTTTGACCATGCCTTGTGCGACTTGGGCGCAAGCGTCAGCCTAATGCCCTACTCCATATTTGAGAAGCTAGAACTTGGAGAACTCAAACCGACTACAATTTCACTTCAACTCGCCGATCGCTCGGTAAGATATCCGGTGGGCATATTGGAAGATGTGCTCATTCGAGTGGGTAAGTTTTTTGTTCCTGCTGATTTTGTAGTTTTAGAAATGGAGGAGGATCACCGTCTCCCAATAATTTTAGGGAGACCGTTTTTAGCCACTGCAGGCGCGATCATTGATGTGAAAAATGGGCGACTTACTTTGAAGATAGGTGAGGAAACCATCGAGTTTGATCTTTCAGAAAGTCTAAAGAAACCTTGCCTTGCAGGTTCATGCTGCAGTGTCGATGTGTTGGAAACCATACCGGACGGCTCCGATGTGGTACGAAGTCGAGAAGACCCACTTGAGAGGTGCTTGCTCCATGAAGAAAATACTAGCGCCGGAGGTGAGGAAGAAGCATACACAAAATTACTCGACTCCACTCCAAAAATTGAAAGCAAGAGAGAGAACTTGGAGTTTCCAAGTGTAGTGAAACCGGAGGTAACCACTGCACAAAAGATTGACCTTAAAGTCCTACCAAATAACCTAAGGTATGAATTCCTTGGCGATGACTCCACCCTTCCGGTTATCGTCGATGCGAACTTAAGTAAGTATCAAACTCAACTTCTTCTTGAAGAGCTTAAACAACGAAAGAAGGTAATTGGATATTCTATTGATGATATCAAGGGTATTAATCCATCTCTTTGTATGCACAGGATCTTCCTAGAAGAGGGGAGTAAACCCACCGTGGAATGCCAAAGACGTTTAAATCCTAATATGAAGGATGTTGTCAAAAAGGAGATACTCAAACTTTTGGACGCCGGGGTGATCTACCCGATCTCGGACAGCAAATGGGTTAGCCCCGTTCATGTGGTCCCAAAGAAAGGGGCAGTGACAGTGGTCGAGAATGAAAATAATGAGCTGATTCCTACGCGAACGGTAACCGGGTGGCGCATGTGTATAGATTACCGAAAATTGAACACGGCCACCCGAAAAGATCATTTTCCTCTTCCGTTCATTGATCAAATGTTAGAACGCTTAGCATGTAACTCACATTTCTGTTTTTTGGACGGTTTTTCAGGATTCTTTCAAATCCCGATACATCCGGACGATCAAGAAAAGACAACGTTTACATGCCCGTTCGGGACATTCGCATACCGACGCATGCCATTCGGGTTATGCAATGCACCCGCCACGTTTCAACGGTGCATGATGGCAATTTTTTTCGATTACCTTGAAAAGATTATGGATGTGTTTATGGATGATTTTTCAGTTTATGGATCCTCTTTTGATGCTTGTTTAACGAACTTATCAAAGATTCTGCAGAGATGCGAGGAGGTAGACTTAGTCCTTAATTGGGAAAAATGTCATTTTATGGTCAAAGAAGGTATTGTTCTAGGGCACTTGATATCTGAGCGCGGTATCGAGGTGGATAAAGCCAAAGTAGATGTTATTGAAAGGATGCTACCTCCCTCTACGGTGAAGGGAATCCGTAGCTTCCTTGGACATGCTGGATTTTACCGTCGGTTTATCAAAGACTTTTCCATCATTTCTAAGCCCCTTACTAGTCTCCTTGCTAATGATGCTCCATTTATTTTTGATCAAGATTGTTTGACTGCTTTTTGCAAACTGAAGGCATCATTAACTTCTGCTCCTATCATGCAGCCCCCAGATTGGTCGCGCCCATTCGAGTTGATGTGCGACGCGAGTGATTTTGCAGTTGGCGCAGTCCTAGGGTAGCGCAAGGATGGGAGGTTGCATGCTATCTACTACGCGAGTAAAACCTTGGATGGAGCGCAAGCCAACTATGCCACCACTGAAAAAGAACTATTAGCGATCGTGTTTGCATTCGATAAGTTTCGCTCCTACCTAATCAATTCTAAGGTTATCGTTTTCACTGACCATGCAGCTATCCGATACCTCATCACCAAGAAGGACGCTAAACCGAGACTCATCCGCTGGATACTTCTACTGCAAGAATTCGATCTAGAAATCAAAGATAAAAAGGGAATTGAAAATGTAGTCGCGGATCATCTCTCGCGCCTTAGAGAGGAACAATGCACTGAAGATGTTGTGAATCCGCCGATAAATGATATGTTCCCCGACGAACACCTTTTAGCTGTCACTCATGACGGCACACCCTGGTATGCCGATTTTGTGAATTATTTGGTATCTAACATTCTACCCCCAGATCTAACCTTTCAGAGGAAGAAGAAGTTTCTTTCAGATGTGCGGCATTATTATTGGGACGATCCACTCTTGTATCGAAGATGTGCAGACGGTATTTACAGAAGATGTATACCGGAGTGGGAAGTTCGGGATGTTCTGTATCAATGTCACACATCACCATATGGAGGACATGCAAGCACTTCCAAAACCACCTTTAAAGTGTTGTAATCTGGTTTATATTGGCCGACCTTGTTTAAAGATACCTGGAGCTACGTTCGCTCTTGCGATCAATGCCAACGCACCGGAAACATATCAAGACGTGACGAAATGCCCATGCACACTATTTTGGAAGTTGAAGTATTTGACGTGTGGGGTATTGACTTCATGGGACCCTTTCCCTCCTCCCACAACAATAGATTCATTCTCGTAGCAGTTGACTATGTGTCAAAGTGGGTAGAGGCAATGGCTTCACCAACTAATGATTCCCGTGTAGTCATGAGAATGTTTAGCAAAATCATTTTACCAAGGTTTGGAACACCAAGGGTGGTTATTAGTGACGGGGGATCTCATTTCATGGAGCGTAAATTCAAAACCCTTATGAAGAAATATGGAATTCTGCACAAAGTCGCCACACCATATCATCCCCAAACAAGTGGCCAAGTAGAAGTATCAAATAGAGAAATTAAGCGAATTTTGGAGAAAACAGTTTCTCGCTCAAGAACGGATTGGTCACTAAGATTGGATGATGCCTTGTGGGCTTACCGTACCGCATTCAAAACGCCCATCGGTATGTCCCCCTTCCAACTAGTGTATGGTAAATCGTGCCACTTACCCGTGGAAATTCAGCACAAAGCATTCTGGGCAGTCAAGTTGCTGAACTTTGACCTTCAAGATGCTGGGGATAAACGAAAATTGCAAATCAATGAACTAGATGAGTTTCGACAGGAGGCGTATGAGAATGCTAGAATTTTTAAGGAGCGAACAAAGAATTGGCACGATTCTCACATTACCAAGAAAAGTTTCCAAGTTGGAGATCATGTTCTGTTGTTCAACTCTAGGTTGAAGCTCTTCCCCGGAAAACTAAGGACGAGATGGTCTAGCCCTTTTGTTATTCAGCACATCTTTCCTCACGGAGCTATTGAAATATGGAGTGAGGGCACCGGTAATTTTAAAGTAAATGGACATCGCCTCAAACATTACTTCCATGGAGATCCGATAGAGAAAGGGATGTCACATACCTTGACCGACCCAACCTGAATGCCGGCCACGGTCAAGCTAATGACCTAAAACTAGCGCTTCTTGGGAGGCAACCCAAGAATCTCTTCTCCTTTTCATTTCCTTTTGTTCCGTCTTTTACCTTTATGCAATGCTTTTTGTTAATATTGTTTAGTTTACTAAGTTCTGAAATTCTAAATTAGTCTTTGTTGGGTTCACCTCACTTGCATCATTATTCAGTCTACTTTTCCAGATTTTGGTCTCACCCTTCTTATTCTGCAATTGTAGCTGACACCTTTGAGATGATGAAGAAATGTATCAAGGGATGCTGAATGGACTGAGGAATGAAGAAACTGCTGATAATCTGTTCTGAGAAATGAGGAAATAAGCTGAAATGGTATAAAAGTATTGTTCCTTACCAGATTTGGAAATAGCGAGATGCGCTGGACTCCTTGGTGGAAGATTTGGAGCAGCCTTGAGATGTGGAGCAGCCACCATTATCTATTGGGTTATATTATCAGTCACCACTTCCCATATTTCCTTGATGGAGTGGTTGAAGCAACAATGCTGCTCTTTACCGGATTTTTAAAACAGGGAACTACATTGAAGGAACACTGTTCCTTACCGGTTTCTAACATGAAAGCAGTGCTGAACTTCATGCTGCTGTGATACGTTATAAGAGAAATGGGGAGGGATCCCCAATCTGTGGAGGTTATTGAGGCCCAAGCTCCATTTTCAGAATCTCTTATGCCAAAAGAGGAGTGGGGAGTTACAAGCATGCAGGAACACTATTCCTTACCGGCGTCACCAGCTTGAGTGAATGAGGAGACTTCTCCTTGATCTTTCTCTCCTCATCCCTATCAGTACTTGGTGCTCAATTTCAACTATTTGACTCGCCAGAAAATTACTCTGAAAATTCACTGCAACCGAGATTTTCCCAAGTCACCTGACGAAATTTTCCCACCCTGGGAAACTCTCTGTCCACTCTGGATCAGAAGCCACAGAAGTCTTCCCAGGTCACCTGACGGAATTTTCCCACCTGGAAAATTCTTTGTCAACTTTGGACAGAAGCCTTCCCAAGTCACCTGACGAAATTTTCCCAACCGGCCGCAGCAGAACCGTATTGCACAGAGGCTTTCCCAGTGGCGCCTACGAAATTTTCCCGGGTGGGAATTCATCCACTTATAAAGATTCGCGAGTGGGATTAGGGTTTTTCCCACTCGCTTCCCAGCCACCACCAACTTCCCTTCCTGCACCTGCAGCCTCTCCTAGCCTTCAGATCTCCGCTCGCCGGCACCCTGCAAGCTCGACGCCCTCTTCTTCCCCAGCAGCAGATCACTTCCAGATCCAGTCCCCGCTTTCGCTCTCTGCGTGCGCCGTAGCTCCGATCGCTGCATTCCTCCGCCTTCCACCTCGATGGCGCCCAAACGAGCCGCTAAAGGGAAACGACCTGCCATGTCCAGCACGCCCGTAGCACCTTCCACCGAGGCAGACATTGTCTTCCGCACTGATGAGCAGCGCCATCGCTTTCAAGCTCTCCAAGGAAGGCGTATTGTTCATACACGGTACGCAGATTCATCCACGCTTCAACAACTCGGACTCCTCGACGATATCCGGTGGATGTTCCACCAGATTGGGTGGGATCATTTCCTCGAGAGCAACTTCCCAACTTTTCCCCTGCTAGTGACTGAGTTCCTCAGCTCCCTCTCAGTCCAAGTCGACATTCATGATGAAGACGACCCAGGGCGCTTAGAGTTCCGACTTGGCAATGCAGACCACCGTCTTTCTCTCGAAGAACTGAACAACATATTTGGATTTCCCTCCAGTGCTCCACGATGTCTGCCCGCAGCATTTCACGACTCCACATTTTGGCGGCAGATCACTTCTGAGCATGCTTACTCATCCAAGGGTGCAAGATCAGCTCCCGTGACCAACCCCTGCGTCAAGTATGCCCATCGTGTGCTCTCTAACACTATCTTCGGTCGCGGGGAAAGTGAGAGCACCGTCCGGCGATCCGAACTATTTGTCCTTTGGGCTATGCTGCACGGCCACATCTTCAACTCAGCATTCTTCCTCGTCAAGCAGCTCGACAAAGTCGCACGGGCAAAGAAGGGATCTATTGTCCTCGGTGGCCTCATCACCCCTATCGCTATTGCCCTTGGCATGGAACCTTACCGCATGGAAAGAGCACCTGGACACAATAAAATCGACATCGAATCCTGCGTTGCTATGCGGATGATTGCAAGGGAAGGTGGAATGCTCCGCCTTATTTTACCTAGAGGTCTCATCTTGTACCTCCCCAACATAGCCAGAACTTCCGTACAAGATCGCCAGAATTGGCGTATCACCTCCGTCGTCGACCTTGACGCTGAAGAGCAACCACCCCCCTTGGCAACCGAAGCACCCGCGGGTCCCTCCCTGTCTAGCCGACATCCCCATACAACCACAGACCAAATTATACGCGCCTCCTACTCCGAGATTCTTCAGCTTAGGCACTCGGAAGCACGCATATTCGCAAAAGTTAACGACATTGCCACTTTCCTCCACGACCATCTCCAGTATCCAAGCCCCGAGGAACCCGAAGCCTCTGATGATTCAGACGCCCCGGGTGACACTTAGTTCGGAGAGGATATACCACCCCTGTGAGTACTCCACGCCTATTATTTATTCGCATTTCACTTTCATGCATAGGGACTATGCATCATTTCGTGTTGGGGGTGGGGTATGCATCATTGCTTTGCTTGTGATACATGCTCTTGTTTTCTTTAGTCTAGTTCCTATTATCTTAGATTAGCATTAGACATTTACATCATGAACATTAACACCAGATCTACATTTCCCAGAGAATTGTGAACTTATAGTTGAGATTGGTTTTATGGTCTGATGATAGTATCTTGTCATTGTCTTTCTGAATTAGGTCTTGTGCTCTAACCTTAAACGATAATTAACTCATCGGAAGAATGATAATCCTAGGAATCATGCCTTAAGTAAACTAAGTCACATCTCTTATGTTTCCTACTCTTGTTAAAAACTTTTGCATTCCATTTATTTGCGCAGTGACCTATATGTCCAAGTAAAACTCTTGGAAAAGAATTTAAGGAGAGAAAAGTGCTCTCAAAAGAGAGCGAGGAATTATTTTGACCCAAAAAAAAAAAAAAGAGAAACAAAAGAGAGAAAAGTGCCCTCAAAAGAGGGCGAGGAGCTAAATAGAGAAAAATATGAGGAGAGAAAAGTGTCCCGAAAAAAGGGACGAGGAGGAAATAAGAATCGCATGACGATCCCAAATACTAATTCTAAATCTTTTCCTTTAAATTGAAATGAAGTTCGTGGACAAACTAGGCATTGCGCAAGTTATGAATGCACAGTCAAAGCTTGACAAAGGACATAAGATGAGGGAGCTTAATTCTCTTTTAAGTCATGAAACTTAGGCATTTGAATTTCCGAAGATGAGAAAACTTGAAGTAAAATCTTTATTAGAGCATTGACCTTGTAAGAAGACATGACCGGAAACCAACTCAGTAGTCATAAAACTCTCTCAATTATAATGTTCATGAACCTAGGAATTACTGCTTGCTTGAGGACAAGCAAGAATTTAAGTGTGGGGATATTTGATGCGATGCATTTATGCTTGATATTTTCATATACTATGAAGCATTTTTTCTGTTAAATCATCGCTTTTGCATTATCATTTTTACTTAAATTCTTCCATATGCGCGGAATCTACACAAGATCTGGTTTTATCTAACTTTTCAGGAAATTCTGAAGAAACTGAATTTTTCACAGCCGGGTTGAGAAGATTTTCCCAACCTGGGAAAAGTTCCGCCTGTCACGAAAATCTGCTCGACTCTAACTCGGTGGGCTCCAAATCTTAGGGGTACTTTGGTAAATGTTAATCACGACTATAGGGGGATAAAAGGGAAGCTTTGAGACCTTAATCAGCGTCAAACCCTAATCAAGAGAAGGGAGAAACGGCTGTGGGCGTGACCTGGGCGGCTGGAGAAGACAAAACACGATTTCAAGGAAAAGAGGAGTCCTTCGAAGCCCCTAGCAAAGATCTCTTCATCTACTCGGAAAGGGGAGTCAAGATATCTCTTAATCCTTCATTTTCATTGTTGCTTCTACCCTCCAAATGGATTTCTTGAGTGTGAGCTTGTTGTCGAATATTCATGACGTCTCTAAGATGATTGTAGCTTAAAATACTATCGGGGTTAGGGCTTAGCCCTATGCCTAAAACGCATTCATGAAGTAGTTTATTATTTTGACATGTTGGTTTGATTTAGTTGACCTAGCATATGTGTTTGTCATTTCCTTACAACTCTTATTGCATATTATTGATCTCCGATATAGAGAGAAAAAGCGACAGCCCAATCTCGATATCGGTGTTTGTATGTTTTGGACGTTGGGAGAAAAAGCGACAGCCCAATTCCGACGTCGGACCTCGTATGCTTGGGCGCGTGAAGAAGAGCACGAAAGTAGCTCTTCTCCCACGTGAGAGAACAACTATCCATCCCTCGCCCCATGGGCCTATGTAAATTTACAAGCCACGAAAGTAGGAGGTAGATTTGCATAAGCACCGAACCGTGCTGCTGAAAGGGGGCGGTTTGTACCATTTGATGGATCTCTTCAACTTATCAAACTTTGCATATCATGTAGTTACTACTTTCATTCGCGGATTGGCATAGCGGTGAAGTCCGATGCCCCGATATTCTCCCATAATAGAAATCCGATCGTTTATCTGTCCGCTTGCTACTTTCCTTGCTTAGCATTTACTTATTAATTGTTAGTTATTTCGATCGCTTTAAATCAACCCTTGATTTGTCTAGACTGCGACTCAAGGATTTACCGGTACTTGACAAATTGGTCTCTGTGGACGATATAATTTATTACTTCGATTAGACCGTACACTTGCGGGCTCATCACGTACCTTGCTCGATCACGTGTCATACCCAGCACACCCCGCATGCCATGCCCAGCCCAATCACGTGTGGTGCTAGGCCCGGCCTACATACCGGAAGGGTTCTACCCAGCTTGGCCCAGAACATGCCACGGGCTGTGCCGTGCCTAGCCCATGTCGTGCCGAGCTATGCAGGCCACGGGCCCTCCCGTTGGCCACCTCTAAAGGGAGCCAAAATTCTTTGCGGACAAGAAAGCCAAGAAGGGGAGTAGAGGTGGGGTGTTTGGTCAATTAGAGTTTTGCATGGAGGGAATTTAATTTATTTGAGTTATACAAATCAATGCAATTATCGGATAAAAAAAATAAGTCAATCCAATTACCTGATAAAAAATAAGTCAACCTAATTACGATCCAACATAACAATACTTAACCTGAACCCATAAATTCAAGTCAGATAGAATCGAGTCAGTTTTTCCCGGATTAGTTCACTCGCAGAAAAAAAAACTAGTGCAGCACGCAGCTGTCCGATATGTGTGTACCCCGTGTGGGACATTCCATGGAACAGGAAGCACGAGAAGTAGAAAACAATTCCCATTTGGTGCGTAGGCTGAAACGAATAGTCCACAAAATTTCTGGCACCATCAGAATAGGGCCGAAAATCCAAAAATCACATTGCTAGCGCCATTCACATCCAGCTTTCAGAATATACAGAGGGGCAAAGCGAGGCTGCTATTATTCCCTAACCCCTACGGATGTCCCGAAAAGGCGACATTCCACCAGATAAATATTGAGAAACAATTTTACCAGGGTAGAAAAAGTATGGAAATACGCAACAACTATTACAAAAACCAACACGTCCATAATACTTTGAATAGCATTCTAACTGTGGTTTTGGCCACCCTAACCAGAAGTAGACTCTTCATTAGAGCTTCATAGTGTGGAGTACATCAAAAGAATTAGAGGTTCATTAGAGCTTCAGTAAACGAGTTATTGTTGAAGGTTCTGCGATCAAAAGTGGCAGCAGAACAAAGTTAGATTCAACAACTCTCAAAGCACCACATGAAAAGACATAAAGTTGTTGAAAAAGGAATCTACTGTTCCGATAAGACTTGACACCTTTAATTGGTTTAGAACCTTGACCTTGAACTGTTAGAAAGCCCTTTTACAGTAGTCAAATTATAAAGCGCCTATGACAAAATTCAAAAGAAACATTCAGAAGAATCCTCCACTGTCAAAGATAGTGCTCACAAATCAAAAACTAGTTAGTAGCATTCCTTTTGAGACTCCAAGGGCACAACTTCTCCGTATATCTCAGATTCCAATGACCTGAAATGTAACCAATATAGCAACTATACCATGGCCTGCTTTTCCTGAAGGCGAGGATTATTTACAGACAAGAGACTAAACAGCTTACACAGAAAACCGAATGAAGAAAGCATCTCAGTTGTGGTTACTAGTCTGCCTCGACCAGCCTATGTATGAGCAGACTGAGTCAATAACTTGGCATGATTGTGCTCTCCTTCGTAAGTCACGATCAACATTGTTGGTTCTTCGACACACCTCTCAACGTGCTTTCTTGCAGGGCAACCCCGCATGCTGCTGCATTTGTAGTATCCTCTGCTTGATTGCAAACAGATAATATCTTAGCGCTCAACTAAATCTCACTAACGCAATGAAACGCAGTCTAAAAACATTTAAGACCAAAAAAGATAGAGAAATATTATGCAGTATTCTGAGAACTGCCAGAGTTAATCATAGTCGTACAAGTTCGAGTTGGGCAATAGAATTTGAGGAGATGTAGCTAACGAAATGCAACAGATAATACTAGGCATGGAAATTTGTCAGTTATGTTGATTGCAAAAGTGTTCTTAAATCTTAACATCTAAGTTATTTTGTACTTAAAAGCACCCACAAGTACAACTCGGCTTAAGGTTTAACTGATATCTCAGAAATACTAGATCTATCTTCATCATCATTAGAATCTACTCACCATTAAAGTCTTACTAAAGATTACTAAAACGAACCGCCTACGTGATTGACTCTTCAGGTAAACAATAAAAACAACAAAATATCAGGTTCTTTAGTACACAGCGACATGAAGATCCATCTAAACCGAGTAAAACAACAAAAAGAATCCAACAAAACCAGATGAATATTTACCTAGGATGAGGAGAACCTTTGATTGGCTTCTGGCCATACTTCCTCCATGAATAATCATCCGTAGGAATATCTGCCAGCTTGTTACTTATAGCAGGAACCTTAATGGTCCTCTTAACTCTCAATTTCCTGCAAAAGAAGAGACCAAAATAATTATTTTTTTCCCAAAACAAGAACATCGTGGCTTCAAAAGAATCAACTGAAATCACACAAAGCCTGACCTCTTCTTTGCGCAGTGGCATCTTCCTGTTTTCATACATCTTTTGCCACTTCCATCAGTCCCCTCTTTCGAACACCTCCTCCTGTCATGGAGATGCCAGCTCATTGGATTGGACAACTGGGGTCCGCCCATCTTTCCATCCATACTCCCCATGCTTCCGTCAATACTCAGGGACGACAAGAAAGACCTCGAAGACGAGGCAGTCCCCGTGCAACTCGAGTTGTCAAACATGAGGTTGAAGCCGCTGTTGCTCCTCCCATAGTTCTCATTCTGGAACTTGAGCTGTTGCTGAAGCTGAAGCATCTGGCTGCTGTGCTGCTGCTGAAGGAAATGGAGCTGGGTGGGGGTAGGATTAGTGAGGGCAGCTTGAAAAGTCCACCTAGAAGAACATTCCATTGCCACTAGTTGGTTCTCAAACAGCATTCTTGAGGGGATTTGTGGAGGAACCTTGGCAATGGAGCCCGTATCGTTACTTGGCTTTTCCAGTTGGTTTACTGGAAGGAGTTGAAGCAACGGCGGAGAAGGGTCGGATCTGGGTACTGCCGGGCCATCTAAGAAGATGCGATGATTGAACTGAAGCTGTTGGGGATAGTTAACCCTCCGCAGCCTTGCATGACCCAAGCCATTACTAAGAATGGAAACCACCTTGCTAAACCTAGAAACAGCCATCCCTGTTTCTGCCGCTACATTTTTGTAAGCTAGGGTTTGGTTGCTGGTCCCAGATAGGAGGCTCAGGACTCTGTCGCAGCTCTCCACAGCTGCCCTATTTGCTTCTTCTACTCCTTCCATCTCGGCAAAAGTATTTCACCACTCTCTTTCACACGCTCAACGGCAGGAATCGCCCATGTCCTCCAACCTAAAGAACTATAGATGAATCATAAAGCCAACAAATAACATTTCGCAGGGTTTTGCATTCTTTCACATATTTGAAGTGATAAAATGAACGGATTCATCCTATGCACCAGTTCAATCAAACAATGGGGCGAGAAAAACGAAGGGCCCCCCATGAAACATGTCACGGGAGACAGATTGCGGCTTCAAAAAGCTCAAAGAATAGCCAAAATAAGCTCAAATCAATCGCAAAAACAAGAATCTAGAGACCCAACTTTGAACAACACCAATCAGCTATAACTGCTACTTCTGATCCGGGTTGCATTCAACTTAAGAACAAAGGTGAAGATTCGAAAACAGAAATCAACAAGAAGTAAATGGTCCATGAACTCCAAAAAAAAAATCAGAAAATATGAATAAAAGAACAAAAAAATCCTTCAAATGAGGGCCGAGTTGGAGATAGAAACCCTAGACACTCTTTCCACAGGTTGAAGGGACGACGCTGAAGAAAGAATCCGAGGAGGAAGAGATATTTCTTTGTATGTATTTATAGTCGAAGAAAACAGAGAAGAGAGAGAGGGAGAGAGAGAGAGAGGTGCACTGCACACTCGGAACAGAAGGGATGGACTATCAGGCTGACCCTGAGACATATAGACCGTACGATGCAGATCGGACGGATGGCATGAGATGGGATCCACGGGACCATGTCACGGTCACGGACTCTGACTGCGGGGCCTTCTCATTGTTTCCACCTGGCGTTAAGTGCTTAATTCTTCGGCTAAGTAATCGCTGGTCGCGTTTCTTTTTCGTCAATCGTCAAGATTCCGTCCAAGCGGAGAATACAAAGGATAGGATCGGACGGACAGTGGTTCATTTAGATTCACGATTGACAGATGAAATGGTTGTGGAAGAGGAATGGTTGCAGGGGATCCGTATGCCTTTTCGTCAAAGTGGTAACCGTTGCAGAGTGGGGGAGCACCAACGAGGAGCTTACACGCGTAGGGCATAATGCGACACGCGTCCACGTGCATGTTGACCACGGCATGGTGGGCTCCAGACGTGGGTCACATTGCCCTTGACTAATCGAGGACCCTGTTAACCTGCGGGCTTCGTCGAATTAATTCATCTTAGCCTCCACGCTGTTTCAGTCAACGCCATTAAATAGAAGACGGAGAATTAAAGCATGGATTGGGTGGTAGGGAGAGAGATTTGATGACTCTTTTTTCCTAAACCATTTCCATCGGTCCGAAAATATTATGTATTATTCCTGAACCAAATTTCACGTAATCACCTATTGTTAGGCCCAGCCCGAATTTTAGGGCCCAGCCCAATTGGGCCTTTGACCAAGGGTCAAAATTGGCCCAAGAAACTCAATCCGTGATTTGGGGAAGAAAAAACGAGCGATTCCGTCGCTCGATTCCACTTCACGTGTCGGCAACGCCGACGTCGTCTCCGGTGGCCTGAGGCCACTAGCTCGCCGGAGGAAGTGACGCTGGTCAATGGAGAACCGCCAGGCGACGATTCCGGCCGGCGAAACTCCGGCGTGTAGGCGAATCGAGGGGCGGTGAACGTGTAGCGGACTCGACTACGATTTGTCAAAAACGAAGCGGCGAACAACGACGCCGATCCTACAGCGTCTCTCCCTCGTCAGGCGTCGGGCGGCGACTCAGGTGATAGGACGGGGCAGCAACAGGTACGGCGTGGGCTTGTCAGAGAGCAGGCAACAAAGTCGTCTCCCTGAACGTCAGGCAGCAGCGATCGACCCAGCGGATCGAAGGGGCACGCTGCTCGATCTGCCGGATCAATGGTGGAGTCAGGCGGCTATGCGAACGTGCACCATGGGCAAGTCGTTCGGCGTGGTATGGGCGCCGCCTGTAGCCAAGTCGCTGTCACGTAAGCCAACGGCAGCATTCAATGCCGAGCCGCCTATAAGAGGAGCGGCCGGCGAGCTCAAGAGGGAGAGAGGAGGCAGAGAGGTATGAAAGAGGAACAATGGTGGATCAGCCAGGGGAATCGGCTGCGAATGGAGAGGACGAGCAGTAAACAAGGGTCAGTTGGGCTGAGAAAGATGGAACACTAGGTTCTGATTTCGTCCCGGCGATCTGAACTCGCTGAGGAACGATGCTGCTCCGTCCTTCAATCCCCTCTTCCCTCCCGTCGGACTCTACGAGCGACCTTCCGGCTAGGACTCGCGGTGTCCTCCGGAGCTCCGGTGGTGTGGGTGGGTGAAACGGAGCAACGCCGACGTCCAGTCCTCCTCTCCCTTTCTCGCTTCCCCTCTGTGCGCTCCCAACGAGCTAGAGGCAGCAGCCTCGGCTGGCTGGCAGGTTCGTGCGCCTTGGACATTTATCGGGCGGAAGGGAGGGAAGAGGGACGACGCGTCGGTGTGGACGCCGGCTGGCGATACTGCCGGCGCTTGCAGTTGCACCGATGAGGCTGAGGGCGAGGGGCTCGAGGTGCCTCTCCCCTGCCGCAGGTCCTTCCCCTGCTCCGGCGACGCTCGCAGCAGCGAGCCGTGTCGTGTGGTCGACGCGTACGAGAGAATGCTTCTGTTCGGACGGAGGCGTTTGGTCAAAATAGAACGAGCAGACGGTCCAAATCGGATGTAGGGATTGATTAGCGTGCTTCAGCTAATCATGGGCTTGACAGTAGTATCAGAGCCGGGATCGGTCAAAGTGATTCCGGCGATCTTGCCGGCACGATGGAGGAAGACGAAGAGCGTCTTCTCCTTCCAGGCGACTGAGACAACAGAGCGTCTCCATCCGTGACGACGCGCCGTATCCTCTAGCGCGCGGAGCCAGCGACGGCGACATCTCAGGCAGCTGGCTGTGTCGTCAGCAGCATGCATGAAGCTTCGCAAAACCGACACGGTGGAGGATTCAAGGCGTCGCAGACGCGTGAAGCGGAGGCGACGGGCGCGAACCTCAGCCGAATGTAACCTCGACGAGAACGGGGCAGACGAGTCCCGCTGATAGAACGTGCGCTCAAAGCTTGCTCGACGGAGAAGAACACCATCGACGGGCTCGTGGGAGGGACGCGACGTCTCCCCTCAAGCACGGTAGTTTTGCTCTGTCTGAACGCTGAACTCGTCTGAGGAAACGAGTTTCGTGAGACTTGGGATGTAGCGGCAGAACATTCGATGAAGGGAAAGCTGAGGTCGACGGTGGCGCGTCGGGGAAGGGAACGCGGTGACCACACCCGTTGCACGAAGGCGCGTTCACCCTTATCCCGGCGTACTAACGCGAGCTGCGAACGGGGCGGCGGGCCCCATCTTCGGACGACGGGCTTGGCTGTCCGGGTCGCGCACCACGGGAGAGGCAGCTGACGCGACTATGCCCCCCGCGCGCCCCCCACCCCCCCCCGCCCCCGCGCGCGCGCCCGCGCGAATGACGCGTGAAGCGTCGATTCGGCGGCCGGCGGAAGAAATTGGGGCAAAAACAGGGTTTCGGTGACAATGCCGATGCCAGACGAATTTGGCCAGCGCCGATCCAGGGCGAAGCATCGGATCGGGCGTAATAGGAGCGGCGAGAGACATCAAAGGCTCGGCGATGTCTCTCCAGTTCTGGCGGCGGAGTCAAAGCAGCACGGCTGCGTAGAGGCGGGGCAACGTGCGGTAGTCGACGAGGCTACCTCGTCTCCGACGGACGGGGCATTCGTCGGAAGAACCGTGCGCTCTCCTTCTGCTCCGACACAATGAACGGTACCGTCGCGTGCTTCGCGTCGACGAAGCGAACGAATGCTGGCGAACGTTCGAACACAGGTGTCAACATAGACGTGGCGTTGACCTGTGGACCCCGGGATTGCATCTGAAATTCGGACGCAGGGTGTAATTTCGGGCGGAGACCGAAATGGAGAGCTCACGTGGATTCGGGCGTGGTTCCGAGACCCGGTAAGGGCAGAGTAACGGGTTCACAAGTGTGGCTAGACCCAAAATTGAATTCATGAATGAATTCAGATTCGGTTGAGAATTTGGTTCGACAAATAAATTTTGAGGAAAATTTAAAAGGTTAGTATACCTTAAAACCGCTAAATGAGGAAAAGTTAGCAAACTTCAAAACTGCTATTCGAGGAAAAAGTTGACAGACTTCAAAATTGCCATTTAAAGCGGTCAAGTTAGCAGACTTTAAAATTACTATTCGTGGACTAAAAGAGTGATTAGATACTAAAACTACTATTTAGGGAGAAATGAGGAAGAGTTAGCAGACTCTAAAACTGCTATGCGGTATAAGAAGTTGGACGATGTCCAACTAAAACAAAAGAGATCCCTCTTCTTATTTCCACTAAGCCAACTTCGCGTAAAGGGACGCCTTTATGTGAGGGAAACTTGGATGGACAGCAAGGAAAAATCCTTCAAAATCTGTCTAAGCTGGGTTTCTCGTCATAAAGGGACGCCTTTATGAGGGGAAGACTCGGGGGAAAAATGAATTGGACGCACTAAGTTACTCCTCAACGGAGGTGGTATGGGACACCTTCGAAAGGGAGGAGACTTAGGCGTAACCAAATTGGACGATTCTCCCTAGCGATCCAATTTGATCGCAGACCTTTTGGAACCCTCTCCTACAATTCAATGAAAATACGAGTGCGAGTCGAACCGCACTAAAGATTCATCGAGGACGACGAACGACTTAGGAGGGGGAGAATGTTAGGCCCAGCCCAATTGGGCCTTTGACCAAGGGTCAAAATTGGCCCAAGAAACTCAATCCGTGATTTGGGGAAGAAAAAACAAGCGATTCCGTTGCTCGATTCCACTTCACGTGTCGGCAACGCCGACGTCGTCTCCGGTGGCCTGAGGCCACTAGCCTGTCGGAGGAAGTGATGCTGGTCAATGGAGAACCGCCAGGCGACGATTCCGGCCGGCAAAACTCCGGCGTGTAGGCGAATCGAGGGGCGGCGAACGTGTAGCGGACTCGACTACGATTTGTCAAAAATGAAGCGGCGAACAACGACACCGATCCTGTAGCGTCTCTCCCTCATCAGGCGTCGGGCGGCGACGCAGGTGACAGGACGGGGCAGCAACGGGCACGGCGTGGGCTTGTCAGACAACAGGCAACAAAGTCGTCTCCCTGAACGTTAGGCGGCAGCGATCGACCCAGCGGGTCGAAGGGGCACGTTGCTCGATCTGCCGGATCAATGGTGGAGTCGGGCGGCTATGCAAACGTGCGGCATGGGCAAGTTGTTCAGCGTGGTATGGGCGCCGCCTGTAGCCAAGTCGCTGTCACGTAAGCCAACGGCAGCATCCAATGTCTAGCCGCCTATAAGAGGAGCGGCCGGCGAGCTCAAGAGGGAGAGAGGAGGTAGAGAGGTATGAAAGAGGAACAATGGTGGATCAGCCAGGGGAATCGGCTGCGAATGGAGAGGACGAGCAGTAAACAAGGGTCAGTTGGGCTGAGAAAGATGGAACACTGGGTTCCGATTTCGTCCCGGTGATCTGAACTCGCTGAGGAACGATGCTGCTCCGTCCTTCAATCCCATCTTCCCTCCCGTCGGACTCTACGGATGACCTTCCGTCTAGGACTCGCGGTGTCCTTCGGAGCTCCGGTGGTGTGGGTGGGTGGGTGGAACGGAGCAACGCCGACGTCCAGTCCTCCTCTCCCTTTCTCGCTTCCCCTCCGTGCGCTCCCGACGAGCTAGAGGCAGTAGCCTCGGCTGGCTGGCAGGTTCGTGCGCCTTGGACATTTATCGGGCGGAAGGGAGGGAAGAGGGACGACGCGTCGGTGTGGACGCCGGCTGGCGATCCTGCCAGCGCTTGCAGTGGCGCCGATGAGGCTGAGGGCGAGGGGCTTGAGGTGCCTCTCCGCTGCCGCAGGTCCTTCCCCTGCTCCGGCGACGCTCGCAGCAGCGAGCCGTGTCGTGTGGTCGACGCGTACGAGAGAATGCTTCTGTTCGGACGGAGGCGTTTGGTCAAAATAGAACGAGCAGACGGTCCAAATCGGATGCAGGGATTGATTAGCGTGCTTCAGCTAATCATGGGCTTGACACCTATACAATAGGTGTTAGGCCTAAGCCCAACTAACCCAGTCCGATCAACTGGACCGTTGATCGGGCCAAAATCAGCCCACGCCCTAACAATTCCCAAACAATGATGAATGGCGGAATCGACGCCTCATTCGTCGATGGACGGTGACGTCGACAATCGGAGACCGTGGCAATCCGACAGGAAGCAACGGTGGTCTGGATCACGCTGCCAGATGTCGATCCCTGGCAGACGAGACGACGTTGCATGCGCAGTGGCGGACGACGATAAGGCCTGAACGATGCGTGAGGCCTCGATTGGACGTGCCAGTGATGTCCCTTCTCCTCCTGCAGACTGCATAGAGGTGGCCAACGGGCCGGGCCGGCCCGCGGCCCGCACAGCCCGGCACGACACGGCCCATTGACCAAGTCAAGGGGCCGCGGGCGGCCTGTGGCCCGGCTCGGGTCGGGCTGGACTGAGGGTTCGCGGCCCGTGGGCCGGGCTAGGCATTGCATGGACACGGGGGCCGGGCCAAGCACGGCACGACACGTGAATGAACATGCATTTTTACCTAAATGCCCTCATAATAGTTATAAAAATTTTAAAAGTTAGGGATATAATTGTCTTTATGGTATAAAATTACCTTTTTAGCCCCTTTTAATAATTAAAAATAGGGTATAAATATGTAATTATACAGCCAATTTATCCCTATAAATTGACCCCCCCAACCCTCTCATTTCTTCACACAAGTTTCCAACTATCTTTGGAATAATTTCTCATTCTCTCTTAATACTCTCTTAATCTCTTTTCTAAGTCTTGAGTTACAATTAGTTTCTTAATTGAACTCAAACTTAAGCTTCTTTTTAGCCATCAAGAATTCAATGCTCTCTCGGTCTAGACTAGTCATTTTTTTCTATGCCTCGTGCTCACCACGTGACTAGACGTGGAGAAGATCAAATAAGTATTAAATTAATTTACTTTTATAATATAATTATCACGTGGTGAGCACGAGCACGAGGCATAGAGAAAAATGACAGATAATAGAAGAGTGAAGATAATTATCATTATGCCAAATTCTCAACGTTCAATCTTCCTTACATCTACCTTAAATTTCTTCAATGCTGATCAATGGAAAATCACTATTTTAAGTATTATCGAACGTGTTAGTCAAATTATACGAATTGATGTATTCAGGTTTGAAGAACACTTTATCCACTTATCTGATCATGCAATACAAGAATTTTTGACTTCTCCCTCTCCTTCTGGGGTTGAGATTGAGATAGAGGATGAGAACTTTGAAATAAGTGATAGTGAGGAGGATAGTGATAATATCAACGATGAGCCGGAACAATATATCGAAACAAACCAAGCACAAGAGTCACTTGAGTTTTTTATTATTGAAGAAGGAGGTAGAGCTGAAAACATGGAGTGCGCAATATGCATAGAGAAGATAGAGCACGGAGCGCAAGTATGCTTAACACAATGCTGGCATATCTTCCATAGTAGCTGCTTGCGTAGTTGGCTACGGGTCAATTGTGTATGCCTGTTATGTCGGCAATTGATTTAAGCTTAAATGTATAATTTATGAATATGAAATTTAATCGAGTTGGTTTTAACTTTAGTCATGTGTTGTTAGTATTGTTAATAAATAAATTAATATTAATTTAATAAAATATATTAAAATTAAAATTATATATGTTTAAAATAAAAATAATTAATTAAATACTAATTAAATATTTTTAAAAAAAATTATGCAAAATACATAATTCTCAATTTCTTATTTTATTAATATTTTATTTATTTTAATGAAGCGGGCCAAAGTCGGCCCGTGGGCCACATTCGGGCCGTGCTTGGCACGGCCCGCTGGGCCGACCATAGGCCGCGGGCCAGTTTCAGCCCGCGTGCCGAATCTGGCCCGCGTGCCGGATCCGGGCCCGGCCAGAAGTTGAACCGTGCCTGGGCCGGCACGCCTAAACGTGCCGTGGGCCGTGCCGGGCCCAAGTATTTTTCTGTCGTGCCGTGCCCGGCACGGCATGGTTACAATCGGGCCGTGCCAGGCACGGCCCGCCAGGAGTCGGGCCGAGGCGGGCTTGGGCCCGAGCCGGCCCGGGCACGGCCCATGGCCACCTCTAAGACTACATCAGCAAGAGCACGCGGGAGAGCCACATGAAGCCGTTGCAGTGGAGTCGAAGGGGCATTGCAACCACATGAAGCACGGGCGGCGGACGCAAGCTCCAGCCCGGCAGAGCTGATGCGAGGGCGGTCGAATCCAACGGGCTAGCGTCTGAGGTGGGGAAAAGCCAACGCCGCGTGGCTAAGGACGACTCGACAAATGGCCCCGAGGCAAATCGTCGCATATGGAGGAGCATTGACGACATTTGTGTGAGATCAAAATTGTTATATTAGAAATGTAATATGACCATTTTTAAATTTACCTTAAATCAATAAGGTTTTTTGTTAAATGGGTTCTAGCATTGTTAATTACCCCTAAAATTAGGGAACCTTTAATTAAGAGATCTATAGTATGTAACAAAATAAAAGAGATGAGTCAATGATACCATTCATAAATATGATGAGAATACACAGTTTGACATGATATATAAAAGATAAAGGAAAAAAAGTTTTCATCAACTTGGACAATTTGTGTTTGTCAAACTTGGGTCTTGCGACGGCTTATTGGGTAATGCCTAGCCTAGGCATTACAATGTTATATTGAGGAGCTACGCCCTGATGGTAAACATCGACGTACGCACCTCCCAAACAATATTCCATTGTAATGCATTAAGGCATATCGGATATTGGATTTGGAAGATCGCCTAGCCTTGACGGCATGTTGGATAATTTGATTTAGAAATTTATCCGGCCTTGCGCCGTGTTGGATAATTTGATTTGAAAATTTATCCGGCCTTGCGGCGTATTGGATAATTTGGTTTGGAAATTTATCCGGCCTTGCGGCGTGTTGGATAATTTGATTTGGAAATTTATCCGGCCTTGCAGCGTGTTGGATAATTTGATTTGGAAATTTATTCGGCCTCACGGCGTGTTGGATAATTTGGTTTTGAAATTTATCCGGCTTTGCGGCATGTTGGATAATTTAATTTGGAAATTTATCCGGCCTTGCGGTGTGTTGGATAATTTGGTTTGGAAATTTATCCGGCCTTGCGGCATGTTGGATAATTTGATTTTAAAATTTACCTGGCCTTATAGCGTGTTGGATAATTTAATTTGGGAAAATTCATTGCTCTGCTTAGACGGACGCGGCGTCATACTGAGGAGTTACGCCCCGACTATAAACTTCGACGTATGCATCTCCCAAATAATACTTCACTGTGACACGTCAAGACTTTCAGTATTATATTTGTTTGAATATTCAAGCGTGAGTTAGCTTGAGTTAAGTTTGAATCATGGGCGAACCGGCCATGACAGTGTTATCATGTTTTTTTTGTATGTATCTTTATGCATTTGTTAACTTTTTCATTTAATTTAACCCAAACGAGGATTATATCTGAGGCGAGGCGGGGGTTCTAAGGCAATAAGATCAACGCCACCCCGCTCATATGTGTTATACGTGTAAATGCGGTGTTTTAGTCAAAGGGTAAAGCTTCCCTTTGACCTTCCGTTTGTTGTGCAGCCACGGATGGCGTCTTAGCAGCGGTTGCAAATCAATTCTGCCGGAGACGCTGATCGCAGGGGAGGAGGTGGAATCCGGCGGGGTTTGCAGGGAAGGAAGGTCCCCTGGATCGCAGGGAAGGAAGGCCAATGGTGTCATTGTCTCTGGCGACGCAGAACTCCCGTCGATGATGCAGCGCTAAGCTACCAGGTGACCTCCTGTTGTTCGCTGGGGTATGATATGCTTCAGGCGGCGCTGATGATCTGGAGACGGGGCGGTGGTAGTGAGCCGATCCATTGGCGTGTTTGTTCGCAGCAAGATGGGTCGCAGCCATTCTTTTGCGAGCGGTAACAGGGGAGGAGATCAGCTAATCAGGTCAAAGGTCTGATTGCTGCCCTGTTGAATGTGAGGCGGGGGACCTCGTGGACGAAGACAGGGGCACTTGGCCATATCTTTGGGCTGTTGAGGCATGAGTAAAAGGGAAGCAGGTGAAGCCCGACAATACATGGCCTTCCGATGTTGAGTTGTCGACGGCCACTGGCTCAGTAGGGAGGGAGATTCAAAGCCAAAATTCAGGCTGAGATTCAAGGATTGGCGTCCGAATCTCAGATTCGTCAGTATTAGCTTTATCATTTGGAAATGACTCAGAGTCCCCTCCTCTTGTCGTGAATCCGGATCAAGGTGATGAAGAATTCCTAAGGGTCTGTGGGTTATTTTCTCGTGATTCTCCTCCTATTAAGAGTTGGTTTTGCATGTGATTTATCATGCTGCTTGGGTTTATTTCAAGCATCGTGAAGAGTGATTTCGACTGTTGTCCTGAAAATTGCTGTGCAAAAATGGTGCTTCTCCTTTTGTTGGCAACCGATGACTTTTTTTTAAATGGACTTGAGCATGTTAAGGGGGCATCCGAGGTATGCGGGAGCGATAGCTACTTGATAGAGGGGAGCTTCAAAGGAAAGAGACGGCAGTCCTTTCCATATCTGGAGCAAGACGAAGCTTGGCTTTACTTAAAAAAAATTTGTCATACAATATCTTGAGTCGTAACAGTCCCGACCTTTGTCGGCGGCATTCGAAGGTATGAATTCTGGTCTTTTATTACTCTTCCAATGTTATAACATTGAGTAATTTTGTTGTTCATTTGCTTCAGCAAGAAGAGAACCTCCGGAATTCGGAATAACGATAGGATAATTATTCGTTGATTCAGAATAACGGCAGAATAATTATTCATTCAGAGTAGCAAGATTGATAGGGATCTCAAGTGGCCTCTGGAATCTATAACAAGACTAACGGAAGAGGCGAAGAACTTAACTGGAATTAGCAGGTATCTCAAATATTTCCATCAGTTCTTTCTTCTATTTTTGATGGCTCTCCTTGATTTTGACTTCCCATCGTTTAGTAGTTAACATGATCATCTGATAGAGTATTCTACTTATGCAATTCTTACTTTTTGGTCGAGACTTTTCTGTTTATTATTATTTTTTAGCCTCTATGTTCATCTTTGTTACTTCCCTTACCGATTTCTCCTCCGCTCTTCTCTTTTCTTATTCTTTATACTCTCGGCTGTTTTACTTTCTCGGCATACCAGGTTTCTTCTTTCTTGTGGCAGCGCCTCTCTTAATCCAGTTTTCTTTGTTTCAATTTGAATTAGAAGTCAGAAGCCAAAAGCCGGTCAGGGCTTCTGTATGCCCTTTCCACAGCGCGTGTGTGTTTCTTGTGAAGCCCTGATGCTTAGTGCATCTTAGGCCTAAGAAATGAACAACAAAACCCTTCTTCCTTTACCTCCTGCGAACTTCTCGGTATTTTCCTCTTTTTCGCCTCCTCCTTCTTGCCGTTCGTCCCCCTTTTGTTTAGCCGATACCCCCTTTATGTAGGCCACCAGCGAAAACAAGCCGCTCCCCTTAACAGCTCCCCCTTTGTCTTAGTCTTATTCAGCTTCTCCTTTGGTCGGCTGGCACGACTACCTTTTATTTCTTCTTCCCTGTCAGCCCTAATCGCTTCCCTTTTGTTGGTTGTTTTGTCTTTATTTTCACTGCTGGTTACTGCAATCGCCTCTTTTGATCCTTTTTGAATACTTGCCTTATTTGCTGTGATGTTTAGCGGGTTCCTTTCATCGATGATTCAATTTTTGTCTTCTGCATTCTCAGTACTACACGCCAGGTTTTCTCTGTTCTCTCTTTTTTTTAGCTTCTGCTGATGAGTGATTTTGTGTAGTCAAAATTAATTTTGACTGCTCCTTAAATTCCTGCTCACCAGCTAGTGAATCAAGTTCGACTAGTTGAAATAGCATCCCCCCTTTGGTAAGTTTCAGTGCAACGTACGTTTGATGTGTTATATTGCAAGTATTGCTCTATGCACTAATTTTGTGTTCCTAATACGTCTGATTCACTATCTTCATAAGTTCCTTTGCAATATCTGGCATCAATGCTTTCTTATTTAATTTTGAGCAGTGGTATGTCATTATGCCGCATGCTTGTTGACATTTTTCACTACTCGCATAAAATAACTCCACTGCTAGTAGGTAGATCATGATAAAATGGCAAAGGCAGGGCTTTCCTGATTTTACTTGTAGTCAGAAATAAATTTTGACTTTTATCCCATGTTATGAAGTTTCATGATTCAACATTCAGCTCTGTCAATCTGCTTATATGCTCATATCTTGAATAATTATATTAGATCAGCATTAAAACTCTGATCATTTCTTGGCAATTATACTTTCCATCATTCTGTCCTTGCAGACGTGCAATCCATTTGCAGCTGCTATGTTCAATACTGAACTAAAGCTTCAAGCAGTTCCATTGCTTTGCAAGTCCATGAGCGCATCAAGGTCGTCTTTGTCCAGGGACTCCACCAAAGATTTCTTAACATGGCTGCTCATTCTGATGGATTGAATTGTGTTTTCCTGTCAAACCAAGCTGGCAAAATATGGTTTGGATGATTACGTTTATAACAAAGTGGTTCCAATGGATGATTACGTTTGTAACAAAGTCAATAAGCTGGCAAAGTCTACTTGTAATCATCAGACATCTCCTGATCAATCTTAGCTAGCGGTGGTAATTGTGTCTGATCGGGTCCCTCCAATTGGATGATTACATTTGTAACAAAGTGGTTCCAATGGAATAGCAATGATAGTTTGCTTTTTCTTTAGTTAGTTTTCTTTTTTTGCTAGAGGTAGTGTAATGTTCATTTCGATCCTTCCAAAGTTTTGAAGAAGCAGAACCAGGATTTCCTCTATTCTATGCAAACTTTTTTGCACACTGTAATTGTTTTAATATGGCTTTCTCTTTTATCTGGCTTTAATGTATATGCAAAGGTCAAAATCAATCTTGACTCGATTTCCCCGTATACATTTCGGGTAAGAATTAATGGTTCAACAATTTGGAGAAGGATTGGCTGGGGCAGAGAGTCGCCAGATCTCGGTCGACATCGCGTACTTCTAGACGTGAAGCTTGGTGGGAACGAACCATCGTCGAGCTACCTATAAAGAGCCGAAGGGGTGAGCTCGATAGGGAGAGGAGGACTCGGGGGAAATGATGGCCGGTGGATTGTTCAGCTGGAACAGAGGGCGATGGTCAGAGGACGAACGAGCTGGGAGGCATGGGCTTCGGCAGACAGAACCAGGCGATCTGAACTCGCCAAGAACGAACGGTGCCTCCCCTCTCTCCCTCTTCTCCCCATCTTCGGAACTCGTCGCAGAACTCTCCGACGAGGGCAGTGGCTGCCTCTCGTCGATGCTCCGATGGTGTGGGTAGGGTGGCTCAGAGCAACTGCGACGTCGAGACCTCTTCCATGAACTCCCTTCGTTTCCTCCCGTAATTTCCTCTCTTCCGTGTGGCTCCGGCGACCCTAAGCCAATGACCTTGGGTGGTCGATGGGATCAGGTGGTTAACGAGCACTCAACGGAAGGAGAGTGGAGTCGTCAACCGCTGATCGAATGCTAGACGAGGCGGTGGTGCGATCAATGGACGAAGGATGCGTCGCTTCGACGCGAGCTCGGAGATGGGTTTCGGGCTAACGCGTCAATGGGTTTCGGATGCGACGAAGGAATTCAAGCGTTGACGGCTGCGGATTTTGGGTCCGGACGTGGCGAAGTGGTTTCGGATTTGGATCCGGAACTGGCCTAGGTACATTCTTCTATTCTCTATTATTATTTTAATATGACGTGGCTTTTTCTCTCTTTCCTCTCTTTTCTGGGCTGGACAAAAGTTAGAAACCTTCAATAAAGCTGAGGGGCACGCGTGGGTGCGTTTTCTGCCGGTCGCGCTAAACCTGCTAGAATAATGAAAATATCCCCTGCGTGGGATTGTTTTAAATTCAAGCCCTACGTGGCTATTTGAATGATTTAAAAATTTGTTGTATTAAAATTTTTTTTGTATTACATTAAAGCAGGGCATGACAATAGGTGTCAGGCTTGGTTCAGGCCGGTTCAGCCCAAAGCCCATTGGGCCTAACCCAAGCCCAAACGCAGGCCCATGCGGCAAAACAAGGAAAGGCGAAGCCCAAAGCTACGCTAAACAAGTCTGGTCAATGCCGAATGTTGACCACACGACGCGCTCTGCATCCGCGTCTTCACCACAAAGCTCGGACGCGGAAGACAGCAACGCGGCGAGGGACGCAGCGCGACGAAGACGTGGCTTCACGGCAATGTGGGCGGACGAGGATCTCGACGGCATCTTCGGACGTGGGAGCTGGAGATGGCAACGCAAGCTCAGCGGAGGAATCGGACGTTGAGGGCGACGCCAAGGCCGTTGCTACGAAGATCTCGGACAACGAGGCCTGCGGTCGCGCGTGGAAGGCGAAGACACGTCCGTTGAGCGCGTCTCCATCCAAGAGGAGTTCAGTAGGCTTCATGCTTCCAGGCAGACACGCGCGTGGAGCAGAAGACTCGGTCGGCGCCAGAAATAGTAGAGGCGGCACCTATGCCTATAAAGCCGACTAGAGGGATCTTCATCAATGGAGGGTGCTGGGGAGTGACTCCACCGGCGACGGCGAGGGCGCCGTCACCCCGTCCAGAGCAGGGGCTTTGATGCCAATGCCGGCGGGCGTTGATGCCGGCGTCAGGGGACATCGAGGGATTAGGTGAGATGAGAGCTTGTAACCGGCGAGGGAGGGACGGGGGTCGTCAACGGCGAGAGAGAAATCTGTAACTTCTTCCTTCTGAGAATAAACAAGGATTCCTCTCAACTCTTCCTCCCCTATTCCCTTACTCCAGTGGCGACGAGAGAGCGCGGTGGCACTCGTACCAGGCAGTTGCGAGGTCGGTGCGACGAGAAGGCAGAGGATGGGTGCAGGCGGCATCCTCCCCCCCCCCCTTCTGGCACGCTTCTTCCGGCAACACGCAGACGACAGCCGATGAACACAGGCGGCGTTCGAAGGCTCGGGAGGCTGAAGACGAAGACAGGTGTTCGGTTCGAGGATGCGCGACTAAGTCAATAAACGGGTGGTCAATGCCTGAATTCGAGCGCGACGAGTTCTAATTTGGCTGACGTCAGCGTGACGTCAGCACGGGGATAAATTCGAACTCAGCGGCGAATTTCAGCAGATTATGGTCAAAATCCATTTTGACCAAGTTGACTAGAGGGTTGACCAAATGTATTATTTGATTAGGGTTAGGGTTTTCCGATTGTTTTTCTATTTGGGGGAAGAAGTTAACCGGAAACCCTAGAAAGTTCGCGCTCCGATGTTCCGCCGGACAACCCTGAGACAACGAATAAGCACCGGTTCAAGGCCGATCCGACCAGAGCGTGACAATAGGGGTGGCAACAAATCAGAATACCAAAATTGCTATCTTAAACCTACATTCAACCCAATTGATAAAACCCACTACTCGAATTCGATTCAAACTCGGGTTAAGTACCCAATTGTGTAACTCGAACCCGAGTCAAGTAATCAAATAGGTACACTATTTAAAAAATTAAAATAATAATAAATATATTTATATAATAACTATTTATTATTATTTATATTTTTACTAATAACAAATATTTATATAATAATTATATTATTATATATATATATATATATATATATATATATATATATATATTTGTTATTATAATCAGGTATCAGATACCAGATATCCGAACCTAACCTGAACTTAATTAAAATCCAACCGATCAAAACTCAAACCCGTTCCATTTAGGTAAATAGGTACCCGAACTTGATGTAAATGAGTCGGGTTGCGTTGGGTGCCCAACCTCGACGAGTCAAATTGCCAACTCTAATGTACAATAAAGATATATTATATAATATATAATATTTTTAATTAACTTAATGTCAATTTATTAGTGTTTTTTTTGGTGATGAGCACAAACCACAAATAAATTCTTTTTTATTATTTACTCTAGTCCTTCTATAATTTCAAAACCATGTAAATATTATACAATATAACTAGTTTATACGGAGCAAATTATGTCCCAATACTAAATACTATAACTATAACTATAACTATATATAATAATAATAAAATAATAAAAATAAAAATAAAAATAAAAACCAACTTATTATCCAAGAACTATGAATTTTTTTGGATACTTTTGGCTACTGGCAGTTGCATTTTGTTGATCAGGATGAGAATTTATAGAGAAAAGGATGCTTATTCACTGCACATCTTAGTCATTAGTGTGGTTCCACTGTCTTCATTGTTAGTCTCCTCATTGAGGAATGAAGATAATCTTCTGAACCATCTTCATTGACCTCATCGTCTTCGTGGATATCATGATCGTTGTAATTGATACTATGGGTTTCTCCATCTTCGTCGCTATCGGAGTCGAGAGCACGGAGGCAAGTATCAAGATAAGATGAATACTCATCCTACAAATCAGGAAGGATGTTAGGATCTTCCAAATAGTATCAATGGAGAAGCACAAATGGTTTTGAAACAACCTTAGCACTCTCTTCATCATTATCAACGGCAACAGATCTGTCTAAAGCATCAACGTAAGTCTCATCATCTTCATCCTACAAGAGCAGAAGAGAGATTAGACTTCATGGAAAGAATCACTCAATATAACACATTAAAGATGGTCTGACAAATTTGAAGTCATAGTAAATTTCTCTTTGAAGTCTTCACTGTTCATGAGAAGAAAAATAAACTATGAATCAAGTATGTGTATCTCCAAAAAATGGAAACTCTTAGATGTAAAATTTTATGTGCATTTAGTGCAAAACAATGTCTCACTCTTGCACCAGATAAAATGTTTCTAGGAAGGAGTAACTAAAAGGCTTACCTCTGTATCTTCATCTTCAGTAGAATATGCAGAGTCCAGCTTCGCGTACAATTCCTCATCTCCATTATCTTTAACATTTTCCATTTGAACCTGAGAGGCGGCAAAAATTTCTTAGGTTCTACAGGCAACCAGCAGCTTTTGAGCATGAACCTACAAGATCTTCAAATACACAAAACAGAAATCAAAGTACCAGTTCAGATCTCAGCTGCTCCACTCTCTTTTGCAAATTCGAGATATGTTTGTTTAGAGCCTACACATAAAGGATCAGTTTCCATCAGAAAACTTGAAAGGAAAATGGCTTATAGCAGATGATCATGAAAAACCAATAATTCAAATAATTCCTTCAATGTTTTTTGTTTGCATGGTTGATATCCAACATAACTATTGGTGTGTTTGGCGCCACTTTCTACCCAACTTCTGCTCTTTTTTTTTTCTCTTGGTGCAGTAAAAGCGGCACCAAATTCGCTCTATATCTCTTCTGAGCAAGAAGAAAATGTACCTCACGCCTCTGAAGCTCTATCGACCGTGCTAAAGCTTTCCTTTTTGTAAGGAGATTCTTAGGTCTCAGTAAAGATGGTCGCTGATAATCTCTTCCCCTGTATACAATAATGGCAAAACCCTTGGAGATCTTGTCCACAGACACCAAGATACCCCCACTTTCTGCTTCAAGTGCTAAAGCAACATTCTTAACCTGAGAAAACTTTTTTGCTTTCACAATAATCTTCACCAGTTCCCTGTACTTCCAATGTAAGTGCATGTTCTCTATTGTGCCGTCAAAGACCCCTCTCCTCCCTGTATTGGATAATATACTTAATACTTACAAGATGATTACAGAAAGCCAATATAATCAAAATAGATGTATTCATGGGAAGCACAAGACTTAGTTTTATGTAGAACATAAATAACTGTATCAATTACATAAATGGTACATAAGCTATAATGAATTGATGATAGAATTTTTTTTGTTTCAGTTTGGTGCATAAACATAAGTGTTCATCCGGTTAAAAATTTTAATAGAATGCTTATTTGGCTGGTAGAAAACATAATACAATTTCCATATGGATGTGTTTTTCATTTTTACCCATTATCCTCTACCATATATCATATATAATAATTTTATATTCTACACCCGTTCTTTCTCTAGGCTCACCCTTCTAGTCCTCTCCCGTGGTGCTCCTTCTCCCCTCTCTAAGATACTCACTTTCTCTCCAAATTTAAGCTTCTTCCCCTCAATCCCTAAGGCTGTGTTTCCTAAGAGGGATGGAAAACAAGAGAGAAAAGAAAACTAGAGAGTAAAGGAAAACAGAAAGGATAAAAAATAACACAGTTTTCCACTCTTGTGTTTCATTGTAAGAAAAGAAATGAAGAAGGAAAATTATATAATTTTTAATTATATATAACCTTTAATTGAATAACAAAACTTTTTTTTATAATTTATCATTTTAAATTATTTTTTACATTGTATCATTTAAAATTGTATTTACAATCTTAATTATTTAAAATTAATTTTTACAACCTATCATTATAAATTAATTTTTATTACAATTTTACTCATTTTGAATAATTTTTTACAATCTATCATTTTAAATTTTACAAGAGAATCAATAAGCCAAACACATTATCCATATAATAAGAAGAAAATAAGTTTGTCCGAGCAAAATTTCATGAACACACCACATGGATAATAATAACACCATATTTATAATAACATTTTCAAATAAGATAGTAATAAACAAGAGGGACTTTCAAGAACAAGACGCCACACCAAAAGATAATAGAAAGATAAGGGAAAAATAAACATAATAACCAAAATAAGAGAAACAATAAGACCATGGCTCAAAACATATAATAAGAACAAGGATATTATAAATACATAAGCAATAAAATGAACACAACACATAACAAAATCATAAATAAAGTTTGATACACATACATATTATCAATACAACACACATATTAAGATAGTCCACACAATACACATACATATCGTCAACACAACGTACATATCGTCTTTACAACACATATAACATCCATGATAGTTTGAAAAATAGTACTAATAACAATAACACAATATCCAAGATAGTCCCACTAGTCTCAAAACGGTAATAAGATAGTCCCACTACTCATTCAACATCTCATTCAAGATAATTCTTTGATAATTCTTTGACGCTATAGTTTAGGAAACAAAGAGCATGAAATGAATTTTGGAAGCGCAAAATGTGCATTTGTGTGTCTGGCAGAACTGTAGAAGCTCTGCTTTTGAAAGTGAGGATGTTCGTTAATGAATGAAAAAAGGGATGCCTTATGATTTCCATATTGGAATCCTCAAAAATCTGCATTCACAAATTCAGTTCAGAAAAACTTTCAGAAGGCAATTTCTTATATGTCAAAAGCTCCTCTCCTCTTATTTAATACGCAACAACATATTTAGTAGAAGAGTTATTGAAATTTGGAGGAAGGATTGTGCAGTAGGCTCTTATATCATCTTTCCCTTGTATTTTCCAACTATACCACATTGGTGGATAGCTCCTCAGTTACTGAAGCTTAAATTTCAATAAGGTACTTCATATGGGTTAGCAAGGATCAAGCAACAACTCTAGAGAATTAAATTGTGTCAGCAGCTATTCCTTCAGTAAAACTATAAAATTTACAAAGGGGTAGAGAGACCTCGTCAAAACATTACACTGGCACAAGATGTAACAAAAATCTCACCTTAGGTTACAAGTCAATCATTAACTTTAGAAAGAAAAGCAGAAACAAATAAATAAATTCACCTATAGAAAGGTAAATGTTGTGTTCAGTGAGTAAAAAGATGTTATAGCATTACACCAAGAGAATTTGGCAAAAAATTTGAGAAATACGAGGATTGATCTTTACTAAGAAAAGAAGCAAGAAATAAAATAAATATAACAGTAAAAAGAAGCAGATATTATCTTCTGTTCTATAAGTTGAGGGTATTTGGATTCTTTTATAAATCCTACCTATTAATTTTCAAGGAAAGTAGTAACTTAAGCCCGTCTCCATGAGAATTCCTACACATATGAAAGTTATAAGTTGCATCAAAACTGACCAAAAGCATTTACAAATTTCTCCAAAAGCTATTTTTCCTAATTAAGTTCTTTTAAAATATGTCGATGGGCATAACAAGCATAATAAAAAATGGACAATGAAAACATGGAGCGAGTTAGAGACAGATAACACTAGATCTAACTAGACCTGACACTAAATACAACTCAATTAAACCTAATGAAAACCAGGTTGCAGCTGGATGCTTTTGCAATTTCAATGGCCGAATATTTAATAGGAATTAGCCAATCTCAAGCAGACCAAACAAATCAAACACTCATATGCTGTAAAAAGGGAATTGTAATTTGTAGCAACCAACATTTGTTGTTGGTAGATTGCAAGGCAATTCCTAACTTAACCTATCCAATCGAGTAAATGAATTATGTTTAGTGGCAAGTGCATCTGAATGAATTTTGACAGATTACTTGGATCACTGGTGGAAAGATAGAGTAAAACAATACAAAACATCTAATTTTGACATATTACTTGGATCACTGGTGCAAGCTATGCAGGTGAGCGGTGTGAGGGAATGGCAGCGAGTGTTCGATCTGGCGGCAAGTGAACGATTTGGCTGTGAGGGAGCGGCGAACGGGTGGACAAGATGGAGCGAACAGGCGCGTCACTGGCGAATGGGCTCGTTGGCGTCGTGCAAGTGACACTGGCAAGCAGCGTGAGGGAGTGGCGGCATCGGCGGCAAGTGGGCGATTTGGGCTTTTCCGATCGTGGAAGAAAAGGTAGGGCACGGGAGAGGGCGGCCGAGCACGGGAGGAGAGATTTTTTTGGCTTTTCCGCCCGTTTTGGAAGGATCAAAATGGGCGGAAAAGTTTTAAATTTTTTCCTCTATTTTTCTTTCCAAATTTTTCCATCCTTCCATCCGTCCATGAAACACAAGAAAAAGAATACTAGTTTGGTCTAGTGTTCTAGTTCAAGCTTGGACTGATACATATTGGTCCGTACAAACTGGACAAAATCGAGCAAAGTGCATGCGGCAGAAGAAGAAGGAGAAGGAATATGGAAGAAGAAGAAAAGGAAGAAGAAGAAGAAGGAATAAGGAAGAAGAAGAAAATAAAAAAGAAGAAAAAGAGAAGAAGAAGGAAAGGAGAAGATACCACTCTTGGCAGAAGCTTGTCTGCCCATGAGCTTGTGTTCGTGGACAAAGAGAAGGCGGCGGCTCAGCTTCCACTCTCCTTTTTCTTTATTTCTTCTTCTCCTTTTATCTCCCTTCTTCTTCTACTCCTCCTTGCGCTTGCTGTGAGCTGCCTCCTTTCTCCCTTTTTCTTTTCCTTTCTCCTTTTTTCTTTTGTGTCACAGATCCTACTTGGACAGATAAAACCGATTGTACCACCCACATGGACTAGGTTTTAAAACCATGGCTTGAAACAAGGTCCACAAAATCGATCCGCCGATATATATTAGTTGGTATGAACACAATACCACCAGGTTTCAGTCAGTTCACACACACAGATATATGTACACTCTTTGGACCAATATTGATACAGTTCACTCCAACACAAACCGGAAATACTGATATAGTTTGGACCAATATTTGAAACCATGCCCCAAAATCCTCTACTAGTCCACTCTTTCTCTAATCCAAGCTCCTCTTTTCCTATCTTGCTCTCAGCATATCTCATCATTCCCCAAGTTCTCCAAGCTTTTCCTTCCCTAGCACTGACCTCTTATCTCCATTTGGCACTACATTTTGCAAGCTCCTCTCTTATCCACTTAGCCATCCAAAGTCTCCATTCTTCATGTTCTCAAATTGCCCATCTTTTTCCCACAGGAGGGATTAGAATTGAGGATAAAACACACAAATGGAACACAAACTTTATCCCAAGTTCAAATTTGTGCATGAACTTTTTGGGTTCTACTAATGGTGTGATATAACTTTTTTAAGACTTGAAAAAGTTTTTCCTGCATTGAAGCTGTCATTTTGGGGTAGAGAACTTGTTGGATGTGTGGAATATGTTCTCACATCACTCATGGCATGACAATTTAAGTACGTTAACTTTTAAATTAGTTTCAATCAAGTCCATCCGTATATTCTTTTTGACAGAATGATGATATGACTAACAGAACTTTGAACATGATGCCACCTCAGACACTATATTAGAAAAAATATAACATTTTTTTTTTGTGCTTGTACATGGCTTTATTTTTTTACTTTTTTGCTCAGATGACATGTAAGATAGCACCACAGTAAAACTGTTAGCTGCCTTAGCATACCGTGAATGAATGGACTTAGATCGAAAATTTTGAAAGTTCATGAGGTAAATTTTAAGTACTATTTGTGTAATTTATCTGAGAAATAAAAGGGACAAGCTCCATGTGAAATTGTCTACCTCTTTGTTACCAAGGATAAGGGATTAGATAAGAAAGAAGCAATAGAGAGAGAGAGAGAGAGAAAGACTGAAAAGAAAGAAGAAATATGAGGAATAAGAAAATTTTTAATATATGTTTGTGTCAGAATTTAGATGATGTGGCATTACGTTCATAATTTCCAACAAGCTCCACAAGCATTCTAGAAACCTGCTAAATTTATACTGAAAAGACTTGCTTGAAACATATACATAAGTTTGTGTTAGATTAAAACAAAAAAGTAATGTTCCAAGAGGAAATTGAAATGATAGTTTATGTATAAATATGTAAATAGAAAAGAGAGTTTAAAGCAAGGTACCAAGGAGCAAAAATGCCTTCATCCTCAAACCCAGCTTTCGAAACATGAATCTTTCTTCGTCAGTTATTGTTTCAGTATCCTTAACATGTTCACTTGGCTTCAAGAATTCTTCCACCTTGGCTAAAGCCTTACCAGCTTTTGTTAACTTTCGTTCAGCCTGTCTCACCAAAAGTTGTTGCGTATTTAGGTTGTGAACATACTTAGCAATTGCATTAAATGCATACATGCAAATCACTCTGGAACAGCTTAAAACTCTATTATAGAAAGCTCCTACAAAGTTGATTCTGCATACCACCGGAAACAATAATTTTTATGCAATCAACAATTCTGGCGAAAATAATTGGTCAACAGCAACAGATCATAAAGCTTTTTGGAGTGCCAAAAACTCAATATAAAAGTGAAATACCTCGACATTCTACTGGTTTAAAGGAAAGCAACTAATACAATTGTAGTCATAATAATATTTGATATATAATAGCAATTTTGTAGCAGAACTCCAAACATTTCTTGAAACTGGAGGGGTTTTCTATATGTTGGTTGACCTAAATTTTCAACAAACTTAAACCAAAAAGGATTCAATATCATCCTAAAAAGGCTTCATAAAATAAGAAGATAGAATGGCACAACATTCATCTTGAAGTTTGCTTATTAGATTAGATCAGATATGCATGAAATATAGCTAGACAATCAGTACAAGGACGTCAGATAAACAGCAATGATTTGTGGCATAATTTTCATTCAGAATATCTGAGTTACTCTGCAAGAAAAGTTGGCCTAGAAACAGAAGATAAAAAAAATGCTTGCTAATGTTACCTTAATAGCATAAATTTGGTCCCCACATAGACTTCTTTTTAACCTTTGGTCAAACAGTATCAGCCAACCAAAGTATCTACTATCTTGGGTTACCTTAATATCATAAATTTGGTCGCCATAGAGACCAACCACAGTATCTTGGATTAGCTAATCTGCCTTTTATATATGATGCTTATTTACTTGCAAAATTTATTGACCAATATACCAGAATATGGGGATTATTTTTAATTGTTAGGTGCCAAGGCTCTTTTATATTAAGATACTTACAAGGAAGAGCTTCTTCTCTAGCTTCCTTACAAGATTAGCATGCCTAGCAATTTCAGCGGCTCTCATTATACTGTCCACATGATCATCATCTATGTTCTTTGCCCATCTAGCATTAGCTTCGAGTGTTTCTCCAAGTGTACCAGCTGTCCCAGGTTCTTCAACTGATTCAATACTGGAAACAACTAAAGATGATGCTTTAAGTCGTGCTTGTTCTTCTTCGTCTTGCAAGGCTTTTGCTAATCTTTCCCGCTCAAGTAATGCCTCTGTAACTTCTAGGGGCAGGAAGTCCTTCCCTCTATAAAAGACAATGTAATCCTTGTTCCTAGAGAGAAGTACAGCTCCAGTTATCTTCTGCAACCAACCATTAAATAAAAAGCATTAGCACAATAGCACCAATACTCTATTAGAACAGTCATAGCGGGACAAAGAGAATCTACAATTTAATCATTCATAGAAAGTGCTATCCATTAATTACAATCCAAATGAATTGAAAACCATCAAGTTTCCATCTGGAAACGAAAGAATGATACTGTTATCTATAATATTGATAATGAGAATATGGTGAATTAGTTTGATTTTTTTCTCAAACAATCAATCATAGAAAACCATTCACAATATGTTGAACATTCAAGTGCACATATTATGTTAGTACTCTGAAAAAATGCCATAACAAAATAGCTGAAATCATTTTCAAATTTAAGATGTTGACCGCCAGCGGCTTTTTTGTACTCCTCTTTGACATACTCTGCTTCCTTACTGGTGCGATTGCAGTTTGCTGCTGACTTCTAATAAATCACGGGGCTTGCCTCATCTTTCCCGATAAAAAGTGAATTCATGCTAATACAATGATAACCTGTCTATAGCTCTTGGTTAATGAGTCTCTCAAATTGGCCATTTGTCATTTAACATGTAAGTTCTATACAAAGTCATAAATGAATACTTACAAGTTTGCTAGAAGGCCATATCAGCACTCACCAGCTTGTTGTGAAAGGAAGATTTTGTCCCAAAGAAAAGAACACCCACAAAGCTACAGGAAAGGGTTTTTTTTAAAGTTCTATTGTGGTCCAATTTCTAGACAAGTGATTGTGGTCAATCGTAGAGAAGGAAGTAGAGTGACTCAGGTTGTGGTTATTAAGTCAAATACTGGACGTCATGGGTTTAGTTGCAGTTGGTTACAAAGATGGTTGCATCTTTTAGATATCTACATTATCTCAGAGATAAGGTCAGTGATATATATCAGTTTGAAAGACATGATAAAGAACACATATGCAACAAGTCTTGATAAATATGATGGCTATTTCCAGTTGCATGAAACTAAATAAAACATAAGGTAAATATTTGTAACTAACAACTAGTCTCTAGGTCTCATTGTTTCCTCTCTTGATCCAAGTTAATTTGAGAGGGATCGATACAAAAGAGACTATAATAGTTAATACAACAATAAAGATTCTGAAATCTAGTTGATAATAAATGACTAAGTACATAAAGTTAAATCTTTTAATGCAATTTATAATTTATATATTGATCAAGTTTTTTGCAGAAAAAAGTATTAATAAGAGAGGAAGGCTTAAATAACTTTAATATCTTCAGCTATCCTTTCACTGCTAGTAAGCTGCACCCCACGCTTCAATGCAATCTTTGCGATAGAACTTTTCTCCCAAAGCTTCACCATTGCTGCTGCTAACCCCTGATGTTGCCTGCTTCTCCCTGAACATGTAAAAAAACATGAAGAGCAGTAAAGTCATCAGATTAATATTTAATAAAAAGATAGGATATGATTACCCAGAGCAAAATGTGGAGGCAATCGTCTTGCAAGCCTAAGTAAATCTGTCATTTCCTTTCGTCCAAGATTAGGTCTCACTCCATATGGGAGAATTCTGAAAGGGGGCTTATATCCAGGAACTACACCAGGGAGTAAATCAGCATCTACAGGAAGTGGACCACTTCCAGGCCAATCTGTGTAACGAGGACCTAGGTCGTCCAATAGTTTGTCAATCTCCATATCATAATCAGATTCTGGAGGCACTTTAGGATTTTTTCCATTATCAATTATAGCAGTTAATCTGCCATCAAAACCTTCCAAATGATTTCTTCCACCAAGTGGTTTGGAAGACTTAGCAGGATAATGGAGAGGCTCTTTCGGGGAATCTAAACTGGTTGTTTGAGAAATTTGATACTGTCTCTTCACTGGTTGAGGGACCTCATCATAGGTCACACCCCTATATAAAGAAATAGAGGTCCCTGACCTCCATATCACCAACCCCCCTGTTTTTCTCTGATCAGTAATAATCAAATGACATCAGCATGTTCCTATGAAACCATAATCCAAAATTTTGGACTACAAGAAGAAAAAAAATAAGGCATCTTACTATTGATAAAAAAAGATTCTGGCAATAAACAGGCATGTGTATCACTGAAGCTAAGTTCTCAATAGCCAAAGTAAATAAGATGAAAAAAATGGTGATTCAGAAATGATAAGAAAGGGCTAATATTATTGAATCAATGGGTGACAATGGGGCTGGATGGCAGGTTTGGTCATTCCCATCACCAACACATCTCTGGTGTGGGGAAGGGTTATAGATATATAATCCTGTTCATGCTTTTAAAAAGTAATCCATGTATCATATATGCAAATGCAGTGGCTGGATGCATTGTATATTTAATATGCAGTCTAGATATGTGATAGGCCCATTTGTGTAGGCTAATTAGGGCAAAATGGTCTGCATACCCACATATATAATCCACGTGCAGTGAGTATAGATTCAAATAAGAAATTTGGTAATCAAGTATGCTAGCTGGTTTAAACTGCTTTATTAGTTCTGCAGGTCCCGGAATATAAGTGCATAGATTACAATCCACCTCCCTCCACCGGATGAATTTCATGCGTAAAAGTGAATAGGTCCCTTCTTTTTCTTCTTCTCTTCCACATCTCCTTCTCGAGTTCCTTCTTCTTGACCTCATCCTTTTTTTTTTTACTTTGAATGTTTGAAATATATTAATTTTTCAATATTTTAATAAGTACAATCAAATTTGAATTTTTTTTAATAAATAGCTGCATATGTATTTGAAATTACACTTGCATACTTAGTATGCTAGATGCAATGACCTAACTGCATATAGTCTACATAAGCTTTTCAAAACATTTGTCCTATTAGTTATATGTCGAGCAATCTAAGCTGACTACCAAGTAAATTTTTCAATCTTCATACCTAGTCCATGAAGTGAATGGGGAAGCTGGAGCGGGACAAATTAACATCCATAATTGAATTATGTGTACTCATTATCTTAAGTTACAAGTTTGTTTTGAGAACTCATGTAGTTTCGCAAGAAAATTGAAGTACCTCCAACTGTTTATCTTCTAAAAGAACAAATTATATTACAAATTCATTATAAAGTTCATGAGCGAAACAAATAGAAACGGAAAGTAAAATGAGAGCATCCATGTGAGTGTACACCAAATGTGCATATGCATACTTTCTTTGTCTATAGTACAATTTCACAAGCATAGTTTGCAAAATAAATATTGGTATCAACGTCAGCTATATCTAAAAACTTAGTATCGATTGTATCAACCTAATCGAATAGAACATCAAAAGTAAATGTAATTGTATAGGTTATTTGTCACATATTCTCCTCATCTGAATACTTTCAGCGTAATTAATGATATCATTTGCAGACAAAATGATTCAAACAAGCTAACATTAAGGAACAAGTATTGAATTGTATACTTATGTATATTATTATTTTAAGACTATATTACACTTCAAATTTAATGTGCCTACATAAAAAGTAATTTTACAATCATACCAGCAAATCCATGTTGATTATTTCATTATTCAAACTACAATTTCATATATGTTATGTTTACATCTTTCACATTATTTTAGGATATTTTTTTTGTATTTTGTTATAATTTTAAAGTAAAATAATACAACATTTTTCCACTTATACAATTAGATTTTATGCCATTTTTGAACATTTAATTCTTTTTTTATTATTTAAACTTTATAGATGGCATGATGTTGGATTGAAAGAACATATGTTTGTAAGACAACATTGAGACATAACTTCAATAGTTACTCCCATGGTTTAAACCAAGGAACTAAATCTCAATTTGCATCGCATGGTACATACCGGTCTCAGTTCGTCTTATATCAATACTTTACTATGTCGGTATATTCGATATATACTGGTTTGAGACTGGACCAAGACACTATACCATACCGAGATTTAATACCTTAGTTTAAACTTTAATGTACTAGTTTGTGCTCATACACCAACCAGCAATCAGCATAGTTAGCTTTATAGCGGTTCATGAACTTAATTTTTGAACCAATCCAACCACTCTACTTCAATCCCACATGTCCTAGTAAATGCAACAAATATATTATTCAATTTTGAGGTTTCCACAAATAAAATTTGAATGAACATAGAATTACATCTAAGGAAACTCATAAATCTATGTGATATTTTACCTTACTAATAAAATCTTCTCTATTAAGATAACTTAGTAACAGTCTCTAGTATATCCAAAATAAGTGGCAACTCTCATAAGAGTAGACTGGAATCCCCAATCCTTGCAAATGGTAATTAAGGAATCAAGTCATTTGTAAAAAAGGGGCTAGTTTTCTAGCCATTGGCTGTACAGTTCACTACATACTGGAAATATTGACACACAGTAATATATTGTGTACTGGTTAGTATCAACATTGCCTAGTATTCATTGAACCCATATATACAAGGTGGTGGTGGGGGTGGTTGGGGGTGGGGGCGTTGCATTGTGTATTGAGTTATGATCAAATAAGTACATACCATGGTTACCCCAAAACATCAATACCTCTTTTTGGCAAATCCCACAAACCCTAATGCTCTCTCTCTAGTAAAAATTCTCTCTTAGTCTCAAAGCTCGTATGAAGAGAGCATCAGCATGTAATCTACATATATAACAAAAATCAAATAAAAATTCATATTTTAAGAAAACAATTAGTCAAGTGGACCAATTTCACTCTATGTGTGATATTGTTTATACTAGATTGGCACATATTTCTCTCTCTTTACTCATATTCTACCACATAATGTCCACTTTTCCCGTAGTAAGTGATTATTGTAAAATATCAGATTAACTTTTATAATACCAATCTAACTTTGCATATCCAAATTGAGATTGACCAGTCTTTCAAACTATTACTCCAACTAGTTATAATACCCATCACAAAAGCACACACTAAGACATAAGTTGTATTGGGGCTAAAAGCAAGTTACCTTCAAACAAGCCCAAAAGAGCATCTGCATGCGGCAACTGGATAATGTAGATGGAAGAAAGAAATCTCTGCTTTTGACACTGTACAAGGAGTATCACCCCCTATCTTAATGCTGACCAGTGACCACTAAAGAAGGCAACATCAATCCCCATACTCCATGAAGTATGTTACCTTCAAAGATAGGGAATGATGCAATCAGCTTCCCTGCATGCAATGCCCGTGCTGTGACTGCTTGTCCAGAGCTGGGACAACTGTGATACAAGATGCATGGATTCCCACTCTTATTTGAGATTTGTATAGTTTATAATATCACGTTAAATGTTGAATCATTCTATCTCTTCGTGAAAACAAGAATCACTACTAGGAGCGAGAATAGATCTTTGTGTACCAGAAAGACTAAAACCAATCAGGAAATGCCTTGCAGGGCAGAATAAAAAAAATAGTGAAGTTCTGGTTCCAAATTTAGAACCAGTAACTACCATTTTCGAGTTCAATTCCTAGTGATTAGAAAGATTTTTGAACTTTCTTTATCCCTTCGTTATGTTCATAAAGCCTGGTATTGGCTTAATTTAACAATCAGCAAATTTTTTATTAGTCATCACGGCAATAAGAAAATAAATTATGCAATATTAGGCATCATGTAGGACCTGGTACTAAAATCAGTTTATCTATAAAACAGGACTAACAAAATACCAGGGCAAGTAAGTTCAACAAGGTTCTTTGATGTTTCAATAATGGTTTTAAAAATCGATCCGATAGCTCGGTCTGGTTAGTGGCCGGACAGGTATAGTGAAACTGATAGTAAAATCGGATGTACCGACACATGCTTCAGTAAAACTAGTCCTTGCAAAGACCGTAATTTCAAACACTGGTTTCAATATCATATTTAACAAGAACTCTGCAATATAAAATGCAAAAAAAAAAACAAGTTATAGGAAGTAGAACTACTCCAAGAAGGCTGGAACAAGATAAATTGTATAGCTTTACAATTAGTTTAAGTGTCAGTTAACTTGTTGAGATACGATGCCAACTTAACATACAAGGGAATAAAAGTCAATAGCTACTTTACCTCCAAGATCTCATGCATCCGTTTCATGTTAAGTGCGGGAGGACCCTCACACTTTAGCCTCACTACCTCCTCCGTCTTCCACTTCTCATGAATAAAATCCACGATATCCTTCGTGACACCTGCCCCTTTAATCTTCATTTTCGATTTCATCCTAATTGACTGGTGCCGCAACCTCCGTAGCTCCTTTGCCGGAAGGGTCAGCTCCGCCAACGCTGTCTTGCTCCGCTTCTTCTTCAGCGAAGCGGCATTCTCTTCGTCCGAAGGCTTCTCCCACGGAAACCGCACTTTTTCGTTCAAATCAAAAGACAATCCACCCCTTGCATCTGGCAACATCCCATCTTCCGTGTAGAAAATATCCTCCACGGATCCCTTCTCCGGCAAAGGCCGTTCCTTTACCTCCTCGGAATCGTCAATATACCCAAATTTCCTCAATTTATCCACAATCCTCGACATTGTGCTGCTCCCGGTGCTCCTACTGGTGCCGAACTCATCGTCGTCGCTGGAAACAGAAGGCCGATAGTCCAGGGCCGCTTGGGGCCACTTCGGGGGCGATCGGAAGCAGGGCTCTCTCCAGTTGTTGATCCAGGTGGCGCTTCGGAGGTCGGATGTGGGGAAAGGACGAGTTTTGGCACCGCGGCTTTGGCTACAAGTGGAGTTTAGGGAGGAAACTGTGGAGGAAGCGGAGTAGCAGCGGCGGCGGTGGCGAAGTAGGCTGGGGCGGCGAGGGGAGTAGAGGCGGGAGAAGGACGCATGGAGGGAGTTGAAGAGCGAGCTAGGATGCGGTTGAAGAGTGGCCATCGGGAATGGATGCGAGAAGAAAGAAAGATTTTTCTTCGGATTTGGGTGGAAATGGGAGGGTTTTGAAGCGAAAGGTGATTGATTTGGGAGAGAAAAATCTCAACAGTGTTCGCTATGATTTTTAGATCATTGGAAAATACTTTTTGTTTATTGAATTGTGTTTTGGAGAATAAAAAAAAGGAAATTATCATAAGAAAATTAATTGTTTTTTATGTTAGATTTGGATCGTCGTAGACGGAGTTCTTAACTAATCCAAGGGCTACGAAGTGTCACGCCCCGGTCGGATTGGCCTGAAAACAGCGCTTATCATTTGTCTCAGGGCCGTCCGGCGGAATACCAGAACGCAACTCTCTCTAGAGTTTCCGGCCTTAAATTGGAAACCCTAATCTCCCCGGATAATTTTTATCCCAAAATACAATTCGCACGGAGAAAAAAAAACCCTAACCCTAATTTAGAAATCCGAAAAGAAACGGAACCCCAAATTAAATACCTCCTCTGATTTTGACCAAAGTCAAAATCATAGCCTTGCTGGCGTCAGCGTGATGTCAGCCCTCGATCGGATTTCGCCGCCGCTCGTAAATCTCCGACACTGACGTCACCTTTGCGTCAGCCGTCCGAAATTCGTCCGCCGTGAATTTGATTTCGAAATCGCACCGCCTTACGTCAGCGTCGCCCCGCTGAAGTCAGCCTGAAATCGAAATCCGATTTCGATTTCGTTCGATTCGAACGTTGACCGTTCGTTCCGTTGACTCGCACCTCGATTGCCGAGTCGTCTTCTTCCTCGCGACGCCGCGAGCGTTGAAACCGAGCGTCAAGCTCGAGCGTTCGCCGGAACGACGTCGCCTACGTCGTTCTCACCTCCGGATGTAGCCGATCGATAGCCGCCTGCTGTCGTCGCCGGATCAGGTGGAGAGTAGAGGAAAGGGAAGATGGAATAAAAGCTTCGTTTTATTTCGCTGGCGAAACTACACACCTCGCCGCCGATACCCTGACCGGTGCCCTCGTTCCCTCCCTCGCCGGTCGTCTCCTCGACGCCGGTTACAATCTCTCACTCTCGTCGAAGCTTCACCAAGCTTCGTTGTAGTCGTTAATGGCGGATGAAGATGGAGTCGAAGCCTCCTCTGCTTCGTCCGTCCCCGTTATTTAACGAGGAGAGCGCTGCCTCTTGAAGCTCCGCGCGACCCCGTCTCACGCGGTTAGGGCATCGAGCGCCTGCCGCCCGATTCCTACGCCGCTTCTCCCATTGTCGCTGCGTCCGTCGCCATTCGAAACATCGTTCGCGTCCGCGTCCAACACACGCGGAGACGACGACGTCGCTGTGTTGTGCCCTGATGACGCCGCACTCGGGTCAACGTCCCGCGCTGACCGAGTGTTTCCTCCCCATGGGTTTCGATTTGGACCCATGTTTGGGCCTGGGCCAAACCGGTTGGACTGGGGCCTAACACGAAGCGTCCTCCATGAGACGGCCTACTGGCCTAGGGAGCGCTCGAACAGCTTCTTTGGTTTACCGCTTACCTCGCAAATTCTGGACTCGAAGGTTCTACCCAGGGGAAGCCGCTCTTTTCTTAAACCCTTCCTTGCCCTCCGCCTGTGAAGAAGAGAACTCTCCCGTAGATCCAGCGATGGCGTCTGATGCTTCAGCAGCCCTGGCAGGTACAGGATTTGTTCAGAGCTTCTTCTCCTTTTCCTGTTCATTTATATCGATTTCTTTTCTCGATCTTCTTCTTCTAATCCAGTGAGGCAAAAGGTCCAAAACTTTCTTGATGCCGCTCGAATGGGGAACCTCGACCTCTTGAAAAGTAAGCTCGTCTATCCATGTTGCTTCTGCTTTAGCTATTCATTTGTCTTTGGCTTTCTGATCCTTGTGGCGGGGTTCCTAGAGCTTGCGGAGCAGCTGGCCGAGGGGAAGGAGCTGGCGGCGACTGTGGGCGATGTGAAGGACGCGAACAAGAGGACGGCGCTTCACTTCGCGGCGAGGGAGGGGAGGACCGAGGTGTGCAAGTACTTGCTTGAGGAGTTGAAGCTCGATGCCGATGTGAAGGATGACGATGGTATGCGTTTGAGCTTTACTTCGAAAATGCTCATCGTTCAGGAAGAACGTTGCTGCAATTTTGTTGTTTGAATTTTGAGGTTCCTTTTTCCTTCTTCAACTGAGCATTTCTTAAATAATCTCTGATGTCAACTTTGCAAAGTACAGCTTTATTTTTAAAAAATCAATTGTAATAAAAAACGAATTCTAATTCCATGAATAGAGTGGATTTATCACAATTTTAAATTCCAACTATTGTGCTTGAAGAAACGAGATTTAAAATTTCATTTGTAATCCTGTTGTATTAACTAGCTCGACTTTTTAATTTTTTGGCTTGTCAGGTAACTAATTAACAATGGATATCAAAGTGTTATGGCAACAGTAATTAATGAGATTTGAAAATCTAAACATTTTGGATGGAACATTAGAATTCCGATTCTTGTATTACATTTGAAATTTCGTACCTCATGTTTAACGACTTCCAAACATGGAAATTCATGAAAACTATGAAACTTGAATTTCAGTTCTATAATCTTGTTTTGGTTATAAAAAGTTGCAAAGCAGTGCCTCTTATGTTCCTCTTTTCCTTAACAGCAATACTGAGATTTATGCTCCTCTTTTCCTTACAGGTGAGACACCTCTTATTCATGCCTCTCGTCAAGGACACACTCTTACAGCAGAGTATCTTCTTGAACAAGGGGCAGACCCTTCTGCTTCTAGTCTCATAGGAGCTACTGCTCTTCATCACGCTGCTGGAACAGGTTTGCGTTATGTTTAACTCTTACAATATTCTTTTTAGAAGCAGCTAGCATTCATGTTATTGCATATATTAGCATCGAGAACTTAATTTTTTTACCATGATTAAGCACTGATTTTTTTGTTCTATTGTCTTAACCACAATTAAGTTAATTACCTATTATGTTACGAAACAACACAATATTATTAATTGATCAAGAACTGATACCAGTGCTGTAATATAAGCTTATGATGAGCTTTGTACAGAAGTTGGGTTGTGTTCTGTTGCAATATACTAGTAAGAAGCTTGAAATTGGCAGGTTCAAGATAATGTTTTTTCTTTTGAGTAGACAATTACACATTTGTTTTATGCAACTATCCTAACAAATTCATCTGGGTTCAAACCATGTTTGAAGGGTTAGCGGACTGGGTTGGAAAGGTTTAGAGATTGTGAGAAACTAGTTTGAAAGGAAACTGTCATATACTAGAAGAGAACTTTAGATTCTCTGTATTTAATCAAGGCATGCAATCCATATTTTGACGTTTGGAAGAATGATATGGTTCATTAAAAATTTTGTTGATACAAGGATAATTTTAATAGGTTGGTTTTGGGTGTCAGGACAAATTAGTCGTTTGTTTCATGCAGATGTTTAATCTAAAAAACCAAATAAATGATCTCCTATTTATCCTTAAGCTCTATTACTAGGGCAAACTGAGCAATTGACCTCAGGTGCAAGTCTTTAACTAATTACATCTTTGTTTTTTTTTTTTGGAGATATATTGCTCATCTTATTTTCTGAAATTTATGCAGGGAACATTGAGCTTATGAAAATATTATTCGCAAAAGGGGTTGATGTGGAATCACAAAGTGATGCTGGTACTCCTTTAATTTGGGCTGCTGGTCATGTGCAGCCAGATGCTGTAAAACTTTTATTAGAAAACCATTCTAATGTAAGTAGTTCTTAAATTACTGAAGTTACTTAAAAATCTTGAGTTTAGATGCATCTCCTGAGAAGAACTAAGTTGGCCTTCTATACTACAGCCTTATTGTTCTACAATTGCTTCTTAGAATCTGTGATAGTATGCTTATTTTTTAAATTGTAATTGATACTATGCATGTAGCTAGGGTTATCCAAGTTTTGGGTCAACCTAACAAACTGAAGGTTTGGTTTTTACCCAAATCAGAGCAGCTCAGTTTGGTTTGGTTGGAAATTAAAAAAAAAATCGGTTTGCTTTTCCATTTAATACCAAAATTTTGGGTTTAACCAAGTAAACTATTTTTTGTAGTAATTCTTTATAAATTTTATTTAAATTTTTATATTATAATATAATTTTTAATAATAATTGTTTAACCTGAACAGAACCTAACTGAAAATTCCAATCCAGTTTTGTTTTGGTTTTGAAAAAAAAAATGAATTCTAGTTTAGTTTGAGCTAGTTTTGGTTGGTTTAGTTTGGGTCGGTGCGGATTGGACTGATTGGACAGTCCTATACATGTAGCAATGTAATCAGTGTTCCTATACATGTAGCAATGTAATCAGTGTTTGGATCTCATCCTCCCTTAGTTTTTGTGCTTATAGTCTAAAAGAATTGCTTTGACCTTTTCCCTAATTAATTGCTTCCGTAACTTGATCAAAAGGATTCATAGAATGTTGGGTCTTTCTTCTTTGTTTTCTTCTGTAAAATTAATTAATAACGCATGTCATTTTCTCTGGCTCCTTATTTTAGGGTCACTGCAGTTACCAAAAATAACTATCTTTCTGGAGGTGCAAGTGATTAGACATCTTGATTTCCAATATTTGTACTTTTTTTTATAATTATAGTACTTGATTCAAGGTGCTGAAATCAGTATATAATCTCATAATGCTAAAATTGATATCTTGATTTCCAGTATCTGTATTTTTTATAATTATAGTACTTGATTCAAGGTGCTATAATTGATATATAATCTCGTAATGCTAAAATCGGTATCTTGATTTCCAGTATTTATACTTTTTTTTTTATAATTATAATACTTCATTCAATGTGCTAAAATCGTTATATAGTCTCAATGTTATTTGATTTTATAATGTTTATACTTCAGTGGACTTTTAATAAGCTAATACTTAATGTATATTGTGGAGGCAAATGCTGAAACTGATGACAATATCAGTCCACTGTTATCAGCTGTAGCAGCTGGATCACTTCCGTGCTTGGAATTGCTACTTCAGGTATAGCCCCATGGCTTTGTAGTTGTTTGTGGAAGTACTTCAAAATGTCATCATGCATATTTAACTAACATTAGAATTCAGCATAGTAGCTTCTAAAATGCTGGTTACTCATATTTTTCTTCTTTTTTTGATGCTACTTGATAGATGTAGACATTGTTCTATTTGATTGTTCATGTTATATTAAATTATTTGACTATCATATTTCTAGTTCTTTTATAGGCTAGGTTTAGAGTTATGCATACAAAATAACAAGTCAATTATTCAAATTTTGAAGCATGCTCGTGGGAGACAACTTTAAATAAAATAGTTAGAAATAGGAATTGTTTGTTCCTGTTCCTAATGGGCATGGTGGCTTATTATTTATGTTGCAAATAGGGGCAGGGTGGCAAGTGTCACGCCCCGGTCGGATCAACCCTGAACCGGTGTTTATCCGTTGTCTTAGGGTTGTCCGGCGGAACACCGAGACGTGCGCTCCCTAGGGTTTCCGGGTAAAATCTTAACCCAAATAAGAAACCCTAATTCCCCGAACGATTTTTATCCCCAAATTACAGTTCGCACTGAAAAACCCTAACCCTAATTTGAGAAACCGGAAAGAATTGGAAACCCTAAATCAGAATACCTTTCTAGTCAACGATTTTGACCAATGTCCACCTTGCCGAATTTATCCCGTTTCGCTAACGTCACGACGATGTCAGCAACTTCAAATCGAAATCGAATTTCGAATTCAGCTCCACGCCTCCGATTTTGACCACGTCAAAATCATCTATGTGGCCTCGGTTCGAACGCTGAGGCGTCCAAACTCGCGTCGTCTTCGTCACCGAAGTCCGTCCGTCTACCTACACGAGCGTCGTTGCCGGAGAGGGAGGACCGCTACGCCGCTCGACTTCTAGCCCTCGGCCGTCACTGCCGACTGTCTGACAGCCGCCTGCTGCTGGAAGGTGTCGCCGCCGCCGAGACACGCGAGGAAGAGGGAAATAGCGGAAGGGGATATGTGGAGAGAAATATAGTTCTTTACTCACTGATTAGAAGCTACAAACTCTCCTTGTCACCAACCCCCGTCGGCGATACCGCTCAATCCCTCCCTCACCGGCGCCGCCGGTTACAATCACTCGGTTCTCACTCGTCTCCTCGCGCACAAAGCACTGCCTGCCGGTGCTTTCTCGCTCGCCGCCGATCACTTCACTGGATCGCTGGTAAGGGCTCTCGCCCCGGAGGGGGCGCCCTCCCCGTCCCTCTCCCCCCGCTCTCAGCATCGCACACCTCCTTTTATCGTTTTGAGCTGCTGCCTTGCGCCGACTGCGTCGCCCGCCCGCAAGCTCCACGTCGCCCGCCCCGCAAGCTCCGCGTCGACCTCGTCTGCATCCTGCGTCCCGAGTCGCCTCTGAAGACTGCGTCTCGCCAAGCCGTCCACATCGTCCCCGTCCGAATCGTTCGGAGGAGACGGTGTCGTCGCGGATGAAACGCACGCGCCACTCCCGCGCGAAGCTCGTGATGCCGAGTCCGCCTCCGCGCTTCCGATTTTGAGGTTGACCCGAAATTGAGCTTTGTTTCTTGCTTTGCCGTGCGGGCTTGGGCCACCGCCCAGCCCATGTGGATTTTGTCTAGGCCCGTTGTTCCAGGGCCTAACAATTCTCCCCCACCTGATTTGAACATCGTCCCCGATGTTCGTCGAACGCCCTCCTGACGTTATTATCGCGGCTCGCTGCTCCGGGAGGAGGTCTCGCATACCTCTCTTCGTCACCCTCCTGGTAACGGCATCAAAGCCTCCTGCTCTGGAAAGGATCTCGTTGGCCCCTCTTCATCATCCTCCTGGTGATGGCATCGGAGCCTCCTGCTCCGGAAGTAATCTTGTAGATCTCTCGTCATTGTCCATCTCGCATGGACTTGGCACTATGCCCGACTCGGAACAATAAGGCTCGCGTCATAACGTGCCGCTCTCTGCACTCTGCCCAGCTCATCTCGTGTTCTAGCCCATGTCGTAACGTGTCATAGTGCTCCGCCTAACTCAGTACTATCAGGGTCACGTCAGTAACGCATCATCCACACAGATGCTTCGCTCCACCTACAATAGGTGAGTTCACATACTAGCGCACTTAGATCTTCAGCACTCCGCCTGACTTGGCACGACTGAGTTCACATCATAATGGGTCAGTCTCGACACTCTGCCCAACCCCTCGTGCCCCAGTCTACGTCATAGCGCGCTGGAACTGTTCCTACTAAGCACATATGTCTGCTCCATCTCCGGTCACCCTCTCATCGGCAACCTGTTATCACCAACCTGGCCAGATCTTTAGCTCTGATACCAGTTGTCACGCCCCGGTCGGATCAACCCTGAACCGGTGCTTATCCGTTGTCTTTGGGGTGTTTGGCAGAACACCGAGACGTGCGTTCCCTAGGGTTTCCTGGTAAAATCTTAACCCAAATAAGAAACCCTAATTCCTCGAACGATTTTTATCCCCAAATTACAGTTCGCACGGAAAAACCCTAACCCTAATTTGAGAAACCGGAAAGAATCGGAAACCCTAAATCAGAATACCTTTCTAGTCAATGATTTTGACCAATGTCCACCTTGCCAAATTTATCCCGTTTTGCCGTGACGTCAGCAACTTCAATTCGAAATCGAATTTCGAATTCAGCTCCACGCCTCCGATTTTGACCACATCAAAATCGTCTATGCGGCCTCGGTTCGAACGCTGAGGCGTCCAAACTCGCGTCGTCTTTGTCGCCGAAGTTCGTTCGTCTGCCTGCACGAGCGTTGTTGCCGGAGAGGGAGGACCGCTACGCCGCCTCGACTTCTAGCCCTCGGCCGTCACTGCCGACTGTCTAGTAGCCGCCTGCTGCTGGAAGGTGTCGCCGCCGCCGAGACACGCGAGGAAGAGGGAAATAGCGGAAGGGGATCTGTGGAGAGAAATAGTTCTTTACTCATTGATTAGAAGGTACAAACTCTCCTTGTCGCCAACCCCTGTCGGCGATACCCCTCAATCCCTCCCTCACCGGCGCCGCCGGTTACAATCTCTTAGTTCTCACTCATCTCCTCGTGCACAAAGCACTGCCTGCCAGTGCTTTCTCGCTCACCACCGATCACTTCACTAGATCGCTGGTAAGGGCTCTTGCCCCGGAGGGGGCACCCTCCCCATCCCTCCCCCCCCCCCCCCCCTCCTCAGCATCGCACACCTCCTTTTATCGTTCCGAGCCGCCGCCTTGCGCCGACCGCGTCGCCCCCCCCCCCCCCCCCCCCCCGCGCAAGCTCCGCGTCGACCTCGTCTGCATCCTACGTCCCGAGTCACCTCTGAAGACTGCGTCTCGCCAAGCTGTCCGCATCGTCCCCGTCCGAATCGCTCGGAGGAGACGGTGTCGTCGCGGATGAAACGCACGCGCCACGCCCGCGCGAAGCTCGTGATGCCGAGTCCGCCTCTGCGCTTCCGATTTTGAGGTTGACCCGAAATTGAGCTTTGTTTCTTGCTTTGCCGTGCGGGCTTGGGCCACCGCCTAGCCCATGTGGATTTTGTCTAGGCCCGTTGTTCCAGTGCCTAACAGCAAGGGTGGCAAAGTAATGGGTACCTGACCCACTTGACTTGTTTAATTGCTAATCGGGTATCTATTTAATGGGTTCAGATCGGGTATAGGTATCATGTATACCACATGAGTCAGATTCAAGTAGTATACTTCGGATACCCATTTCCCAAACCGAATTATATATATTAAATAATAAAAAATATATTATTACTCGAATCTACTAATCCAATATCGGATGTATAATGCTCCATTGTGATTGTCCTCTATCACATTGGAGGTGCGGCAGTGGGGCGGCATTGGAGGTGAGATAGGGCTAGGCTGCAAGGGGGAGCAGGGGTAAGGGATGGGTGGTGTCGAGGCGTAGTTCCTCAACGTTGTTATAATACAACTCAAATTCTCTCCATGGCTTATGTCAAATGATGTACTCTTGTTGTAACCCGTGTCATGACACGAAGTTATAAATTATATCCTTTCAACCATCTTGTCTTCACTTTGTTATATATTATAGATCTCTTAATCAAAGGTGTCCTAAGCTACTTAGGGGTAATTAACGATGAATGCTTGCGTTCATTGGAAGCTAGAACCTACTAAAACAAAAAGTCTTATAATTTATAAGGTGAATTTGAAACGGTCGCACTACATTTTCAATATTTTAATTTACATTAATATTTAACCAAAAATGACCTCACGGGTAAAAATTTTAATAAGGTCGAGTTCGAGTAGGGGTTTGGAAAAATTGTCAACTAGATAATCGGGTTTGGAAAGTCTTAAAAAGTTATTTGAACTGACACTCACTCATTAAGACTACTTGAATGGGAACAAATGCTTATGATGTTGTTTAGGCAAAAAGGAAGGTGAATAAGATGATTTTGTACAATGCTTAGTCATGGCACATTGTACACACTAACTTATCTCATAGAATTCACCCATTAGACTATTCCCAAGAGCTACACCGTTGATAGTTATGACATTCTTACCTACTTAAGCTACTGATATCCTTGGTGACGCCTAATTTTCATTGTCAAGTTGGCTTCAATTGAGAAATATCTTGAAGATGTCTTATTGCATAAAGAAGTGGAAGCTTCCTTCCACCATGACTATTCTTTACTCAGTTTGGACCTATGGTTAATTGTCTGTTGACTTTGAAAAGAATTGTGTCAAACTTTTGATACCATGTGATACTTCACTTTGAGCAATGTGACTTGAAGAGAAAACTTATTGGCCAATATAAAATAATAATTTGAGTAGTAATTCGGATTTGTATCACCTGGATACTCTGACCGGTACTAATAATGTATATGTTTAAATATAAGTATTGCAAGGTTAGACTGGTACATATTGCCCATACGCTGGTGGTAATAGACCAGTTTTTTATTCCTTGATTCCAATCTTTATCAAATTGCATGAGTTTTTTTTTATTATTGTGAACTAGATCTTTACAAAATCTCTTTTTATTGACCTTTATTACTTGAGGGAACTTCATGAGTCTCATATTGTTTGACAATATGTTCAAATGTTTCCTTCCCTTGTTCACTCTAACAGTTTAGAGTTGCAAAAGATTTCAAGTTGGCTTACACACTCTATCTGGCATGTTTAGTTCTAAGCATGATGACTCGTTTTCCTTAGTAGGGTATTCTCATAAGTCATAAGGATTCATCTAATCATTTAGATTGGTTTTGACATCGATTTGGAGTTGTTGGATTCGCTCCATCGAGCCTCAATTACTTTTCACTTGAGTTAATGGTCCAGCATCATCTATTGTCTCGCAATTCAAATCTATTACCAAGCCAGTGAGCCATTCTTCCACAAGAACACTAGTGAGATGTAGTCCATGCTGCTTACCTTGCCACTATAACATATATCATTGTGTTGAGGACAAGGTTCTCAAAACCGGCCTGTTTTGTCATACCAGTCCGTTGAAAGGGCGGAACGAATGCAAACGGGAGAAGGAGGAGAAGAGAAGAAGAAGGAGAAGAGGAGAGTAAGGGAAAGAAGAGGAGTGGCAGTGGTGGCGGCGGACGTGAGCGGGCGAGCGGCGGCTCTTCCTCTTCTTCACCCTTTCTTCCTCTTCCTCTTCCTCTTCCTCTTCTTCATCATCATCTTCTTCTTTTCTTCTTTCTTCCTCCTGCTGACTCCGCCTCCTGCTCCGTTCAGTTCCACCAACTAGTTTTGAGATCCTTAGTTGAGGATCTTATTGTTTCATCCTTGGTGCATTATGCCTTCAGTTGATTGATATATCAAGTGAAATTTATTTCTATTTCCTTATGATTTTCCTAAAACACTGAATTGGTTGACCTTGACACTACCCTCGGTGATACACAGAGTAGTTCACTTTATCATTTGACACCAAGCATCAACACTTATTTTGACCCTCCTTGGCTTGCACACCTAAGCTTCCCAGGTGTGGAGTGTTTCAATTGCAAATAGGTAAATATTTGTATGCATCAATCTATTCTATTATGCTTACTCCTCAATCTTGCTCTGACATCCAAGCACTTTTACCTTTTAATAACTATTTTGGTACAGACTATTCAAGCACTTTTACCTCATGGGCATGTTTCTAACCTGGGTAATGACTTCCATCAAATATGGCTCTATAAGATTATATCTTAATACTTAGCAGAGTTCACACCACAATGCTTTATCCAGCAAACACAAAAATTTAAAGAATAATATGAGCACCACCTTCACTTCTCACATGAACCATACATTTAAAATCACTTGGTAGTCATCCCTGGAATCATTTTATAGCTAACCTACACTGGCTTTCTTCCAATTTTAATTATGATGTCCTTTATTTCTCCTGACACTAGAATAGCATGTTAGAACTAATCATGTTTTCTCTTCTCAAGCTTTTCTTCAATGATAAGCCTAATCACTTTGCCACACATCTAGCTATGAAATTATGAGTTGCCCTACGTCAATCATGCAAAGTTTGCTTGTACAAACATCAATTCTCGCTTTGTTGTGCTTATGGTTGTAAATCATATAGGAAAAAAAGAGTTTATTAGTCTTCATCTTGTTTTGGATGTCTACATTAACGTTGCTTTACATATTTCCTCATAAAAGATGCGTGTTGAAGCTGTCACAACTTTCTCCGATTAATTTTTCCCACATTCTCTAATTAGAATTGAGTCTCCACCTCTTTCTTCAACTTACTCATGTATTCATCATGTAAAGCCCCTTCTATAGCACTTTCTCTAACAATAGGCTTTGTAGGATCAATGATTTATTTTGATCTTAGGCAAGAATTTTTTATTTTGACAGTTGTCCTATTCCTGTACTGGCCATTAACCAATAATACTCTAATAATTCTGGTGGTTACTCTTCGACTTTGCTAATAACCATTCCATCCTTCTATTTGTCTGCTCCTAAGTTAGTCGCCTTCCCTTGTCACCTTATCAAACTTACCTTACAGCAAATACATTGTTGCCTCCTTGTCTTGCTATCGTGTCTCTTCGCCAAGACACCATTTTCTTTGACATTGTTGGAGAACAAAAAACAAGTAGGGTCTGCGTGGGTTGCTATGTTGTTACTGTTGTACTATGAAAAAGAGTGTTGTTTAAAAAAGTATTGTGTTTTAAGTGGAAAGTTATTTGGTGTCGTGGTGTGAAAGAAAGTGTTGCACTTTTAAGCAAAAAGTTATTTCTTAACTCATTGATAAAAACTATTGTCAATGCCAATGTAATTTTGACAAGTGTTTTGTTAAATGACAAATAAGGATATTATTTTAAAAAGCGACTGCCTGAATCAATGTGAAAAGGTATCCATTGATACAAATCAAAATTATATCTGTTATACTTGTTGAAAAAGTGTAATCATTAATTTCAGGTTGTTATCAACCTAATAACAGTGTAATCGTGGACCACATTTATCTCTAGAGTATTTACCTGACTTTCCACCAATGATTCATCTGCTTCACAATTTGGAATGATCTCTTTTGGTATAAAATTAATATTGGCATTAGGTTTTTGAAAAGAAATCTCATCTGAGAGTTCTATTTTGTCAGATAATATAGTTATGTAATGTTACTGATACAACTATTATTTTGATTTCTATTTTACATGAAAATAGTGGCATGTTGAGTAATAAATTTTATTGTTTCTTCCATCCTACAAAGCTTCTTTTAACACAATTTGTGAGGGAAGAGTGCCATAATGAACTTTTCCTCAAGGCTTTGAGGTTGTAACCCTTGTTGATACTCAGAGGCTAATTAGGTGTACATACATACGGGAGGTTATGGAAAGTTTGGTTTTTGTATATTTCTCACTTTTAAAAAAAAACAATCATGTGTTATTCTCTCATAACTATATATGAATCACCGTTTAAGATAACGGTCCAGTACCGGCCGATTTATTTGGTTTGTATTAGTATGAGATCAGATAGGTTTCACTATAGCACAGTATCGAGCCCAGTGTAGCAAACCGGTCCGAGACTAGTCTGGTACATCAGTTTAAACCAGTATCTTAAACCATGATATGAATTGCAAACCAAAACTACAAAGAATTAGGATATCTTGCATTTGTTGACCTTTTCATCCTAAGCATGACACTTGATCATTAATTGGTGCAATAACATTTACATGAGCACTATCATTGTCTTTAATACAATCTTATGAAAATATTATAAACTAATTAGAATAAGAAGATATTCACAATAGTTAAAAAATAATTATAATTTAGCTTAAAAATGAGGCATATACCAATTATTTTATAATGCTTACATTGAAATTTCTTTGAACTCTTGATTAGTGGGATTTATCAAATTTTTCACATGCATGTATAGTGATTCCAATCAAGGTTTGAAAAATCGATCCGAACTAGTGTACCAGTTTACTACAATGAAATCGCCCGTACTAACACTATGTGGGAAACCGGTTCGAGGACCTATACAAATCGAAAATTTCGGTTCGGTTCAAACCTTGATTCCAATATTTGATGAATAATTTTACTTAAATGTTGAAAATGTTGTTTCACTCTCTATTTGTTGCATCTTGGGATAATGCTAAATAAAAAGTCTTGACTTTTTCAATCATTGTCAAATTTTTTGACAGCTTCAATTCATATTCATCATATAAAAATTTACATAATTAGACAAAATCATTTAGCTCCATTCTCATAATTCTCTATACCTTTTTGGGTGACCTAAATTTTAGCCATCCGTTTTATACATGTATGATCAAATCCATATAAGGTTCTCAGTGTACATATTTGCAATAATATTACACAATTAAACTAGTTGCACAACAAACTTCCCGAAAATCATCATCTATATCTTCATCTTCATTGTTGCTGTTGTTATCACCATAGCCTCCAATTGGTTCGATGTCCGTATCCATAAACTTGAAAAAAATGATATTTAATTGTAGGCTCAGTAGAGTAATTAACATATTAAATATCATTGACATCCATAGATATAAAGATTAAAAGTTCAACACATATGTCATTGGCATTAACGTAAAACATAAGATAAATTAACAAACATAACTTAGTTTAGAAAAACACACTTCAAAATATTGGCATTTTTACTAAACATTTCTTGCTATAATTTGACAAATCAATTTTAGCTTATGGAGTTCCCAAAATTTTCCAAATATTTCTCTTTGGTTTTTGTTCAAACATTAGTGTGCCAAAATAGTAAAGCTTCCTACCAATTAGAACATCTTGAAGCAACTGTAGCTCTTATCATAACCTCATATATACCTCAACCTAGAGGGTTTATTCTCTTAGAGTTGGGGATGATAATAAATTGGGTACCCAGTTTTTTTATCTTAAAAACAAATGCAAACCCGACTCAATACTTGATACCTGCCAAATACTCAATTTAGGTACCTTATTATATAACTAGGATCTAACTCAAGTATTCAAATGGGCAATTGTGGGCACCTAAATCCAATTAAGTTAATGCTTTGATTTAAGTTTTGATTTTAAATTATTTCTATAAAAAAATTAATTTATAAATTACAATAGTATTGTATCTTAATATAATATTTTAAATATGTTAAAAATATATTTATTCTTATTTTTAATCGAATATCAGGTATTAGATACCCATACTCTCAAATCGTCATGTTTATAATAAGGTACATGAACTAACTCTTGACAGGTTAGTCAAATGGGTATTATAATGACTTGGGTTTAAATGTTATCCCTACTTAGAATTTGAGTTGCTTCTACTTTCAATAGCTGCCACCAATCTATAAATGTTGTCCCTCTATCTTGTTGCAAATCTACTCTTATGTTTTCCGTTAATACCTATCTTGTTAATGTTTGGTTTCAGGATAAGAATGTAATATTCCTTGAGTCACTACTTTCTTTTAGTGGCACATAACTTTCATCCTGTGCATTTTTGTGTTTAGAAGACTTGTATAGCTAACTAATGTATAATCATCCCCCATAACCACAATCTGACCAAAAATTATGTCATATTTCCTCTAGAGTTCTGGATGTATTTTTTTTTCTCTAGAACTTTGCATAATCCTTGTTAGCCTTCAATTACAATAAAAACATGTCACAAATTTCAACATTCCAAGATTAAATATCATACATGAAAAGTACAAGACAGGTCACCAATTCACTAATGCATCTACTATTTCCAATCTCAGACCTCACTCAAATACAGTATCTTTTTCTTTTAATTTTTACCAGAATTTCCATTTATTTTTTAGTTGATACCATTTTTCAATTGAACCTTATCATATTTAATCTACTAGTGGTTATAAATTATCACCCACAAAATTTGAACCATGTAACTAAAATGGGTGCATGTTGCATTCTTCAGTGGCAACAACACGAACATCACAAATTATATGTGAAACATAGTCTATATAGAACATTGTAAATAACTTTGGAAATTTGTCATTAACTTAGATTTGTGCGTAGAATGAATGGTATATTATTCAATAAACAATAATCCAAATTATTTCTTCTAGTTGTTGTTAAATGTTTTGAATGTACTTTTGTTGAATGGAGTGTTGTGGCCGTGAACTCTTGAAGAAGACTCAAATGGACGATCAAGAGAAAAAGTGAAGGAGAGTAGACATGTGGCAAGGATTAGGGCCAAGGCTTTTCTATGCTTGGAGCAATGTAGCGGTGAAGTTTTGCACAGGACTCAAATGGTTTGTTGAGATGGCAGTAGAGGAGAGCAGATATGCAGCAAAGATTAGGGCGGAGGAGCACTTCTGTTACTTTGAGTGTTGTGGCGGATAACTGTTGCGGAGGCCTCAAATGGAGGCGCGATGGTGGTGCAGTATAGTGGACAGGCAGGAAAGGTTAGGGTGGCGGATCGCTTTTGTACCAGGGACTGTTGCTGAGTAGCGCTTCTGTCCCCAGGACAATTGCTGCTTTTAACTCAAATGCAGCTTCGTACTGCTATGGATTAGGTCACAGTTTGATGTGAATTAAATAAAAAGTGTGTACCCAAACAACACTAAAAGTATAAAAGCGACTGTGCACAAACGGCCCCGTATGTTAGGCCCCGTTTCAACCGGTCTGGCCCAAGACCGGGATCAAGCCCAAACCCACATACAAAGCAGAGAGGCGGAGCCCAATCTCGTGGTCAAAATAGGGGTGTTGACCCAGAATCATCTGCGAGACGCGAACACGCGTCTCTTTCGTTGAGTCACGTGGACGACGAGCGAGCGTCGTCTCCGCGAGATTCGGTCGACGACGACCACGGTAGCTTGGCGACGGGATCTTCGGCGAGGTTCTCGGACGAGCGACGCTAGGAGGCGGCGGCTTCCATCAATAAAAGGGAGGAGAAAAGCGGCGTCCACACACCAGCCGGGCGGGAGCATAGTGAGCGTGCGATTGAGAGGAGAAATAGAGATTTGTAACCGGCGATAGGGATCGCCGGCGAGGGAGGGACGAGGGCCGTCGACGACCAGGGGGTCGGCGACGATATTGGAGGAGTTCTGTAACTTTTGGAAAGTTAATCCAAGCTTCTTCTTCACCGGCGTTCTTCCCCTGTTTTTCCTCTGCTCTGACCTCTTCCGCGGCAACGTCTTCGCGATTCCGGCAGCAGGCGGCTGTCCGGTCGGCGACGACGACGGAAGGTTGAGGCGAAGGACAACGGTCCTTCTCCATCGGCGCCGTCTCTCCGACGAGCTCCGACCATAGTCGACGCAGGTGGCGTCGCGAATGAACGAAGGAGACGAAACTCGTTCGAACGCGTCGGGCGTTCGAAACGAGGCAAAAGTCAACTATCGACGCGGTCAAACGGCAAATTGAGTTTCGATTTCGAAAACGAAATCGAAATCGGAAGCGCTGACGCAAGGCTTCCGTCAGCGAGGGAATTCAATTCTTGATTTCGGAGCGGCGGTGAAAATCGAGCGGCTGACGTCATCCTTACGTCAGCAAAGGCAAATTCGGCACCGAGCGACGGTCAAAATCGTTGACCAGAGAGGTATCTTGGAATTAAGGGTTTTACGATCGGATTTCTCTAAATTAGGGTTAGGGATTTTTGTGCGAATTGTAATTTGGGGATAGAAATTGTTCGGGGAACTAGGGTTTCTAATTTTGGGTCGGAAACCCTAGAGAGAGTTGCGTTCCGGTGTTCCGCCGGATAGTCCTGAGACAACGGTTAAGGGCTGTTTTTAGGCCGATCCGACCGGGGCGTGACAACAGGTATCAGAGGAGGCAAACGTGTTCCAGTAAACACGGCACCTTCAACTTCACCCTCGAAGGTGAGGAAAGGTTTGAAGTTCCAGAAAATCACCCATACTGCTAGAGGAGCGTCAGAGGACGCCCAGCCCAGGCAGGATAAAGGAAAAGCCAAGGAGACGGCTGATCCTGAGGAGATGGTGAACCAGGGTGATCGCATTGCTCAGATCGAGCAGGTGCTCGGTTTGGCCAGTGGTGGAGGCAATGGGATGGTTCCACAGGTGGAAAACCTCCAAAAGACCGTGGAGGAACAGGAATTGCTGATCGAGCAGCAGAGGTTGCAGATCGAGGTCATGCAACAGACCGTGGAGGGTCTGATCCATCTGCCAGGGGAGATGGTTCGCATGAAGGAAGACATGCACGCAGAAGTAAGGGTACTGCGCCTAGCCCTAGCGCAAGTATCGCAATCGGCATCGGCACCGGTGGAGCAGGAGGCTCCCAAACCGAGGATGCGCGTGCCAGACCCAGCGACGTTCGGGGGGGCTCGATCGTCCAGAGAGGTCGAAAACTTTATTTAGGATATGGAACAACTGTTTTCAGCTAGCCATATTTCTGCAGGAGATCGGGTGCAGGTGTGCATCGCCTATCTCACAGGCGACGCGAAACTTTGGTGGCGAACCAAAGTCGGCTCTACATCAGGGACTACTAGCTGGACTTGGGAGACTTTTCGTGAGGAACTGCGGCGGCAGTTTCTTCCCGGAAACTCGGCGGACCAGGCGCGTGGCAAACTGGATCGGCTGAGGCATACAGGCTCGATCCAGGAGTATGTCAGGGCTTTCTCCACTTTGATGCTGGAGCTTCCAGGCATGGCAGAGGACGATAGGAGGTATTTCTTCCTCCGGGGCCTTCAGCCATGGGCAGAAACGGAGGTCCGACGTCGCGAGCCGGTTGACTGGAGGGCGGATGCGGCAGTGGCAGTGGCTGAATCCCTGGTGGATAACAGAAATTTCAAACTAGCACCACCAAAGAAATCCAGGACACCACCAAAGCGCGACTCTCAGCGCGGCTCCCCACGCACACCGCCGGGAGCTAGAGTTCCAGAGAGGGGTAGACCATTCTACCGGCAGAACAAGGGTTCACCGGGACGACGGGAGCAAAAGCCACAGGGTTGCTTTTGGTGCGGCGGTTCTCACTGGGTAAAGGATTGTCCTAGCAAGCAAAAGCTCATGGCGATAGCGGCACAGGATCCAGCCGAGGAAGCCGAGGAAACCGAGCAACCGCGGATTGGATCACTACAGGTAGTTCCACACACTGCCATGGGAGCGCAGCAGTGTCGGATCGGGGCGATGAGAATCGGAGCGATGGTTCTGCAGGATCCGCCCGTTAGAGACATCGAGGGCGATGTCCAAATTGGGCGGGGGAGAATTGTTAGGCCCCGGTTCAACCGGTCTGGCCCAAGACCGGGATCAAGCCCAAACCCACATACAAAGCAGAGAGGCGGAGCCCAATCTCGTGGTCAAAATAGGGGTGTTGACCCCGAATCATCTGCGAGACGCGAACACGCGTCTCTTTCGTTGAGTCACGCGGACGACGAGCGAGCGTCGTCTCCGCGAGATTCGGTCGACGACGACCACGGCAGCTTGGCGACGGGATCTTCGGCGAGGTTCTCGGACGAGCGACGCTAGGAGGCGGCGGCTTCCATCAATAAAAGGGAGGAGAAAAGCGGCGTCCACACACCAGCCGGGCGGGAGCATAGTGAGCGTGCGATTGAGAGGAGAAATAGAGATTTGTAACCGGCGATAGGGATCGCCGGCGAGGGAGGGACGAGGGCCGTCGACGACCAGGGGGTCGGCGACGATATTGGAGGAGTTCTGTAACTTTTGGAAAGTTAATCCAAGCTTCTTCTTCACCGGCGTTCTTCCCCTGTTTTTCCTCTGCTCTGACCTCTTCCGCGGCAACGTCTTCGCGATTCCGGCAGCAGGCGGCTGTCCGGTCGGCGACGACGACGGAAGGTTGAGGCGAAGGACAACGGTCCTTCTCCATCGGCGCCGTCTCTCCGACGAGCTCCGACCATAGTCGACGCAGGTGGCGTCGCGAATGAACGAAGGAGACGAAACTCGTTCGAACGCGTCGGGCGTTCGAAACGAGGCAAAAGTCAACTATCGACGCGGTCAAACGGCAAATTGAGTTTCGATTTCGAAAACGAAATCGAAATCGGAAGCGCTGACGCAAGGCTTCCGTCAGCGAGGGAATTCAATTCTTGATTTCGGAGTGGCGGTGAAAATCGAGCGGCTGACGTCATCCTTACGTCAGCAAAGGCAAATTCGGCACCGAGCGACGGTCAAAATCGTTGACCAGAGAGGTATCTTGGAATTAAGGGTTTTACGATCGGATTTCTCTAAATTAGGGTTAGGGATTTTCGTGCGAATTGTAATTTGGGGATAAAAATTGTTCGGGGAACTAGGGTTTCTAATTTTGGGTCGGAAACCCTAGAAAGAGTTGCGTTCCGGTGTTCCGCCGGATAGTCCTGAGACAGCGGTTAAGGGCTGTTTTTAGGCCGATCCGACCGGGGCGTGACACCGTAGGTACCAGCAGAAACCTTACGTAATGTTAGAGCTAATGTGCTTCTACTTGGTTTTTCCTTTTATTGGCATTTAGTCCATTTATTATTATTCAGAAAAGGATAAACACAAAACAGTAGATATATGCACACATTAGATTCATGTGATTGTATTGAGATTACTCTTGGAATAATAATACATAGTTGTTAAAATTTATCTTTAATTATTTTGTAGGATTTGTTTGATCCTATGCTCCGACACTGAAGCATTAAACATTCCTAGGATTATAACAATGTTGAAATTATAGCACTTATATTACTATAGCATATTATTACTTCAAACTATCTAACCTATGCTTGCTATGTTTTGTTCAAATTATAACTTGACAATGAGGTCCTTCTACTTTTTTTTTAATTTTTGTTTAGCTAAAAATTTAAGCATCTCTTTAAAGATTATCTATGTCATGTAACATTAATTTATTTTATTCATCTGTCTAGGCGGGTGCTGATCCAAATATATGTGCAGGCGGAGCAACTCCATTGCATGTTGCTGCTGATAATGGAAACAAGGAAATTATCAGATGCTTAATAAAAGCTGGAGGAGATCCTAATCGTTCTGATGATGTGCGTTTTTAGTTTATTTTATTTTTGCTATCAGTATTCACAGATAGGAAATGATTTAATATTTGGGAGCCTGAATGTGCCTGATTTATCATGTTTGTTGGAAGCATTAACTTTTTTTCTACTTTAACCACAACATGTTCACAACAATCACAATCATCTGTGACTCCGCTAAGTTGACTGGTTTTGCTTAACACGTTACAATATCATTAAGAAAGGTTTGCTTTTACATTTAGAGTTTAAGCCTTGATTTATCAGTGTAATATCGTCTGGTTAATGTCAAAATGTTTATAGCTTTTGTCAAGCACGTTCTGAGGTGAAACATTTTGGAGTTTCTGATATTTGGCTAGATTTTTTGTTTGCAAACTTCGGTGCAATGTCCTCTTGCCGTCCAAGAAAAGGCTACCTTGCGATACTGAGTACTAACATAGGAAAAGTTGCTTTCTACTTTAAAAGTTGATTACATGTGCTAAATATTGGGGTTTCGTATTGAATTATTGTGGAATGAATTTCTTTTCCTTCGCATTTTGTGGACATGATTATTTTTATCTATTAAACGGCTGCAGAACAAATTATTTTCCTCTTGCAGTTCTAGGGAAATTATCAAATCCGATAAATAATTATATTGCTCGTTACTCATTTATACATTAGTTGCAAAATCAAATTGTTAATTTAGTTATTTATTATGAACTACTTTTGTTTTGTTTCCAAGACGTATTGGTGCCTATATTTATTTTTTTCTGCTAAAATAACATGAGGCAGTTATTTGATTTGACAGGCGTAGATCAAATGAACATCTGTATTGCTTAATATGATTTGAGATTTAAGTACGTTATTTTGTGGGCCAGAATAGTAATGTGGTTAAACTCATTTGTTTTCATCTATAATAAGGAAACCGCAGAAAGCAATAACGAAAGCCATCTGAATTAACAATCAGTAATCAATACACATATCTATATGTATAATCATGTTTTTTCTAGTTTTATTTGATTATTCGTTACTTAATTTTATTAGGAAATTGCAGTGAACAAAACTTCGGTATCCATTATCTTTTCTATTTTGGTAATGCTGTACTGTGATCAAATTTAAGTAATTTTGACTGTCTGGTACACATTTTTAAGACTGGTTATTACCGGCAAGAAAGCATGGTATAAATGATGGTTTAAAAATTTGTTTTGGCCGCTCGGTCCTAGACTGGTACAAATCGGTTGGTACTGGTCAAAAACTAGATAAAACCGTCGAGCCTAGGGGTGAGCATTCGGTAAAAACCGAAAATCGATTTACCGATTTACCGAAACCGATATCGAACATACTATTTACCGATCGGTAAATTACCGAATTACCGATCGGTAAATCGTGATTTACCGGTTAAAATATATTAAAATATTATATAATTAATTTATTAAAAAATTTATTAAAATATTAAAATATTACATAATTAAAATGTTATCGATCGGTAAAAACCGACCGGTAAATCGGTAAATTACTGATAAAAAATTAAAAATTAATAAATAAAAATTTAGTTTTTATATATTAATATATATATCGGTAAATTACCGAACCGAAAACTTATTTACCGAACCGAAAACCGAAAACCGAATTACCTAAATATTATTACCAAACCGAAAACCGAAACCAAATTTACCGAATCGATTTACCGAGTAAATTCGGTTTTTACCGTTTTATGCTCACCCTAGTCGAGCTTCCCTCTCATGCTCGGGAGCTCCACGAGGAACTTCCCCACTTCCGCCGCTTGGGAGCTCTAGGTGGAAGCTCCTGCCTACATGAAGCTTTGACCGTGCTCCGACACACGGTCTGGCTTGTCGGACCAGACCAACATTTCAGTCGGTACAAATCAAAATCTTAAACCATAGTATAAATACCTGTTTTAGCACAAGTACACGGACCAAGTTCTTATTGTACTGCTATTTATATATATAGCTATATTTATAAGTAGTGACACGCTGGCCTACTAGTATGGTTAGGTACTGATCTGTCTTGGTATATATTATACCATAGCAGTCTGGTCTATTACTCGTACATCATTATAGATTGGTATTAAAACCTTATTGAAAAATTGTCACATATAACTAGTGGTTTGGTGAGGGAGCTCAGAGCAGTTCTCTTTCTAGTGACTGCCTTTTTGCTGCTGCTAATAATTTATGTGATTTTGTTTATTTCCCAACTGAGTATCATTTATTGTTGGGCCTTTTGTTAAACTATAGATGTCACTGGTAACAAATCCTATGAAGCATCTAGTCTCTGAAAAATGTTGGTTTATTGTTACTAGTTTCAAAATTTGGAAAAATTATAGTTAATTGATCACCTTGATTGGCATGCAAAATATCAGTGAAAATGAAGGGTTATTTTGAATATAAATAAAGTCACATTGTTTTCAAGAAAGGTCAAACATAGCTTGTAACGGAGTTTAAGAAAAAAACATGATTGAACAGATAAAATTGTGGCGATACAATGCTCCCAAGGAAAATTTTGAGTTAAGGGATGACAGAATTTTACAATGCAAAACTAGGTCACTATGGTCTTCCATTGTCTCAGCCTTTTTGTTTTGGTAATTCTTTAGCTTATATGTATAAAAACTTTGCTTGATGGAACAAAATTAGGTAGATCACTAGATTGATTAATTTAATAGAAATAATTATTGGCTGGTTGTTTTCTCAAAGCATGGCTCATCTACTAGATCTTCTACTTTGGTTGCAGGATGGTTTGAAGCCAATACAAGTTGCTGCTCTACAGGGTAACCGGGAGGCTGTTGAAGTTCTTTTGCCATTAACATCTCCAATACCAAGTGTTTCAAACTGGAGCACTGATGGCTTAATCGAATTCATGCAGTCTGAAACAAGAAAGGATCAGGTTTATGAATGACAAAGAATCATCCTTCTCATCCTTGTAAAAAATCACCATTTATGAATGTGCTCATTCATAAATCAGCTATCTAATTAGAATTTTGTATTCGTTCGTTTTTATTATTGATAAGTTGTAAGTTGTTCATTGTCACTTGTTTCTGTATTTACTCTTTCATTCTTTTTCATTGACGCTGGAGTAATGCATGTTGTAGGCCTGCTGCACGAAGGAAGCGGAAAAGTCAAAGAGCGCTAGTTTACCGAAAACTGAGACGATTGAGGTGCTACTCTTGCTTCTAGATTATGTCTTCTGTCATTTGTTTGATCCACATATGATTTTTTTTTCATAAGCAAAATATGAGATCATTGCTATACTGTCGACTGAAACTTGAAAATCTAGCTTGATATCGTAATTATAGTTGATTAATTAAGAGTTATCGATTAAATTTCTTATGATTACTCACTGGTAATTATCTCTTGTTAAACCAGGTTTGTTCACGTGGTTTGTCTTCTAACAATCTGTCCTTTGTAGCTTAAAACTATTACATGCAGTCTGTTGAGCCCTTTTTATTGGCGTAATTTACCTCAATAAAACGTTTATGGTGCTGGTTATCTACATGTCAATTTTTCATCATTTAATTGTTACCCAAAAACTTTCAGGTAACACCTGAAGCTAAAAAGAAATCCTTGGAAGCTAAGTCACGAGGTGACGAAGCTTTCAGGAAAAAAGACTATCAGATGGCAATAGATGCTTATACACAGGTAAGTTCTTGATTATATTAATATATTGCTCCAACTTCAAACGAGTACTTTGTGGATTTGCACATGTTTGTTAAGGAGCAATACGTATGCTAGTAGCTAGCGTACATCTATATTGGTGGTTCAGGCATTAATTCATGTTGCCTTTTGTCGTGGGGTTTAATCCTACCGATGAGCTGACTATGAATGATGTAGAATTAGTTGAAGGGCAAATGCATATTAGTGTTAACAAAGGTGGTAGATTGGTAATATATCTCTGCTGCTGCTGTCTCTTTTTTTTATTTTTCCTTTTTTGGCTGATGATACTAGGTTCCCACCATTTCTGTGGTTAAACTATTATGTATTTGTGCTGACCAAGTTTGTAACCAAATGGCAGAACTCACGTTTGAAACCATGAATTTTATGATAATTGGGAATTACTTAGGCGGACAATACTCTATTATTGTTTTGGGAAGTTTAGGTTTACATATTTTGTTGCTGCGGCCAAATACTCTACTAATACAATTTTTATGCTAAATCAAAAGATTCAAACTATTTTCTTCTTTAAATTACGAGTGAAAAACTTTGATTTCTTCTTTTTTCGAAGCATCACTGTATGATCGTTGACATTTCAAATAGTTATGTGAAATTTTAATTTTCAATCACGTGGAATGACACCCGAAGATGGCATTTAGTATGAGAACTGAGCGATATTTCTGATTGAAGTTGCCTCTAATCTGAATTGTTTCAAACAATTGCTATAATGCATATATATGACTTAGGCTATTGATTTGGACCCAAGTGAAGCTACTTTGCTGTCAAATAGAAGTCTCTGCTGGATACGTCTTGGGCAAGGGGAATATGCTTTGGCTGACGCCAAAGCTTGTAGAGCGCTAAGACCAGACTGGGTTAAAGCTTGCTACAGGGAAGGTGCAGCTCTTCGTTTATTACAAGTACGGTCTCTTCTTCCTTGTGTATCTGTGCTTGCTTAGTTAATTCTCTTGTAATTTTGTGCGTTTCTTCTTTTACTAGAGGTTTGATGAAGCAGCAAGTGCCTTCTATGAGGGTGTAAAGGTTGATCCAAACAACAAGGAGCTCGTAGATGCTTTCAGGTATATTGATGGAACTTGAAATATTTTGAGCTTATATATACGGGAAGAAAGAAAAAAAAATCAGCCTCCTGTTTGAAATTTGATAACAATCTACAGCATTTTGCTTGCATTTATTTTTTATGAGGTAATATTGTCCATTTTTCTGTTTGAGTTCGGATATGTGGATCCAATTGTAGCAAAATTCACTTCCGTGTATGCATTGCAAATATCTTTTCTTGTATTATATTATATATATTATATTAATATACAATTTATATGGTTAAAAAAATAAAATTTTTATAACTTAATTATAATATTTAAAATTTAAAATAATACTAACAATAGTAACAGTTTAACCGAGCCACCAAACACGTTTTGGAGGTAGCTATAGACACAGCACGCACAGCTACACTAGCACAACTATGCCAAACGAGCCTTAGTAGGTAATGATTTCATGGTAGAATTGGTAGCTGCTGCTACAAATCTGTTTTGCTCAAATTATATATGCATATCCTCTCACCCTGTTGGTTCAGCTGGCAGGAAATTCCGTAATGCTCAAGTATTTTTGTTCAGGCGCAGGAGAAAGCTGCTTTTGAACCTCGCCATCTGGGTTTACCTTCCATTTGATCTTTGAAACTTTCATTGTCACCCTATTTTTCGGTTGTTTTGCAAATGCACTTTGTATTAGTTAGGTTGATTGAATTTTATTTGTTTTGGGTCATACCTTATATGATTTACTACATTTGTTTGCTTACTCCTTCCATCTTATTAATCTTTACAGGGAAGCTGTGCAAGCTGGAAGAAAATTTCATGGTACTGATAAGAGGAATCAATAGATGAAGTCATTTAGAGAGGCGGAAGAGTCATCACCTTTTATTGCATCTCGAAAACACATTCATTTTCTTTCGACTCGTTTGCCTTGATTAAAACGTGAACGAACTGTAAATAGGCTTTTGGCGACCTTAAATTCTTCAGGCCAAAGCTAAATGTGTCATTTGCTTCGAGTGGTCACAACTCAACCAATACCGGCTTGATCGGTTGATAATAGTTTCAGTTCAAATTTTTCTTAGAAGTGAATTTGGTATCTTCAAGCTAATCATGTATGTGTTTGTCAAGTGAAATGTTTCATCTCTGGTAGACCATTCCATTTCAAATGTGTTCATCGTACGCCTGAAAGCCACTGAGTTTGATAGTAGACCGTCAGTGACTTCATAAGTGTATTTATTTTGGGATCCAAAAGCCGACTTATGCATCGACGTGTTGGTATCCTAACATGCTATTTAATTTGGTTATACAAGATAGCTTGAAAGAAGATGATAAAGTTTTTGAAAAAGTCCATAAAAGTGTTATTTATTTAGCTCACAGCCATATTGATTTATCTTATTATTTTTGGCACACTTCTAATTTTCTACTTTATAGTCAAAAAATAATTTTGACTTTGTCCTTTTGTATGCACATAAGGGTGAGAATTTGTGGGGTCAAAAAGTGTTACATTGAAATGAAATATGACCTTTATTAAATTCACCTTAAATTAATAAGGTTTTTTTGTTTAATGGGTTCTGGCTTCCAGTGAGCGCAAGCGCTCATTGCTAATTACCCTTAAAATTAGGGCACATTTGATTAAGAGATCTATATAAGTAAACAGTATTTTACAAATTGGAGGGCAAAAATATTTTATAAATGTCATATCAATACATGGCTTTGAAGCAATCTTCATCTGTCAAAGAAAGATTTGTGGGTAGATGTCTGATTTTTTATGAATTCGAATGGCCTTGATAGTGTATTTGAGATTCAGCATGCACTCAACCTTGATGGCTTGAGTAGTTGAACTTGAGATACTCAGTCTTGATAACTTGTAAGTATTTGGATTTGGGAAGTACTCGGTTTCAATAGTTTGTGAATATTTGGATTTGATTTGTACTCAGCTTCAATAGCTTGTGAGTATTTGAATTTGATATGTAATTTGCTTAAATAGATTATGCGCATTTGAATTTGATTTGTACTCAGCCTCGACGACTTGTGAGTATTAGATTTAATTTATACTCAGCCTCGACGACTTGTGAGTATTGGATTTGATATTTACTCGGCCTTAGTGGCTTGTGAGTATTTTAGATTTGAAGTGCTCAGCCTTGATGGCTTGAGAGTATTTGATTTGATATGTGCTCTGCCTTAGTGGCTTATGAGCTATTGAATTTGGAAAGTACTCGGCCTTAATGGCTTGTGAGTATTTAAATTTGATTTATGCTCGGCTTTGGTGGCTTATGAGCATTGGATTTCATATATGCTCGGCCTTTAGTGGCTTACGAGCTCTTGAATTTGATTTGTGCTCAGCCTTGGTGGCTTAGGAGCATTGGAGTTCATATGTGCTCGGCCTTGATGGCTTATGGGCATTTGACTTGATTTGTGCTCGGCCTTGATAGCTTGTGAACATTTGAATTTGACTTGGTACTCGGTCTTAATGATTTATGAGCATCTGAACTTGATTAGTGCTCGGCCTTGATAGCTTGTGAGCATTTGAATTTGACTTGTGCTCTGCCTTAAGGGCTTATGAGCATTTGATTTGATTTGGTACTCAGTCTTGATGTCTTGTGAGTATTTGAACTTGATTTGGTACTCGGCCCTGATGACTTGTGAGTATTTGAATTTGATTTATGCTCGGCCTTGATGGCTTATGAGCATCTGATTTCTGCTCGGCCTTGATGGTTTATAAGCATTGAATTTGATATATGCTCGGTCTTGATGGCTTGCGAGCATTTGATTTGATTTGTGCTCGGCCTTGATGGCTCGTGAGTATTTGGATTTGATATACTCGGTCTTAATGACTTGTGAGTATTTAAACTTGAGATACTCAGTCTTGATGACTTGTGAGTATTTAAACTTGAGATACTCGGTTTTGATAACTTGTGAGTATTTGGATTTGGAAAGTACTCAACCTTGGTGGCTTGTGAGTATTTGAACTTGAGATACTCGGTCTTGATGACTTATGAGTATTTGAAATTGATTTGGTACTCGGCTTCAATAGCTTATGAGTATTTGAATTTGATAAGTACTCAGCCTTAGTGACTTTTGAGTATTTGAATTTAATAAGTACTAGACTTCAATAGCTTATGAGTATTTGAATTTAATAAGTACTCGGCCTTAGTGGCTTATGAGTATTTGAATTTGATTTGCGCTCGGCCTTGATGGCTTGTGAGCATTTGGATTTATTTTATGCTCGGCCTTAATGGCTTGTGGGCATTTGAATTTGATTTATGCTCGGCCTTGGTGGCTTATGAGCATTTGAAATTAATTTATGTTCGGTCTTGATGACTTGTGAGCATATGAACTTGATTTGTGTTCGGTCTTAATGACTTGTGAGCATTTGAATTTGATTTATGCTCGGTCTTGATGACTTGTGAACATATGAACTTGATTTGTCATGAGGAATAATTTTATCTTGGAGCATCACAAGCACAATATCATATTGAGGAGCTACACCTCGATGACAAACATCGACGTACGCATCTCTCAAACAATATTATATCGTGATATGATGGGTTTGATCAAAATAGGTTAAGTGAGTTAATTAGCTCATATTTAACCGGATGAAATATATGTGTTAATTTAAATCCAAAGTTGTATTTGGGAAGATTGGACTTAATCTTATAGGGGTAAATACCCAAATTATATCAATGATTGTCCATTTGACTTGTGTTGATGAAAATCATCTTTAGCCATCAAATATCTGATTTTCTAATAGTTGTTGATCTAAATTCATAGATCTATTTAATCCAGGACTCAGATCAAGAATCCGACAGCATATTTGGAAAGATCAGGTTCAACTTAGTAGGGATCGACTCCTGGATCATGTCAAATGTCAACCAATTGACTTAGATATGTCCAGATCATTGTCAGGCGTTGATTATTTAGATCAAATTCATCTTGATCATTCATTTATATGCACAGATATGTTTCAATCCAAAATTCGTATCGAAAATCAGACATCATATTTGGAGAGATCAGGTTCGACTTAGTAGGGATCGACTCCTGGATCATGTTAATCGTCAATGGATTGACCTAGATACGTTCAGATCAACTTCAGCCGTGGATTTAAGTTTAAATATGATTTATCACGACCGTTCATTTTAAATTCATAGATTCGCTTCGATCCAAGTCTCGGATCGAAAATCTGCTATGATATTAAGAAAGATCAGGGTCAAGATAGTAGGAATAGACACCTTGATCATGTCAAATGTCAATCGATTGACCAAGATACGCTCCAGTCATTCTTGGCCGTCCATTTGTTTTAATTCAAATCTAAACCATCCAAGTTTGATTGAATCTGTACCGTTAATTATATCATAATGAATCTGAACCGTTAGATCTAATTAATTTAATCAAATTGAATCTGGATCGTTTGATCGATGTTTTGGTTCAATCTGATCCGTTCAAATTTTACTAAACCTGGAGCGTTGATTTTGTTTGAATAAACCTAAGCCGTTGAACTCAATTTATTTGATCAGAATGATATCAACCGTCAGATTTTACTTAAAGTAATCAGAACCGTCGGTTTTATTTAGATCTTGTCCGTTGATTTCAGGTGATGAATATGATCTATTGATTTCAATTTATTAAACCGGAGTGATCGTAGTCGTCCGATTAAGGTTGAAGTAATTTAGACCGTTAGATTTCATAAAGATTGAGATTGTCAGATATGATTTGATGTAATCTGGACCGCTGATTTTGTTTTGAATCCAGAGCGTTGATTTAATTTGGACGAATATCAACAGTCCGATTTAATTTATTTGATCAGAGTGATCTGTGCCGTCCGATCTGAATTGAACAAATCAGGACCGTCGAGTTTATTTAAATCTGAAGCGTTGATTTCAAATTGATAAATCACAGCCATTCGTTTCTTTTCTCATCTCTCCCGACTTCGGCGGCGGCGGACGAAACTAGGGTTCGTCGCCGCCGGTTGCTCGCTGCTCCTCCGGCCAATCAGCTTTGGGAGAAGCTTCTCTAGGTCGAGGGGGGGTTGTGGCCAGAGTTTGGCTTCGTTCAAAATAGTGGTCGCCGGCGCTATTTCACTCGATTCCATAGATCCGGTGATCGAATGGACGGATCCTCTCGGTTGTAGACTCGCCGTCATGAGGAGATCATACAGTTAAAATTTGTGCGCAATCCGACGGTCGAATGTGTAGTTCTTGTGGTAAGGCGTCGACGGATGAATAGTATTTCGGCGTTAGACGACTTTGTACGCAATCGTTCGTCTCCGGCGTTTCAATTGACGATCTCAAAGAGCAAACAATATGTGCAATCTTAAATAGTTATTCATAAATCAGAAGCATGATAAGAGATATAGAATCTCAGAAATAATTACGAGGATATAAAGATTCCAGAAACAAGAATAATAAAGGGGATATAAGGATCCTAGGAAGATTTAGGGATATAAAAATCCCAGGAATAATTTAAGGGATATAAAGATCCCAGGAACATTAAGGGATGTAAAATTTCAAGAATAATTTTAGAGATATAAAGATCCTAGGAATAATTTGGGGGATATAAAGATCCCAGGAACATTAAGGGATATAAAAATCCCAAGAATAATTTAGGGGATATAAAGATCCCAGAAACATTAAGGAATGTAAAATCCCAAAAATAATTTTAGACCTTCAAGAACCCCTTCTCCTCCTTCTCTTGTTGCCGAGAGCCCTATTCTTTATTTTTGCCGAGAACTTTGAAAGCTCTCCTCCTTTCTCCTTTTATTTTGTTAGAGCTTGATGGATTTGCCCTCCAGCCCTCCTATTTTTTCTCCTTTGTTTTTCTTGCCGTGACCCCTGTAGCACTTTCTTTCGTTTTTTTCTCAGCCGAATACTCCTTCCAGCCACCTTCTTCAGCACATCGCTTTCTTCTTCTGTTTTTTGTTGCCGAGAACTCCCTCTCTCTCTCTCTTGCTCTCAATTCCTCCTCTATGCCTTCGGTTGCTCCCTGGAAAATACTTGTGTGCGGTGGCCCCGCATCATGCGGTGGCCACATCTACCACACAAATTGGGATGTGTGAAAACACTTATCCCAACTTTTTTAATGCCGTGTGTGGTGGATGTGGCCACCGCATGACGCGGGGCCACGGGTGGCATCGCACACAAGTTTTTTCGCTGTCCCCTTTTTTTTTTTTTTTATTGCCTACTTTCTTTTTGGCTTTTTGCTCCCTCCTCCTTCTTATTAGCCCAGAGCCTCCTTAATCCTCTTTTTACTCCCTTTTTATAAAAGATAACCTTTACATTAATTTCCTTCGATTTATTATTTCCCTTTTTTTTTTTTTTTGCCAAAAGGCAAGCGAGAGATTGATATATAAAAGCAAGAATGATTACATTGTTTTGAATCAAACAAATTAACCCAAATCATATACACGCACTAGCTAGTACAGAAACTCATTCAAAACAAAACACCCCATAATCATAAACACACAAAACATCCAAGCTGAGAGATTTATCACCTCGCAACAAAGAAAGTATCCTACAGCTGTTCTGAGCCAATAAGGGCTAGAAACAACAAACTACTAGAATTAAATCACTTTGGCCTCCATCATTGTTCCAGTAGGTGTTCTCTAATAGAATCGTGAATATGCATATCCCAACATTGCACAAATGCATCAATAGAATGTTGATGACGAACCGGAATTTTAAGAGATTTTATCTTACTCCAACAATCAGCAAAAATGTCTCTAAGAACTTGCCAAGAGTCTCTTTTGGAATTCCTAAAAGCCCTAGCATTCCTCTCCATCCATGCGTGGTATACAGTGCCGGTAAGCAATAATTTCTTGATAGTAAACAAAGTGGAATGCCCCTTCCATTGAGATTCAGCCATTTGAAGTACCATAGGCCAAGAAGTCAAGGAGGAATCCACAGCACATATGTCTTGAATATGTTTCCATACCTTATTGGCTTCAAGACAAGTGAAGAAAAGGTGGTCCATAGTTTCATCCCCCAAATGACAGAGATAATATTGCTTATTGGATGTTAATCCCCACTTGGATAATCTATCTAAAGTAGTTAATCATTTCAAACTCAACAACCATGAGGTGAAGGAGAATCTGGGTATACGACCTTTAAACCAGATAATAGATGTCCATTGCACAGGGTTGAATGGTGTTAAAGCTTTATATGCAGTTTTGACTAAGAAGTTCCCAGAAGCAGCTAGATTCTATCTCAAAGCAACCCTCTCCGCATCGTAGGATACCAAACTATAACAAAAATCACGATGAGAGAGAATAATATGAAAGATCCAAGAACAAGACCTTGTAGGGAGATACGACCAGATAGTAAAGGAATTGAGGTAATAATTGTGAATCCACTTTACCCAAAGGGAAGTTTTTTCTTTAGCCACATTCCAAACATATCTCATAAACAATGCAGAATTTAAACTAGAGATATTGTGTATGTTTAGACCACCTGCTTGTATAGGTAAAATAACCACTTTCCAAGAAACCTTATGGATAGTCTTTTTAGTAGTATCAGCATTCCATAGGAAGCGCGAGATGAGTTTGTTGAGATGCTCAATAGTTAAGGCAGGGAGTTTGAGAGCACTACACCAAAATGTTATAGTTCCATAGCAAACTGACTTAATGAGTTCAACATGGCCAGCGTATGAGAGAGATTTGCCATGCCACCGAGACAAGCATCGAGCCACTTTTTCAACCAAGGGTCTGCAGTCATTATTAGATGGTTTCTTACAAGTAATGGTGATCCCTAGATGCTTAAATGGAAAGGAACCCGGTTGAATACCAAGTATTCCAATAATAGAATGTTGAAGGTTCTCTTGGCATGAAGCAGAAAAAAGAATCTCAGATTTTGCTTTGTTCACCCTTAGTCCAGACTCATTTGCAAAATCAATGAGCACCTTAGAAATGCAGCAAGCTGATCGCACTGTCACCTTGGAAAAAATAAGAATATCATCGGCAAATTGGAGATTAGTAATAGGTAAGGTTGAGCATTTTTTGTGCAACTGAAAATCTCCATTGTCCACCTCTTTGCATAACAGATCTATAAGACACTGCATTACCATAAAAAATAGGTAAGGAGCCATGGACATCCTTGTCTAAGCCCTCGTGTGCCTTTAAAGAATCCAACATCTCTCCCATTGAGATTTATGGAATAAGTGGGAGATGAGATACAAGCCTTAATCAATTTGATCGTATGTACAGGGAAGTTGTAAGCCTTCAGCATGCTTATAATAAAATCTCATCTCACATAGTCATAGGCTCTTTGGAGATCAATCTTTATACACATATTAGACCTACTATAATTCTTGACATAATAATATATTTTCCTGGATGAGACGTCCCTGAATAAATGCATGTTGGTTCAGATCAATTAAATCAGGTAGGATCCTTTTTAATCGGTTTGCCAAAATCTTCGCAATGAACCGATAAATCAGTTTACAAACAGAAATCGGTCTAAATTCAGCAAAGGATCTAGGATTTGGAACTTTGGGGACTAAAGTAATAGAAGTGATGTTAACTTCCTTTAGAAGGTTGCATGTATTAAAGAAATCCAAAATTGCTGCTACAACATCCCTTTGAATAATGCCCCAACATGCTCTAAAAAAACCAGCATTAAACCCATCCACACCGGGGGCTTTATCAATGTTCGCTGATAGGATAACATTTTCAATTTCAGAAGTTGATATTGGATTTTCTAATATTCTATAGCTTTCTGGAGATAAGGAATTTCTAGTGTGTATTGGGGGTTCCAAGCGCGCTGGAATCTCTGGACCAAGAGCCTCATGAAAATATTTAATGGCTTTAGTATAGACTTGCTCCCCTAGCACATATTCACCTTTTGAGTTTGGATGGTCAATAAAGAGTTTTTGTGCCTTCTAGACTGAACACTATTATGAAAAAACTTGCTGTTAGAATCTCCTAAAGATATTCGCAGGTCCCGAGATTTCTGTCGAAGAGCTGCTTCCTCTTGCTGATTAAAATGAGCTATTTGAGCTTTTATTAGTCTTTCAGCGCGAAAACTATCAAGATTTTGAGAGTCAGTCTGCATATCCCTCTAAATCTATTCTAATTGAAGCAACAACTTATCCATAGCTATTTGTTTTTGAGCACGCATCTGACTCGCCCATCGTTTTAATGCACATTTAACGTTGTACAATTTCTGGATGAGAATAAACATAGCAGTCCCTCTACAACCAGCTGCTTTCCATGTGTTTTGAACTAGAGAGAACATAGACTCAAATTGTGTCCAATAGTTAAAAAAAAAACGAAATCGAGAACCCTTGTGATTTGAGCTACTGCCAATTAGCAATACCATAGCAGAGTGATCAGATATGGATGGAGGAAGGTTCACAACCTCAGCATTCATAAACTTGTGAGTCCATTCGCTATTTGCTAATACTCTATCAAGCTTACACCAAATGCGCTTATCCCCCTCTGAAAATTTGTCCTAAGTATAAGTTGGTCCTCTCCATTTAAGCTCTGATAGTTCTAATTCATGTAACATATCAGCGTTGTACAGCAACTCAGAGGAAAGACTAGAATGGCCTCCTAACTTATCCTGCAATGAGAAGATCATATTAAAATCCCCAAGAATCAAACATGGTTGGGTTGCATCATATGATTTAAGATGATCCCAGATTTGAGAACGTGGAGACACAGTGTAGAGGCCATAGATGATTGACAGTCTAAACAAAAACTTTCCACCATTATCATATAGAAGCCCAGTGATAATCTGTTCTGATATATCTATAACTTGGACACTAAAAAAAGTTGGATTCCACAGCCACCAGATACGCCCCTTAGAAATATGATTATAATTGAAACAAGAATTCCAGCCAGGGGCTAAGGAGAAACTAACAGAAGTAGAATTTTTCTCATGAACTCTAGTTTCCAATAGACAAAACATTTGGATAGAGAAATGCTTTTGAAGATCTTTTATTGCTTGTTGTTTTCCAGAAGAATTCAATCCCCTTATATTCCAACAAAGGATTGAAGACATTATGTAATTTGAGAAGAGGAGGGATCAAAGCTCCTAGAATCCCTAGTTTCCTTAACATTTTTGTCTATCGGGTCCTGCCCAGGTGAATTCTCAGGAGGAATTGGTTGTATAATTGTCTTTGCCTTTCTACCTTTCCTCTTTTTTCCATTTTGCACAGGGACATCCACAGCTAGATCTCTATCGATATTATGAATTATAGCAATATCTTGTTCAACCTCCGGAATAGAAGAGGAGGATGGCTGAGTCTGTTCGACAGCTTTCTCAAATGATAAATCATTACCAACAGATAATTCTTGTTCATGGGGGTTTTGACAAATGGGATCATTAGAAGTTTCAACATCAATGGAGTTTGACAGAAGGTCAAGTTGGGGGATCTGGGGGTTAGTGTCCACTTTTGGGACCCAAATTTGATTAGTGATCCTAGAAGGACATTTATCACCTTTGTGTCCAAAAATACCACACATGGCACAACCAGAGGGATGCCATTCATATTCAATGTGAAGGGGAATAGCAGCTCCATCATTTAATGAGACAAAAATTTCAGATATAAAGTCAGTTTTCGCATTCATCTCAACACATACTTTGAGCTAACTCATCTTGGGGGGCAGAAATTTTTATTGCACTATGCTCAAGAGGGGTAGGGATATGATGAAGCTCACAACTAGTGGAATGAGGGCAAGAAAACAAAGAACTCCATGATACCTACCTAGCATTACCTTTCATATCTCCATGAGCAGCTGCATCCATAGGCTTATTTTGATCCCCTTGAATTTGAGAAAAATCACCCATTGAAGAAGCTAATGTTGAAGTTTGCAGTTAGAAAACCAATCGGATGAGGTTGAAGGGTGGAAAACAAAGGTCCCAATCTGCCCGGTGAGTTCCCGCCGCGGGCAAGGAAGCCTCACTGGAAAAAGATTTGGGGACCCTTTCGAAGAATCTTGATGCAATCGGGAAGTCTTCATTATTTCCCTTTTTTATTGCTATCATGCAGATCCACGATTCTGTTTTCTATGTTTGGTTGAACGTGGTCATGGCTCACGTTAAATCAAATTTTCTTTGATTTATTCCATCTATAATTCTTTTATTATTTTTATTTCTAATTTGGAGGCTACCGATTCCATATTTTTCCCCTTTTCCCTTTTCTTATTTGGACATTTGATAATTTAATTCCTTCTTTTGTCAAAATTTTTATTTTCTTTCCTTCATATGAAAGCTCACACGCTACTTAATTAATAATTTTTTTTCCAATTTTTACTTGATGGTCAAAATCAATTTTGACTATCATTATTGTTTTTTTTCACGCCTCCAATTTTTTCTCCATGGTCAAAACTAATTTTGACTTTATTCTATTGTATGCACGTATGAATGAAAATTCATGGTTCAACAAACATGTAACTCAATGTTTATGTTGCAAACTTATGTTTATTATAATCATGCATTTTGTCATTTGCAATTAAATAATTCTAATTACAAACATTGTACATCAGTAGATGAGAGAAAATTATGAGATTTTAAGAATTTTTTATGATATTACTTATCTCTTTTGGGGAGTCAAACATTCAACAACAAATTTATATGTTCCATCTATTTTTTATAGTTATATGACTTTGAAAGGAAGTGAGAAAAGTAGAGATGATAACAAGTTGGGTCATAATGAATTTTGCCAAACTCGACCCCTAAATCTCGCACCTGACCTCGTTGAGTTTGATAAAAACTATCCCAAACTCTACTCGTCAAGGAAGCAGGTACTTGCAAAGAACCTATCACCATTGAGAAAAATTGCAACAACAAGAGTGAGCGGCGGCAATCACAGCGATAGTGGCAAGAGCAAATAATGACGATAGTGGGCAGCAATATCAGCAATAACAATAGCTATGGGAGCGAGCAACAACAACAACAAAATTGAGTAGCAATTGCTACAAGTGTGAGTAGGTGACAATAGGAAGAGCGAGACTACGAGGGTAGTTAGGGATTTTAGGGTTTATTATGGGGTATTTTAGCAATTTTATCATATGGGGGTGAGTTCAAGTTCACCTTCGGTTTCAGATCTCATATCTAACCCTAGCCAAAATTATAATTAGGTCTTCCCCAAACTTAACCTAACACCTAGTCAAATTGGGTTTTCTTCGTCAAAATCATGCTGAGTTGGGCTAGATTGAGTTGGGTCCGTTTGACCAGTCTAATGTAAAGGGATAAATAATTCTTTAAAAAAATGGCTATTCAAATATTTGAAAAGTTTGATATATATATAGGTCTAAATTTATTATAATTTTTCTATAGCTTTGATATTAGACCCCTACTATAAAACATATTTTATAGATTGGAGTAATAAAAAATTATATAACTCATGTTTGCATGAATTTATACAAATTCATGGCAAATTATTTGAGCTTTACAATGAATATATAAAAAAAAATTTAGAGATTTATCAAGTCATCACACTAAATCCTTAACATCAATTGCATTTGATTGAGAGGTCCTTTAGTAAGTAATCAAATTGACTATATATTATTTTCATTTAAACGCCTTAGATTTATATTTTTTTTATTGTTTATTCTTGATGTTAATGACATTTTCTTGCTCAAAATAAAAATTTGATGCTTTTGAAACTTGAAGAATTTGGTGTTGCTTACTAAATGTATTCTATTCTTATCTCTACATTTGCCTCAGAACTTTTAGTAGTGATGGATGAGTGTTTGACCAGATTAAAACCAAATATTATAGAAGCACTCTTGTGTACATGGGAATAGTTAAACAGAGAATACGCACACACCTTGAAATTTTTTATGGAGGAATGATCTGTTTCTGACATATCATCACAATTCATGATCACTTTCAAGCTGCAAAACGCAGGGAAGTGAGATTTCATTAACATGGCTATGGATTAACTAGGCATTGAGGCTCAAAGGCATACTTCTATGTGCCTTGTGAGAGAAGGTTAAACATGAGCAGTAAAATTCAGCTACACATGTAACACTTAAGAGAGAAGGTCGTTCCAATATGGGAGATCAAATGGCAACTTTAGAACTCCGGATGCAATCAAGAGTAGGAGAATCCCTAGAGGCAAGATGTATAGGCAGACAAGCAACAAGATACGCTGCCCTGCATAAAAATGCAATGACATTAGTAGGGAACCAGTGTCTGGATTACAATCACAACCTTAACATAATAATCATTTTGAAGAAAGATTACAATCTATTTCTAAAGTTTTAGGCACCGCTTGGCCGGGCTGTGTAGGCGGCAGTGCAGGCCCATGCTATATAGTCTGAGATAAGTTCCAAAGTCATGGAGTAAATTTTCACATTAGATAAGATATATTGAACCTGCATGCACTTCCAGCAGCATTAGTAAATTGAGGGATCTGTTCAACTAAGAATTCTTTGCTGCAATGCCAATGAACTTGAGGAATGAATGAATCAGCAACTGGAAGAGTTTAGGATAGCTATACTTGAGCAATAAGTTTTCAAGGAGTTCTACTAAAGAAACCGGCAAAAAAAAAAAAAATCATGTGATAGGCAATAAATCGATGGACCTACAGCAGTTTTGTAATTTTGATATTCAAAAGAAAATTTGAGTTCAACTATGGCCACACAACTAAATTCATCTCATTCGAATAAGAACACGAGTCCAAATTTCTTATCTAGGACTGCCCAACGAAAGGAAGATTTCATTTGATAAATAACCACCAGTGAAGAGGGAACATATAATGATTTTGTTTACTTAAATGAAACTAATAGGGAACATATAAGATCTCATAGTTTTTTTTTCACCTCAAAGCATCCAGAAAACAACATAAAATATAGGAAATGATGCATGTACCATCATCTTACTTGGAAAAAATCCAATGAAAAAAAAAATCACCTACCTCCAATATAAGGTTATACTGAAGATTTCAAACACTGGTCTAGATCGGTGTTCTGATTCAAGCTCAAACTGGTACATAGTAGTTCATAAAGAATGGAATCGATGTCTACCATGTGGCAAGGGAGGCGGATGCTTCAACTGTGGAAGTTTAGCAAAAGCTATAATGGAGGGTAGATGCTTCTCCATTCTTGTCCTTCGCCTCTATCTATGCTCCACTCTGTGCAAAGGCAGAACTGGGTGAAAGATCACCTACCTCCAACATAAGATTATACTCAAGGTTTCAACACTAATCTAGACTGGTTTTCCAATCCAACCTCAAACTGGTACATAGTAGTCCAATGAAACCGATGTCTACCATGTGGCAAGGCAAGCAGATGCTTCAACTATGGAAGTTTAGCATAAGCTATAGTGGAGGAGGGATGCTTATCCATTCTCATCCTTCGCCTCCATCTATTTCCGCTCTGCACAAAGGCAGAAACCGTAGAACTGAGTGGTGAACCTCCTTGCAAAGCTTCCTCTTGCACCTTGTTCTCATTCGCCTATGCTGTGCCTGCCTTCGAACCAAATGTGGTCTGCGTACTAGCCCCTGCTCGGACTAGTATACATCATATTCTCTAAGTTAGAGAAAGGGAAAAACCAAAAAAATTACATTCAACCTAGGGTAATCCCCTTTTTACACTTAAGTTATAGGGTTAATGGGTTCAAGCCCTAAACCCATTAACCCATCAACCTAATAACAGTAAAAGCACTAACACTCCCCCTCAAGCTGGAGAAAATATGTTAATTAGACCCAGCTTGTTACACAATTTCTTAAGTCTAGTTGATCCCAAGGCCTTGGTGAAGATATCGGCAATCTGGTCTTCAGACGTCAGATAAGGAGTAGCAACAAGTTTGTTATTGATAGCTTCCTTGATGAAATGACAATCCACCTCTATGTGTTTAGTTCGTTCATGGAAGACTGGATTGTTGGCAATAAAAATAGCAGCCTGGTTATCGCAGAACATGTTCATTGGGCTAGGACAATCTATTCCACATTCCTGTAAGAAATTTCGTAGCCAAAGCATTTCACAAATAGTATGAGCCATGGCTCTATATTCTGCTTCGCAACTTGATCTTGCCACAACACTTTGTTTCTTGCTTCGCCATGTGACCAAGTTACCACCCAAATAGGTGCAGTAACCAGAAACAGATTTCCTATCATCAATATTGTCAGCATAATCAGCGTCAGAATAAGCCTCAATATGAGTGTGCCCATTTTTACAATACTTCAATCCTTGACCAGGGGCACCTTTGATATACTGAACCACACGAGTCGCTGCGTCCCAGTGACACTGCTTGGGTTTTTGCATAAATTGACTAATGATTCCCACAGCATGAGAAATGTCAGGTCTTGTAACGGTGAGATAATTAAGTTTGCCAACTAGGCGACGATACTGAGTGGCATCAATGTATGCAGAGTCCTCGTTAGCACTATACTTCTGGTTTGGAATTAGTGGAGAATCCACTGGCTTGCAGTCGCTCATACCAATTTCATCCAGAAGATCTAAGACATATTTCCTTTGTGACAGAAAAACACAATCACGCTGATATGCGACCTCAATGCCCAAGAAATATTTAGGTGTCCCTAAATTCTTAATTGAAAAATGGGATTGTAAATGATTCTTGGTTTCCTCAATTCCCTGTCGATCATCACCAGTAAGAAGCATGTCGTCGACATAAACAGCCAAAATAGTGACACCACTCTTTGAACGACGAATAAAAATAGAGTGATCAGCTTGACTATGACGAAACCCAAACGAGGTCAATATCTGTGAGAGTTTATGAAACCATGCTCTCGGACTTTGCTTGAGACCATAGATTGATTTATGCAATTTGCACACCATCTCCCCCTGAGCAACATAACCAGGAGGTTGCTCCATAAAGACGTCTTCAGTTAAATCACCATAAAGAAAGGCACTGGTGACATCCATTTGATGAAGAGACCACTGGCCATTGACAGCAAGAGAGAACAGAGTGCGAACAGAATTGAGACGCGCCACCGGAGAGAAGGTATCATGATAATCCAGGCCATAAATCTGAGAGAAGCCCTTCGCAACGAGGCGAGCTTTGTGGCGAGCAACAGAGCCATCAGAGTGGAACTTGACGGCGAAAACCCAGCGGCATGGTACAACTCGAGCACCAGGAGGGAGAGGAACTAAGGACCAGGTGTGACGAGCCTGTAGGATAGTCATCTCAGCATCCATAGCCTGCTTCCAGTGTGGTAACGACATAGCCTGCAAGGGAGATGTAGGCAAGGAGACCGAAGACAAGGCAACAGAGAAAACACGAAAAGAAGGTGACAAATGGTGGTAAGAAACATAATGAGAAACAGGATAATGAGAAACAGAGCGCTTGCCTTTACGCAGTGCAATGGGGAGGCTATCATCAGGAACCGCCGACGAAGAAGGGGCGACTGGAGGAGGCCGGGGGCGGCGGTGATAAACCTGTAAAGTACCAACAGAAGGACCGAGAGAAGTGGGAGCAGGCACCGGAGGCGATGCCGGAAGGATAACAGGAACCGGAAGAAGATCAGAAGAAGAAACGGGGGCGCAACGGAAGAGAAAAAGGGGCTAGACTCATCAAAAGTAACATCGATGCTGGTAAAGAAGCGACCACTGGAGGGATCAAAACAACGATATCCCTTCTGAGTTCGAGAATATCCAAGAAAGACACAACGAGTAGCACGCGGGCTTAACTTGTCAACACCGGGGCCAAGAGTATGGACATAACACAAACACCCGAACACCCGAAGAGGGAGAGAAAAAAGAGGTTGCGTTGGAAATAAAAGAGAGAACGGGGAACGACCATTTAAAACCGGAGTAGGAACCCGATTAATTAGAAACGAAGCAGTGAGAACCGCATCAGCCCAATAGGACCGAGGTACCTTCATGTGAAACAATAAGGTACGGGCCACCTCGAGAAGATGGCGGTTCTTACGCTCAGCAACACCATTTTGGGAAGAAGTATAGCTACAAGTAGTTTGATGTATGATGCCATGGGAACGACAGAAAGACTGAAAGAAAGTGCTAGTATATTCCAATGCATTATCAGAGCGCAAAATTTGAATAGGAACACCAAACTGAGTTTTAATTTCAGCACAAAAGTTGCAAAATACATTAAAGAGTTCAGACCTCTTAGACAAAATATAACACCAACAAACGCGAGAGAAATCGTCTATAAAAGTAACAAAATATCTGTGACCGTCACGACCAGAAACAGGACTCGGACCCCAGATGTCGGAGTGAACAAGATGAAACGGGTGGAGACTGCGAGATGTAGAAGCGGTTGGCAAGGAGGTCCGATGATGTTTACCCAGTTCACAAGCCTCACAATGAAAAGACGGCCTTGACGGTAGGGAGAGAACATGTTGAAGACGCACAGCAGAAGGGTGTCCAAGACGGTAGTGCCATAGCAGAGGAGAGACAGCAGCGGAAGAAAGAGCCCGAGGTACAGTAGGTGGAAGAAGAGTGTAGACACCGCCCTGCCTAGGCCCCCCACCAATCGTCTGCTTCGTCCGGAGGTCCTGAAACAAACAGTGAGAGGGTAAGAATGTGATACTACAATTACCACGCGCAGTAAAGGCACTAACAGAAAAAAGATTTACAGGAAAAGAAGGAATGTATAACACATTAGTCAGAAGTATAGTGGAAGAGAAAGGAACAGTCCCAATGCCCATGACAGACACTAAGGAGCCATTGGCAATAGCGACCGGGGAATAAACTCCCCCCGTGGAGAGGGAAGTGAATAGACTACGATTACCTGTCATGTGAGATGACGCACCAGAATCAATTATCCAAGTAGAATCAAAAGAAGCAAGAGTAGCTATACCGGAAGCGTGACTAGAAGAGGCTATGAAGGTGGATGGCCCTGCAGTAGACCCAGATGTGGACTGGAGGAAACGAGCATACTCGGCTGCCGAGATAGTAACAGTATCAGTGGTGGATGCGGCAGGTGGAGCTGTAGGAACGGAGACCGCATGAGAAGGGGGTGCGACAGACACAGTAGCAGCCCTAGCAGAGGGGAGCCCAAACTTCTGCCAACACCTGTCCGGAGTATGATTAGTACGACCGCAGTGCGTACATGGCGGAAGAGTACGACCACGGCCACGTCCCCGTCCCCGTCCAGGAACACGCCCGCGGCCGAAAGAAGGGGGAACGGGAGAAGAGGCAAGAGCACTCGGTGTGTCCTGGGTCGGTGGAGGAGTCGCCACCCGCAAAAGTCTAGAGAAAGCTCCCTGAAGTGTGGTGATCGTAGAGTCCAATAGCAATTGAGAACCCAAAGCTGAATATTTAGGATTGAGGCAGGACAAATATTTAGCCACCAGGAACTCCTGCCGCTGTTGGAGAGTAACCTCGATATCAGATGAGGCAGGATGATACTGACAAAGCTCGTCCCATTTTCCTTGCAACAAGGCATATGTTTCCTGGAAGGATCGATCTTCCTGTTGTAGGTTGATGATTTCTTCATAGAGACGGAGGACATGACTGAGGTTCTGTTTGGGAGCATAAGTGCTGGTTAGAAATTCCCAAGCAGATTTGGTGGTTTTCTGATACATAATAGTAGAAGCAACCTTGGTGTTCATGCTATGAAGTAATAAATTCAGGACAGCCATATCTGAACGACGCCATGAGTCATAAGTAGGATCAGTAGGAAGGGGAGCAGACTGAGTGAGATGATGCTCCTTTCCATGCGATCCCAGAAAAAGGTGAACTGATTGTGACCATAATTGAAAATTTGTACCATCAAACTTAATAATATTTGTCCCAAAGGTGGTGCCAGGTTTGAAATCCATGTTGAAGGATGAAGAATCCATAGTGGAACAGCAGTAAGAAGACTTGCAGCGGAGGAGCGTCGAATAGAAAAAATCCGTAGAAGAGCTATAAGATACTGCAAAGACGAGAGCTTAAAGAAAAATCCAATTCTGCAGCAGGTCTTGTTATTTATCCTGCGCCATACGCCGCTAAAGAGCAGCGTCTTCTTCAACGAACACCAGTGGAACGCAGAGCAGCGTGATGACAGAGCTGCGTCTTCTGCATGCTCGCAACGGGAAGGCCAGCGGTTTTAAGGAGAACAACGTAGGAAGCCAGCCGATTGTGCCCTAAATATGCAACATCGGCTTCAAAGACAACCAGAGGAGAAGACCAGCAGGGCGCGGCAGCGAGAAGATCAGCGTACTGACGCCATCCGTCCGTCAAGGCGTCGGTAAAGCTCCGTTGAGCAAGGAAGAAGAAGATATGGTGGCAAGAAGAGGCTTGGCGCCTCACACAGCCATGCCACGGAAGGTGAGAGCTCGCGCCAAGCGCACGAAGCTCCTCGGCGCGACGACGACGATAGCGGCTCCTCCTTCCTTAGTTACGGGACGTAGAGAAGAGGGAGGAGAGGGCGGCGGAACGGAGAAGGAGCAACACCGGCAAGGGCAGCGACGGCGGTGAGAAGAAGAGCAGCGGCGGCGTTGGCGATAGAGGAATCGAACGAGCTCTGATACCAAGTTAGAGAAAGGGAAAAACCGAAAAAATTACATTCAACCTAGGGTAATCCCCTTTTTACACTTAAGTTATAGGGTTAATGGGTTCAAGCCCTAAACCCATTAACCCATCAACCTAATAACAGTAAAAGCACTAACACTCTAGACTAGTTTTTGAATCCTTTGGCTATACTATCTTTTTAACGAATTTTTTGTATCAAGAATATAATGTGTTTGTTTAAGTTCACTCCCGGTAACATATAATTGAAAGACCACTATAAAGGAAATGATATTTAACCATACACTTACGAAGAACAAAACACCTTATTCATGCTAATAGCTACTAGATAGTGAGAAATGATATACTTCCAATTCATCTCAAGATTCAACAATTAATACCTCATTTCTAACTGTTCGTATCCGCCTGGATATCCCATAGGGATCAGATCCATTGAGAACAGAGAAATTATTAGAAAGTCAGGTTTATCAAACTTCTAAGCTAAAAAACACAGGCCTGCTAGTAGATTGTCTCACTATATGATGCATGATAGTTTAATAATTCAAAATTTGCACAACCAAGAAACTCTTGGTGCGAAAACCATGTAAACACAATGATGTTTTACATGATATGCCGTGAGGTGAGGTGGTAATAGGGCTGAGCATACATTACTTGGTACTAGTACCAGTACCGAAATTTTAGTATCGAAGTATTGAACTCATTTTTTAGGTACCGGTACAAGTACCAAAATTTCTATTGGTACTAGTACCAATTTACCGAAATAAGGAACCATTCATTAATGAAGAAGAACCATAGAGAAATTCTCTTTTGTAGTCTTGTCATAGCCAACAGCTCCATCAAATTTTTAAGATCGCCAGCGAAGGGACGGGGCTGGCCGTGATAGTTGCCAAAGGCAACATAAAAAAAAATAATACAGGGGTTGCTCTCTACATTAATGATTTGTTTCACTAGAGTTTTCTCTCTGTTATGGACAATTATTTTACCAGAGTTATCATCTCGATCAATAGTTTTTTTTACCAGAGTTTTTCTTCTCCGTTGGATGGTTTTTGTTAACCGGAGTTATCCTTCTCCGTCAATAGTTTTTTATCGGAGTTGTCCTTCTCGATTAATGGTGTCGAGAGAAGAGGGAGGAAGAAGAAGACTCAAGCGAAGAAGAAAAGAAAAACTTACCTTCTGCCGATGCTTCCTCCTCCTATCACTTCGAGTATTCCAAATTTAGACAATAGCAAAATAGTGTTAGCCGAAAGAATTTTCTTTCTCTCTTCGTCGTCATCTATTTTTCTTCTTCTTCTTCCCCTATTTTTATCCCAGCGCCTGCACTCTTTTCTAAACCGTTGACGGTTATTTTTTAACTTCCTCAAAAAACCGCATGGCACATTTCTCTCTTGGCGCTTCAAACATGAAATCATGGTCAAATATCTATTTTGACATTTCAATTTTGATGGAGCTAAATTGGGGAATTAATTATTTTTATTTCTCCACACATGTTTCCTTCATCGTTACTTTTTCTTTTGCTCCCTCACATATCATGGTCAAAATAGATAATTTTGACCAAGAATTCAGCCAAAGCAAATTGGAATCAAATTCCTAATTTGATCCAATTTTTTAATTTGAAACCAAATTTCAATAATAAATTTCTAATATTCCTCCGCTCAAAATTCAAGAAATTGGGATCAGTCAAAATTTCATTTTTTGACTAAAATTCTCTGCAACGCGGAACAATTTATTTCAATTTAGTCAAAAATCTTAATTTGACCCAAAATTTTGTAACAATTAAACATGACTAACTTGACCATATTTAATTTTATAACATCATCCAATTATATCATTGGTATCAAAAAAAGATTAAAATTCCAATCAAAAAAATAAATCCTTGCGGTTTGAAATAGCACATATTTCATCTCTACATCGAATCATATCCAAGAATATTTATTTTTCTCTCTCTTTTTTTTACCTTCAACAGTTGTTTATGTACTTTGGTGGTATTTAGACTTCTTACTTTGATGATATTTTGTTGGTGATGACTAGATACTATAATTAATGGATTTGATAATATGATATATGATGGATATTGTTAAACTTTACTTTATTAAATTTGATGGTAGTTATATTTCTATTGACGATGTATCTTTGTTTCTATTTTGTGCTATATTTTAATATTTCTCATGTATATAGGTTCCATGTATTGATAGTATAGAAGAGATATTGTCAAAATTTTTGATAATTTTACAAACTCATAATGAATTATGAATGTATTTGTATGAAATATATATTATATATATTTTTTATTTATCTTTTTTTAGTAATAAAATTTTAATTCCCTCTAAAGAAACAGAATGCTTGAAAAAGAAAACTATTTTCTTTTCTCTCTCTACTTTTCTCTTCCCTCTATTTTTCTTTTCTTCTTAATTTTCTTTCCTTCCAAAAAAACAGGCTATTAAGAAATTTATGCTAGAATATACAACTTTCTGAAGATATATGTTCTCCACATCCTTTTCTCCTTGCCAAAAATCCCGCTGAAACTTTCATCAACAGCTTCTCTCCCCCTGTTTCATTCTTCCCTCTCTCTTTGTTGCAAACCAAAACCACTAAAAATAGACTTAGGGTATAGAGAGAAAAAAAAAAAGTGAAGTGCATGGGTTTGTAGAGTAAATAAATAACTCCTTATTTGCCTTTTTAAACCAAAATTCTCTCGAACCTATCTAAATGAAATCAAAGGGACATGACCTTGTTCCCCTAAATTTTGCCTTTTATAAAGTACTTTGGGCCTGATCTTTTTTATATTAAATCTCTATATTTTACTGTTGGGTCCCCTGCAAAAAAAGATGACATTTAAAATCATGCAGAACACTTTTGAAGTAATAAAAAAGAAATAGATCGATCATGCATCATGTAATAGCCAATATAATATAAAATGCATTGTTCGATGAAAGCAACTAGGAGACCTTAGTTCATTAGTATCAAATGAAATTATGAGCACATAATAAAATAGCAATGCAATAAGCTCTTACGGATTCTCAATGAAGTATTTCCAGCAGGATCATCAAGAATGAAAGAACAATCCGCATTTCCTGATACAATTGACCTAAGTTTTATAAAAAATTGATCAATAGCTTCAGCAGTCGCAGGATCCACTTTCTGCACGCCAAGAAGTAGATATTTATATGTGCACAACAGATTAAGCTACACAAATGAAAAAAGTGTGAATCCTTCTCTTCCGTTGCTCTTGTAAGGACTCCAATTCATCTGCAGCTCGTGCAAGTATACCTTCAACCGATGAGGCAAAACCAGTTGAGTAAAAATTTCAACCTGAAATGTGTAAAGCATCACTTAACCAGTCAACTAATCTTGACTTGAGTGAAAAATTTGAACAATACAGTGGCTTTTCAGCTATTGATAATGGCCGGAATGATGCCTACTACAGTGCGGACATTTTGTAGGCTTTTTGTGAGGGATTGCTGAATTTCAGAAACTTATCACATGAAATCCTGTTTGTCTACTGGTAAGAAGAATCAGCATTAGTGGAGTAATAAATTGGGTTTTACCACAAGAAGGGAAACTCAGCTATATAAATATATATCTTTGATTCATTCCTTTCATGTCATGGTGCAGCAATTTGTGCTGTACATGTTGACCCATAGCAGAATCACATGTCACAATTGAATTAAACAATCTACAGAAAAATCAAAATATGAGAAAACATATATAATCTGCATATGTGAATCAGGATATCATACCTCATAGCTAGAAAAGATGATTGGATGGAGCTGCTTAATATCAATTACCACGTTTGGTAAGGTCTGATGCAACCTCAAATCTCCTAGTTTTTCTTTGACAAGGGTGTGCAAGTTTTTCCCATTATACTTGGGTCCCCAGAGAGCTTGGAACATCCACTTAATTGGAGCCAGTATTTCTCCATAAAAAAGAATACAATAGAATATATTACAACTACAGGTATAAACTGATGTTGTTACTTAAAGGAGTTTTAAGTATACCCAGTTTGCGGAAAAATTTTTGGGCTGTGTTTCAGGTAAAAGGATTTTATATCTTTTGCTGCAAACAGAGGGCGATTGTTTTTAAACAATCGGGTGCTGCTAACATTGCCGTCACAAGACCGCCAGTACTCGTACCAGCAATTACATCAAACTAGTCTGCAATCCTTGCATCCTCTCCATCAAGCTTCTACACATGAGTTAAAAAGATAAATAATTTCACTTATAACTGATTCAAAACTATCTTGTATATATGTCACTTGCCCTTTGATGCATTAATAATTAAACATACCTGGAGCTCGGACTCCAACAAGTTGAGGATCGTAGCTGGAATAATCCTCTTACTCCTCCATCAATGATTAGAATGGTGATTAGGTTACCAAAAGTGGGAGTGGCTGATCTTTGATTTTGATTTTTCCATGAAGACTAAACATTGTTGATGAAAGAAATTATGGATCAACTTTGACAACTCAAGTTGTTTCAGTTGAAGTAGGCTAATGAATTCTTTTCTTCGCCATAAGATTTCTTTTTTATCAGGGAAGTGCATGGCGAGCATATTTGTCACACCCATAGGAATAATATTTATTTACTTCCTCTTTAACATGAAATTCTCAAGATCCAAATCAAATCAGACAAGAGAATGATCCCGTATCAATCTTCTTTTGGAGTTGCAGTTTAATGAAACTATGAACATAGTTCAAATTTGACTCTGAGATTTCAATGTAGCTTCAAATTTTCCTCTTTATAGATTGAAGTAATAAAAAATTATATAACTCATGTTTACAATGAATATATAGCAAAAAAATTTAGACATTTATCAAGTCATCGCTCAAACTCCTTAACATCAAATGCATTTGAGTGAGAGGTCCTTTAATAAGTAATCAAACTCACTATATATTATTTTCATTTAAATGCCTTTGATTTATCTATTTTATTGTTTATTCTTGATGGTAATTACATTTTTTTGCTCTAAATAGAAATTCGATGCTTTTGAAAATTGGAGAATTTGGTGTTGCTTACTAGATGTATTATATTCTTATCTTATCTCTACGTTTGCGTTAGAATATGCTTTTAGTAGTGATGGATGAGTGTTTGACCAGGTTAAAACCAAATATTATAGAAGCACTCTTGTGTACATGGGAATAGTTAAACAGAGAATACACATACACCTTGAAATTTTTGATAGAGAAACTGATCTGTTTCTGACATATCATCACAATTCATGATCACTTTCAAGCTGCAAAACGCAGGGAAGTGAGATTTCATTACTTTTATTTAACCATTTCGCCAACAAAAGGAGAGGAATGCAAGATCTAAGATTCTGAACATGGCTATAGATTAACTAGGCATTGAGGCTCAAAGGCATACTTCTATGTGCCTTGTGAGAGAAGGTTAAACATGAGCAGTAAAATTCAGCTACATATGTAACACTTAAGAGAGAAGGTCGTTCCAATATGGGAGATCAAATGGCAACTTTAGAACTCCGGATGCAATCAAGAGTAGGAGAATCCATAGAGGCAAGATGTACAGGCAAACAAGCAACAAGATTCGCTGCCCTGCATAAAAATGCAATGACATTAGTAGGGAACCAGTGTCTGGATTACAATCACAACCTCAACATAATAATCATTTTGAAGAAAGATTACAATCTATTTCTAAAGTTTTAGGCCCCGCTTGGCCGGGCTGTGTAGGAGGCAGTGCAGGTGCACGCTGCAGCAACCGCATGTTATATAGTCTGAGATAAGTTGCATAGCAACAATTAAGCTTAAGTGCAGTGGGAAAAAGACAAAAAAAAAAAAAGGTGATGACAAGTCTTGGAGTAAATTTTCACATTAGATAAGATATATTAAACCTGCATGCACTTCTAGCAGCATTGATAAATTGAAAGATCAGTTCAACTAAGAATTGTTTGCTGCAATGCCAATGAACTTGAGGAATGAATGAATCAGCAACTGGAATAGTTTAGGATAGCTATACTTCAGCAATAAGTTTTCAAGGAGTTCTACTAGACAAACTGGCAAAAAAAAAATCATGTGATAGGCAAAAAATCGATGGACCTACAGCAGTTTAGTAATTTTGATAGCAAACGAAAATTTGAATTCAACAATGGCCACACAACTAAATTCTTCTCATTTGAATAAGAACATCAATTAGGAGTCCAAATTTCTTATCTAGGACTGCCCAACCAAAGGAAGATTTCATTTGATAAATAACCACCAGTGAAGAGGGAACATATAATGATTTTGTTTACTTGAATGAAACTAATTGGGGAAAAAAAGGAAGAGGACAAAAACTATTTCTCATAGTTTTTTTTCACCTCAAAGCTTCCAGAAAGCAACATAAAATATAGGAAATGATGCATGTACCATCATCTTACTTGGAAAAAATCCAATTAAAAAAAAATCACCTACCTCCAACATAAGGTTATACTCAAGGTTTCAAACACTAATCTAGACCGGTGTTCCGATTCAAGCTAAAACTGGTACATAGTAGTCAATAGCGAATAGAATTGATATCTACTATGTGGCAAGGCAAGCGGATGCTTCAACCGTGGAAGTTTCGTAGACACTATAGTGGAGGGCAAATGCTTCTTCATTCTTGTCCTCCACCTCTGTCTATGCTCCACTCTACGCAAAGACAGAACTGGGTGAAAAATCACCTACCTCCAACATAAGGTTATACACAAGATTTCAAACACTGATCTAGACCGCTGTTCCGATCCAAACTCAAATGAGTGCATAGTAGTCCAAGCAAATGGAATCGATGTCTACCATGTGGCAAGACAAGCATATGCTTCAATTGTGGAAGTTTAGCATAAGCTATAGTGAAGGGCGGATGCTTCTCCATTCTCATCCTTCGCCTCCGTCTATGCTCTACTCCCACAAAGGCAGAAACCACAAAACTGGGTGCTGAACCTTCTTGCAAAGCTTCCTTTTGCACCTCGTTATCATTCGCCTATGTTGCGCTTGCCTTTGGTCCAAATGTGGTCCACGTACCAGCTCCTACTTGGACTAATTCATCGTATTCTCTAGTATGGGCTAGTTTTTGAATCCTTGGCTATACTATCTTTTTAACGAATTTTCTGTATAAAGAATATAATGTGTTTGTTTAAGTTCACTCCTGGTAACATATAATTGAAAGACCACTAAAAAGGAAATGATATTTAACCATACACTTACGAAGAACAAAACACCTTATACGTGCTATTACCTACTAAATAGTGTGAAATGATATAATTCCAATGCATCTCAAGATTCAACAATTAATACCTTCTTTCTAACTGTTCGTACCCATGGCCTAGATTTCCCATAGGGATCAGATCCATTGAGAACAGATAAATTATTAGAAAGTCAGGTTTTATCAAACTTCTAACCTAAAAAACTCAGGCCTGCTAGTAGATTGTCTCACTATATGATGCATGATAGTTCAATAATTCAAAATTTGCACAACTAAGAAACTCTGGTGCGAAAACCATGTAAACACAATGATGTTTTACATGATATGTCAGTCCCAAATCTGGCCTTCAACATTTTGCCAAGTATGGGAATCCAAAGACATTTTGAGGGATGGAACTAGATGTTTTTCCAGAACCTAAACCTAATGTCCTTGAACAAGATGAAACTGAAACATGAGACATAAATAATAATATTTTGCCTCCAAAATTTTATTGGCTGAGTATTCCTTTCAGTGAAAGGATCCAGTTCATATATTTATCATTTAACAATCCAATGCTGTACTCTAATATATCTCGATCATGTGCAAGTTGGATTTAAGCTTGACATGTGAGTATGTAAGATATTTTAAGATTACAACATAGTAATCATTAAGCTATAAGGAAGAATTAAAAGAAATTCACATATTATTGGAACAATAATTTCAGAGGTAATTTGTATTCTTATTATATCATCACCAGAGGAAAATATTATTGCTTCTCATATGGAATTTTTTTATGAAAAATAATATATGCGTATCTCTTACAGCATGGCCACGTAAAACTTATTATCCTTAACTTATAAATCTCAATTGGAACAAGTAAAAGTAATGTGCAGCTAAAACACAAATGTAAGTTGGTCACATATATGAGTCTGTAACTTTAAGATCAGCATCATTACAAGGCACAATCGAGTTAATTGCACATACAAGAGAAGGCGTAATTTTTTTTAAAAAAAAAAAATACTATGTGAAGTAACTAGAACTACGGGGCGCTATAAATGAAAAGCGAATCTGGAATTTGTGGCAACTAACCTAAATATGCTAACTGACAAAACAGGAGGGCATGCGCAAGAATATTGAGAGTTATTTTTACAACATAAAACATCATTAGTGTGCTAAGTCCAATCGGATTCTAGAAGTCGTATTTTGTCTTCCCACTCCTTAAGATGAGGCAGAGCATATTGGGTATGTTGGCGGTTGAATTGTAGAAGCTCCAAGATTCCAACATTAATCTCTTCCTTGAGCCCTTAAAATGGACAATCTGAATAAAAATGCATGTAGATGAAGTAAATTTTCCCTGTAACATTTCTAGCCCTGATTGAAGAATGAAGAACAGATTTGCAGCGTAATGCTTCGTCTATCAAGGAAACAAATTATCTCTACTTTAACTAGAGACATCAATGTTTAGATAGGAAGATTTCATCAATTGAAGGATGAAAAGTTTCACATGGAATCAACAGTAGGAACACTAAGCTTACCTGTACATCCAAGAGCATTCCGTGAAACTGTCCAGCACCTTCAGGTGGCGTCCAGTTATAAACAGCACAAGGCAAAAAGAGAACTGAAACATCATGTATATCTCCAGAAAACGCTTCATGCCTGTTAAATCTCTTCAGAGCAGAAGGAAGATGATACTTAACAACCCATGCAAGGGCTAACTGATCTCCAAGCATGCGGGAGGCCTTCATAAATTTTGAGCTGTAGGACTTATTTCCAATGGTTACTACATCAGATAACTTATTATCTATCCACTGTCTTCATTGTTAGTCTCCGCATTGAGGAATGAAGATAATCTTCTGAACCATCTTCACCGACCTCATCGTAGCCATCTGTCTTCGTCGATATCATGGATATCATGATCGTCGTAATTGATATTCTCAGTTTCTCCATCTTCGTCACTATCGGAGTCGAGAGCACGGAGGCAAGTATCAAGATAAGACGAATACTCATCCTACAAATCAGGAAGGATGTTAGGATCTTCCAAATAGTATCAATGGAGAAGCACAACTGGTTTTGAAACAACCTTAGCACTCTCTTCATCATTATCAACGGCAACAGATCTGTCTAAAGTATCAACGTAAGTCTCATCATCTTCATCCTACAAGAGCAGAAGAGAGATTAGACTTCATGGAAAGAATCACTCAATATAACACATTAAAGATAGTCTGACAAATTTGAAGTCATAATTAATTTCTCTTTAAGTCTTCACTGTTCATGAGAAGAAAAATAAACTATGAATCAAGTATGTGAATCTCCAAAAAATGGACAACTTTTAGATGTAAAATTTTATGTGCATTTAGTGCAAAACAATGTCTCAGTCCTGCACCAGACAAAATGTTTCCAGGAAGAAGTAACTAAAAGGCTTACCTCTGTATCTTCATCTTCAGTAGAATATGCAGAGTCCAGCTTCGCGTACAATTCCTCATCTCCATTATCTTTAACATTTTCCATTTGAACCTGAGAGGCGGCAAAAATTTCTTAGGTTCTACAGGCAACCAGCAGCTTTTGAGAATGAACCTACAAGATCTTCAAATACACAAAACAGAAATCAAAGTACCAGTTCAGATCTCAGCTGCTCCACTCTCTTTTGCAAATTCCAGATATGTTGGTTTAGAGCCTACACATAAAGGATTAGTTTCCATTAGAAAACTTGAAAGGAAAATGGCTTATAGCAGATGATCTTCATGAAAAACTAATAATTCAAATAATTCCTTCAATGTTTTTTGTTTGCATGGTTGATATCCAACATAACTATTGGTGTGTTTGGCGCCACTTTCTACCCAACTTCTGCTTTGTTTTTTCTTGGCGCAGTAGAAGCAACTCTTTCTGCTTCTCGAATTTTGGTGGATTCACTCCATTACCTCCTCCATGCAGTAGAGACGACTGCTTTATTGTACAGCAAAGTCGGGCAAAAAGCGGCACCAAATGTGCCCTATATCTCTTCTAAGCAAAAAGAAAATGTACCTCACGCCTTTGAAGCTCTATCGACCGTGCTAAAGCTTTCCTTTTTGTAAGGAGATTCTTAGGTCTCAGCAAAGATGGTCGTTGATAATCTCTTCCCCTGTATACAATAATGGCAAAAGCCTTGGAGATCTTGTCCACGGACACCAAGATACCCCCACTTTCTGCTTCAAGTGCTAAAGCAACATTCTTAACCTGAGAAAACTTTTTTGCTTTCACAATAATCTTCACCAGTTCCCTGTACTTCCAATGTAAGTGCATGTTCTCTATTGTGCCGTCAAAGACCCCTCTCCTCCCTGTATTGGATAATATACTTAATACTTACAAGATGATTACAGAAAGCCAACATAATCAAAATAGTTGTATGCATGGGAAGCACAAAACTTAGTTTTATGTATAACATAATTAATTGTATTGATTATATAAATGGTACATAAACTATAATGAATTGATGATAGAATTTTTTTTGTTTCAGTTTGGTGCATAAACGTAAGTGTTCATCCGGTTTAAAATTTTAATAGAATGCTTATTTGGCTGGCAGAAAACATAATGCAATTTCCATATAGATGTGTTTTTCATTTTTACCCATTATCCTCTACCATATACCATATATAATAATTTTATATTCTACCCCCCTTCTTTCTACGGACTCCCCTTCTAGTCCTCTCCCGTGTTGACCGTTCTCCCCTTCTAGTCCCTTCTCTTATCATAACTTTTTGGGTTCTACTAATGGTATGATATAACTTTTCTAAGACTTGAAAAAGTTTTTCCTGCATTGAAGCTATCATTTTGGTGTACAAAACCTGCTGGATGTGTGGAATATGTGCTCACATCACTCATGGCATAACAATTTAAGTACGTTAACTTTGAAATTAGTATCAATCAAGTCCATCCGTATATTCTTTTTGACAGACTGATGATATGACTAACAGAACTTTGAATGTGATGCCACCTCAGACACTATATTAGAAAAAATATAACATTTTTTTTTGTGCTTGTACATGGCTTTATTTTTTTATTTTTTTGCTCAAATGACATGTAAGATGGCACCACAGTAAAACTGTTAGCTGCCTTAGCATACAGTGAATGTAAGGACTTGATTCAAAATTTTGAAAGTTCACGAGGTAAAGTTTAAGTACTATTTGTGTAATTTATCTGAGAAATGAAAGGGAGAAGCTCCATGTGAAATTGTCTACCTCTTTGTTACCAAGGATAAGGGATCAGATAAGAAAGAAGCAAGAGAAAGAGAGACCGAAAAGATAGAAGAACTATGAGGAATAAGAAAATTTTTAATATATGTTTGTGTCAGAATTCAGATGATGTGGCATTACGTTTATAATTTCCAACAAGCTCCACAAGCATTCTAGAAATATGTTAAATTTATACTGAAAAGACTCGCTTGAAACATTTACATAAGTTTGTGTTAGATTAAAATAAAAAAGTAATGTTCCAAGAGGAAATTGAAATGATAGTTTATGTATAAATATTTTAAATAGAAACGAGAGTTTTAAGCAAGGTACCAAGGAGCAAAAATGCCTTCATCCTCAAACCCAGCTTTCGAAACATGAATCTTTCTTCGTCAGTTATTGATTCAGTATCCTTAACATGTTCACTTGGCTTCAAGAATTCTTCCACCTTGGCTAAAGCTTTACCAGCTTTTGTTAACTTTCGTTCAGCCTGTCTCACCAAAAGTTGTTGCGTATTTAGGTTGAGAACATACTTAGTAATTGTATTAAATGCATACATGCAAATCACTCTGGAATAGCTTAAAACTTTAGTCCTATTATGGAAAGCTCCTACAAAGTTGATTCTGCATACCACCGGAAACAATAATTTTTATGCCATCAACAATTCTGGCGAAAATAATTGGTCAACAGCAATAGATCATAAAGCTTTTTGGAGTGCCGAAAACTCAATATAAAAGTGAAATACCTCGACATTCTACTGGTTTAAAGGAAAGCAACTAATACAATTGCGTAGTCATAATAATATTTGATATATAATAGCAATTTTGTTGTAGTACTCCAAACATTTCTTGAGATTTGCACCAGTTGGACTGGAGGGGTTTTCTATATGTTGGTTGACCTAAATTTTCTACCGACTTAAACCAAAACGGATTCAAAATCATTCTGAAAAGGCTTCATAAAATAAGAAGATAGAACGGTACAACATCCATCTTGAAGTTTGCTTATTAGATTAGATCAGATATGCATGAAATATAGCTAGACAATCAGTACAAGGTCGTCAGATAAACAGCAATGATTTGTGGCATAATTTTCATTCAGAATATCTGAGTTACTCTGCAAGAAAAGTTGGCCTAGAAACATAAGATAAAAAAAATGCTTGCTCTTGTTACCTTAATAGCATAAATTTGGTCGCCACATAGACTTCTTTTTGACCGCTATATTTGGTCAAACAGTATCAGCCAACCAAAGTATCTACTATCTCGGGTTACCTTAATATCATAAATTTGGTCGCCATAGAGACCAACAACAGTATCTTGGATTAGCTAATCTGCCTTTTATATATGATGCTTATTTACTTGCAAAATTTATTGACCAAGATACCAGAATATGGGGATTATTTTAATTGTTAGGTGCCAAGACTCTTTTATATTAAGATACTTACAAGGAAGAGCTTCTTCTCTAGCTTCCTCACAAGATTAGCGTGCCTAGCTATTTCAGCGGCTCTCATTATACTGTCCACATGATCATCATCTACATTCGTTGCCCATCTAGCATTAGCTTTGAGTGTTTCTCCAAGTGTACCAGCTGTCCCAGGTTCTTCAAATGATTCAATACTGGAAACAACTAAAGATGATGCTTTAAGTCGTGCTTGTTCTTCTTTGTCTTGCAAGGCTTTTGCTAATCTTTCCCGCTCAAGTAATGCCTCCGTAACTTCTAGGGGCAGGAAGTCCTTCCCTCTATAAAAGACAATGTAATCCTTATTCCTAGAGAGAAGTACAGCTCCAGTTATCTTCTGCAACCAACCATTAAACAAAAAGCATTAGCACAATAGCACCAACACTCACATATTAGAACAGTGATAGCGGGACAAAGAGAATCTACAATTTAATCATTCATAGAAAGTGCTATCCATTAATTACAATCCAAATGAATTGAAAACTATCAAGTTTCCATCTGGAAACGAAAGAATGATACTATTATCTATAATATTGATAATGAGAATATGGTGAATTAGTTTGATTTTTTTCTCAAACAATCAATCGTAGAAAACCATTCACAATCTGTTGAACATTCAAGTGCACATATTATGTTAGTACTTTGATAAAATGCCATAACAAAATAGGTGGTTTATCATTTTCAAATTTAAGATGTTGACTGCCAGGGGCTTTTTTTTACTCCTCTTTGACATACTCTGCTTCCTTACTGGTGCGATTGCAGTTTGCTGCTGACTTCTAATAAATCACGGGGCTTGCTTCATTTTTCCTCATAAAAAGTGAATTAATGCTAATACAATGATAACCTGTCTATAGAGCTTGGTAAATGAGTCTCTCAAATTGGCTATTTGTCATTTAACATGTAAGTTCTATACAAAGTCATAAATGAATAGTTACATGTTTGCTAGAAGGCCATATCAGCACTCACCAGCTTGTTGTGAAAGGAAGATTTTGTCCCAAAGAAAAGAACACCCACAAAGCTACAGGCAAGGGTTTTTTTTTTAAGTTTTCTTGTGGTCCAATTTCTAGACAAGTGATTGTGGTCAATCGTAGAGAAGGAAGTAGACGTCATGGGTTTAGTTGCAGTTCGCTACAAAGATGGTTGCATCTTTGAGATATTCTACATTATCTCAGAGATAAAGGTCAGTGATATCAGTTTGAAAGACATGATAAAGAACACATATGCAACAAGTCTTGATAAATATGATGGCTATTTCCAGTTGCATGAAATTAAATAAAACATAAGGTAAATATTTGTAACTAACAACTAGTCTCTAGGTCTCATTGTTTCCTCTCTTGATCCAAGTTAATTTGACAGGAGAGACTATAATAGTTAATACAACAATAAAGATTCTGAAATCTAGTTGATAATAAATGACTAAGTACATAAAGTTAAATCTTTTAATGTAATTTATAATTTATATATAGATCAAGTTTTTTGCAGAAAATATTTAATAAGAGAAGAAGCCTTAAATAACTTTAATATCTTCAGCCATCCTTTCACTGCTAGTAAGCTGCACCCCACGCTTCAATGCAATCTTTGCAATAGAACTTTTCTCCCAAAGCTTCACCATTGCTGCTGCTAACCCCTGATGTTGCCTACTTCTCCCTGAACATGTGAAAAAAAAAAAGAAATTATGGAGAACAGTAAAGTCATCAGATTAATATTTAATAAACAGATAGGATGTGCTTACCCAGAGCAAAATGTGGAGGCAATCGTCTTGCAAGCCTAAGTAAATCTGTCATTTCCTTTCGTCCAAGATTACCTCTCATTCCATATGGAAGAATTCTGAAAGGGGGCTTATATCCAGGAACTACACCAGGGAGTAAATCAGAATCTACAGGAAATGGACCACTTCCAGGCCAATCTGTGTAACGAGGACCTAGGTCGTCCAATAGTTTGTCAATCTCCATATCATATTCAGATTCTGGAGAGACTTTAGGATTTTTTCCATTATCAACTATAGCAGTTAGTCTGTCATCAAAACCTTCCAAATGATTTCTTCTACCAAGTTGTTTGGAAGACTTAGCAGGATAATGGAGAGGCTCTTTCGGGGAATCTAAACTCGTTGTTTGAGAAATTTGATACTGTCTCTTCACTGGTTGAGGGACCTCATCATAAGTCACACCCCTATATAAAGAAATAGAGGTCCCTGACCTCCATATCACCAACCCCCTGTTTTTCTCTGATCAGTAATAATCAAATGACATCAGCATGTTCCTATGAAACCATAATCCAAAATTTTGCACTACAAGAAGAAGAAAAATAAGGCATCTTACTATTGATAGAAAGATTCTGGCAATAAACAAGCATGTGTATCACTGAAGCTAAGTTCTCAATAGCCAAAGGAAATAAGATGAAAAAAATGGTGATTCAGAAACGATAAGAAAAGGCTAATATTATTGAATCAATGGGTGACAATGGGGATGGATAGGCAGGTTTGGTCATTCCCATCACCAACACATCTCTGGTGTGGGGAAGGGTTATAGATATATAATCCTGTTCATGCTTTTAAAAAGCAATCCATGTATCATATATGCATATGCAGTGGCTGGATGCATTGTATATTTAATATGTAGTCAATATATGGGATAGGCCCATTTGTGTAGACTAATTAGGGCAAAATGATCTGCATACCCACATATATAATCCACATGCAGTGAGTATAAATTCAAATAAGAAATTTGGTAATCAAGTATGCTAGCTGGTTTAAACTGCTTTATTCTTTATGCGGGCCCCAGAATATAAGTGCATAGATTACAATCCACCTCCCTCCTCCACCGGATGAATTTCATGCGTAAAAGTGAATAGATCCCTTCTCTTATCATAACTTCCTTTTCTTCTTCTCTTCCATATCTCCTTCTCGAGTTCCTTCTTCTTGACCTCATCCTTTTTTTTTACTTTGAATGTTTGAAATATATTAATTTTTCAATATTTTTACAATATTTTAATAAATAGAATCAAATTTGAATTTTTTAAATAAAGAGTTGCATATGTATTTGAAATTAAACTTGCATACTTAGTATGCTAGATGCAATGACCTAACTGCATATAGTCTACATAAGCTTTTCAAAACATTTGTCCTATTAGTTATTTGTCAAGCAATCCAAGCTGACTGCCAAGTAAAGTTTTCAATCTTCATACCTAGCCCATGAAGTGAATGGGGCAAGTGGGGCGGGCCAAATTAACATCTATAATTGAATTATGTGTACTCATTATCTCAAGTTACAAGTTTGTTTTGAAAATTGAAGTAGCTCCAACTGTTTGTCTTCTAAAAGAACAAATTATATAACAAATTCATTATAAAGTTCATGAGCGAAACAAATAGAAATGGAAAGTAAAATGAAAACATCCTTGTGAGTGTACACCAAATGTGCATATGCATACTTTCTTTGTCCATAGTACAATCTCACAAACATAGTTTGCAAAATCAATATTGGTATCAACATCGGTTATATCTAAAAACTTAGTATCAATTGTATCAACCTAATTGAATAGGTAGAATCAGAATTGCCAAAGAGCACATTTTAACTTAAAAAAAAAGAAAAAGTTGAAAAAAAAAAAAACCTTTGAACATTAAAAGTAAATGTAATTGTATAGGTTATTTGTCTCATATTCTCCTCATCTGAATACTTTCAGCGTAATTAATGATATCATTTGCAGAGAAAATGATTTAAACAAGTTAACATTAAGGAACAAGAATTGAATTGTATACTTATATATATTATTATTTTAAGATTATATTACACTTCAAATTTAATGTGTCTACATAAAAAGTAAATTTACCATCATACCACCAAATCCATGTTGATTATTTTATTATTCAAACTACAATTTCATATATGTTATGTTTACATCTTTTACATTATTTTAGGATTTTTTTAATATTTTGTTAGAATTTTAAAGTAAAATAATACAGCATTTTTCCACTTATACAATTAGATTTAATGCTATTTTTGAACATTTAATTCTTTTTTTATTATTTAAACTTCATAGATGGCATGAAGTTTGGCCTGAAAAAACATATGTTTGTAAGACAACATTGAGACATAACTTCAATAATTACTCCCATGGTTTAAACCAAAGAACTAAATCTTGGTTTGTATCGCATGGTACATACCAGTCTGAGTACATCCGATATCGGTACTTTCCATTGTCGGTATATTCAATACATACTAGCACGAGACTCGACTTGTACACTATACCAAACTAAGATTTAATACCTTGGTTTAAATTTTAATGTGCTAGTTTGTGCTCATGTAGTCCAACCAACAACAATCAGTGCAGTTAGATGCTAACTGCACATGAACTTAATTTTTGAACCAATCCAACCACTCTACTTCAATCCCACATGTCCTAGTAAATGCAACAAATAAATTATTCAATTTTGAGATTTCCACAAATAAAATTTGAATGAACATAGAATTACATCTAAGGAAACTCATAAATCTATGTGATATTTTACCTTACTAATAAAATCTTCTCTATTAAGATAACTTAGTAACAGTCTCTAGTATATCCAAAATAAGTGGCAACTCTCATAAAAGTAGACTGGAATCCCCAATGCTTGCAAATGGTAATTAAGGAATCTAGCCATTTGTAAAAAAAAAAGGGCACAGTACAATATATTGTGTACTGGTCAGTAACAACATTGCCTAGTATTCATTGAACCCATATATACAAGGTGGTGGTGGTGCTTACCCCTAAACATCCATACCTCTGTTTGGCAAATCCCACAAACCCTAATGCTCTCTCTCTAGTAAAAATTCTCTCTTAGTCTCAAAGCTCCTATGAAGAGAGCATCAGCATGTAATCTACATATATAACTAAAATCAAATAAAAAGTCATATTTTAAGAAAACAATTAGTCAAGTGGACCAATTTCACTCTATGTATGATATTGTTTATACTAGATTGGCACATATTTCTTTCTCTTTACTCATATTCTACCACATTGTGTCCACTTTTCCCATAGTAAGTGATTATCATAAAATATCAGATTGACTTTTATAATGCCAATCTAACTTTGCATATCTAAATTGAGATTGACCAGTCTTTCAAACTATTACTCCAACTAGTTATAATACCCATCACAAAAGCACACACTAAGACATACGTTGTATTGGGGCTAAAAGCAAGTTACCTTCAAACAAGCCCAAAAGAGCATCTGCATGCAGCAACTGGATAATGTAGATGGTAGAAAGAAATCTCTGCTTTTGACACTGTACAAGGAGTATCACCCCCTATCTTAATGCTGACCAGTGACCACTAAAGAAGGCAACATCAATCCTCATGCTCCATGAAGTATGTTGCCTTCAAAGTTAGGGAACGATGCAATCAGCTTCTCTGAATGCAATGCCAGTGCGGTGACTGCTTGTCCAGAGCTGAGACAACTTGATACAAGATGCATGGATGCCCACTCTTATTTGAGATTTGTATAGTTTATAATATCACCTTAAATGTAGAATCATTCTATCCCTTTGTGAAAACAAGAATCACTACTAGGAGCGAGAATAGATTTTTGTGTACCAGAAAGACTAAAACCAATCAGGAAGGACCTTGCTGGGCAGAATAAAAAAATGTTGAAGTTCTGGTTCCAAATTTAGAACCAGTAACTTCCACTTTCGAGTTCAATTCCTAGTGATTAGAAAGATTTTTTAAGTTTCTTTATCCCTTCGTTATGTTCATAAAGCTTGGTATTGGCTTAATTTAACAATCAGCAAATTTTTTATTAGTCATCACGGCAATAAGAAAATAGATTATGCGATATTAGGCATCATGTAGGACCTGGTACCTAAAATCAGTTTATCTATAATACAGGGCCAACAAAATACCAGGGCAACTAAGTTCAACCAGGTTCTTTGATGCTTTAATATCATATTTAACAAGAACTCTGCAACATAAAATGCAAAATAAAACAAGTTATAGGAAGTAGAACTACTCCAAGAAGGCTGGAACAAGATAAATTGTATAGCTTTACAATTAGTAAGTGTCAGCTAACTTTTGAGATACGATGCCAACTTAACATACAAGGGAATAAAAGTCAATAGCTACCTTACCTCCAAGATCTCATGCATCCGTTTCAAGTTGAGTGCGGGAGGACCCTCACACTTTAGCCTCACTACCTCCTCCGTCTTCCACTTCTCATGAATAAAATCCACGATATCCTTCGTGACACCTGCCCCTTTAATCTTCATTTTCGATTTCATCCTAATTGATTGGTGCCGCAACCTCCGTAGCTCCTTTGGCGGAAGGGTCAGCTCCGCCAACGCTGTCTTGCTCCGCTTCTTCTTCAGCGAAGCCGCATTCTCGTCGTCCGAAGGCTTCTCCCACGGAAACCGCACTTTTTCGTTCAAATCAAAAGACAATCCACCCCTTGCATCCGGCAACATCCCATCTTCCGTGTAGAAAATATCCTCCACGGATCCCTTCTCCGGCAAAGGCCGTTCCTTTACCTCCTCGCCATCGTCAATATACCCAAATTTCCTCAATTTATCCACAATCCTCGACATTGTGCTGCTCCCAGTGCTCCTACTGGTGCCGAACTCATCGTCGTCGCTGGAAACAGAAAGCCGATAGTCCAGGGCCGCTCGGGGCCACTTCGGAAGCGATCGGAAGCAGGGCTCTCTCCAGTTGTTGATCCAGGTGGCGCATCGGAGGTCGGATGTGGGGAAATGACGAGTTTTGGCACCGCGGCTTTGGTTACAGGTGGAGTTTAGGGAGGAAACTGTGGAGGAAGCGGAGTAGTAGCGGCGGCGGTGGCGAAGTAGGCTGAGGCGGCGAGGAGAGTAGAGGCGGGAGAAGGAGGCATGGAGGGAGTCGAAGAGCGAGCTAGGATGCAGTTGAAGAGTGGCCATTGGGAATGGATGCGAGAAGAAAGAAAGATTTTTCTTCGGATTTGGGTGGAAATGGGAGTGTTTTGAAGCGAAAGGTGATTGATTTGGGAGAGAGAAATCTCAGGAGTGTTCGCTATGATTTTTGGATCATTGGAAAATACTTTTTGTTTATTGAATTGTGTTTTGGAGAATAAAAAAGAAAATTATCATAGGAAAATTAATTGTTTTTTATGTTAGATTTGGATCGCCGGGAGTTCTTAACTAATCTTTAGGGCTACAAAGTGTTACGCTTCAATCGGATCGCCCTAAAAATAGCGCTTAATCGTTGTCTTAGGGTCATCCGACAGAATACCGGAACGCGAACGCTCTAGGGTTTCCAACCCAAAATTCGAAACCCTAACTCCCCGCTCAGATTTTATTCCCAAATTATAATTCACACGAAGAAACCCTAACCTTAATTTGGAAATCGAATCAGAATCAAAACCTTAATTAAATTACCTCACGGGTCAACCTTCAATTTTGATCGCCGCTCGGAATTTTTCCTCCTTGCTGATGTCACGCAGACGTCAGCCCTTCAATTGATTTCGCCGTGAGCGAAATCTTCTCTGATGACATCGGCTTGCGTCGGCCGATTGAAATGAATTCAAAATTGCTCGAATTCCGCCGAAATCGTTGACCCGGTCAACGACGCCTCGAATCGAACGGGGTTCGATTCACTCGTCTCCTTCGTCCTCACGGGAACGAGTGTCGCGCGCGTCCGTTTGCTCGTCGGCGTGGTCGTCGGAGAAGAGATCCTACCAGAAGGGGAGGAAGCGCCGTCTTGCCCTCCCGCCTTCTGTCACCGTCCGGTAGTCGCTTGCTGCCGGAAACCTAGCCGAACTCGGTGGGGAAGAAGCGCCGCCACTATCCGGAAACAGGGGGGAGGATTGAGGAAGAAACCTTGACTTTATTCACCTGAATGGTTACAAACCTCACCTTGTTCCGACAACCCTGTTACCGGTGCCCTCGACCCCTCCCTCGCCGACAGCACACCAACGCCGGTTACAAAACTCTGATTCACTCACAAGTTCCTGCTCGCCACTCTCACTCGTCGGCACTTCCCCAAGCGCCGAAAGCACTACTGAAACTCCCCCAAGCCTCAGCGCCCTAAGGTGGTGATTGCTGGAAATGCTTGCTGGTCCCGATGAAGCTCCCGTCTGTGGCTTTCAAAGAAGCACACCGCCGCCTCAACGCCTCCGAGTCTCTCGCCAACGCCCGGATCTTCCACTGGTGGAGATGTCATTGCCGCCTAGGACCCCGTCCGCCTCTCCGAAAAGCCTGCTGCGCCACATCCGCATCTCTTGCGTCGTCCGCGACCCACAACACCGTCTAAGTCTTCACCCGCGTCCGCTTCTCTCGCCGAAGCTGCTCTAAATGCTTCGTTTATTTTCCTTTGCACGCCGAGTGGGCCTGGGCCTCCGCCCAGCCCATTGGGTTCAGGCCTGGACCGGATCGAACTGGGCATGACATGAAGCATCCTCTGTGTTAGGCCTGGTTCAGGCCGGTTCAGCCCAAAGCCCAATGGGCCGAAAGGAGGCCCAAGCCCATGCTGCAAAAGTCGACGCGGAGTTGAATTGCCTCTCAAAATCGCTCAGTCAACGGCGTTTTTTGATACTGACTTGGACGCGAGATGCAGACGCGGCTCGGCATCTTCATCTTCAGTCGCGTCAAACGCGAGCTCATCGGCGGACTTCTCGGACGCGAACGGACGGTGTGAGAACGTCGACTAGGTGACGAGGTCTTCGGCGGAAGACCCAGACGAAGACAACGATGAGGGTTTTGAGCGTGAGAAAGGGCGGCGAATGCCCTAAATCAAGAAGAGGTGTCGGACGCTTCTACTCCCTATAAATCTAGCCGAAGGGCGGCGGGATGGAGGCATCGGAGATCAGCAAGTGAACATCGATCACCACCATCGAGAGCTTGGGGAAGCTGTGAGGATTCCGACATCGCGGGAGACATCGACGAACGAGGAGTTGCCAATGAGGAAGAGTGCTTGTAACCGGTGATCCGGGGATCATCGGCGAGGGAGGGAACAAGGGTGTCGACGACCAGAGGGTCGCCTGCGACGGAGAAGAAATAGCTGTACAGTTGAAGCGTTAATAAAGATTTCTTCTTGTACCTCCCCTGTTTCCGAGTTCTCTTGCAGCGGCGGCGGTTTCCGGGGGCCGGTGGCTGCCAGATGACGAATGACGATGGAAGGAGGAAGGGCGACGCCTCCCTTCTCTGACATGTCCACGCATGAGGACGACGCTCAGACGCAGGTGGGGTCGAACGAAGGTTGAAGACGACGCAACGACGCTTCCGATTTTGACTAGGTAACGCAACAGCGTAAAATCGGAACGGCGAGATTTCGATTTAGACGCTGACGCGAGCATAACGTTAGCAACCGAGATCGGATTTTAATTTTGACCGGGTCAAAATCGACCAGATGGTCAAAATCAGGGTTGACCAAAGGAGGTATATTTGGGATTTCCAAAGTATGGTTAGGGTTCTGAGCGATCTTGTAATTTGGGGATAATAAATTATTCGGGGAAATTAGGGTTTCTTTTGTTGGGCGAGATTTTACCTAGAAACTCTAGGGAGTTCACGCTTTGGTGTTCCGCCGGGCAACCCTTAGACACTAGTTTAGGGGTGATCCGACCGGGGTGTGACAATTGGTATTAGAGTATGTTTTCTGTGGGCCCATACCCACAGGTCAGTGGTACAGGATAATGATCTGGTTCCACCAACACGGTTGCTTCACCCGTGAAGGTGAGGGTTGGTCGGAAGTTCCAGAAGATCACCCACACAGCCAGAGGAGCGTCAGAGGACATCTGGCCCAAGTAGGACAAAGGTAAAGCCAAGGAGATGGCTAAACCTAAAGAGATGGTGAACCACGGTGACCGCATAGCCGCGATCGAGCAGGTGCTCGGTATGACGGGCGATGGGGACGATGCGGTGGTTCCCTAGGTGGAGATTCTTCAGAGGACCGTGGAGGATCAAAGATTGCAGATCCAGACTCAGAAGTTGTAGATTGAATTCCTGCAGCAGACTTTGGAGGGTCTGATCGATCTGCCAGAGCAGATGGCTTGCATGAAGGAGGAGATGCATGCAGAGATCATGGTACTACGTTGGGCCCTAACGCAAGTATTGCGATCGGCGGCGGCATCGGTGGAGCAGGAGGCTCTTAAGCCGAAGGTATGAGTACCTGAGCCAGCGACGTTCGGGGGGGGGCGATTGTCCAGAGAAGTGGAGAACTTCATCTGGGATATGGAGCTGTTGTTCTCTGCTAGTCGTGTTCCAGAAGAAGATTGGGTGCGGGTGTGCATTGCATACCTCACAGGCGACGCGAAACTTTGGTGGCAAACTAAAGTCAGCTCGACATCAGGGACTACTAGCTGGCCTTGGGAGGCATTCCGTGAGGAACTGCGGTGGCAGTTTCTTCCCGGAAATTCGGCGGACCAAGCTCGTGGAAAGGTGGATCGACTGAGGCACACTAGGTCGATCCAGGAGTACGTCAAGGCGTTCTCTGCGTTGATGCTAGAGCTACCAGACATGGCGGAAGGTGACAGGAAGTATCTCTTCATCCAGAACCTTCAACCATGGGCGGAAGCGGAGGTCCGATGGCACTCCCCACTTGACTGGAGGGCGGCTGCGGCGGTGGCCGAATCTTTAGTGGATAATCATAAATTCAGAACAACACCACCAAAGAAACAGCGGTCACCACCGAAGCGCGGCTTCTCATGGACACCATCAAATGCTAGAGTTCCAGAAAGGGGTAGACCCTTGTTCCGGCAGGACAGAGGTTCACCGGGATGATGGGAGACAAATCGTCCTGCGGGAAGGACAAATGCAGAGCGCAAGCCACAGGGTTGCTTCTTGTGTAGCGGTCCTCACTGGCTGAGGGAGTGCCCCACTAGACAAAAAAATAATGGCTATAGTGACGCAAGAACTAGCCGAGGAAGCTGAAGATCACACTGAAGAGGTGAGGATTGGTGGACTACAGCTAGTTCCACACACTGCCACGGGAGCGCAGCAGTATCAAATCGGAGCAATGGTGGCTAAAGATCTGCCCGTGACGGACATTGAGGGCGATGTCTAAGTTGGGCGGGGGAGAGTTGTTAGGCCTGGTTCAGGCCGCTTTAGCCCAAAGCCCAATGGGTCGAAAGGAGGCCGAAGCCCATGCTGCAAAAGTCAACGCAGAGCCCAATTGCCTCTCAAAATCGCCCGGTCAACGGCGTTTTGTGATACTAACTTGGATGCGAGATGCGGACGCGGCTCGGCGTCTTAATCTTCAGCCGCGTCAAACGCGAGCTCATCGGCGGACTTCTCGTACGCGGACAGACGGCGCAAGAACGTCGGCGGGGCGACGAGGTCTTCGGCGGAAGACCCGGACGAAGACAACGATGAGGGTTTTGAGCGTGAGAAAGGGCGGCAAATGCCCTAAATCAAGAAGAGGCGGCAGACGCTTCTTCTCCCTATAAATCCAGCTAGAGGTGGCCATGGGTCGTGCCCGGGCCGGCTCGGTTCCTGGAGGGCCGTGCCACGCACGTCCCGTTTCAAATCGTGTCGTGCCTGGCACGGCACGACGGGAAAAATGCTAGGCCCGGCACGGCCCGTGGCCCGATTAGGCGTGCCGGCCCAGGTACGGTTCCGCCGGAGAGTGGACACGGATCCGGCACGCGGGCCAGGCACGGCCCGCGGGCTAGCTTCGGCACGCGGGCCAGGCACGGCCCGCGGGCTAGCTTCGGCACGCGGGCCGAATACGGCCCAACGAGCCAAATGAGGAACGCGGGCCGTGTTTGGCCCGGCCCGATTGTGGCCCGTGGGCCAAAGTCGGCCCCCGCATGCCAAATTAAAAAAAAATAAATTAATTTAATAAGTAAATTATTACTTAATTAAAATATATAAAATATGAAAAAAAAAATTGAGAAATTGAAAATGTATATTGCACAAATTTTTGAAAAAATATTAAAATTTTATATATTTTAGACCAGACCCATTACAGGCTGCCTACATACCCCACTCAAAGGAGGAATCATGTCTACGTAATTATCTTTTTACAACTCTTTTTACAACTCTTTCTAAAACTCTTTTATAACTTTTTTTATAATTATTTATTACAACGTTTATCCATTGTTGCTTCCGCTTGCACTTCCAAGACTTTGTTCATCATCATCCGATGAAGTTGAATGACCACCTTTATCTTGAAGACGATCTTCAGCATCTAGCCAATCTTTAAGACAAATACACATTTCCACGCTTTCTTCGTTCATTCGGCTTCGCTTCTCGTCCAGCACCCTGCTGCCTGCACTAAAACAAGACTCCGATGCTACTGTAGACACCGGAGGAGTTAGTAGATCACGTGCCATGGCAGAAACCACAGGATATGATTTTCCTTGTGATCTCCACCATGATAAAATATCAAAATTATCTATTTGTTCTTCTGTGAGTAAAGATGTATGATTATTTTCTAAAAAACAATGTTAATTCATTAAAATTACTAGATCAACTTGTTGATGTTCCTTTTCTATTTAAAATTGAGCGTATTCTTACTGTAATATTTTTACTACTAGTAGATACATTAGTTTGAGAAGATGTTGGATTCATTGTATTTCCAAATTTTAAATTATAAACATTATACATTTCATCTAATAAGGTAGAAACTTTATTTTTTTTCTCATCTACTCCTTCTAAGTTCCATATTTTTATAATATTCATCTAATAAAATATGAACACCTTCTAATTTTAATCTAGGATCCATAATTGAAGCTAAACAATATAAAGGAGATATATTTTTCCAATATTTTTTAAATTTTGTTTCCATTTTAAAAATTACTTGAAAAACATTTTCATCATGTCTATATTGAGAAAAAAATTTCACTAATTAAAACTAAATGTTCTAAAATTAAACATGATGTAGGATAATAAACACCAGATAATGAGTGCTAGCATTATAAAAAATTTCTAAAATATTATGTAATAACTTTGCTTTATCCCAATCATTTTCTTCAATATTTCTATCAGGCATTCTTTCATTATAAAATAATGTAAGAAGATCCTTAAATGGAAAACATGTTGTTAGCATATCATAAGTAGAATTTCATCGTGTTTTAATATCAAGTTTAAATTTTTTATATGACAAACCATAAGATTTACATATTTTTCTAAAATCTTGATTTCTAGAAGTAGAAGAAGTAACAAATCTAACAACATTTCTTAATTTAGTTACATGTTCATCTACTTCTCTTATTCCATCTTGAACACATAAGTTTAGAATATGGCATGCACATCGTATATGAAAAAAAACACCATTAAATATTGGATTTAACAATCGTTTTAATTTATCAATTGCACTATCATTATTACTTGCATTATCAAAACTAATTAAAAAATTTTATTAATTATATTATATGAATGTAAAATGCTATGAAATTGTCTAACTATAGCATTTTCAGTATGAGGATATTCAAAAATTTTAAATGCAATAATTCTTTTTTATATAAAAAATTCACTATCTATCCAATGTGCCGTAATACACATGTATGACTGATCAGAATGATTACTGGTCCAAATATCAGATGTTAAAGAAATACAAAAAGTTAATGTAATTAAAGCTTGTAAAAGATTAGTTTTATATTCAGAAAAAAATTTTATAGCATCCCTACGCATGATTTGTCTACTTACTTTTTTATATTTAGGTTGTAGTGATTTATGTATAAATTTTTCAAATTTATAATTTTCTGCTAAAGAAAATGGTTGTTCATCCCAAACAATAAATTTAGCTAATTCTTTTCTAAGAACTTCAGTAGAATAATTAAAAACTTCAAAAGAACTAGAGGAAAGATTGAGAGTAGCCTGTGAACGATCGATTTGAGTTTGATGGCTTTTGATGTGGCGAGCCAAATGACCAGTTCCACCCGATGATTTGCAACTCATGACTTTTCTGCACTTCTTGCAGCTGGCTCTTTCTTCGCCGTTAATCATCACCACATTGAAGCTCTTCCAAACGTCGCTCGTGCGTTTTCTTGAGCCCGACACAGTAGACTCGTGAGGGTTTGCACTGCATCCCTCCTCTCCCTGCATAGTATTAGTAGGCTCAAATTCAACATAATCTTGCTGTTGTTGATTTGGGTCGTAAGGCGGAGGGTTGGCATCTTGATCGGGTGGCATAACGGGGTCAGTTGTCCCCATTAGCTCCTGCTCTAATGCCTCAAGCTCCTATGGCAAAAGATCCCATGTATTGTTAAATCCCACCATTAATTCTACATATAATATTAAAAGTTAGCCAAAAAAATTTATAAAACAAGATTAAATACTTACTAATAATAAATTATACATTAAAAAATTACCTTATCACGTGTTTGAAGATCGCTTAGTAAGAACTAAGAAGTTGAGGTTTCAGCCTTCAACAACCTTAACTTAAACATAATTATGAAAAAAATTTATATTAGAATAATTTAAATTTAAGTACAATTACATTATAAAAGACTAAAAGTAAATTAATTTACTACTTACTTGATCTTCTCCACGTGACTAGACTGAGGGAGCTTTGAAATCTTGATGGCTAATTGAAACTCAAGACTTAGAAAAGAGATTAAGAGAGTATTAAGAGAGAATGAGAAATTAATCCAAAGTTAATTGGAAACTTGTGTGAAGAAATGAGAGGGTTGGGGGGGGGGTCAATTTATAGGGATGAATTGGGTGTAAATTTACATATTTATCCCCTCTAAATCCAGCCGAAGGGCGGCGGGATGGAGGCATCAGAGATCAGCAAGTGAACATCGATCACCACCATCGAGAGCTTGGGGAAGCTGCGAGGATTCCGACGTCACGGGAGACGTCGACGATCGAGGAGTTGCCAGTGAGGAAGAGTGCTTGTAACTGGTGATCCGGGGATCATCGGCGAGGGAGGGAACGAGGGTGCCGAAGACCAGGGGGTCGCCTGCGACGGAGAAGAAATAGTTGTACGGTTGAAGCGTTAATAAAGATTTCTTCTTCTACCTCCCCTGTTTTCGAGTTCTCTTGCGGCGGCGATGGTTTCCGTGGGCCGGAGACTGCCGGACGACAAACGACGGTGGAAGGAGGAAGGGCGACACCTGCTTTCTCCGACGAGTCCACGCGTGAGGACGACACTCAGACGCATGCGGCATCGAACGAAGGTTGAAGACGACGCAACGACGCTTTTTGATTTTGACTGGGTCAAAATCGGAGTAGTAACACAATGGCGTAAAATCAGAACGACAAGATTTCGATTTAGACGCTGACACGAGCATAATGTTAGCAAATGAGATCGGATTTTGCGAGCAACAGAGTTTTATGATTTTGACTGGGTCAAAATCGGCCGGACGATCAAAATCAGAGTTGACCAAAGGAGGTATATTTGGGATTTCCAAATTAGGGTTAGGGTTCTGAGCAATCTTGTAATTTGAGGATAATAAATTGTTCGGGGAAATTAGAGTTTCTTTGGTTGGGCGAGATTTTACCCGGAAACCCTAGGGAGTTCACGCTCTGGTGTTCCGCCGGGCAACCCTTAGACACCAATTTAGGGCTGATCCGACCGGGGGCATGACACTTTGTGAGAGGGCCTGGGGAGCGCTCGTCGCTCGAGCAGTTTATTTGGTTTACCGCTTACCTCTCAAATTCCGGACTCGAAGGTTCTACCCAAGCGAACCCGCTCTTTAAACCCTTCCTTCCGCTTACCTCGCAAATTCCATACTCGAAGGTTCTCCCGTAGATCCAGTGATGGCGTCTGATGCTTCAGCAGCCCCTGGTAGGTATAGAAGAAATGGCCTAAGCTGGGTACCCAGCTCGACCAATTTCATCTGGGTTCTTAATTTTGGACCCAAAAATATTTTTTTTAATTTTTTTTGAGAAATGTTGTATGTTTTGTAAGCTATCCAATGGTACTAATATTGGAGTATTTTAGATCTTATACACATATAAAATACCCTATATAAAAATTAAATTTTTTATATAATAAATAATATTTTGTTTTATATATGATTTGTATAGGATATTTTATACGTGTATAAGATCTAAAATATCTCAATATTAATATCATTGAATAGCTTATAAGATATACAATATTTCTAAAAAAAAAAAAAAAAAAATATTTTTAGATCCAAAATTAAGCACCCAGATTAAAATCGCCATTTCTTCATGGGTACAGCATTTGCACAGAGCTTCTTCTCCTTTTCTTGTTCATTTATATCGATTTCTTTTCTTGATCGTCTTCTTCCAATCTAGTGAGGCAAAAGGTCCAGAACTTTCTTGATGCCGCTCGAATGGGGAACCTCGACCTCTTGAAAGTAAGTTCGTCGATCGATGTTGCTTCTGCTTCAGCTATTGCTTTGTCTTTGACTTTCTGATTCTTGTGGCGGGGTTTCTAGAGCTTGCGGAGCAGCTGGCCGAGGGGAAGGAGCTGGCGGCGACTGTGGGCGATGTGAAGGACGCGAACAAGGACGGCGCTCCACTTCGCGGCGAGGGAAGGGAGGACCGAGGTGTGCAAGTACTTGCCCGAGGAGTTGAAGTTCGACGTCAGATGTGAAGGATGACGATGGTATGCGTTTGAGCTTTACTTCGAAAATGCTCATCGTTCCGGAAGAACGTTGCTGCTATTTTGTTGTTTGAACTTTGAGGTTCCTTTTTCCCTCTTCAACTGAGCATTTCTTAAATAATCTCTGATGTTAACCTTGCAAAGTACAGCTTTATTTTTTTTTAAAAAAATCAATTATAATAAAAAACGAATTCTATTTCCAAGTTAGAGTGGATTTATCAGAATTTTAAATTCCAACTATTGTGCTTGAAGAGACAAGATTTAGAATTTCATTTGTAATCCTGTTGTATTAACTAGCTCTACTTTTTAATTTTTTGGCATGTCAGGTAAATAATTAGCAATGGATATCAAAGTGTTATGGCAACAGTAATTAATGAGATTTGAAAATCTAAACATTTTGGATGGAATATTAGAACTCCCGTTCTTGTATTACATTTGAAATTTCGTTCCTCATGTTTACCCACTTCCAAACATGGAAATTCATGAAAACTATGAAACTTGAATTTCAGTTCTATAATCTTGTTTTGGTTATAAAAAGTTGCAAAGCAGTGCCTCTTCTTAATGGATATGTCTACTATTAACAGCAATACTGAGATTTATGCTCCTCTTTTCTTTACAGGTGAGACACCTCTTATTCATGCCTCTCGTCAAGGACACACTCTTTCAGCAAAGTATCTTCTTCAACATGGGGCAGACCCTTCTGCTTCCAGTCTCATAGGAGCTACTGCTCTTCATCACGCTGCTGGAACAGGTTTGCGTTATGTTTAACGCTTACAATATTCTTTTTAGAAGCAGCTAGCATCCATGTTATTGCATATATTAGAATTGAGAACTTAAGTTTTTTCATACCATGATTAAGCACTGATTTTTTTGTTCTATTGTCTTAACCACAATTAAGTTAATTACCTATTATGTTATGAAACAACACAATATTATTATTTGATCAAGAACTGATACCAGTCCTGTAATATAAGCTTATGATGAGCTTTGTACAGAAGTTGGGTTGTGTTCAGTTGCAATATACTAGTAAGAATGAAGCTTGAAATTAGCAGGTTCGAGATTTTTTTTTTTTAATGAGTAGACAACTACGCATGTGTTTTATGTAACCATCCTAACAAATTCATCTAGGTTCAAACCATGTTTGAAGGGTTAGCGGACTGGGTTGGAAAGGTTTAGAGATTTTGAGAAACTAGTATTGAAAGGAAACTGTCAGATACTAGAAGAGAACTTTAGATTCTCTGTATTTAATCAAGGCATGCAATCCATATTTTGACGTTTGGAAGAATGATATGGTTCAATAAAATTTTGTTGATACAAGGATAATTTTAATAAGTTGGTTTTGGGTGTCTGGACAAATTAGTCTTTTGTTTCAGGCGGATGTTTAATCTAAAAAACCAAATAAATGATCTCCTATATATCCTTAAGCTCTATTACCAGGGCAAACTGAGCAATTGATCTAAGGTGCAAGTCTTTAACTAGTTACATCTTTGTTTTTTTTTTTTTGGAGTAACATATTGCTCATCTTATTTTCTGAAATTTATGCAGGGAACATTGAGCTTATGAAAATATTATTCGCAAAAGGGGTTGATGTGGAATCACAAAGTGATGCTGGTACTCCTTTAATTTGGGCTGCTGGTCATGCGCAGCCAGATGCTGTAAAATTTTTATTAGAAAACCATGCTAATGTAAGTAGTTGTTAAACTACTGAAGTTACTTAAAAATCTTGAGTTTAGATGCATCTCCTCAGAAGAACTAACTTGGCCTTCAATACTACAGCCTTATTGTTCTACAATTGCTTCTTAGAATCTGTGATAGTATGCTTATTTTTTTTAATTGTAATTGATACAATGCATGTAGCTAGGGTTATCCAAGTTTTGGGTCAACCTAACAAACCGAAGGTTTGGTTTTTACCCAAATCAGATCAGCTCAGTTTGGTTTGGTTGGAAATTAAAAAAAAAATCGGTTTGCTTTTCCGTTTAATACCAAACTTTGGGTTTAGCCATGTAAACTAATTTTTTTTAGTAATTATTAATAAATTTTATATTATAATATAATTTTTAATAATAATGGTTTAACCTGAACAGAACCTAACTGAAAATTTCCAATCCAGTTTTGTTTTGGTTTTGAAAAAAAAAAAGAATTCTAGTTTAGTTTGAGCTAGTTTTATCCGAACTGATTGGACAGTCCTATACATGTAGCAATGTAATCAGTGTTTGGATCTCATCCTCCCATAGCTTTTGTGCTTATAGTCTAAAAGATTTGCTTTAACCTTGTACCTAATTGGTTGCTTCCTTAACTTGATCAAAATAATGATCAAAAGGATTCAGAGAATGTTGGGTCTTTCTTCTTTGTTTTGTTCTGTAGAGTTAATAGCGCATGTCATTTTCTCTAGCTCCTTATTTTAGGGTCACTACAGTTACCAAAAATAACTATCTTTCTGGAGGTGCAAGTGATTAGACATCTTGATTTCCAGTATTTGTACTTTTTTTTTATAATTATAGTACTTGATTCAAGGTGCTCAAATCAGTATATAATCTCATAATGCTAAAATCGATATCTTGATTTCCAGTATCTGTACTTTTTTTATAATTATAGTACTTGATTCAAGGTGCTAAAATAAGTATATAATCTTGTAATGCTAAAATCAGTATCTTGATTTCCAGTATTTATACCTTTTTTTTATAATTATAATACTTGATCAATGTGCTAAAATCGTGATATAATCTCATAATGTTATTTGGTTTTATAATGTTTATACTTCAATAGACTTTTAATAAGCTAATACTTAATGTATATTGTGGAGGCAAATGCTGAAACTGATGACAATATCAGTCCACTGTTATCGGCTGTAGCAGCTGGATCACTTCCGTGCTTGGAATTGCTACTTCAGGTATAGCCCCATGGCTTGGTAGTTGTTTGTTGAAGTACTTCAAAATGTCATCATGCATACTTAACTAACATTAGAATTCAGCATAATAGCTTCTAAAATGCTGGTTACTCATGTTATAATAAATTATTTGACTATCATATTTCTAGGTCTTTTATAGGCCATGATTAGAGTTATGCATACAAAATAATAAGTCAATTATTCAAATTTTGGAGCATGCTCGTGGAAGACAACTTAAAATAAAATAGTTAGAACTAGGAATTGTTTGTTACCGTTCCTAGTGGGCATGGTGTGTTATAACCTTAATTTTTGAAATTTAATTTTAGAAATTCGGAAATTTATTTTTGGAATTTTTATGATTTTCTAGGATTTTTTCGGAATTTTTAAAAGGTTAGAAAAATGAGTTTTTATAAAAATAGTGAATTGCGCTCGCGGGGGCTCGAACCCGCGTCGCGCGGATGAAACCATCGCCGTCTAACCAACGCGGCGATTTGAGTTTTTAATATAATATCGTATTTGTTCTTTTTACATTAGATTTAAATTTGAATTCTGGGACCGAGTCAACCCGTCGTCGTCCCCGCGGATCTCGGCGATTTTCTCGCCGCCGTGTTCTCGCCGTCTGGAACGATTTTTATCTCTATATTAGAGGGCTTTTGTTCGACTCGAGGAGTTTCGAAACCCTGGAACATCTTAACCCCTCGACGCGCCGCCAGGAAGGAGAAATCGCGCTCAAACTCGTCGCCGGAGTTCGAGCGGCGCCGCCTCGTGTTCCAGCCTTCCAGCGCCTTCATCGACGACGATCTCTGTGTTCTGGGCTACAATACAACATCGTAGCAAGGTATCCTTCCTTTCCTGAAGTTTTCGCGAAGTTCTGATCGGTTTTGGTTGAGTTTTGTGTATCGACGGCGGCGGCGCCACCGTCGATACTTTCGTCTGTTTCGAGAGCTTCGACCGGGCGTCGAAATCTCTCCGAAGTTCGTCGAGGAGCTTCGTTTCGTTGTTATAAAGCTTCTGGAGAAATTTGGGGTCGATCCGATGTTCGACGCGTTCTCGCGAGCTCGCCGGCGCAAGCAACGGACGCGAGTCCGGCAGCCTTGCGCGGCGGCGGTCGGGCGGCGCGGTTCGAACGGCTGGACCAGGTTTGATTTTAGGGTTTGGTGGTTTATTTAGAAATAAGCCGTCGGCTGTTTTGAAATCGAATTAAACCGGACCGAGCGGTTCAATTCTGTTTCGGGTCAGTTCTTGAATTTCGACCGGTTCGACCCCTATTCGGTCGAATCCGGGCCGGTTCAGGTAGTCGTTGGAAAGATAATTAAATTTCCCATATAATGGTAATCTTTATATCTTTATATGAGTTTTCTATTTTGTGTAATTTAAGTTAGAAGTTTCGGTTTAACTTGGTTCAGGGTGAATTTGAGCGGTTCAGTGCAATTCTGTTCGGTTCAGTGGGTTTTAGGTTCGGTTCATATGATCTAAGAGTGGTTCTCTAGGTTTAGGGTTATGTTCTACATGTTGGTAGTTTTGGTTTCCAAGTTAGAATGATTATTGATAAAGTTCATGTACAAATTCATGTTTCAGAGTAGTTAATCCAATAATCAGCCTGCATCGTGTGATAAACAATTATTGGCTTTTCAAAAGAATTCAGGATAACAGCGATTGAGGTAGGAATCTTACCCTACTCCTTTGTTACAGTGTCATGAATTATAGGAATTGTTGTTTAATCCTTTGATTTAATATATGATGCATTTGATAGAATGACACTGGTATCTGATTGCTTCATCTGCTTGAGTTGTTTCTGAATTCCTGTTGACCTCATTTATCTTGTTCATTGGTCATATTCTATTTCTGTATGCATGATGAAAGAAACTGTGTTGAGATATCTGATTTTGGTTAAACAATTGTGTATCTGAGATATTGAAATGTATGGAACCGTTGTAAATCTATGATAACAAAGTCGTGATTTATATTGACCTCTGACCTGGATGATTTATTCTCCAGTGGCCTGTTTATCTGAGTTATAGTTCTGATTATATCAGACTATCTGAGTTATAGTTCCGACGCGCATCGGACTATCTGAGATGCCGGTACGGCACCGCCAGTTGTCTTAGGACAATACTACGGATGTCAGTGTTGGACGCAACACTCCGGACTGTTTTGGACAGTCGTTCCATTGCATGAGCAACAGTGGAAACACTCTGAAAATGAGTGCGGCTCTTAAGTGAGATCTGTGTGGCCAGCTTGATGATTTGCACGACATTCCTATATTATTTGTATATCATTGTTTCAGTTATTGTATTATCCTGTTATTCGATTCCCTCACCATGTTTGTTGATTCCTACTTAGCATTTCTGCTAACTCCCTTTGTTTCTCCTTCAGGTACAGAGTTAACTTCTGGGAGGGATAGAGTAGATAGCAGATACCAGCCCGAGTTGAGATAGTTGTATTCAGATATTGTGTTGATATTAAATTTGGATTGTTTATTAAATAAAGGTTATGTGATTATTGTAGTTCTCTGGTTCCTATCAATATTGTTACTCCCTGGGGAACCCTGAGCTAGAAATAGCCGGCTTCCGCCGGGGCGTGACAATTTAAATGGTATCAGAGCTATAGGTTCAGAGGTATAAGTTTCTGTGGGCCCATAACCCCACAGGTCAGAGCTATAGGTTGAGTAAGAAACCCTAAGGATATAGGAACCTCAGGACTGGGTTTGGGTTAAGGTTAAAATAAATGAGTAGGTAAGCAATTATTATATAACATGTTATTTTGTTGACAGGATGACACCAAGAACTAGAGGCAAAGCAATTCCAAGTCAAGGAAGTAGAGGACGTGGAGGTGGAAGTCAGAGGGTGAGTGCTCACAGCGTTGGAGAAGCTAGAAATCCTCCTGAAGCTGAGCTACAGTTACCTCAAAACTTACCTAGGGCCCCTACAAGAAGAAGAAGTGGGTATGAAGCCTCAGTACCCTTAGAAGCAGCACCACATGCTCCCCCTGAAGTACAAGCAGCAGTAAGGGATGAGGGTGAATCTTCTTCTCCATCGTTAGTACCACAACCAGTAGTAAACCAACCAGTTAGATCAGCTAATATGCTGATGCAGTTCTCACAGCTAGGAAAAGATCGATTTCATGATTTTGGAGGAACTACTGACCCTTGGGCTGCTAGAGATTGGTTACTAAAAGTAGAGCAAACCTTTAGAGGTGGTATAGACCAATTTCTAAAATTGGCCAATATAAAATAATAATTTTAGTAGTAATTCGGATTTGTATCACCTGGATAGTCTGACCAGTACTAATAATGCATATGTTTAAATATAAGTAGTAGTGCAAAGTTAGACTGGTACATATTGCCCATATGCGGGTGGTATAGACCAATTTTTGATTCCTTAATTCGAATCTTTATCACATTGCATGAGTTTTTTTCTTATTGTGAATTAGATCTTTACAAAATCTCTTTTTATTGACCTTTATTACTTGAGGGAACTTCATGAGTCTCATATCGTTTGACAATATGTTCAAAGGTTTCCTTCCCATGTTCACTCTAACAGTTTAGAGTGGCAAAAGATTTCAAGTTGGCTTACACACTCTATATGGCTGTTGTTTAGTTCTAAGCACGATGACTCGTTTTCCTTAGTAGGGTATTCTCATAAGTCATAAGGATTCATCTAATCATTTAGATTGGTTTTGACATCGATTTGGAGTTGTTGGATTGGCTCCATCAAGCCTCAATTACTTTTAACTTGAGTTAATGGTCCCAGCATAGTCTATTGTCTCGCAATTCAAATCTATTACCAAGCCAAGTGAGCCATTCTTCCACAAGAACACTAGTGCGATGTAGTCCATGCTGCTTACCTTGCCACTATAACATATAACATTGTGTTGAGGACAAGGTTCTCAAAACCGGCTGGTTTTGCTGGTTCGTCCGTTGAACGGGTGGAATGAAAGCAGTGAGCGAAACAAGCGGGAGGAGGAGAAGAGGAGAGGAAAGAGAATGAGAAGAGGAGAGGAAGGAAGAAGAAAGAGAGGAAGGGAAAGAAGAGGAGCGGCGGCGGCGGACGCAGGCAAGCGATAGTGGCTCTTCCTCTTCTTCTCCCTTTCTTCCTCTTCCTCCTCTTCTTCCTTTTCTTCTTCTTTAGCTTCTTCTTCTTCTTCCTTTCTTCTTTCTTCCTCTCCTTGCACCCCAGTTCCACCAACCAGTTTTGGGAACCTTGGTTGAGGATCTTATTGTTTCACCCTTGGTGTCAGACCCGGCATCTGCAGGCCCGGGCTAGATGCAATTGGGCTGGGCGGCGGCCCAAGCCCACGCCGCTTGGCCCAAGACGGGCCCGAATCCAACCGCGGCGTCTACGGTCCTCTTCCGATTTTGACTCCACACATGCGGCGTTTGCAGCCACGTCGTCGTCTTCAGCGGAACACGGTCGACGCGGAAGCTTTGGAGCGAGGAGGCAAGCGGAGATCTCGGAGGTGCGGACGAGGTCTTCAGAGGAAGGCTCGGACGCGCAACGCTTGGGCCCTGAAGAAGCAGTGGCGTGTGGCGTCGACGTCCGCAGTTCCAGCAGGAGAAGCGGACGCCGAGCGGAGATCATTGTAGGCGGCAGAGGCTCGAGCAAAGTGATGAATGCGGACGCAGAGAACTTGGCCTCGGCTTCGTCCTCAGCGGAAGACTCGGGCGAGCACGCCTCATGAGGAAGAGGCGGCGCCATCGAGTGCGTTCCCTCTCCTCTATAAGGTCCGACGAGCGGACGAGGCAGGGACATAGGAGGAGCTTGAGAAGAGGCGATTGAGATCCAATCCTGCGGGCGAGAGAAGATCCAGAGTGTGAGGTCGAGGAACTGCGAGCAGAGGAGAGGTTGTGCCGACGACGACGAGCATTGCGGCTATGACTGAAGGCAACCTGTAAGTCGGCGGCGAGAGCTGCCGCCGACGCGAGTGAGAGAGATGTGAGGAGGGAGGGGTTTTAGGTGTTTTATTCGAGAGTTGAATAAAAGGAATTTTCCCCTTCTATCTCCTTCTTCTCCAGCTCCGACGAGCCCTTCCCGCGGTCCGGCGAGGGTCCCCTGTTTCCGGACATCTTCGACAGCCACAACGCAGGCGGCGCTTCCGGTGGCGAGCGAGGCTGAGGGAGGAGGCGGCGAGACCTTCTCCCTACCATCACACCCAAACCCCGTCTCCGGCGTCGAGAGTCGGCGGCGAGAACGGACGCAGGCGGCGTCGTTCTCGCGAAGAAGACGAGAGCTCGAACGCGCTGAGGTGTTCGAACCGAGGCGGTCAAAGAAGTCAAAATCAGAGATCGAAATCGCAACGGCGATTTCGAATTGGCGGCTGACGCGAGGGCTACGTCAATAGCGCAAAATCGGCGATTTCGAATTCACGCGGCTGGGTTAATTTTGACGGTGTCAAAATTAATTAGGGGCGTGCGTAGAATTTGGGGGTGGATTTAGGGATTTGACACACAATGCTAGGTTCCCCAGAGAACGATTCACTTGGGTGTGACAAAGGTATCAGAGCCAAGGTTCTCCGACGACATGGTGAACCAAGGAGATCGCATAATGCGCATTGAGCAGGTGCTTGGCTTAACGGGGAACAGTGATGATGCGGTTGTTCCCCAAGTGGAGAATTTGCAATGTACGGTGGAGCAACAGAGGTTGCAGATCACCTCTCTTCAGTGCACGTTAGAGGGAATGGCGGCGCTACAAGAGCAAGTAGCCGGACTGATGACAGCACAACAGCAGATGCAGGCTGAGATTGTGGTGCTGCGCTCGCAGTGGTGGCACAGGCGCTAGGAGGAACACCAGTGCTAGCGGCGACCATGGAGCAGGCGGCTCCTAATCGAAAGGTTTGAGTCCCAGAACCTACAACGTTCGGAGGAGTCCGATCGTCAAAAGAGTTGGAAAATTTTATTTGGGACATGGAGCAGTTCTTCATCACGAACCATGTCCCCGATGACGAGCGAGTGCAGGTGTGCACCGCGTACCTCACCGACGATGCGAAACTTTGGTGGCGTACTAAGGTCGATTTGACGTCGGACGCTCAGAGATGGACCTGGGAGGTGTTTCGAGAAGAGTTGCAGTGGCAGTTTCTTCCTGAAACTCGGTGGACCAGGCGCGTGATGCTATAGATCGGCTTCGACATATAGGTAGAATTTAGGAGTATGTTTGAGCATACTCTGCTTTAATGTTGCAGATTCCTGATATGTCAGAGGCGGATCGAAAGCACGCCTTCCTTCGACATCTTCAGCCATGGGCCGAGGCAGAGGTACGGCGGCATGCACCGCAAGATTGGCGAGAGACCGCAGCGGTGGCTGAGTCCTTGGTGGACCTGAGAGCTTCGGGCTCGACTTCCTCGAGAGCATCGAAGTCACCCCCGAAGCGACGCTCTCCGGCAAGGGGGAGAGCACAAGAAAGGGAGAGATCCCTTCCCGGCGAGACAGAGGTCAGCTGGCGCGACATGAGCAGAATTGACCTGCAGAGAGAGTATAGGATCGACCGAGACCGATAGCGTGTTTCTTGTGCAAAGGACCGCATCGGATGCGCGAATGTCCGAACCGAGAGCGGATTACAGCTATGGTGCAACAGGAGTTCGTTGAAAAACAGGCGGTTGATGACGAACCAGTAGAGGCGCGCATATGAAGTGCTTACATTGCATCCATAGTTGCAACTGAATTACCCGTCACTAACATCGAGGCGATGTCCAACTTGGGCGGGGGAGAATTGTCAGACCCGGCATCTGCAGGCCCGGGCTAGAGGCAATTAGACGGGGCCCGAATCCAACCCCGACGTCTACGATCCTCTTCCGATTTTGACTCCACACATCCGACGTTTGTAGCCATGTCGTCGTCTTCAGCGGAACACGGTCGACGCGGAAGCTTCGGAGCGAGGAGGCAAGCTGAGATCTCGGAGGTGCAGACGAGGTCTTCGGAGGAAGGCTCGGACGCGCAACGCTCGGGCCCTGAAGAAGCAGTGGCGTGCGGCGTCGACGTCCGCGGTTCCAGCGGGAGAAGCGGACGTCGAGCGGAGATCTTTGCAGGCGGCAGAGGCTCGAGCAAAGCGATGGATGAGGATGCAGAGAACTTGGCCTCGGCTTCGTCCTCAGCGGAGGACTCGGGCGAGCACGCCTCATGAGGAAGAAGCGGCGCCATCTGAGTGCGTTCCCTCTCCTCTATAAGGTCCGACGAGCGGACAAGGCAGGGACAGAGGAGGAGCTTGAGAAGAGGCGATTGAGATCCAATCCTGCGAGCGAGAGAAGATCCAGAGTGTGAGGTCGAGAAACTGCGAGCAGAGGAGAGGTTGTGCAGACGACGATGAGCATCGCGACTGTGAGTGAAGGCAACCTGTAAGTTGGCGGCGAGAGCTGCCGCCGATGCGAGTGAGAGAGACGTGAGGAGGGAGGAGTTTTAGGTGTTTTATTCGAGAGTTGAATAAAAGGAATTTTCCCCTTCTATCTCCTTCTTCTCCGGCTCCGACGAGCCCTTCCCGCGGTCCGGCGAGGGTCCCCTGTTTCCGGACATCTTCGACAGCCACAGCGCAGGCGGCGCTTCCGGTGGCGAGCGAGGCTGAGGGAGGAGGCGGCCAGACCTTCTCCCTGCCATCACGCCCAGACCCCGGCTTCGTCTTCGGCGTCGAGAGTCCGCGGCGAGAACGGACGCAGGCGGCGTCATTCTCGCGAAGAAGACGAGAGCTCAAACGCCTCAGCGCGTTCGAATCGAGGCGGTCAAAGAAGTCAAAATCAGAGATTGAAATCGCAGTGGCGATTTCGAATTGGCGGCTGACGCGAGGGCTACGTCAGCAGTGCAAAATCGGCGATTTCGAATTCACGCGGCTGGAATTAGGGGCGTGTGTAGAATTTGGGGGTGGATTTAGGGATTTGGCACACAGTGCTAGGTTCCCCGGAGAACGATTCGCCTGGGTGTGACACTTGGTATGCCTTCAATTGATTGATATATCAAGTGGAATTTATTTCGATTTCCTTATGATTTCCCTAAAACACTGAATTGGTTGACATTGACACTACCCTCAGTGATACAAGTAGTTCACTTTACCATTTGACACCAAGCATCAACACTTATTTTGACCCAGCTTGTACACCTAAGCCTCCCAGATGTGGAGTGTTTCAATTGCAAATAGGTAAATATTTGTATGCATCAATCTATTCTATTATGCTCACTCCTCAATCTTGCCCTAACATCCAAGCACTGTTACCTTTTAATAACTATTTTGGTACAGACTATTTAAGCACTTTTACCTCATGGGCATGTTTCTAACCTGGGTAATGACATCCATCAAATATGGCTCTATAAGTTTATATCTTAATACTTAGCAGAGTTCACACCACAATGCTTTATCCATCAAACACAAAAATTTAAAGAATAATATGAGCACCACCTTCACTTCTCACATGAACCATACATTTAAAATCACTTGGTAGTCATCCATGGAACCATTTTATAGCTAACCTACACTGGCTTTCTTCCAATTTTAATTATGATGTCCTTTATTACTCCTGACACTAGAATAGCATGTTAGAACTAATCATGTTTACTCTTCTCATGCTTTTCTTCAATGATAAGCCTAATCACTTTGCCACACATCTAGCTATGAAATTATGAGTTGCCCTACGTCAATCATGCAAAGTTTGCTTGTTCAAACATCAATTTTCAATCTGTTGTGCTTATGGTTGTAAATCATATAGGAAAAAAAAGAGTTTATTAGTCTTCATCTTGTTTTGGATGTCTACATTAACGTCGCTTTACAAATTTCCTCATAAAAGATGCATGTTGAAGCTGTCACAACTTTCTCCAACTAATTTATCCCACGTTCTCTAATTAGAATTGAGTCTCCACCTCTTTCTTCAACTTACTCATGTATTCATCATGTAAAGCCCCTTCTATAGCACATTCTCTAACAATAGGCTTTGTAGGATCAATGATTTATTTTGATCTTAGGCAAGATTTTTTTTATTTTGACAGTTGTCCTATTCCTGTACTGGCCATTAACCAATAATACTCTAATAATTCTGGTGGTTACTCTTCAACTTTGCTAATGACCATTCCATCCTTGTATTTGTCTGCTCCTAAAGTTAGTCGCCTTCCCTTGTCACCTTATCAAACTCACCTTACAGCAAATACATTGTTGCCATCTTGTCTCTTCGCCAAGATACCATTTGCTTTGACATTGTTGGAGAACAAAAAACAAGTAGGGTCTGCTGGGGTTGCTATGTTGTTACTGTTGTACTATGAAAAAGAGTGTTGTTTAAAAAAGTATTATGTTTTAAGTGGAAAGTTATTTGGTGTCGTGGTGTGAAAGAAAGTGCTGCACTTTTAAGCAAAAAGTTATTTCTTAACTCATTGATAGGAACTATTGTCAATGCTAATGTAATTTTGACATGTGTTTTGTTAAATGACAAATAAGGATATTATTTTAAAAAGCGACTGCCTGAATCAATGTGAAAAGGTATCCATTGATACAAATCAAAATTATATCTGTTATACTTGTTGAAAAAGTGTAATCATTAATTTCAGGTTGCTATCAAACTAATAACAGTGTAATCGTGGACCACATTTATCTCTAGAGCATTTGCCTAGCTTTCCGCGCTTCACAATTTAGAATGATCTCTTTTGGTATAAAATTAGTATTAGCATTAGATTTTTGAAAAGAAATCTGAGTTCTATTTTGTCAGATAATATAGTTATGTAATGTTACTGATACAACTATTATATTGATTTCTAATTTACATGAAAATAGTGGCATGTTGAGTAATAAATTTTATTGTTTCTTCCATCCTACCAAGCTTCTTTTAACACTACATGTGAGGGAAGAGTGCCATAATGAATTTTTCCTTAAGGCTTTGTGGTTGTAACCCTTGTTGATAATCAGAAGCTAATTAGGTGTACATAGATAGTGGAGGTTTTGGAAAGTTTAGTTTTTGTATATTTCTCACTTTTAAAAGAATACAATTATCATGTGTTATTCCCTCGTAATTATATATGAATCATAGTTTAAGATAACGGTCTAGTACCAGTCAGTTTGTCTGCTTTGCACCTGTCCGAGATCAGATTGGTTTCACTATAGCATAATGTTGGTGCGACTAGTTTTACTATAGCATAGTGTCGGGTCCACTATAGCAAACCAATCAGAGACTAGCCTGGTATGTTGGTTCAGATTAATATCTTAAACTATGATATGAATTGCAAACCAAAACTAGAAAGAATTAGGATATCTTGCATTTGTTGACCTTTTCATCCTAAGCATGACACTTGATCATTAATTGGTGCAACAACATTTACATGAGTACTATCATTGTCTTTAATACACTCTTATGAAAATATTTTAAACTAATTAGAATAAGAAGATATTTAAAATCACACTAGTTAAAAAATAATTATAATTTAGCTTAAAATGAATTTATTTGAACTCTTGATAAGTGGGATTTATCAAATCTCTTCCACGCATGTATAATGATTCCAATTGAGGTTTTAAAAACCAGTCTGAACCGTCTAGTCTCGAACCGGTTTGTTAGAGTGAAATCGCTCGTACCGACACTATGTACAAATCATTTCAAACCTTGATTCCAATACTTGATGAATAATTTTACTTGTAGTTTTACTTAAATGTTGTTTTACTCTCTATTTGTTGCATCATGGGATAATGCTAAATAAAAAGTCTCGACTTTTTCAATCATTGTCAAATTTTTTCACCTTTATATAAAAATTTACATAATTAGATCAAATCATTTAGCTCCATTGTCATAATTCTCTATACCTTTTTGGGTGACCTAAATTTTCGCCATCCGTTTTATACATGTATGATCAAATCCATATAAGGTTCTCAGGGTAGATATTTGCAATAATATTACACAATTAAACTAGTTGCACAACAAAATTCCCAAAAATCATCATCTATATCTTCATCTTCATTGTTGCTGTTGTTATCACCATAACCTCCAATTGGTTCGATGTCCATATCCATAAAGTTGAAAAAATGATATTTAATTGTAGGCTCAGTAGAGTAATTAACATATTAAATATCATTGACATCCATAGATATAAAGATTAAAAGTTTAACACATATGTCATTGGCATTAACGTAAAACATAAGATAAATTAACAAACATAACTTAGTTTAGAAAAATACACTTCTAAATATTGGCATTTTTACTAAACATTTCTTGCTATAATTTTGACAAATCAATTTTAGCTTATGGAATTCCCAAAATTTTCCAAATATTTCTCTTTGGTTTTTGTTCAAACATTAGTGCGCCAAAATAGTAAAGCTTCCTACCAATTAGAACATCTAGAAGCAACTGTAGCTCTTATCTTAACCTCATATATACCTCAACCTAGAGGGTTTATTCTCTTAGAGTTGGGGATGGCAATAAATTGGGTACCCGTTTTTTTTTATCTTAAAAATGAATGCAAACCCGACTCAATACTTGATACCTGCCAAATACTCAATTTAGGTACCTTATTATATTGCTAGGATCTAACTCAAGTATTCAAATGGGCAATTGTGGGCACCTAAATGCAATTAAGTTAATGCTTTGATTTTAAATTATTTCTATAAAAAAAATTAAGTTATAAATTAAAATAGTATTGTATCTTAATATAATATTTTAAATACGTTAAAAACATATTTATTCTTATCTTTAACCAACTATCAGGTATTAGATACCCATACCCTCAAATCGTCATGTTTATAATAAGGTGCATGAATTAACTCTTGATAGGCTAGTCAAATGGGTATTATAATGACTTGGGTTTAAATGTTATCCCTACTTAGAAATTGAGTTGCTTCTACTTTCAATAGTTGCCACCAATCTATAAATGTTGTCCCTCTAGCTTGTTGCAAATCTACTCTTATGTTTTCCGTTAATACCTATCGTGTTAATGTTTGGTTTCAGGATAAGAATGTAATATTCCTTTAGTCACTACTTTCTTCTAGTGGCACATAACTTTCATCCTGTGCATTTGTGTGTTTAGAAGACTTGTAAAGCATAACTAATGTATAATCATCCCCCATAACCACAATCTGACCAAAAATTATGTCATATTTCCTCTAGAGGTCTGGATGTATATTTTTTTTCTCTAGAACTTTGCATAATCCTTGTTAGCCTTCAATTATAACAAAAATATGTCACAAATTTCAACATTTCCAAGATTAAATATAACCATACATGAAAAGTACAAGACAGGTCACCAATTCACTAATGCATCTACTATTTCCAATCTCGGACCTCACTCAAATACAGTCTCTTTTTCTTTTGACTTTTACCATTATTTCCGTTTAATTTTTAGTTGATACCATTATTCAATTGAACCTTATCATATTTAATCTACTAGTGGTTATAAATTATCACCCACAAAATTTGAACCATGTAACTAAAATGGGTGCATGTTGCATTTTTCAATGGCAACAACACAAACATCACAAATTATATGTGAACATAGTCTATAGAACATTGTAAATAACTTTGGAAATTTGTCATTAACTTAGATTTGTGCGTAGAATGAATGGTATATTATTCAATAAACAATAATCCAAATTATTTCTTCTAGGTTGTTGTAAAATGTTTTAAATGTACTTTTGTTGAATGGAGTGTTGTGGCCGTGAACTCTTGAAGAGGACTCAAATGGACGATCAAGAGACAAAGTGAAGGAGAGTAGACATTGGCAAGGATTAGGCCAAGGCTTTTCTACCTTGTGATCCGAGTACTAACATAGGAAAAGTTGCTTTCTACTTTAAAAGTTGATTACATATGCCAAATATTGGGGTTTCGTATTGAATTATTTTGGAATGAATTTCTTTTCCTTCGCATTTTGTGGACATGATTATGTTTATCTATTAAACTGCTGCAGAACAAATTATTTTCCTCTTGCAGTTCTAGGGAAATTATCAAATTCGATAAATAATTATATTGCTCGTTACTCATTTATACATTAGTTGCAAAATCAGATTGTTAATTTAGTTATTTATTATGAACTACTTTTGTTTTGTTTCCAAGAAGTATCAGTGCCTATATGTTAAAATAACATGAAGCAGTTATTTGATTTGGAAGGCGTAGATCAAATGAACATCTGTATTGCTTAATATGATTTGAGATTTTAGTACGTTATTTTGTGGGCCAAAATAGTAATGTGGTTAAACTCATTTGTTTTCATCAATAATAAGGAAACCGCACAAAGCAATAAAGAAAGCCATCTGAATTAACAATCAGTAATAAATACACATATGTATATATATAATCACGTCTTTCTAGTTTTATTTGATTATTCGTTACTTAATTTTATTAGGAAATTGCAGTGAATGAAACTTCGGTATCCATTATCTTTTCTATTTTGGTAATGCAGTACTGTGATCAAATCTAAGTAATTTTGAGTGTATGATACACAACGTTTTTAAGATTGGCTATTACAAGCAAGAAGGCCCGGTATAAATCATGGTTTAAAAATTCATTCCGGTTCGATCAGCTGCTAAACCGGTACAAATCGGTCATCAAAATTCAGACGAAACCGTCTAGCTTCCATCAGGAGCTCTAGGCGGAAGCCGCCCTACGGGAAGCTCTGACCGTGCTCTGACACATGGTCCGAGCTCGGTGGCTTGTTGGACTGGTATCGAACCGAAATTTCAGCGAGTACAGATGGAAATCTTAAACCATTTATATTGTAGCTCTAGTACACAGACCAAGTTCTTATTGAACCGCTATTTATATATATGGCTATATTTATAAGTTGTGACATGCTGGTCCACCCATATGGTTAGGTACTGATCTGTCTCGGTATATATTATACCATAGCAGTCTGGTCTAATACTCGTACATCATTATAGATTGGTATTAAAACCTTATTGAAAAATTATCACATATAACTAGTGGTTTGGTGAGGGAGCTCAGAGCAGTTCTCTTTCTAGTGACTGCTTTTTTGCTGCTGCTAATAATTTCTGTGATATTGCTTATTTCCCAACTGAGTATCATTTATTGTTGGGCCTTTTGTTAAACTATAGATGTCACTGGTAACGAATCCTATAAAGCATCTAGTCTCTGAAAAATGTTGGTTTATTGTTGCTAATTTGGAAAAATTATAGTTAATTGATCACCTTGTATTGGCATGCAAAATATCAGTGAAACTGAAAGGTTATTTTGAATATAAATAAAGTCACATTGTTTTCAAGAAAGGTCAAACATTGCTTGTAACATGATTGAACAGATAAAATTGAGGCTATACGATGCTCCCAAGGAAAATTTTGAGTTAAGGGATGAACAATGCAAAACTAGGTCACTACGGTCTTCCATTGTCTCAGCCTTTTTGTTTTGGTAATTCTTTAGCTTATATGTATAAAAACTTTGCTTGATGGAACAAAATTAGGTAGATCACTAGATTGATTAATTTAATAGAAATAATTATTAGCTGGTTGTTTTCTCAAAGCATGGCTCATCTACTAGATCCTCTACTTTGGTTGCAGGATGGTTTGAAGCCAATACAAGTTGCTGCTCTACAGGGTAACCGGGAGGCTGTTTAAGTTCTTTTGCCATTAACATCTCCAATACCAAGTGTTTCAAACTGGAGCACTGACGGCATAATCGAATCCATGCAGTCTGAAACAAGAAAGGATCAGGTTTATGAATGACAAAGAATGAGCCTTCTCATCCTTGTAAAAAAAAATCACCATTTATGAATTTGCTCATTCATATATCAGCTATCTAATTAGAATTTTTTATTTGTTCGTTTTCATTATTGATAAGTTGTAAGTTGTTCATTGTCACTTGTTTCTGTATTTAGCCTTTATTCGTTTTTCATTGACGCTGGAGTAATGCATGCTGTAGGCCTGCTGCACAAAGGAAGCGGAAAAGTCAAAGAGCGCTAGTTTTCCGAAAACTGACACGATTGAGGTGCTACTCTTGCTTCTAGATTATGTCTTCTGTCATTTGTTTGTTTGATCCACATATGATTTTTTTTTTCCATAAGCAAAATATGAGGTCATTACTATACTGTTGACTGAAACTTGAAAATCTAGCTTGATATCGTAATTATAGTTGATTAATTAAGAGTTATTGATTAAATTTCTTAGGATTACTCACTGGTAATTATCTCTTGTTAAACCAGGCTTGATCACGTGGTTTGTCTTCGAACAATCTGTCCTTTGTAGCTTAAAACTATTACATGCAGTCTGTTGATTGTTGAGCCCTTTTTATTGGCGTAATTTACCTCAATAAAACGTTTATGGTGCTGGTTATCTACATGCCAATTTTTCATCATTTAATTGTTACCCAAAAACTTTCAGGTAACACCTGAAGCTAAAAAGAAATCCTTGGAAGCTATGTCACGAGGTGACGAAGCTTTCAGGAAAAAAGACTATCAGATGGCAATAGATGCTTATACACAGGTAAGTTCTTGATTATATTAATATATTGCTCCAACTTCAAACGATTACTTTGTGGATTTGCACGTTTGTTAAGGAGCAATATGTATGCTAGCAGCTAGCGTACATCTATAATGGTGGTTGAGGCATTAATCCATGTTGCCTTTTATCGGGGCTTTAATCCTACCGATGAGCTGACTATGAATGATGTAGAATTAGTTGAAGGGCAAATGCATATTAGTGTTAACAAAGGTGGTAGATTGGTAATATATCTCTGCTGCTGCTGTCTTTTTTTTATTTTTCCTTTTTTGGCTGATGATACTAGGTTCCCACCATTTCTGTGGTTAAACTATTATGTGTTTGTGCTGACCAAGTTTGTAACCAAATGGCAGAACTCACGTTTGAAACCATGAATTTATGATAATTGGGAATTACTTAGGCGGACAATACTCTATTATTGTTTTGGGAAGTTTAGGATTACATATTTTGTTGCTGCGGCCAAATACTCTACTAATACAATTTTTATGCTAAATCAAAAGATTCAAACTATTTTCTGAAGGAACTTTATACATGCGGCATCAGAGATCAGAACATGCGCAGCGGAAAAACAGTAAATGCATGTAAGAATCTTGTAACACCAAATTAATCAACCTATACTATACACTGGATTAAAACACGAATAACTTCGCGTACCTTTCTCCATCGCAAACAGTTTCTTCACGGAAATGGTAGGGGATGTCTTTTCACCCCTTTCCTTTGCCTTTCAATTCCTCCTCGATGATCAGGAGTAGGAAATCCGGAACCTTTCGGCGGAAGCACTTAATCTCTATTATACTTAATCTCTCTTTCTTGAAAACCGTGCGAGAGAGAGGTGAGAAAACAAAATGTCCGCTGCCGTTTCAATTTGGAAAACAAGAACAAGAACGCACAGTAATCCCTCGAGTTACGTGCGTGAGAGAGGAGAAGGATTCAATGAAAAACGTGAGAGAGAAAAACCTAAAATAGAATAAAATAATTATTATTTTATTCTAAACTTTCCATTTCTTACTCACGTTCTCGTTTAATTAATTATAAAATATAATTAATTAACTCCTTTTAATCCTCATCCACGACTAATCAATTCCAAATAATTATTTATTTATTCCGGTTTCTTTTAAATCAATTAGAGGAAGAGGTGAGGGTTGACTGACCCATTCGCTGACCCACTATCATACCCACTCCATCATCACGAGCTGGTCCGTCCGATCAGCGAATCGAACATGATTGGATCAAGTTGTTCATACTAAACCGTGTACACATGTGAGCCACATTACGGAGAAAATGTCGGCGCATCCATATAATTTTACGAGTCCACATCGTTACGGTCGTGACGTGTACTGTTCATTTCCGTTCTTTTATACCGAGTCGATCACGGCCTGCCCGTGACGGTGGTCACGGCTGTGATGATCTCGGACACTTTAACACGGAAATTTTCTAACATTCTCCCACTTGGCTCATATGTACTAAACAGGTTTAACCACAACTTAACTTTAATTGATCAATACCATACATCCAATCATCTATAAGTCCTTTCATTGAATTAACTCTATCGAATCATAGCGGGAACACATCACTCATCATTGATGTGATTCCTTCCATGTACCACAATAGAATCAACCCAATTAAACTTTTAGATATTGAGAATAAACAGTAATGTCTCAATAAACTTTTCTATGAGGAAACACTTCATTCCTCAAAACACTTGTATTCGCATCACTTTAATATGCATAACTTTACATGTGAAACAAGTAATTAACAAAAGCAACAATTTTATTGGAATTCCACAATAAATGTATCAAAAACTTTACATGAGCATTCCTTACATATGCATATAAGATCAACGATAATGTTAACAAGGCTTTTCTATTATGCCCATCTCTACAACATGTCTAGAAAATGTCTTGGGCGACAATCCTTTAGTTAACGGATCCGCTATCATAAGCTCAGTGCTTATATGCTCAATTGACACAGTATGCTTTTGCACTTCTTCCTTTACAGCCAGATACTTCAAGTCCATATGCTTGGCACCCTTGGAGTATCTGTCATTCTTTGCGAAGAAGACTGCTGCGGTGTTGTCACAATACAATCTCAGCGGCTTGGCTATGCTGTCGACTAGTCCAAGTCCTGAGATAAAGTTCCGCAGCCATTTTCCTTGAACTGTGGCCTCAAAGCATGCCACAAATTCGGCTTCCATAGTTGAAGCAGCAATGACTGACTGTTTGCCGCTTTTCCAGGATATAGCTCCTCCTGCAAGAAGGAAAACATACCCAAATGTGGATTTTCTAGTATCCACACATCCGGCATAATCTGAATCTGAATAGCCGATCACTTCAAGATCCTCCTGAGATCTCCTATACACGAGCATGTGGTCCTTGGTGCCTTGTAAATACCGAAGGACTTTCTTTGCAGCTTGCCAGTGGCACATTCCTGGATTACTTTGATACCGGCCGAGCATACCAACAGCAAAACTGATATCCGGCCGAGTACATGTCTGAGCATACATCAGACTCCCTACCACTGAAGCATAAGGAATGACATCCATACCTTTCCGTTCTAATTCAGCTTGGGGACATTGCTTTTCACTGAATTTGTCACCCTTCTGAATTGGAACCATCCCTGCAGAGCATTTATCCATACGATATCTCTCTAACACCTTAGATATGTAACTTTTCTGAGACAATCCTAACAATCCTTGTGATCTATCACGGAATATTTCTATTCCAATCACAAAGGATGCCTCACCCATATCTTTCATTTCAAAGCTGTTAGAGAGAAAATCCTTTACATCATGTAACATACCTTTATCGTTAGTGGCTAGCAGTATATCATCAACATAAAGGACTACTATCATAAACTTACTTCCCTGCACTTTCATGTAGATACACCTGTCAACAGGATTCTCTACAAAACCATAGGCAGTAATGATATCATTAAACTTTAGATACCATTGTCTGGAAGCTTGTTTTAGTCCATATATTGACTTCTTTAATTTACACACTAATCCCTCTTTACCTGTGGTCTCAAACTCTTCAGGCTGGTTCATATACACTTCCTCCTCTAAGTCACCATTCAAGAAGGCGGTCTTTACATCCATTTGGTGAAGCTCAAGATCATAATGAGCCACCAAAGCCATAACAATTCTCAAAGAGTCCTTTCTAGATACTGGAGAGAAAGTCTCTTTGTAATCAATGCCATCTCTCTGAGTAAAACCTTTGGCAACAAGTCTAGCCTTGTACCTTTCGATGTTGCCCTTAGAGTCGCGCTTGGTCTTAAAGACCCACTTACAGCCGACACATTTGCAAGCATAAGGTAAATCTACAAGGTCCCAGACTTGATTATCAGCCATAGATTTAAGCTCATCTTTCATAGCATTAATCCAATTCTCTGAATTGTCACTATTCATGGCTTCATGGACTGAAATTGGATCTTTATCAATGCTTATGTCACATTCATTCTCAACTGAATAAACCACATAGTCATCTGAAATAGCGGAGCGTCTTTGCCTTACAGACCTCCTCAATGCTATTTCCTGTGGTTCATTCAAATTGTCATTACTTGTGACCGGTTCATTGGATTCACTTTCATTCAGTGATGTTGGATCAGTAATGTGTTGTTCCTGTGTGTTGTCTGACTGTAATACAACACTTGGAACATCACTTTCATTCGGAATTTCAGATGGAATAGAATCTATCTGAATTTTCTGAATATCCAACATTTGTGGTTTCCCACTCCCACTGACCTCTCCAATCTCAATGAACCTAGCATTACTAGATTCAACTATCCTCGTACTATGGTTAGGACAATAGAACCTATACCCCTTAGATTTTTCAGGATAGCCAATGAAAAACCCACTGACTGTCCTAGAATCTAATTTCTTTTCTTGTGGGTTGTATACCCTTACTTCTGTTGGGCACCCCCAAACATGGAGATGTCTTAAACTGGGTTTCCTTCCTGTCCACAGTTCATAAAGAGTCTTAGGAACTGTCTTACTAGGAACCCTGTTTAAGAGATATACAGCAGTCCTTAATGCATACATCCACAAAGACTGGGGTAAGGAACTATTGATGAACATACTCCTAACCATATCCATCAGAGTACGGTTCCGCCTTTCAGCTACACCATTTTGCTGTGGTGTATAAGGCATTGTGTATTGAGCACAAATGCCTCTACTTTCGAGGAACTTTGCAAATGGACCAGGGATTTGTCCATCTGAACCAACCTTACTATAGAATTCACCACCCCTATCAGATCTCATCACTTTAACTTTTCTATCTATCTGTCTCTCCACTTCATCTATGAATGTCTTTACAACATCCACAGACTGAGACTTTTCATGGAGTAGATAGATGTATCCATACCGTGAGAAATCATCTATAAAGGTGATGAAATATCTTTCTCCACCCCATGACGGGATATGGAAAGGACCACATATGTCAGTGTGTATCAACTCTAGGAGTTGACTGCTCCTTGTGGCAGGACCTTTTGCTATGTGTTTTGATTGTTTACCCTTAATACAATCAATACACACTCCTAAGTCACTTAAATCCAATTGAGGTATGATATTACATTTCATCAACCTCATTAACCTTTCCTTGGATATGTGACCTAGTCTCCTATGCCACAAATAAGCAGACCGTTCATCTGTTGCACTACGTTTTATACCATAAATGTGTTCAGCATTAAACAAGGATTCAGCATAAGTAACATCAAGATTAAACCGGTATAAATCATCAACCAAAGTACCAGAACCATAAAAGTACCTGTTTTTAAATAATAAAAATACACCATGTCCAATCTCAATATTAAAACCCATTACATCCAGTTTCCCTAAAGATATAAGATTTCTAGCACATGAAGGTACATAGAGACACTTTTCTAGATCTATTTGACAACCAGTGTCCAAGATCATCCTGTAAGTCCCAATTCCTTCAATCAATGCCTTCATCCTGTTCCCCATGAGCAAATACCGTTCAGCTCCTGGTAGGGGCTGGATTGAAAGGAATCCCTGAGAAATATGAGACACATGAGTAGATGCACCAGAATCTAACCACCAAGTATTCTTAGGGACTTCTATAATGTTGGTTTCGAAACATACAGAAATGTAATAATTACCTTTCTTTTCGAACCAAGCCTTTCTTTTCGGACAGTCCACCTTAAAGTGTCCTTCCTTCCTGCAGAAATGACACTTCTGTCCTTTGAAGGTAGGAGCATCTGAAACTATACTGATGCCCTTTCCCTTCTTCTTGCCCTTGAATTTCTTGGTTGTTCTGTTTTTACTGCTATTGCCACTGTCAAACTGAGCATAGTGTATGGAGTGACTTTTAGTTTTCCTCAGTCTTCCTTCTTCTTGTACTAGTATGGCCTTTAATTCTTTCAAGTTCCATTTATCTTTAATGGTATTATAATTTACCTGGAACTGGCCAAACTCAGAAGGAAGAGATATCATTATGAACTGTACTAGAAAACTCTCTGTCACCTCCATACCCAATGCCTTAAGCTTTGCAGCTATGTTTGACATCTCTGTTACATGCTTATGAATGGGCCTAGACCAATCAAACCTCTTAGAGGTCAGCTCATTCATGAGTGAACCCACAATGGACTTATCAGCCAAGTCCGATTGTGAATGCTCTTTAATGAATGCCATAAATTCCTGTGCACTATCAGTCTTGGGCATTGAGGGTTTCACATTGTCAGCCATGGTCAACCTCATCAGATTAAGGCATAACCGATTTGATCTTTCCCAAGCTTTGAAACATAGTTTCTCTGCCTCTGAACTCAAATCAGTTAATGCAGGAGGCCTAGGTTCAGTTAATGCTTGGTCTATATCCATGACACCAAGGTGAAATTGGATCTATTCGGACCACTCAGCATAATTTAAACCATTAAACTTGACTGATGCGGACCCTAATGCAAACAAGTTTGAAGCTGCAATCAATAAAACATGCTCATCAGTAATGCTTTGAGTTACTTAAGTCAGATTCAGATAACTTTAAACATGTATTAAAATGACCTTTGGGCAACACTTTAATACATAACTGTAACTAGCAGAAAATTTTACCTTAACAGATTTTCAATTACATCACACTTAATGTGAATGTTACCTTTGGGTATCCATCACATAAATGGACATAAAAGACAAATCCCCTTACATGTTTATAATTATAAACAATGGTTCACCTTTGGGCAACCTCCTAGTTTATAATTACAAATTAATTGTTCAAGTCCCTTACTGTCATTACCTTAATTTTGAACAATTAAATTATTTAGATTTAATGTTTATAAACTTTCGAGCAAGGCCTCTTTGGAGACTAACATGCTCTTTTCAATAAACATTTAATCTAAATTATTCTTTAATTTCTATGTTTAAAATTAATGTTTATTAATTAAAGCAAGGCCTCTTTGGAGACTAACATGCTTTCATTAGAACAAACAATTAATTTTAAACTTAGATGTTATCTTCAATTGGAATACATTCAATTCCATTTAATATTTAATTAGTCTTATCCGAAAACGGCGGAAGGCAAGGCATGTTTTAATCACTTTAGTCTAAAAGCCGAAGCCGGAAGTCGACAAATTCTCAGTTCTAGTAGGCTTTGGAAGTTCAGAATATGCAATCCTTTCTTCTAGCATATGGAAATCCACAACAACTTAATGATGTAAAGAATACTATTCAATTCACATACAGCATAAAGGATCCTGTGGATTTCTTTCGGCTACTGTAATTAAACAATATAAAGAATACTATTCAATGTAAAGAATACTATTCAATGCAATCCTGTGGATTCTTTCGGCTACTGTAATTAAACAATTCTAGCATGCCATCAATGAGAATCAAACCCACCAGTACCCCTAACGTTGCATGTAACATGTAATTAAACAATAACGCATGCATACGGAAATCTAAATTCTTTCAAGGTGATTAATAGGTGTTAATTAAATCTGCCTCTGATACCACTGAAGGAACTTTACACATGCGGCATCAGAGATCAGAACATGCGCAGCGGAAAAACAGTAAATGCATGTAAGGATCTTGTAACACCAAATTAATCAACCTATACTATACACTGGATTAAAACACGAATAACTTCGCGTACCTTTCTCCATCGCAAACAGTTTCTTCACGGAAATGGTAGGGAATGTCTTTTCACCCCTTTCCTTTGCCTTTCAATTCCTCCTCGATGATCAGGAGTAGGAAATCCGGAACCTTTCTGCGGAAGCACTTAATCTCTATTACACTTAATCTCTCTTTCTCGAAAATCGTGCGAGAGAGAGGTGAGAAAACAAAATGTCCGCTGCCGTTTCAATTTGGAAAACAAGAACAAGAACGCACAGTAACCCCTCGAGTTACGTGCGTGAGAGAGGAGAAGGATTCAATGAAAAACGTGAGAGAGAAAAACCTAAAATAGAATAAAATAATTATTATTTTATTCTAAACTTTCCATTTCTTACTCACGTTCTCGTTTAATTAATTATAAAATATAATTAATTAACTCCTTTTAATCCTCATCCACGACTAATCAATTCCAAATAATTATTTATTTATTCCGGTTTCTTTTAAATCAATTAGAGGAAGAGGTGAGGGTTGACTGACCCATTCGCTGACCCACTATCATACCCACTCCATCATCACGAGCTGGTCCGTCCGATCAGCGAATCGAACATGATTGGATCAAGTTGTTCATACTAAACCGTGTACACATGTGAGCCACATTACGGAGAAAATGTCGGCGCATCCATATAATTTTACGAGTCCACATCGTTACGGTCGTGACGTGTACTGTTCATTTCCGTTCTTTTATACCGAGTCGATCACGGCCTGCCCGTGACGGTGGTCACGGCTGTGATGATCTCGGACACTTTAACACGGAAATTTTCTAACATTTTCTTCTTTAAATTACGAGTGAAAAACTTTGATTTCTTCTTTTTTCGAAGCATCACTGTATGATCGTTGACATTTCAAATAGTTATGTGAAATTTTAATTTTCAATCACGTGGAATGACACCCGAAGATGGCATTTAGTATGAGAACTGAGCGATATTTCTGATTGAAGTTGCCTCTAATCTGAATTGTTTCAAACAATTGCTATAATGCATATATATGACTTAGGCTATTGATTTGGCCCCAAGTGAAGCTACTTTGCTGTCAAATAGAAGTCTCTGCTGGATACGTCTTGGGCAAGGGGAATATGCTTTGGCTGACGCCAAAGCTTGTAGAGCGCTAAGACCAGACTGGGTTAAAGCTTGCTACAGGGAAGGTGCAGCTCTTCGTTTATTACAAGTACGGTCTCTTCTTCCTTGTGTATCTGCGCTTGCTTAGTTAATTCTCCTGTAATTTTGTGCGTTTCTTTTTTTACTAGAGGTTTGATGAAGCAGCAAGTGCCTTCTATGAGGGTGTAAAGGTTGATCCAAACAACAAGGAGCTCGTAGATGCTTTCAGGTATATTGATGGAACTTGAAATATTTTGAGCTTATATATACGGGAAGAAAGAAAAAAAATCAGCCTCCTGTTTGTAATTTGATAACAATCTACAGCATTTTGCTTGCATTTATTTTTTATGAGGTAATATTGTCCATTTTTCTGTTTGAGTTCGGATATGTGGATCCAATTGTAGCAAAATTCACTTCCGTGTATGCATTGCAAATATCTTTTCTTGTATTATATTATATATATTATATTAATATACAATTTATATGGTCAAAAAAATAAAATTTTTATAACTTAATTATAATATTTAAAATTTAAAATAATACTAACAATAGTAACAGTTTAACCGCGCCACCAAACACGTTTAGGAGGTAGCTATAGACACAGCACGCACAGCTACACTAGCACAACTATGCCAAACGAGCCTTAGTAGGTAATGATTTCATGGTAGAATTGGTAGCTGCTGCTACAAATCTGTTTTGCTCAAATTATATATGCATATCCTCTCACCCTGTTGGTTCAGCTGGCTGGAAATTCCGTAATGCTCAAGTATTTTTGTTCAGGCGCAGGAGAAAGCTGCTTTTGAACCTCGTCATCTGGGTTTACCTTCCGTTTGATCTTCGAAACTTTCATTGTCACCCTATTTTTCGGTTGTTTTGCAAATGCACTTTGTATTGGTTAGGTTGATTGAATTTTATTTGTTTTGGGTCATACCTTACAGGATTTATTACATTTGTTTACTTACTCGTTCCATCTTATTAATCTTTACACAAGTGTATTTGATTGAGTCATGCAGTTGGGTTACTAAAGATACATCCCGCCCGCCTAAGCGACTACTAAATTTATATAAATGATAAATTCATATATATAAATTAACAGGTTACTAATTATTATTACTGATTCACTATATAACTCTGTAACTCATTCATTTATCTCACTAAATATGTAAATTTTAGCCTAAATAATAAACTAAACGCACAGCCATCTGCAACTCCGCAATGGGTGATAACACTATGAAGTTTCTCTACATTTGGATTTATTTTCTTTTCTTACAAGATTGTGTGTTTGGTAAGAGAAGCTGAGAATGAAAGCAGTGAGAGGAAAAAATTAAATTGGTAATTTATTTATTTCAATTTTAAATCTTCTTTAATTTGCATGCCATGTAATGTTGTTTAAGTAATTATTTAATTAGCAAGTTGTAATCCTTCAAAAAGTGTATAGTTAATTAGTTAATGATATTATAGTTTTGATGTTCGAACGTTCTTATAAACATTATTTTTTTCACTATTTTAAAAATTTCTATGTAATGCTATTTTTTAAAAATTTTATATACTAAGTAAAAAAATTTATATGTTTGGCATGTCATATTATTATAAACTATCAATTTATGTAATATTTTATTTGGCTATTATTAGTGTTTAGTTAATCATAAAATATTTTCATATTTTACTTTTTTTTTTGCTTCATAGTTAGCAATTTAGCAATTATTAATGACCTAATTTAATTATTATGGAATGAAATATAAATTGAAAATTTTATATGATATTTGTTATTCAATAAGCATGTAATTTACTCGTTCATTCAACTCTATCATAAAACCGACCACTTTAATAAACTTAAGCAATAATTTTTAGAATTAAGTTTATGCATAACATAAGTTTATGGCAGTGCTTGCAAATTACACTAGCTTTCTATAAATCGTATAGTTATATTCATTACACTTTATTATACCTAATTTTTAATGCAAAGAAATGACTTCCAGTTACTGTGTAATATAGTAAGAAGAATAAGAATGAAATATTTGTTGAAAAGAATATTAATGTTGATCTAGATATGACAATACTTTGAGAGCACAAAAAACAAAAACTGTTGATAGAAAAACACATTGTACATGCAAGAGATTGGATACAATTTTTTTATGTGATAATTAGTATAGAATAGACAATTTGAAAACACATTGAAATTTGTATGAGAAGAGACATTTGAGACAAGTCAAATTCTTAATAATAATTTCTTTAAAGAAAATAAATTGAGGATACATTATTTTGTGAGTTAATTGTTAGTACTATTATGATGACTTTATCATTTGCTGACTTAAGTCAATATTTCATACTTACGTGACACATGTTCTAGTTATTAGAAATAAGGGTAATTTGTTAAAGATCTATAGGCGAAAAAAACTAATAATAAAAATATATATTTGATGTTATTACTAATAGAACTTTTCTTTTAACTTCTAACTTATGATATCAATTCCTATTGATGCTTATGTATTTTGTTAAAAAAATACATATGACTAGGGAATTGAAATAATTCATTTGTATGATTCCTAATGATACTTTTGTATTATTATTAAAAAAAAAGTTAAATAAATCAATTTTACTTTTATGTGGTGGTGAGCTTTTTTATCTTTGCTATACTTATAATGTTAATTTGATTATACAAGATAGCTTGAAACAGGATGATAAAGCTATTGAAAAAGTCCATGAAAAGTGTTAGACATATCAAAGGATCCAAGCAAGAAAGATTTTTTTTTTTTAGTGTGCCGATTATTTAAACATAGATACAAGAAATGATCAAGGTAAGATATTCTTATAAGATGTAACTCAATACTTATGTTGCAAACTTGTATTTATTATCATCATGCATTTTGTCATTTAATTATAATTAAGTGATTTTAACTATAATTATTGTACATCGATAGATGAGAGAGAAAATTATGAGATTTTAAGTTTTTATGATATTACTTATCTCTTTTGGGGAGTCAAACATTCAATAATAAATTTATACGTTCCATCTATTTTTATAACTTATTATAGTGACAAGAGTGAGCAATGACAATCATAATAATAGTGGCCAGAGCAAGTAATGGCATAGTGGGTAGCAGTAGCAGCAATAACGACAACTGTGGGGGCAAGACAACAACAACAAAATTAAGTAGCAACTACTACAAGTGTGAGTAGGTGACAATAGCAAGAGCGAGACTATGAGGGTAGTTAGGGATTTTAGAGTTTACTATGGGGTATTTTAGAGTTTTATCATATGAGGGAGAGTTCTGAGTTCAGTTTCAATTTTAAATATCTCATATACAACCCTAGCCAGAATTATAAAAATTGGATTTTTCCAAACCCGATCCAATACCTAGTCAAATCAAATTTTCTGTGGGTCTTTTGAACCAGGTTAATGTAAAGGGATAAAGAATTCTTAAAAAAATGGCTATTCAAATATTTAAAAAGTTATATATATATATATATAGATCTAAATTTAGCATAATTTTTGCTGTAGCTTTGATATTAGACCCCTACTATAAAATATATTTTATAGATTGGAGAAATAAAAAAAAATACATAACTCATGTTTACAATGAATATATAGCAAAAAAATTTAGAGATTTATCCAGTCATCTGAGTGAGAGGTCCTTTAATAAGTAATCAAATTGACTATACATTATTTTCATTTAAATGCCTTTGATTTATTTATTTTATTGTTTATTCTTGATGTTAATGGCATTTTTTTGCTCTAAATGAAAATTTAATGCTTTTGAAAATTGAAGAATTTAGTGTTGCTTACTAAATGTATTCTATTCTTATCTCTACATTTGCGTTAGAATATGCTTTTAATAGTGATGGATGAGTGTTTGACCAGGTTAAAACCAAATATTATAGAAGCACTCTTGTCTACATGGGCATAGTTAAACAGAGTATACACATACACCTTGAAATTTTTTATGGAGAAACTGATCTGTTTCTGACATATCATCACAATTCATGATCACTTTCAAGCTGCAAAACGCAGGGAAGTGAGATTTCATTACTTTTATTTAACCATTTCGCCAACAAAAGGAGAGGAATGCAAGATCTAAGATTCTGAACATGGCTATAGATTAACTAGGTATTGAGGCTCAAAGGCATACTTCTATGTGCCTTGTGAGAGAAGGTTAAACATGAGCAGTAAAATTCAGCTACATATGTAACACTTAAGAGAGAAGGTCGTTCCAATATGGGAGATCAAATGGCAACTTTAGAACTCCGGATGCAATCAAGAGTAGGAGAATCCATAGAGGCAAGATGTACAGGCAAACAAGCAACAAGATTCGCTGCCCTGCATAAAAATGCAATGACATTAGTAGGGAACCAGTGTCTGGATTACAATCACAACCTCAACATAATAATCATTTTGAAGAAAGATTACAATCTATTTCTAAAGTTTTAGGCCCCGCTTGGCCGGGCTGTGTAGGAGGCAGTGCAGGTCCACGCTGCAGCAACCGCATGTTATATAGTCTGAGATAAGTTGCATAGCAACAATTAAGCTTTAGTGCAGTGGGAAAAAGACAAAAAAAAAGGTGATGACAAGTCTTGGAGTAAAATTTCACATTAGACAAGATATATTAAACCTGCATGCACTTCTAGCAGCATTGATAAATTGAGGGATCCTTCTACAGTAATGTTTGTTGTGTGAAGTTTATGGGTTGTTAGTGTTTTGTAGCCGGGTCCATGTGACACCAAGTACAGGGGCAACTCTGTCAAAATCTGCCCTGGAGATGATGGTGGGAGACTAGTGTTTTGTATATACCTTGTAACATTCTATTCAAGACCTAAATAAGATCTCTTTCTTGCGTTTGGCAAAAAAAATAATAATAATAATAAATTGAGGGATCAGTTTAACTAAGAATTCTTTGTTGCAATGCCAATGAACTTGAGGAATGAATGAATCAGCAACTGGAATAGTTTAGGATAGCTATACTTCAGCAATAAGTTTTCAGGGAGTTCTACTAGACAAACTGGCAAAAAAAATCATGTGATAGGCAATAAATCGATGGACCTACAGCAGTTCTGTAATTTTGATATCAAACGAAAATTTGAATTCAACGATGACCACACAACTAAATTCTTCTCATTTGAATAAGAACATCAATTAGGAGTCCAAATTTCTTATCTCGGACTGCCCAACCAAAGGAAGATTTCATTTGATAAATAACCACCATTGAAGAGGGAACATGATTTTGTTTACTTGAATGAAACTAATAGGGGAAGAAAAAGGACACCTCAAAGCTTCCAGAAAACAACATAAAATATAGGAAATGATGCATGTACCATCATCTTACTTGGAAAAAATCCAATTAAAAAAAAAAATCACCTACCTCCAACATAAGGTTATACTCAAGATTTCAAACACTAATCTAGACCGGTGTTCCGATTCAAGCTAAAACTGGTACATAGTAGTCAATAACGAATGGAATTGATATCTACTATGTGGCAAGGCAAGCGGATGCTTCAACTGTGGAAGTTTCGTAGACACTATAGTGGAGGGCAAATGCTTCTCCATTCTTGTCCTCCACCTCTTCTTGTCCTCCACCTCTGTCTATGCTCCACTCTACACAAAGGCAGAACTGGGTGAAAAATCACCTACCTCCAACGTAAGGTTATACACAAGGTTTCAAACACTGATCTAGACCGCTATTCCGATCCAAACTCAAATGAGTACATAGTAGTCCAAGCAAATGGAATCGATGTCTACCATGTGGCAAGACATGCAGATGCTTCAATTGTGGAAGTTTAGCATAAGCTATAGTGGAGGGCGAATGCTTCTCCATTCTCATCCTCCGCCTCCGTCTATGCTCCGCTCTTACAAAGGCATAAACCACAAAACTGGGTGCTGAACCTTCTTGCAAAGCTTCCTTTTGCACCTCGTTATCATTCGCCTATGTTGCGCTTGCCTTTGGTCCAAATGTGGTCCACGTACCAGCTCCTACTTGGACTAATTCATCGTATTCTCTAGTATGGGCTAGTTTTTGAATCCTTGGCTATACTATCCTTTTAACGAATTTTCTGTATAAAGAATATAATGTGTTTGTTTAAGTTCACTCCTGGTAACATATAATTGAAAGACCACTAAAAAGGAAATGATATTTAACCATACACTTACGAAGAACAAAACACCTTATACGTGCTATTAGCTACTAAATAGTGTGAAATGATATAATTCCAATGCATCTCAAGATTCAACAATTAATACCTTCTTTCTAACTGTTCGTACCCATGGCCTAGATTTCCCATAGGGATCAGATCCATTGAGAACAGATAAATTATTAGAATTTCAAAATTTGCACAACCAAGAAACTCTGGTGCGAAAACCATGTAAACACAATGATGTTTTACATGATATGTCAGTCCCAAATCTGGCCTTCAACATTTTGCCAAACATGGGAATCCAAAGACATTTTGAGGGATGGAACTAGATGCTTTTCCAGAACCTAAACCTGATGTCCTTGAACAAGATGAAACTGAAACATGAGACAAATAATAATATTTTGCCTCCAAAATTTTATTGGCTGAGTATTCCTTTCAGTGAAAGGATCCAGTTCATATATTTATCATTTAACAATCCAATGCTGTACTCTAATATATCTCGATCATGTGCAAGTTGGATTTAAGCTTGACATGTGAGTATGTAAGATATTTTAAGATTACAACATAGTAATCATTAAGCTATAAGGAAGAATTAAAAGAAATTAACATATTATTACCACTATTCGCAATCGAATTCACGTACCAGGCTGCTCGTTGGCCTCGGTGCGTTCGACCATCCACTCTGCGGTCTCGCGGAGTTTCTTCTCCGCGGCGGTCTCTTTCTCCAGAAATCGAAGAAATGGGGAAGAAGAAGAAGAGTCAGAAGAGGGCGCTCCAGCGGGCGCGCCAAAGGAGTCATCGGAGACGCCAATGGCCCTCTTGACCTCCGCGACGGAGGGCTGCGCCGGCTGCTGCTTGCGGGGCGGCGAGCCGTCGATCTTGCGGACGGGTTGATTGGACTTGGATGCGACGATAGAGAAAGGGCGGGCGAGGATTGATCCGGCGCTGGCGACGGAGTAAGCTGCTGCAGCGGACAAAATGAAACCCATCAGCCCTTCCCGTGCTGCTGCTCGCCGAACCGCACCAGCTACGCTCCCGGCTCCCGGACGCCTTTGGATTGGATATGCTGCAGCGTGGAATTGAAGATATTTTTATATGGGGAGTCTGCTCACTGAAAATTTTCAGATGAAACGCATATTTACTATTATTGAATTTCTTAAATTTCCAGATATTTTAATTTGGGGAACGAAATTCTGTAAGGCGAAAAGGGTTCGTATCACGAGCGTGAATCCTATGTGCACAATAGGAATATTTTCTTATATTCATAAGATAATTAATCAATGCAAAGATAACAAATTTCACTAGGAGTTCTTCCTATCATGGTGAAGAAACGACCAAGCAGCACCACTCTTTTATTTGACTAAAATCTCTTCATAGATGGATCCATATTTTTGCCTTGCCATTGAGCATTGGAACATCCAGGTAGTTCCTAAGATCAGAAACCAGCCTAAAACAAGATCAAGAACTTGATTTTCCTTCGGTTAGGATCCAGGATTCTTAGAAAATCCAATGCAGAATCATTCGAATTCTTATTATAAAAAATTCGTAAGCAATCATACTAGAAAATTTCAATAGTCAATTTCCTTCTTTTAATTGCTCTTTAAAGATAATTCTTATGTACCTCTACAATTTCTTGGAACAATAATTTCAGAGGTAATTTGTATTCTTATTATATGATCACCAGAGGAAAATATTATTTCTTCTCATATGGAATTTTTTTGTGAAAAAATAATATATGCGTATCTCTTACAGCATGGCCATGTAAAACTTATTATCCTTAAACTTATAAATCTCAATTGGAACAAGTAAAAGTAATGTGCAGCTAAAACAAAAATGTAAGTTGGTCACATATGAGTCTGTAACTTTCAGATCAGCATCATTACAAGGCACAATCGAGTTAATTGCACATACAAGAGAAAAGGTGTAATTTTTTTTTTAAAAAAAAAAATACTATGTAATAGAAGTAACTATAAATGAAAAGCGAATCTGGAATTTGTGGCAACTAACCTAAATATGCTAACTGACAAAACAGGAGGGCATGCGCAAGAATATTGAGAGTTATTTTTACAACATCAGTAGAGTGCAAGTCCAATCGGTTTCTAGAAGTCGTATTTTGTCCTCCCACTCCTTAAGATGAGGCAGAGCATATTGGGTATGTTGGCGGTTGAATTGTAGAAGCTCCAAGATTCCAACATTAATCTCTTCCTTGAGCCCTTAAAATGGACAATCTGAATAAAAATGCATGTAGATGAAATAAAATTTCCCTGTAACATTACTAGCCCTGATTGAAGAATGAAGCACAGATTTGCAACGTAATGCTTCGTCTATCAAGGAAACAAATTATCTCTACTTTAACTAGAGACGTCAATGTTTAGATAGGAAGATTTCATCAATTGAAGGATGAAAAGTTTCACATGGAATCAACAATAGGAACACTAAGCTTACCTGTACATCCAAGGGCATTCCGTGAAACTGTCCAGCACCTTCCGGTGGCGTCCAGTTATAAACAGCACAAGGCAAAAAGAGAACTGAAACATCATGTATCTCGCCAGAAAACGCTTCATGCCTGTTAAATCTCTTCAGAGCAGACGGAAGATGATATTTAACAACCCATGCAAGGGCTAACTGATCTCCAAGCATGCGGGAGGCCTTCATAAATTTTGAGCTGTACACGCGTGCGACTTCTTCCAAAAAGAATTTGGCCCTGCAAGGCAAATATAGATATTCTTGTTTGCTTTAGTTCCCAACCAAACTATCATGATCATTAACAAAAAGATTGTGAGGCAACCTATTAAGTCCATCTAGAGTTCCCCTAATTGCAATGAATCCTGAGTTCAAAGGCTGGTCTCTATTATTACGAAAAGTGAGAGCCAAATGGAAGTCAGGATATTTCTGAAATATATGGCCAAGATCGTCAACTACAGCAATATCAGAGTCAGTGAATATGTAGTGAATATGAGACTTCAGCGCCCTTGACTGCTCTTGCATCCTTGTCTCGATAAATGCCTACAATTGTCCAAATTTACATACTTGATTAACTTACCATTCTAAATATCCAACGCACATGTATTAAAGATATACTCTGTAAGAAGTTTATAGATCTGAAGACATTAAACTACGAAAAAATTAGATGGCTATAAATTTGAAATTAAGGATCACATGCAAAAGAATCATTGAAGAGAAGTTAACATGTTGCCGGTGTTCTAGTGTATCTCAATCGCTTTTATTCAAGTTCATCAGCCCCAACTCCCCACTGCCCTTTCATGCCAGAAAGGCATGGTGCTGCCTGATGAACTATAAAGCCAGATTGCACAATGACAAAGAAGGGAATAGTGCAAAAGGACAAATTTGTCAAACACGATGCTAGGCATCTACCAAATTTTTTTGGAACATTGATTCTTTCTTTCTCTTCCACTTCCTCGTTCCCCCTGCTATTTTTCACCCATGTAAAAGAAATGTTCCTCTTTAATTTTCCTTCACCAATTTCTCATCCGAGTAAATACAGCCTCATGAAATCAAACTGCCTTAATTTTTGGATCTTAGAAATACCAAAAGATGAAATTTTTGGAGTGTTTATTCATTCTAATTTTTCTATATGTTTTGGCCAACTCATAAAACGGAAGCTTTTGTTAGTAATATGAATACAAGCATATATTTACATTAAAAGAAATCCAGTATCAACATTTAAAAGAATGCAAAATATGTGCTTAATTAGCATTTCCATCCACTTTATCACCTGGATCATTAAAACAAGAAAAGAGAGCTCCTACAGATGTCCCTTGATGATTTTCAAGCCAGGGACAAGAACAATAATGAACCCCATCCCTAACCCTCCGTGCCAAAAACTTTCAGGCCCCACAACCGTCTACTTGAATATGGCCGGGATTTCAAAAAAAGCATCAATTCACAATGGTGCCCTCGTCCAGCACAAGAATAGAATTTGCCAATCATTCGTAAAGGGCATGGTAGCCAAACATCAAATGTTGCTGTTATATCGTATAACAGTAGCATTAGCTAAATGAGAACTCTTGGTATTCATAAAACAACCAACAACGAGAAAATTGGTTTGTGAAATCATCTGATAAAATATTATACTATGACAAAACATACTTGATATAAATATTCTAAAATATTATTGTGTGCAGATTGCAGAATCAAACAGAATATTATTTTCGTTGTCATTCTGCTAAACAAATGAAAAAACTTACACTCAACAAAGAAAAAGCTAAATGAAAAAAAATCTACAAGCATCTGAAAATAGGAAAGGAAAAGAAAGAAGTCATCGAGTGTAGATCTTACAATGTAGGACTTGATTCTCTGAAGCATCAAATTTCCTCGTGAGTAATCTCCAGGAATAGATTGTATCGTTGCTTTTCTTTGTCTTATTGTTAAAACAGAAGAAGGATCAGTTAATACGATCACATTGCTGCTTGGCATTGACACCTGCAGAGGTCTATATATAAGAAAAAAAGTTAAACAAAACCAAACATCTCACACCTTTCTTTAACTAAGCAACTAGGTGCAGGTAAAAGACAAGAAAATATCTACTTGAATAAGTTTAAAATTTAATGATCAATATATGTGAATTTCAGAAAAATAATGTATACCTCTAATCATGGTTTTAAATCTTGCGCTGTAGTTCGAGATGGGTACACACTAGACATACCGACTCTATAATATATTAGTACCAGTCGTAGAGACATATGGTACACTAATACAAGTTGTCTCTCAAACTTGTATGTACCACGTTTACTGGTCAGTAGTACTGGTTTTTAAAACCTACCTCCAAGGCTCCAACTAATACAAAAGAAAGTGAATTTAAGTTCAGAAAGCTAGTAAGTACCAAAACCAAATAATATCAGAGTAAAACCCATAGTCCGCAATCCTATAGGGCATGCAAATCAGATCATATGGTGCTTTGACACCGTTCAACCTTAAAGTGATGTCAGGTCAGTGATCTACTATGTAACCCTGTGCGTTTGTGATTGTCAAATGGATATTTTGAAGCACTTCAGGATGTAGAATGAGTAAGTATGTGACCTGGTAACATACATCGCTACAGGATCTACCCATCGCCACATAATAAATTGATGGCAAGGCTTAAAGTTCATACACAAATTACCTGTATGAAGTCAATGAATGCATTTAGAATGGCCATAGATCTTTCAACTTTGTTGTAGGACTTACTCCCAATGGTTACTACATTAGATAATTTATTATCTATCTCTGAAGAGTCTGATCCATTTGAATTGCTGTAAACTGTATACACCGTTACAAAAGAAATAGTGTCCTTAATTTGAACGTCCTTTTCTGAGCTTGAAGACTGAATCTTATTGATAGCTTTCAGGCCTGTGACAGGACATACATAACAAGAAATCTTTATATAACATATTTATTGAGATCAGTTTTGGGTGCAAAATTAGTAAAAAGGCACAGACAACCAGAACAATAGCCACTAGCATCCACATATTGGTACATGGCACATGATGACTTACTATGGCATGAGAAAGGAATAAAAAGCAGGAATATTTTGGCTGTTAATAATGATACAAGTATAGATTATAGCCATAATTCCTGAAGTTCTCAAAACTAAAAATAAAAGTCCCAAATCAAACAAAGAGAGTGAAGTTCCAATTTGATTTCTTTCATTCGTGAGGGGATAGATGAGAGGAAACTCTCATGTGCACTTCTGTAGTAGAGATGAAATTAATAAACAACCATCAATCATAAAATGAAAATAAATTAAATAAAAATGATACTTCTGTCGTTATCATAGAAATGAAAGGGACACTTCTTCCTGGCTGTTTCACTTCAATAAAAAATATTTTTTTTTGTTGCCAAACTTTGCTTCTTAATCATTAAATACAACTCAACAGTAAGCTTCTTTGCGTTACACTTAAGTAAACCACCATAGTGAGAGCCCCCATCAGTTCCTTTAAGTATGATTCTCCCAAACGACTCCCTAAGTGGAATTCCTATTTCTCTATTCAATAAAATCGCAAAAATGATATTTTTTATTATGGTCCGTCCATTTCGTCCCTGCTTATGAAAGGTCAAGTTAATAACATAGCTAATTTGTTCTCATGTCACCACATGGGGATGCAAAAAGGAGATCCTGCCAACTAATTTGTTCTGAACTAGCTAATTTGATAACGCAATAAAAGGAACCTTGATGTTGACAATTCATCTTAAGTTGATAAAGTAGCCGTCCACAAGTTCTATTGAACATCAGGGACTCAGTAGATTTGCCTTAAATGGAGGAACCTTGATGTCGACAATTCATATACAGTAAGTTGCATATAGAAAGGAGATCTTATCTGTGGCATTCTTGATTATTCACAAAATAGATGCGGTTCTTGCTTAAGAAGCGTTAAATTTAACAATAATTCCCTAATTTTTTTTGGAAAACGAAGCCATATCAGAAATAACATTGTAACACACGATTGTTTAATTAAGCCCTAAATATAAAGTGAACAATCCTATAGTGATACTCCAAAGCCAAAAACGTGAGCTCACCCCCATAAACTTTGAACAGGTGGGTAAAAACGGTTTAAGAAAATTGATTCAAACTTCAACAAGCAGCAAAAACACTTGCAGAAATGCATTGACGTGAATCTAGGAGTCCCTAATTTTCTTTGAAAAACGAAGCCATATCAGAAATAACATTGCAACACACGACTGTTTAATTAAACCCTAAACTTAAAGTGAACGATCCTATAGTGATACTCCAAAGCCAAGAACATGAGGTCACCCCCATTAACTTTGAACTGGTGAGCAAAAAACGGTTTAAGAAAATTGATTCAAACTTCAACAAGCAGCAAAAACACTTGCAGAAATGCATTGACGTTAATCTAGGAGTAGTGAATAGGTTATAGCTATACCCTGACATTGGAGGCGGTTAGGCAAGCCCTGACCAGCGGCAGGCCCAAGGACGAGGCGATCTGATTTCTTGGAGTGATTTCTCTTCACTCCTTCCGGGATCGCAGGATCCTTGTACAATTTTGAAACTGCAAGTCAAGAGACAACAAGAATCAACCGTAAGAAAGCACCAGATCGACGGAGATGGTAGAATAACAATGGGGAATAAAGCAATGACCAGTGAGAATGAGGGGGAGGAGGAGGAGGAGAGGGACGACGAGGAAGAAGGGAGGGTAAGGGCGCCTCCGCCCTTTGCAGATCCAGTGCCGCATCGCTTGATCGATTCACGCTCTCTTCCGTTGCATCGCTTCACAGGGATGAAGTGCTTCCTCAGATCGGGAAGGCCGGAAGGGAAGTCGGTAACTAACTCCACGGCCTGGAGTGTTCGATATGTGATAGGCTGAATGGCTGATAGGTCGCGAGTTGGGCTGGCATTTCAATGGGCCGTTAGTGGACTTGAGGAACCTTCTCGAACTTGTATTTAACTATATTAGCACGAGGATTTCTTTATTTGAAATTGTAAAACTCTTCCTCATTTTATTCTAATTAATTAAATAATTTTTTATATAATTGTATTGCTATTTATTACACAGTACCTCAACTTACTTTTTTTAAAAAAAAATAATTTTTTTTTATTTTCATCAGAATAAATAAATAAAACAAGATAAACGTGCGCAAACATCATCCAGATATATATCACCGGATGAGCAAAGTGTGGCGGCATTGTGCACTAGCCATCCACAGATTCCACGTGCCGCCATTAACTAACTATTAATAGTCATAGCCACCGACATCAGGCGGCTAGATCAACGAAGAACTTGTATAAAAAATAGCAACTTAGGTCAGAAAGCAGTAAGAACAAGAAGGAGCCGCCAGCACCCAAATAGTTCAGCTATGCATGGCTTACGTGTAAGCACTAATTTAATTGTTACAGCCTAATCTCCACCTAAATTAATAATTAAATCGATGTTATATATAAGAATGTGACGAAAAGAATTTCAGATATTTTAATTTGGAGAAAAAAAAAAGAGAATTTAATTCTATTTAAAATTGGTTCGTCAATCAAAAACAGCTGGATGGGGATGTGAGTTGGAGTCTATCCGTTCCCATCACATGTTTTATTGGATAAATAATTGATGGGCCGTGTTGCTTCCGCGTTGAGGTCCTGATTGTCTGTATAACATAGAATATTATTTAACCCTAACCTACATATATTTTCATGTTTGTATATATATAATTATGAATTTATTTATTTAGGCAGATGGATAATTTAGAAAAAAAAATAAAAAGAAAAATTAGGTATTAATTGGGCGAAAAGTTGAAACTATGTTTTAATTTTGCTAACTTCATATATCGCTTTTCACCGCACTGTTGCTCGTCCGTGCTTACTACGAGTTTTTCTCAACTACTCGTCCTTATCGTCACTACTCGAGCTTATCACCACTACTTGATCTCACCGCCACTGCTCGTTTTTGCCGCCGCTACTTGTTCTCGCCATCCTTGCTCATATTTAATATTTAATAATTAATAATTTTATTATTAGTATATATGTATAATATGAGTGAAAAAAATAAAAATTAAGGTGTATATATAAATCCTTTAAACTTTTTTTCCTTCCAAGTTAACATAAGGAAGGAAAACCTGTAACACATTATATCCATCTATTTTTTCTTTCTTCCTCTTTACTTTTTCTTTGTACTTTTTATCCATCCAAGTAAACACAGTGTAAGGGTTAGCAATCCATTTTCACGGGTTATAATAGATCAAGTCATATTTGATCTTTGACATATTTATGATTGACCTAAATAAGACCTATTTATGTTTATATATCAATGTGTAAAACATAAATGTAACCGATTTATTAAATAGGTGATATAACACAATACAAGTAACATATTCACATGACACGATATGAGTAATTTAAGCAATCAGTCGCTTCAAGAATGACTATGCTAAATGTTAAACCGAAAGGACCAATTAACAACCGAGTCATTTATTAGAATTTTAGTATACGAGAATGAGCAGTCAGCAATGTTTGGCCTAGCTTCTAGGCCTACTTATGGTTTTGCAGCCAGTAGAAATTAAGAAGGTGAGACGTTTGGCCCTTCAGCTTCTCTGTTCCAACCCATAAATTAGCTGCTTCTAAGAAGGGTGAAGCTGCTTCTCTGGCCCCCCACCTGCTTATGCTCAATAACCCTTATATGTAATAATAATTTTTTAATAGTATAACTCATAATATTTTTAATAAATATTTTAATTATAATTAACTTACAAATTTAATCATATAATTTTTATCTTAGTAATTTTTTTAATAAGCATTTTTTCAACTAGCAAAGCATAAGTGGTTCACAAGCTGCGCATTCCAAACACTCTTAAACTTCTCCAACCAGCATCTTTTCAACAAGTGCTTCTTCAACCAACAGAAGCTAAAAGTAGAAGCTGGGCCAAACACACCCTTACTAGTTGCAGACATCATTAAGAATGAAGTAGCTAAGTTGCTTTGCTTAGAGTTGTAAGAAATAGTATTGAGAACGAGTGGACGAGCGGTCAGTGCCTAACTAATTATGGTCTCGTTTGACTCAGCTTCTATTTCTAGCTTTTGCTGATTGAAGAAGTGTTGGTTGAAAAGATATTGACTGTAGAAGTTTGAGGGTCTTTGGATGCACAGCTTATGATTAGGTTATTCTATTTATAATAAATAATTTTTTATTAAAAAAAATTTTAAGATAAAAATTATATGATTAAATTTATAGTTAATTATAATTAAAATATTTATTAAAAATATTATGAGTTATACTATTAAAAAATTATTATTACATATAAGAGTTATTGAGTATAAGCAGGTGGGACCAGAGAAGCAATTTCATCCCTGTTTCTCAGAGAAGCAGCTAATTTATGAGTTGGAACAAAGAAGCTGAAGGGCCAAACGCCTCAGCTTCTTAATTTCTACTAGCCGCAAAGCCATAAGCAGGCCCAGAAGCTAGGTCAAATGGGGCCTATGACACTTAAAGTTAATAGCAAATTGGCGACAATGAATAGTAGAATGGATGGTGAGCCGACAAGGGATGGGGCATTAAGAAGAAACTTGTGAGAAGCCTAGAAGGAGAAGGATAGAAGTAATACTCGAGGTTCGAGTCATGTAGGCTTGAGATATGACGATAGACAAGGAATTAGAGATTTAGATTTTAGGATTTATACCTTCCCATTTGCACTAATAATTAATATTATTTATGAGTAACACAACCCAACCTGTCTATGATCTAACACGACCTGCATATTGGTAGGCAATAAAAAAGTTGATTTGACCCGTTTATGACTTGAACATAATTAATCTTGATTCGGATTTGCAAAGCTCCATGTCAAGTAAGCGGGATTATGTCATATTTTGCCTAACTCTAGTCAAAATCTAAGTTAATGAATCAAAATGTATGAGCATTTGAATTAGGTGATATCATACCAAAGTCAAGCCATAATAATGACAACAATAACAACAAAACAAAGCGTCAGGGGGGATGCACTCACACTCCAATGGTCCACACCCTTATCCAAACCCTAAGTTCCTCATGCAACTTGCAACTTACAACTTGCCCCTTATTTATATTCATATATAAATAATAATACTTTATTTAGCAGTACTACTTTTGATTCTACTCACACCTCCCCTTCAATGAACCTTCTTGCTTACTTCCATCCACCATCACATGAGTTGACCCACACCAATATCAATATCCCCCAACCACTTGCTATATATCTCACCTCCAAGGACCAACCCATTTCAAGCCTCTCCTTCCATTCTTCATCCACATTCTTCTCCAACCAAATCCAAACCCTTACTACTCTCATTCGGGCATTTCAGCAAATGGATAACAGCTCCGTGGAAGATTCCTCCAGCGGCGGCGCCCCGGCCCGCGCTCCGCCGCCGCTGCGGCGCGTCGGGAGCGGGGCCAGCGACGTGACTGACGCAGAGGGTGGGGCCGAAGCGGAGTCGGGCCGGAAGCTGCCATCCTCCAAGTACAAGGGCGTCGTGCCGCAGCCCAACGGCCGCTGGGGCGCGCAGATCTACGAGCGGCACCAGCGCGTGTGGCTCGGCACCTTCAACGACGAGGCCGACGCGGCGCGCGCCTACGACGCCGCCGCGCAGCGCTTCCGCGGCCGCGACGCGGTGACCAACTTCCGGCCGCTCAGCGAGGCCGGCGACGACGGCGCGGCGGAGCTGTGCTTCCTCGGATCCCGCTCCAAGGCCGAGGTCGTCGACATGCTCCGGAAGCACACCTACCACGACGAGCTGCGGCAGAGCAAGCGCGACTTCGGCGCCGGTGCCGCCGCCGCCGCGCCAGCGGCGGATCCGCCTTCCGGCGAGGGGAGGCAGCACTTGTTCGACAAGGCCGTGACTCCGAGCGACGTCGGCAAGCTGAACCGGCTGGTGATCCCGAAGCAGCACGCGGAGAAGTACTTCCCGTTGGCGAAGGAAGGCGGCGCCGCAGTGAAGGGCGTGCTCTTGAGCTTCGCGGATGGCGGCGGGAAGGTGTGGCGGTTCCGGTACTCGTACTGGAACAGCAGCCAGAGCTACGTGTTGACGAAGGGGTGGAGCCGGTTTGTGAAGGAGAAAGGGATGGAGGCCGGCGACGTGGTCACCTTCGAGAGGTGGACCGGCCCCGAGGAGCGGCTGTTCATCGACGCCAAGGTGAGAGGTCCTGCCGGCGGCGTGCTTAAGGAGTTTCCAGTTGCGGCGCCGCCAACTGTTGAGGCGTTTAGACTGTTTGGGGTTGACATTGTTAGGCGCACTACTCCGATCGCGCCCTTAGGCAAGAGGAAAGGAGCGGAAAATTTGGAAGAGTGGCCGGTCAAACAGATTGTAAAGAAGCAATGCGTTGACTCTTTGTGGTGTTAGATATTTTGTTTAAGATTTTAGTCATCACTTTGTTCTTAATGTTCTCACTTTGTGTTTGTAGATATCATAAGAAATTGATGAAAAGAGATTAAAGCTTTCTAATTTTTTTTAAAAGGCTACGGTGATAATTGGCTTAATTGATAAAGATCTTATGATATGTTTCGCAGCGCTGCATTGCCTATTGCACGGCTGGGATGCCAACACAGTGAAATCATAATAATTTTTTTTTTTTTGACATAGTCAAATTAAATAATAAGATCGGTTTTCATGTAACACCTTGTTATCAATAATTAAAATCTTTATCAATTGAATTAACTGACATTATCAAAGACTGTATAATCAAATTGCTTGATGATATTATAAAAAAAATAAATTTATATGTAAAATATATATATTATTATTATAATTTTATATTATATTAATATATAATTTCTATAGTTTATAAAAAATAAAACTTTTATAACTTAATTATAATTTTTAAAACTCAAAATAATATTAACAACAAGATTACAATAATAATAACTATGCAACTTTGCTTAACACTTTTTTTAGAGTACCAATAGTAGCTATAATAGCAACACAACTATAACTGTATTTGTTGTAATAGAATATTAAAAGTATTTTATATAAAATATCTCTTCACATTAAAAAAATATTGTAATTTTATGATTATAGAATATATTCTACGGTGTGTTTAAGTAGGAAAAAAAAGAAAATTTAAAAGAAAGAATAGTAAGAAAGAAGAAAAAAATAAAAAATAAAAAAAAATAATTAGATTCTTTCTATTTGTGTTTATTTAAAGAAAAAGAAAGTTAGAAAAATTGATAAATACATTTTTCTTTTTATTTTTACACCAACGATAACGATGAAGAAGCGACAAGAGGTGAGAGGTAACGATGAAGAGGCGGCAACAGCGACGGCAACGATAGTAATAGTAAAGAAGGTTGCAAGAGAAGCACTAGAGGGAGAGCTGACATGAAAAAAGGAGGGTGAAAATAAATATTAGTAGGGCAAATTCAAATTTTCATCTGATTTTTTTGTCCAATTTGGGCAGAAAGCAAATAAAGCTATTTTTCCTCTCATTTTTTTTTTCATTTTTTCTCTTTTATTTTTCATCTGTCCTACTAAATACGATATTATAACTCTTCTTTCAAGTTTTCATCCATTCCCTCCTCTTTTTCTTCATACTAAATACGTTGTAAATCAAAAGTAAAGGGATAACATGGAGAATCATTTTGTTATCAAATTTAATCATAAATTGATGAAGTTTGAAGATGCATTTCCTTTTTATCTAATTAAAGGAGAATCTTAATATAAAAATGATTAATACAAAGTATTTAGGTTTCAATATCAAGCTTAATGATAGATTATTAAATTGAGGCACATTATTGAAAAGCATAATTAATTTAATATCTAGGAAGAACCTAAATAATCTAATTTATATATTTATGATTTTTTTATATGTCATGTCTATATCTAACATTTCCTATTATAATTAATTGTGTTGAAAATTAGATGCAATTCATATTGACAAATATATCTAGAATAATATTAAATTAATTAATACAAATAAATAAATTATTTTTGAGTTTTAATTTATGATTTGTTATCAAATGCTTAATTTCATTAAAATATGATTGAGATTATTGACAAAAAATAATTTTGCATAATCAACATGAAAATAAAGGTCAATTTATTTCTTTAAACAATTTTTATATTGTGTTTAATAAAAAAAATTATAATATATTGATTTAGTTTAACATGGAAAGTGAAAGAAAAAGATTATATGACCTTTAAAGTTTAGTGGGCTTACTTAGTGCTAAAATTGATAAGGCTAATGAAAAGCTCTCTTAGGATGGTAGAACCACCATTAGATTGATCTTATATACTTATATACTGTCGACTAAGGGAATATAATGTTACGTCAAAAGTAAGAAAGATTATAATACTTTAGTTTAATTGAGAAGTGTAAGAAAAAGACGATATAATATATAAGTTTAGTGAACTTATTATCATCGATGATAATAAGGATTAAACATTTTAAATTCGGACATAGAAACATATCTAGAAATTTGTGGATATGGTATTTGACTAATTAATGTGATGGGATCCTATTTATATATTGCATTAATTGAAATGCAAAAACTCTAGTTAGTAGTTGAACTGGGAAGTCAAAGTCTATTCACTTGACTAATTATTAGTTTTTAGTTGTATATGTACACATGCTCATTGAAAGTTCACTTTGCATGCATGCATGCATGCATGATTTCAAAGGTAGATTGTAAGTAGAAAAGTTTACTTGAAAAGTGAAAGAAAAAGATAATTTGATATGTAAGTATAGTAAATTTACTATTACTAACTTAAATATTTTAAATTAAGTCACATTAAAATATATCTAAAAATTTATGGATATGGTATTTGACTAATTAATGTGATGGGATCCTATTTATGTATTGCATGCATGATGGATGTCAACTTTCAACGAGCATGTGTACATATATAACTAAAACTAATAATTATTCAAGTGAATAGACTTTGACTTGCCAGCTCAACTACTATGATATCAAAGATATAGACTATAAATAGAAGAGATTATAATACCCTAATTTAATTAAAAAATAAAAAAAATAATATAATATATAAATTTAATAAATTTATTATTACTAACTTAGGTTTAAACATTTTAAATTGAGTCATATTGAAATATATCTAAAAATTTATGAAGATGACATTTAACTAATTAATGTGATAGGATACGTATTTATATATTGCATTAATTGAAATGCAAAAATCTAGTTAGTAGTTGGATGGGCAAGTCAAAGTCTATTTTGTTGAATAATTATTAGTTTTTAGCTATACACATGCTTATTGAAAGTTTGACTTTTCATGCAAGCATGCATGCTTGATATTAAGGGTAGTAGTTTCCAGGAAAGAACACCGACAAAAAGGATACAATAGCAAAATTGTACGTGATGTTGATGTGCCGTGAGTGATGGTTTGGTCTGAAATTAACTCAAATTAGAAATATTAATTCGCATGCAAGATGAGAGAGTCATTGGTCAGCTCTAAACAATAGTCAACGTCATGGAGCCACAGTCCACATGGGAACAGCAATGGAAACCACATCCTGGAGAGATTGGACAGCTGCAGATCAGATCGATGCAGGATTTTTAAGACTCAAATGGATCACAGAATTGAGCACATGGACTTGCAAGTTGGCTCTCTCTCTCTCTCTTTCTATTTTTTTAGTCAAACCAAACGAATTCTTGAGGCCAGGAAGTCGCCAGTTACTGCTTGGATTGCCTGCCGTCAGAAAAAGTCAACCAGCTGTTCTTGTTGACTGAGCCAATACTGTTCTGCTGTGTTTGCTTTGCAAATTAATTGATTGATTATATGCCACAAGTTCTCTAGCTATTTATAATATTTGTGTGTCAAAAAAGTTTGGTTGACTTTGAAGCAATGGTTCACATGAGAACTATTGACTTTTTGGTCTGAGTGGTGTGTGGTGAGCAAGTCGCATCACGACGACTTTTTGCGGATTTAGCCAAATTTAATTAATAATCTTTCAATTCTTTCTTGACAAATGATAGTGAATCAAGTAGGGAAACGCTAGCCGCCAAGGGAATGTTCGTCTTGATTGTTGAAGTACAACTTTAGAAGCCATCCTTGAGTCTACAAAAGCATCTAAAACAGTACAACTTAGCTTGTGGAAGCCAAACTTTCTTCATTCCAAGCAGTGACTTAATTCTTCAAGTAGCAATTGGATTTGGATGAACGCAACTCAAGGATAGTGATACTCTACAAATTTTTTTTTTAGATAGTGATACTCTACACTTTGTTTTTTTTCTAGTGAGAACTTAAAGATTTATCTCTAGATAGTGCAAACCTACCATTAGAAGTGCCTATGCTGCATGTTGTGCAAACCAAACCACCTAAGTAGGCTCGGCCGCTAGAACTTATACTATGTTTTTTATGAAAAAATCCACAGCAAAAAAAAAATAATTAATTTTTATTTTTATTTTTTTTCGCTATGAATTTCTTCCAAAAAAATATAACCTTAAGATTCATCTTTGTTTGGCTCCCCCGGCCATGAGAAGCTAGCGCTATGTTTGTGTTTAATGTGTTTGTAGTATTGCTAAAAGTAGGAAAATTAGCTTTTAATGCTACACTAGCCAATAGCAAGCGTGGGGGCTAGGAATAATAATACTTAAATTATATATAATAATAATCTAAATATTATATATACAAATATGTATATTATTTAATAATTATGTATTTGTTAATATATTAATAAATAAATGTATAATTAATTATTTAAAATCTTAAACTTTTATTTAATGACATTATCAACCGGAGGATAGTTCAATAAATTCAACAAAAAAATGATAAATTTTATAATCAGACTAACTCTTATTTAATGACATCATAAAAACATAATTACAATTTTACATATGAAATATGTCTCCTATTAGATTTTGTATATTGTGTTAATACATAATTTCTATAACTTAAAAGAGAAAAAAAATTATTACTTAAAACAACACTAACAATAACAATACAATAATAGTAGCACAATAGCTCAATCAAACAACTAAACTAATAACACAGCTGCAATAACAAAATTGCAATAGCACAATTCTAATAAATCTCGCTAGGGGGAAAAAGTATATCATAGCAGCTCTTGGGGAAAAGTTGAAATGTAGGGCTTTTCAAAAAATTAATAAAGACAACTTTATTATACGCGTACGTATAATAGCAAGTCATAAATATGCCCAAATTCACCAGCACAACAAATGACCCATATGATCCTACAGCGTACTTGTCACTAACAATAATACATTGACCTCAGAGCTGACAACCATTATACGGTAAGGAGCAGCTGAGGTATACAAAGCATAACGCAAGAGCTCAGCAAGGGAGCACTAAAACTGATGATCCGCCCTTCTGCTTTTCAACTAGCTGTTTCACAATGATGCCAGTTTCTGTAATTTAAGAGAAGAATAGTGAGAGATGATTAAAACGTTTACAACTTTGGCAATGCATCGTGAATGGCTGACACTGCAGTTAGGTGACAGTGCTCAACTTAACCAATCTACAATCTGCATCCAAACATGGGCCAACCTCACTTGCAATTGAGTCGTGTATTATATATCTCCAATCTATACAATAGTAGTCTCTAAATGTCAAGCTGTAGTGGTGAAGGCACTAATCATAACGAGAAAGAAACTCTATTATGAGTGGATAGACTTCATCAACAGCCTGCGTTATGAAACCAAAAGAACATGATCCCTGGTGAATTAAGAAAATTGGCATATTTTTGCTTAACTAGGCATAAAATCAAAGAGGAGACAATACCCGTTGACCACCAACTAAATCATAGTGAGCATAGTGTGGGCCATCAGTTTTTCCGAATACTTTGTATGTGACCATATTCTTCGGAATGAGCTTCACCGTTTCTGCACATTCAACATGGAAAATATAGTATAATCCATTGAGCATGAGAATGCGTTTGTAAGCTTCTACTCTTACCATGCACAGCCTCAGGAGGGCATATAAGGTCAAGATCTCCTGCCAGTGCAAGAACCGGCACATTGCAATCACGAAGATGATCCTTGTAAAAGAATGTGCCAGTTCTGTTTCGTAGGCCCCCATCTCGGAAAGCAGTTGTCAGTTGAAGGATCACCTTAGCAGGTACTGTGCCTGCCAAGTAATTTGAGATCAAAAGCATAAATATAAACTAAAAAAAGCAAATTTTAGAACGAAAAAGACTAGGTCTCAATTTCTGATAAGGCATTATACCATACAACAAGTTCAGTTATGCATGAAAATGAGTTTTAAGGTAGTTATATTGACAAAACACCAGATAGTTCTATAATTCTAGAACATGGATGTCCAATTGGCAGAAGCCCAACACCACCCACTGTCAAAGTGCAAAAATGAAAACATATATAGAAGGAAGTTTTCCCAGTTCAAAGGTAAAGTGAAGAAAGTTTGTCGATCTTCAGCATACAAATCATCCTTTCATATAATATAAATTGTTTGCAAAGTAAATCTCATAATCAAGAGGTTCGATGGGAACTTCAGCAAAGTTTCAACTGCGAAATCAATCTGGAGTGAAACTTCAGCAGAGTTTTCTTGACGAAAAACTAAAATGAAAGCATGAAAAACACATTGATTATGAGATTTAATGGAAAACTAGATTCAATGTATTTCCTATTCTTTCCTCCTAGTTTTTCATCTAGGAAACACAACCTACAAGTGACAATAAAACAAAATAGAAGCAATCCAAGGAAACCAATGCCTGGAAGGCATAAAATCTAGATAGGATGAAGGAAGAGCTACCTTCTTAGCTAAAGCTTTTTCAAAAAAATTTACCCGGAGTAGCATTTTTATATTTCAGAATATTACAAGGCTAAACTCCTATTATGTGGGAAGATAATAAAGAGTGTTCACTCACAAAAATTATTTAAGACGAGCTTTGCAAACAACTCAGGATGCATCATATCCTGTGATGAAATTTGATTATTAAGCCATGACATAATATACGGTGGACGAGATGATAAAGGATAAGCGGCTGCTAGTATTGTTCCTATAGGGACAACAGGGACGTTAAGAGCCTGAGCAGGATCAGCCTGCAGTTGGACACACAAAAAAAAGCAAATTCAGTTATCTTTCCTTCAAATTGTGAAAAAGAATAAACTCATATACACAGATAATTTTTTCATGCCAATTGTAATGCATGCATTACATATATGCAACTTACAAGTGGAAGTAGCAACTTCAGTGATGATTTTGAGGTTGTGTAGTCAACCGATGATGCTAACGTAACAACTGTAGCTAATTTAGGTTCGACTTTTTCACTGGCTAAAAATGAAAAAAAAAAAATAGTTTCAGAAAATTAGAAGCTAAATTTTAGAAAAAAAAAACTAAATTTTATCTTATCATATTCATGTCAGTGATTCTCAGAGTAACAAGTTTAACATTATTTCACCTACAAATAGACAACTCACTTGCTTCAACTAAATTCAGATTGAAATTCTGATAATGAGAACCTCAAAGTTGAGAAGAAACAGAATATCACTTCAAGGTATAAACTATGATTTCAATTCAAGGAGGCAATGCAGGTATCCAGGTGAAACATCAAAGCCAGGTTTCTCGCAGTTATCAAAAGAGGTTAAAGACATTGACACTTATATTGATGTTAGAATTAATGTTAAAGTGATATGTGTCATCTACTTATCATGCATGTGGACTTAAGTCTTACATTGTTGAAGTGATTTGGTACACACCCCATCCCATCCTATATATGCAAGTATACTCTTCTTAATGAATAATATTTGAACCTTGTTATTCATCTTGGTACCAAAGCATCAATCCTCAACTTAAGAAGGGGGAAGAGGAGTGCTTAAAATTAATGAAAAAGTGAAATGTGTTATGCTAGTTATCATGCAAGTGGACTTAGTCACATTGCTTAGGTGGCGGGATTCTCACCTTAACCCATCTGGCATATGTAGCCCCTTATGAATAATATTTGAACCAAACCATTAAAATGTTGTCAATTTGATATACGAATGATGTAGCAATTAAAAGGACCATCAGGTTGCCAATGAAAACAAATCAAAGCAAAACGAAACTTGGACCTCATGATGCTACACCAATTCCAAGTAATGAGCCTCCACCTAGTTCAATCGATGGCAAGATTGTTAATGGCATCAAATTGTTCACACCTTTGTAATTGTTATATACATATAAAATACATGGCAGTATACTTATAATTAATAGAAAAATAAAATTAGGTTGGAAGAGTACTTTATTAAATTACATAAATGTGTTATATTAATTATATTCAATAATTAGAAATTAAACATAAAATACTACAAGATATTTAAGTTATTTTACTTATAGATTTGTTGGTTATATAATAAATTTCTAATTAATTAAAACAAGCTAAGTTATCAATACTTTATTAAAGTAATTAAATATAACAAATTGCATTAGCTTTAATTAGGAATGAAGTGAGGAAACCCTAAATGGTTATTCTCATAGTAAATGCTTAAAATCATGTCGTAGTGTCCCAGGGCGAATAGTGTTTGATGTAAATAAGTGCTCAACCATGACTTGTTTGTGGCATGTATTTGAGTTCATATTTTAGTCTTCGTATCATGAATGAGATGGGGAGCCTAATGAAGCCTTTAGTATGCGTGGGGCTCTTGATGCGCCTGTATAGCACCCAAGTGGTAATGGTGTGCACTCTTGTTGACTATCCATAATGATGTAATTTCACTTTTATAATAGTAAATCATTATAATTTCTTTGAGCATTTGTGATAGGGTATTTGGTCCACCATCTTAGCATCCCGAGTATATTACTCAGGCCTAAACATTGTGCACTCGTGCATTGGAAAACTTGATGTGCATTGGGAAGATTATTCATTGATATGTGAGTTAGAGCAAAGTGGTACGGGTTTTCCTTATTCTGCAAGAGAAAAGAGGTATTTGCAACTAGGCAAAAGTAGCCCTGTTGTCACGCCCCGGTCGGATCGGCCTAAGAACAGCCCTTAACCGCTGTCTTAGGACAATCCGGCGGAACACCGGAACGTAACTCTCCCTAGGGTTTCCGACCCAAAATTAGAAACCCTAATTATCCCGATTGATTTTTATCCCCAAATATAAGATCGCACGAAAGAAACCCTAACCCTAATTTAGAAATCCGAAAAGAAACGGAACCCTAAATTAAATACCTTCTCCCTGGTCAAAATTAACGTTGACCAGTCAACCGTCAACGTCCGAATCTCCACGCTCACCGATTTGATTTTAATCGCTCGGCTGACGTCAGCCTTACGTCGACCGCCGAATTTTTGCCGCGCGCGTGAAGCTTTTGCCGTGCTGACGTCGTGCTCGCGTCCGATTTCGATTTCGAAATCGAAATCGAAACTCTTTTCACCGTTGACCGCTGCCGATGTTGACTTCTGCCTCGTTTCGAACGCCGCCGCGTTCGAAAGCCACTGTTCGTCTTCTTCGACGCGAACGAAGCTCGCCGCTGCTTCGTCCGCCGTCTGGTTCGAGCGCCGCCGCACATCCGGAACAGCCGAGATGTCGCCGCCGATTACAGAGGATACGAAGGGAAGAAGAAGATAGGAAGAAAACCCTGTTTTTATTTCCCAAAAGCCGACCCCCGTCGGCGCCCTCTTCCCTCCCTCGCCGTCGACTCACCAGCCGCGGCTACAATCACTATGTTCCTCTCGCCGGTGCTTCCCTAAGCGCCGGAATCTCGCCCTCTCAAGCTCGGTGGAAGAAGATCCGGATGAAGATCGCCTGTGCTCTCCTTTTAACGCCACAGCCGCCGCCTCGACGTCTATTTTGGGCGTCGATCTTCCGCGATCTCCGCCTTGCTCGCGTCGTCCGCGAGCTTTGCTACTGCTGGCCGCGTCCGTGAAGATAGGAGGGGACACAGTCGCCGCGTCCGCTCTTTCCGCTATTCTCGCCGACCGCTTCCTCCGCCGAAGAAGCTGCTGAAGAGCTCGCTGTCGCGTTCGTTGAACGCGTTCCGCGCGAGCCGTTCGCGTTCGGCGCGTGTGGCGACGACGAAGCAAAGGCTTCGTCTGTATTCCGCACGGTCATCCTCAATTTTGACCAGAACCTGGCGTCTGGGCTGGGAGTTGGGCTAGTGTTTGGGCTTGGGCCGAACCGGTCTGACCCAGGCCTGACAATTCTCCCCCGCCCAACTTGGACATCGCCCTCGATGTCTCTAACGAGCGGATCCTGCAGTACCATCGCTCCGATCCTCAACGCCCCGATCCGACACTGCTGCGCTCCCGTGGCAGTGTGTGGGACTACCTGCAGTGATCCAATCCGCGGTTGCTCGGTTTCCTCGGCTTCCTCGGCTGGATCCTGTGCTGCTATCGCCATGAGCTTTTGCTTGCTAGGACAATCCTTTACCCAGTGAGGACCGCCGCACCAAAAGCAACCCTGTGGCTTTTGCTCCCGTCGTCCCGGTGAACCCTTGTTCTGCCGGTAGAATGGTCTACCCCTCTCTGGAACTCTAGCTCCCGGCGGTGTGCGTGGAGAGCCATGCTGAGAACCGCGCTTTGGTGGTGTCCTGGATTTCTTTGGTGGTGCTGGTTTGAAATTTCTGTTATCCACCAGAGATTCAGCCACCGCCGCAGCCGCCCTCCAGTCAACTGGCTCGCGACGTCGGACCTCCGTTTCTGCCCATGGCTGAAGGCCCCGGAGGAAGAAATACCTCCTATCGTCCTCCACCATGCCTGGAAGCTCCAGCATCAAAGTAGAGAAAGCCCTGACGTACTCCTGGATCGAGCCTGTATGCCTCAACCGATCCAGTTTGCCACGCGCCTGATCCGCCGAGTTTCCGGGAAGAAACTGCCGCCGCAGTTCCTCACGAAAAGTCTCCCAAGTCCAGCTAGTAGTCCCTGATGTAGAGCCGACTTTGGTTCGCCACCAAAGCTTCGCGTCGCCTGTGAGATAGGCGATGCACACCTGCACCCGATCTCCTGCAGAAATATGGTTAGCTGAAAACAGTTGCTCCATATCCCAGATAAAGTTTTCGACCTCTCTGGACGATCGAGCCCCCCCGAACGTCGCTGGGTCTGGTACGCGCATCCTCGGTTTGGGAGCCTCCTGCTCCACCGGTGCTGATTTCGATACTTGCGCTAGGGCTAAACGCAGTACCCTTACTTCAGCGTGCATGTCCTCCTTCATGCGAGCCATCTCTCCTGGTAGATGGATCAGAACCTCCATGGTCTGTTAAATGACCTCGATCTGCAACCTCTGTTGCTCGATCAGCAATTCCTGATCCTCCACAGTCTTCTGAAGACTTTCCACCTGTGGAATCATCCCATTGCCTCCACCACTGGCCAAACCGAGCACCTGCTCGATCTGAGCGATGCGATCACCCTGGTTCACCATCTCCTCAGGATCAGCTGTCTCCTTGGCTTTTCCTTTATCCTGCCTGGGTCGGGCGTCCTCTGACGCTCCTCTAGCAGTATGGGTGATTTTCTGGAACTTCAGACCTTTCCTCACCTTCGAGGGTGAAGCTGAAGGTGCCGTGTTTGCTGGAACATGTTTGCCTGCTCTGATACCTGATGTCATGCCCCGGTCGGATCGGCCTAAGAACAGCCCTTAACCGCTGTCTCAGGACAATCCGGCGGAACACCGGAACGTAACTCTCCCTAGGGTTTCCGACCCAAAATTAGAAACCCTAATTATCCCGATTGATTTTTATCCCCAAATACAAGATCGCACGAAAGGAACCCTAATCCTAATTTAGAAATCCAAAAAGAAACGTGTGGGGTCATTTTCGTTACATTTGGAATGTATCATGACCGTTTCAAATCCACCTTAAATTAATAAGGCTTTTTGTTTAGCGGGTTCTGACTTCCGATGAGCGCAAGCGTTCATCGTTAATTACCCCTAAAAACAGGGAACCTTTGATTAAGAGATCTATAATACGCAACAAGATAAGAACGATAATCAGATGATGTCATTTATAAATTTCGTTCATAAATTTAATTTGACATGACACATATTTCGACATGATAAGAGAAAGGGAGTTTTCATCAACATGGGCAATTTGTGTTCGTCGAACTTTAGCCTTGTGACGGCGTGTTGGGTAATATCCGGCCCAGGTAGTACGACGTTATATCGAGGAGCTACGCCCCGATGGTAAACATCGACGTACGCACCTCCCAAACGATATTCCATCGTGATACATTAAGGCGCGTTGGATATTAGACTGGAAAGATCACCCGGCCTTGATGGCACGTTGGATGACTTGAAGTAGAGAAAGATCATCTGGCCCCGACGGCGTATTGGGTGATTGGGTTTGGAGATTTATCCGGCCTTGCGGCGTGATGGATAATTTGGACTTAAGATTTATCCGGCCTTGCGGCGTATTGGATAATTTGATTTGAAGATTTATCCGGCCTTACGGCGTAATGGATAATTTGGTTTGGAATTTATCCGGCCTTGCGGCGTGTTGGATAATTGAATTTGGAACTTATCCAGCCTTGCGGCGTGATGGATGATTGAATTTGGGATTTTATCCGGCCTTGCGGCGTATAGGATAATTTGATTTGAAGATTTATCCGGCCTTACGGCGTAATGGATAATTTGGCTTGGAATTTATCCGGCCTTGCGGTGTGTTGGATAATTGAATTTGGAATTTATCCAGCCTCATGGCGTAATGGATAATTTAATTTGGAATTTATCCGGCCTTGCGGCGTGTTGGATAATTTGATTTGAAATTTATCCGGCCTTGCGGCGTGTTGGATAATTTGATTTGGAATTTATCCGGCCTTGCGGCGTGATGGATAATTGAATTTGAGATTTTATCCGGCCTTACGGCGTTGTGGATAATTTGATTTTGAAAAAGAAGATATTTAAATTTTAACGGATGCAGCGTCATATTGAGGAGTTACGCCCCGACGATGAACGTCGACGTACGCACCTCCCAAACAATATTTCACCGTAATGCGTCAAAATTTGGTATTATGAGAAATTTTCTTCCGGAATTAACACTTAGTCGGGTGCGATTTGTTGAATCCGAGCGATAGCAAGGTAGCGTCAATACCGACGTGTTTATGCTGGTTTGCCGTTACGTCTCATTAGTCCTGAGTTTACACTTTCGGACGCGTATTCGTGGCTTAAATACCAGATACCACATACGCTAAATTAAAACGAGCATAGATGCAGTTTAACGTTAGTTCGACCTCTTTATTTCGAACTAGATATGGGCCCAAAACTTAGTCAACTTAGACTGAGTCCAAGTGAGTCCAAGTTGGACAAATCGGCTTTTCATCGTTTTTGTGCCAAGATAGGCAAGTCAGCTTTTCCTTTTCTTTGTGCCGAGATTTTAGAACGCCAGACGAGTCGGCTAGACAAGTCGGCTTTTCATTTTTTGGTTTTGTTACCCTCAGCCAAAAGGGTAAAGTTGCTTCCTGGTGGCCGCGTAAACCTTGGCCAAAGAGTAGCGTTCTTCCTCGTCAGCCGACCGGCGGACAGGAACTCGGGCGACCCCTTGCGGCGAAGGCGACTGGAGGCATTCGTATCAGACGGAAGGGAGGAATTAACGGCGAGATTTTCGCCGTCTTTGAGGCGCGGCATATGGTGCTGCTAGGGTGAAAGTCGAGACCGGCGGTCGGAAGCACGAGAGACGAAAGAGAAAAGGGGGGCTCTTTCTTCAGGCAAGTAAAAATAGGGTTTTGTTTGAACATCTCGTTCTTTTTGCTGTGCGACAAGATCTTCCCTGAAGGGGTTTTGGTTGCTTGTCTTTTCCTTATTTTGAGTTGTGACGTTTGGAATACTCCTCCGATTTCTTTCTTCCTACCCCCCTTTTGTTTATGATGATTCGTTTCAGAGCTCATCCCCATCTTTTCATCCTTTTTAATTTATGATTGTCTGCTTTGTAGCGTCCAGACAAAGGGGTACCTCTCAGTGTATTTCAGTGGTCCCTTATTTTCGTCAAAAAAAAGAACGACTCCCTCAAGAGGAAGAACCAAGTGCGGAATCAAAGCAACCCCACTTCCGCAGGTAACATTTGCTGATTCTTCTTCAAAATGTTCATTGGCTTCTTCATTTTTTGTCAAGTAAGAATCTAAATCCTCTATACTCCCTCAGCCGCACTTGTAATGGGCGACCACGGCGAGCGGGAGTAGCAGTAAGCGGCCCGAATCAGGTTAGCTCTCCTCCCTTTTACATATCCTTTTGATGTACGAATCCTTCTTCTCCTCTTTACTTCTCTTGGGTTCTTCACTCATTTTTTTTTTTTTTTTTTTTTTTTATACGCAGCTTTGAGTCTGGTTCGCACAGCATCACCCTCTTTTTTTACGACACTTCGTTTCTTCCTCTTTCGTTTACAGCACATCATTTCTTCCTTTTTTTTTTACAGCACGTCATTTCTTCTTCTCTTTTTTTTAACACCGTTTGCTTCCTCTTTTATGTATTTCTCCGAGTAATCGGCTATTTGCACCACGCTAGTTCGCGTGATGCAAGCCGGAGAGGACCGGAAGAGGGTGGTATCTATTTTCTTTGTGGTGCCAGGACGCTTAATGCGTCCATGAAGCCTAAAGACGAGAGATCAGAAAAAAAAACTCTATTTCATCATGGTGCCAGGACGCTTAATGCGTCCATGAAGCCTAAAGAAAACGACGAGTAGAGAAAGGAAAACTTCCCCTCGTTTACCTTCTCCCTGTTCCTCCTCGCTGCCTTCGGTCCTCTGATTTTTTTTGCCTCCTTTCACGACGTGAGTTGTGATCCCTCCTCTCTTTTTCTCCTCAGCACCCCCCTTATATATATCCCCCAGACCAATGAGGATGCCTCGTTTATACAGCTGGCCTCTTTTGTTTCTTTCATCTTCTCCTTTTTTATTCCTTGCTGTGAAGGTTTTTCTCCCCCCCTTTTTTTTACTTGCTCCGACCATCCCCTTTCGGTAGAGGACTGTCATTCCTTTATTTATTGACAGCTTCTCTGCCCATTGCCATATCCTCTTTGATTTTATTCTATTTTGTCTTGTCTGCAGCTCTTTTGGGTGATATATTTTTTTTTAACTTTCCCGTGTATGCGTCAGTTTTTTCTTTCCTTTGTTCTTAGCTGCTTTCTCTCCGACCATCCCCTTTCGGTAGAGGACTGTCATTCCTTTATTTATTGACAGCTTCTCTGCCCATTGCCATATCCTCTTTGATTTTATTCTATTTTGTCTTGTCTGCAGCTCTTTTGGGTGATATATTTTTTTTTAACTTTCCCGTGTATGCGTCAGTTTTTTCTTTCCTTTGTTCTTAGCTGCTTTCTCTTGTTACCTTTACTTCTTTCTTATTATTTTTACCTAAGTGGCACACGCAAGACTGTCTTCTTCGTCGTTATTACTATTTTGGCTTCCCATATGCTTCTCTCAATCTGATTTTTTTTAGTCTGCTGCTTAGGCTTTGTGATTTTTGTTGTTTCCAGTTTTTTTCTTTTCTGCCGTTTCCGGGTGTTACCATTTCCAGGCAAAATGAATGGCTCAACACCTATCAATCCATAAAAGCTAAGAAGCAGCGTTTCCTTGATTTCAGATTCTTCTCGCCTCGTGCTTTGCCACTTCTTCCAAATTTTTCAATTTGAAGCAATCTCATGAAAGAACTGCAGGCCTAGACCAAAGTTCCTTTCATATATCCCAACATTTAAATCACTTTCAGCTTTAGTAGTTTGTTGAGGTCGAGACTCTGGTTACTTTTCCAGTGATGATAATGACATGCTTTGCATAGAAGATCAAGCTGGTGGCAGCTTGTGCATAGCTGATTTCAAGTTCAATAACAATTCTTCTATCAAGTGTGCCGTCATATACACCTTTTATGTGTGATTTTTGGTTGACCACTCTTCAACAATCCTTGAATTTTCTTCAGAAACAGCACTACAATCTGAAAATAGCACCTTCAGAACAGGTTGCGAACCAGATCTGCACTGTGATCCCACAGTGAAATTTTCCAAGGAACAGCCACTAGAAACCCAGGATTTTGAACTTAGCGAAACTAATAGTAGCATTGGAGATTTTGATTTCAAATTCCTGACAATTTCAAAATAAATGGCTCGACAAAAGGAGACTTTTGCATAGGCTTTAGAGGCTATAATACTCATGCATTCTTTTGTTGATCGAACTATTCATTTATTGATCGAGCTAATTATCCCCATTTGCTGCTAGCTGAATTTAATATTGCTGCATTTGTAAATTTGTTTAGTAGCAAACCATTGGGTCTATTTCCGGCAATGCCCTTGGTGGAATAACAGGTCCAACATAGTGCTATTCTTTATTCATCTAGAAAGTGGATTTACCACTACCTCTAGAACAGAATAATCGTAAGTACCCTTTTGTGGCCTTAAAGAGAAGCACTACTACTTTGAATCATGACCATCAGAGATAAACAAGGCCACATTGAGCTGTTCAGTGAGGCTTATCTCTCTCCATTGAGCACATATTTTCTTTATTACACTGTTTCCCCCCTTTTATTCTTTGAAATGTCTGATCCTGAAGTCACTTGAGTCCTCCATGGATGCTTTTAGATTCATGCATGGCTAAAGTAGTCTAACTAGATTGCCCTTGGTGGAATAACAGGTCCAACAAAACGGAACCCTAAATTAAATACCTTCTCCCTGGTCAAAAATAACGTTGACCAGTCAACCGTCAACGTCCGAATCTCCACGCTCACCGATTTGATTTTAATCGCTCGGCTGACGTCAGCCTTATGTCGACCGCCGAATTTTTGCCGCGCGCGTGAAGCTTTTGCCGTGCTGACGTCGTGCTCGCGTCAGCCGCCGATTTCGATTTCGAAATCGAAATCGAAACTCTTTTCACTGTTGACCGCTGCTGATGTTGACTTCTGCCTCGTTTCGAACGCCGCCGCGTTCGAAAGCCACTGTTCGTCTTCTTCGACGCGAACGAAGCTCGCCGCTGCTTCGTCTGCCGTCTGGTTCGAGCGCCGCCGCACGTCCGGAACAGCCAAGATGTCGCCGCCGATTACAGAGGATACGAAGGGAAGAAGAAGATAGGAAGAAAACCCTATTTTTATTTCCCAAAAGTTACAGACTTCACCGACCCCCGTCAGCGCCCTCTTCCCTCCCTCGCCGTCGACTCACCAGCCGCAGCTACAATCACTATGTTCCTCTCGCCGGTGCTTCCCTAAGCGCCGGAATCTCGCCCTCTCAAGCTCGGTGGAAGAAGATCTGGATGAAGATCGCCTGTGCTCTCCTTTTAACGCCACAGCCGCCGCCTCGACGTCTATTTTGGGCGTCGATCTTCCGCGATCTCCGCCTTGCTCGCGTCGTCCGCGAGCTTCGCTACTGCTGGCCGCGTCCGTGAAGATAGGAGGGGACACAGTCGCCGCGTCCGCTCTTTCCGCTATTCTCGCCGACTGCTTCCTCCGCCGAAGAAACTGCTGAAGAGCTCGCTGTCGCGTTTGTTGAACGCGTTCCGCACGAGCCGTTTGCGTTCGGCGCGTGTGGCGACGACGAAGCAAAGGCTTCGTCTGTATTCCGCACGGTCATCCTCAATTTTGACCAGAACCTGGCGTCTGGGCTGGGAGTTGGGCTAGTGTTTGGGCTTGGGCCGAACCGGTCTGACCCAGGCCTTGACACCTGTCATAGTTGGTATCAATGGAAGAAAATCCTATGGTGCAGCATTGTGAGGAAAAGTTGATATTAGAAAAAGATGACCAGATATGCAAAACGGTTTGCAAAATGATACAACCGTTGCAAATTGGAATGAGGCACAAAATGATGTAGCTTTGATGAGAAAGTTGTGCAAGTTACCAACACAATTTTGTGTGAGAAAGTTAGCATTGGTGCTGGCACATCTTTGTATGAGAGATCAACACAAAGTTTGTGACCAACTTTAAGGAGGAAAGTATGATGATAAAGATGGAAATAGGTTAAACACGATGATTCAAGGGTGAAGATGACAACATCCTCAACAAGAAGTGAAGTGCATAGGTGCCAAGGAGCAAGGCTGGCAACATGGAACTACAATTCAAATACACTGTGGATGAAGTGCGGCACTTCTGGGGGAACAGTGCAATAGGCCAAATGTGCGGCATGGAAGCACGACGCAATAGTAGATGTCAGCATGCCCAAAATCTAAGGAACATCAAGGAGTTTCAACAAGCATCACAAAAAACCTTCTTGGCACTATGAAAGTTGCTAAGGACAGGAGATTTGTGACAGAGTCACAACATAAACTCAAGTTCCGTCAATACCATCCTGTGATAAAACTGATGGTTGGATAAACTCAAGTTCAGTCCGCAATCCATTGTGATGGCGCAACAAAATACTACAAAAGGCAACTGAGTTATTTTGCCCAGGGCAAGCAGCATGGAGTTACTGATTGTAACTGAAGAGGAAACCTTTGAAGTTATTGAAAAGCAACATGGAACTCATGGAGCTTAAGCGAGTCATCACAAGGCAAAAATCTTGTGTGCAGTGGAGAAGCTTTCATCCTGAATTCATCCTGAACCTAAGGCTGGTGGAGATCATTGGTCACATACTACTTCATCATCAAACAAGGAAAGTTTGTGGGTTTTATTACAGAGAATAAAGTCAAGCCACCATGCTCAAGAGGAGTTTATCACAAAGCAACTCAACTTGTGAACCCCTACCATCTCTTCTGTAGAAAATATAAGGTAAGCCCCTATTTTGTTGAAGGCAACAAACAACACAACCATGTAGTCAATGCAAACGAAAGACAAGCAAAGGGAAGAGAATTTACAAATTTGCTATTGTTATAGAGTTTGCAAATGCGTTTGCAATGGAAGATCACCTTAAGTTACAGTGTAAGCATCACTAAGGAATCAATGATTTGAGTGGGGGTGTTTGTCACGAGTTAAACAATCACTGCTATAAACATGTGGTTAACCATGACATGCGTACGTCTGTGTCATGTATTTGAGTCCATATTTTAGTTTTTGTATCATGAAGAAAGGACGAGACTTGTAGGGGATAGTTGGGGTACATGAATTTGTGGAATTGCATGAGCATGAGGGTACCATAAGTGAAAAATATATAAATTAAGCTTATTGAAGCCTAATGATGCTTTGAGCATGGGCGAGACTCTTTGGTGTGCCCAAATAATACCCCCAAGGGGTGATGATGTACTAGGCATAGCCCTTGGGGACCTTGGTACGTGTCCTATGTCTGTCATCATTGTTCAATGTAATTTTCCTAGTATCATAGTGAATCATTATGTTTTCCTTAAACATCACAGTTTAGGGTGTTTGGTCCAACATCTTGGCATCCTAAGCATATTGCTTGCACTGCCTTTAACATTGTGTGCTATTGGAATGCTTGATATGCATTGGAATGGTTAATTGGCGCTACATGAGTTGGAACAAAGCATAAGCTGCATGGTTTCTCTTATTCTACAAGGGAAGAGAGGAGTTCATAACTAGGCAAAAGTTGCCCCCATGACAATAGGCCTCAACCAAAATAACAAACTTGATTTGGTATAGGCAAATAACAAATACACTTGGAGCTTACCCTTTCGAACTCTTCAAGGCATGTCAATCTTTTGTGCAATTTAGCATTTAAATTTATCTTGACTTTAGTGCATTCTTATGATAATTCTCATACACATTTGCAGTCTAATTGTGTCCGCATAATCAGCAAAAGACAAGGAGGTATTAGTATGGTGAATCATCAAAACCAGAATTAGACTTAGCCTTGAATCCTTGCTTGAAGGAGATGATTTTACATTCAAACAAAAGGAACATGCCACGTCTATTATCATGAAAAAAATGCGGCTAAACAGATCAGAAATATATCCTATGAAATTGAAATATAGTCATTTTATGCAATTCCATACCAATTCATGGTTGACAAGATTGCTAATTGTTTCTCATACAAGCTAGTGAACACTATATCTACATTTAAGAGGTAAGTGCTAAACGTACATGGTATATTTTTCCATGAGAATCCATGGCAATTATCACTGAACAAACAATATAAAAATTTGTTACCTGCCATCTACTCAAATAATTGCATTATGCTAAGAGGTCAAAGTGTGAATTAGAGAAACTCAACATTCAGGTCTTTGCCAAAAAGGTTTGCGATATGAGCAGACCCAAGAAAAAACATAATTAGAGAGGCAACCACACAAATAAAAGGAATAGAAGAAGAGGAACACTGTAAACTTAAACCAGAGTCCATACTAGAAACTGCAATTATTCATGTGAAGTCAGCGTTAGAAATTAAGGTATGCAATTAATTCTGGACACCTCTGCAGCCATGACATTTAGACAAACTTTTTTCTTTTTTTTTTGCAATAAGGCAAGAGGTAATTAGTGGTGAAGACAGGATTTGAAAGAGGTATCACTATTACAAAAATTTGAAAAGAAGCAACCATGAAAAAGGATGAAAACCTTACCACATTTTGATATCATGGCATATAACAAGATTCCCCCCATAGAGTGCCCAATTGCTAGCAATTTTCCATCCTTACTCTGAGCCTGAAGACTTATGTATGCCATCTTCAAAATAAGATAAGACAGATTTAATTTCCAAAGTTTAAAAATTAAGACTTCAAATGTGTTTATAGATACTGATAATAGTCTAAAGGTTCATCTATGAAAAGAAGAAGTCACCTCACCGCAGCTGGTACATCTTCCTCCAAGTAGTTATCAAAATCCCAGTTATAGGTAACAATCAGATCAAGCTGTTTCTGGAAATCATCCACTGTTGCAGAAAGGCGTTCTTGCAAGTCAAACAGCTGTGGTGAAACAGATTGCTGAGCCTCCTCAAACACATTTACTAGCCGTTGACTCAGATCTTTTATCTGCCCAGAAATAGCTGGACTTTGTCTGGTTTCTAGCAAAGCTGATATACTTTCACTGATCTCATTGAACCGCTCAGATAGTCTGGTGTCTTCCAGAAGTTTAGATATTTTATCAAAGAACTTAGATGAGATATCCCTTAGTTGCCCTTCACTCAAATAGCCTGAAAGCCTTTCAGCCAAGCGCATAAAGGTAGCAGTTAACTCTGTTACCAACTCAGGTTCATTCCAAGTAGTTGCATCAATCATTTTACCGTTCACACTGGCAGTTTCAGAATCGGGCACTGGATTAGAACTCCCAACTAACTGTTCTTTGACCAGTGCAGCACCATTTGGATTAGCTTGATCATCTGTAGCACATATGACAGGCCTAATGACAGGCTGATCGACAGGATTCAACTGATTTACACGCTTGCTCAATCCTGCACCTCTGACTTCAACAATCCATGTATCAAATCCTTGGCTACACATGTATCGAGCAAATGAAGCCTGGAAGTTTGTTGATGTGCGTCAGCAAAAAACATGTAGGCTAGTTAATGATCAATATACTACTCAGTGAATCTGTCAGACGGATGGTCAAAACTTTGATGTTTAAAACCAGATATGCACACCACGAGCATGACTATCCCCAACACTTATAGATGGTGCACAATTAAAGATGAAACAAAAATAATAATTTAGAAATCAATCAACATGAAATTCGCACCAATCACCAAATAACAAGATAAGATACAAGCACACATGACGCAACGACATCAAGGATATTGAAAAGTAACACAAAATAGAATCTAATCAATAAGCATCCACCAAGAGCTTCTGCATAGTCACACATCAGCTGTATTGCCATGTGTATACTTTCCAAGCAAACAAAGCCTTCTCCAATCTTCATTCCAGAGAAAAAGAAAAAAAAAATCGTATAGGTTTGTAACTATATCATTAGTATACCGCAGCAAGTCTACAGCTACACGCACTTACAAATTTTATCAGCATCTTCTGATGACGGCTGGAATCTTGGAAGCCATGGAACGCAACTAAAGAGTGCAATAATTACGTAAATCTCAAAAGGTCCAATTTCCATAGTGTAGATTAAGAGCATAGCCATAATCAGGTTGAAAAGGAAACAAAATGACAAGATCCAGAAGAGGAACTCGGAGACAGAAAACAACAATCAAAAAAGAAAACTTGTTTGGCTGAAAATACTGACCCCCGGCGAGAGATCAAACCCGATGGCATTTGTGCCAACTCCAGATAACAGCATCAATGGATGATTCCTCTTCGGTGCCTACAAGGTTTCCACAAATAAACAATTCACAAGGAACCGAGAGCCAACGAAAAAAGAAAAACTCAACTCGATGAAAATGATCCGCGCAGATTGGGAACCTCAGGCGGCGGCTTGTAGCGCCAGAGAGCAAGCCTCCAGTCGGTGCCAGGGACCGGCGCGTAGTGGAGTTCATCGGCGGTGCAAATAGCCGGCTTCTCGCACTCCTTCGTGGCGCCATGGACGGAGGTGGGGGAATCGGCCGAGACAGATAGCGGCCTCCGAGAGGGGTCGGCGCGGGCGGCGACGACGGTGGGGCGAATGAAGACGGGCGGCTTCCATCTCGGCCGCTCCCTTCCGCCGAACGGAGGGGTGGCGTTGTGGGTGCAGAAGGAAGCGCAAGCGGCTGCGAGGGCTGTGCGGACGTCGGCGTGGTGGAGGAGATGCATCGAGAACCGGCTCTAGTCAATCTTTCTCCTTGACGACGTAATATACTTTTCTTTCCCCTCTTGCTTTTTTTTTTTGCTTTTCCCCTCCCAAAATTCCTCCTTGTTGCGGTGTTTATTCGTGAATCGTATTCTTTGGCGAAGCCACAATTTGTTCCTTGAATTGGGGAAGGAATCTAGGACGGGAACTTGGAGGCAGTACTCATTTAAACTAGTTTTCTATATATAGACTCCTGCACAAGATCATTCACTTTATCTTTGTTCAATAGAAATGTTGAATTTTAGTACATAATTCACTCTTATTTATGGCTTATTTGAGGTAGGATTGGCCAAAAAGCATATCGGGTGAGAGTTTTGCTTCTCTTAAACACAATCATTTATTTTTTGGAATTGCCTTAAAACCAAGCAAGCTTTAAACAAAATTTACCCTAAACCTGACGGTGACCTGAATCAAGTGCTCAAAGAAAAGACCTAACCTTGTTCTCAGCATCTTAATAATTTATATAGGTGTATTTCAAAATTCTCATACCTAATCTTAATTCTACCATGCCTGAGTTGAGTCTTCAAACCCAACTCGAAACCTGATCAAATCCAGTTCATTGTGACATAATCGAGTCAAATCAGATATGGGTATCATTGTCATTCCAAATTTGAGATAGTCATAAATTTTAATTCTTGCATCAAATGATAACAAAAATTTTTCTTATACATAAAATAGATTCCTTACATCAAGAGAACTTGACATTGAGGAAGTTATCTTGAGTTGACTAAGGGAAACAATAATTATGATGAGTTACTCAAGGGAACAATAAATGCCTACTATGTTCAAAGGGCTTGAGGGACCAACTCCGGTCATTAAAGACCTGTTTTATTAGAGTGAAAACTGGAGAAGAGAAAGAAAAAAAATATAGTTTTTCACCTATTTTATTAAAGGGGCTGATTTGGAGGGAAAGAAAAGGAGACCATTTTTTTTTCTTTTTGTATTCTCTCTAAAAATTACTACCAATCTCACTATTTTTTTTCCTACTTATTTTTCTTCCTTTCCTCTTTACTTTTCTTTCTTTTTTTCTTACCCCCAATAAAACAGGCCGAAGCGCCACCATCTTTTGTTTCCGTTCGAACAAAGGAAGTGTATTTTTTTTCTTTGAGATGGAAGGCACTACTACTCACGAAAAGGCTATAGAGTGTGAACGTAGTTGGATTTGCATATTAGGGGTTAGGTTGAGCATACAAAATTATAAGTTCAGTTATTTAATAATCAAGTATCGTGTTCCAAGTACCAATATTAGTTAACCAAAATCTATCTTAAGCCATATATGTTAAACCTAAATCTTTTCCATTAATATAATCAGGCATCTAGACTTATTATAAATGGGTTGCAAATATGAGAATTGTAATGATTCGTTGATTTAAGTTTAGTTTGATCCTTTTGATTGCATCCAAATGATCCTGCTAGTATATTTATTCCAACCAAATTCTGATTGTCCAATACAAGCTCATTGTATATTTTCTGAAGGCAAGTTGCCTTTTTTTCATTTAACATCTTCAGATCCTAAGAAGCGGAATTTAGATAACAATGTGGAACATAAATCTAAAATGTTGAGACATGAACTGAATATTTTCGCATTTAAACCACATTATTCTACATAAAGTTTGGAGCACCCCTCCATATTGAACATTAACTACAATTTTTAGCATGCAAGTTTTCAAGAACTCCTAGTGTTTGAAAATGGTCGCAGAAGAAAATAAATGATAGAGAATAATCAACATCCAGAACGAAGAGGCCTTCTTTAACATCAAGACTGCACATATCACAGGGCTTTTCTCTTGGAGACTCGTAAAGCCACGGCATTTATTGATGAGTTCTAGCAAATTATAGCACAGCTAAACTTCCAGCCATGAAAGAAAATTTTGTTGGGAACTTATAAGATATAACTCTTACAATTTTTCATTAAATCAAATTGGATCACTAAGATATCCTAACTCACAAAAGTAAACCATCTACCCACTGATGTCCGAACACGGAAATTTCATCATAACAACAATGGTGGTAGTATGCATCATAATATACAACGAATATATGCAACAAAATCAAGCGGCTGGCAATATTAGTAAGGAAATGATTAGGAGTAATCAATGATGTCTGAAGCGCCGAACAGTGTCCTCCCCATTTAAAGAAAGTAGGGAACTCCTGTCCTTGGCCCCCGCATTTGATTGTTCTCCTCCGTTTCTGTAAAGAACTTTACTTCCTTTTCCTGTTATCACAATGCACTAGTATTAAAATTTATACTGGTGTGCTTCGGTTGGACATTTGGTAGCTTTGCTCATCTATGGGTGTGATTTCAGTTACCCGCGGACAACAAAATTTTCAAAAAGTTACCAAACACAACCGTGGAAGAACCTTTTAATTAGTAGTAATTTTAGATTAAAAAAAAACCGAAATGCAGAATTTTGTAGTAGGACCAGAGGTTGGAAACCAAAAATTTAACCAGGTAGAACAGTGGGTCAAAAAAACATATATTTATCGTACCATCTTTTCGTTGAAGCTCAATATGGAGGCCACGTTCCCGCATCTGTAACAATAATTAGGTGCAGACCAAACCTGGACAAAGAATGATGGCACATTTGAGGAATCAGAATATGGAAAACTGCACCTGAAGATTAAACTTGCGAGAAAATAGTTTAAAAGCTCTGATGAATTATGGGACAAAATAAAAAACTTTTGAATAGTAAGATATGGAAAACCAGTTTGTTCTTGTGACTCACCGTTACAAGCCCTTTGTCGAACATGTATTTCAAACCTTCCTGGACCAGCTGATGTGCCCGACAAACAAGATCAAGCTTATTTATATGATTGAACTGTGAATACGGATCCTTTGGTGAGTGGGCAAGTTATTCAGTTGATGATCCAACAATGAAAACCAGATTTATTTGCAAACCTCTGCTGTAACCCTTGATCCAAACAGCCAACCAGCACCACGAGGGCTGACAGCCCATGTATCAATCTCTTCTGGATCACTCCACATGAGATCACAGAAAGGTCCTTCGTGAGGAATTTCACAGTTGCGGTCAATAACTCTGATCTGTGAATCAGAAAAGAAAAGAAGAAGACACTGAGGGCGGGAGTATCACTTCGATTTTGGTATGATAACAGCACACTGCTTTAAAACTAAAATCTAAAATCTAAATCCATCGAAAAGCATAAAGTTTAAGCCCCGTGATTGTGCACAAACATTTGTATATTTCAAGAAAAGCAAAACAGTTGGTGAAACGAGGATAACCTATTCTCGAAGCATCACCATAAAACGAAGACAAAACATAATCAAGGGAATTTGAGGGCCGAATTTAAATGCCCTGGAAAATGTAAACGTTGAGAAACAACACACCTGATCAATCGTTCTCACATCTGGTGAAAGGCCACCATGGACACAAAGAACCTGCGTCAAAATTCAAGCTATTAGAATAATTAATTAAATAAGTGAAGGGAATAATAAAATTATATTACTAAGTGTAATATATAAGATAAAATAGCTTACAGTTCCATCTATAATTGCTGATAGAGTAAGGTAGTCAAAAACATCTGTACAATACCGCCAAGCATTTGCATTCCCGTACTTCCTCTGGCACTCATCATAAAATCCATACACCTAAATTGACACAGGCATCAGCATAAAGAAGCAAGGTACAACAAGAGCAGAAATATACAAGTTTTCTTTACAAAAATATAGAAGCAACTATGCGGCAGTATAACTCAAGCAAGAAGAATAAGGGAACAACAAAAAAGAGGCCAATGTGCCGTGTGACAGGACAAAATGACATAGTAAAGTGCAAATAAAACCAATGAGTTGCAAAAAAAACAAGATAGCACAACAAAACGATAGAAAATTCACTTATATGATGTTCGGGCTTCTAAGGCCTGAAAGATTACAGATGTAAACGAATCAAGCACTTTGGCAGAGACAAAGTTCAAAACTACGGCTAGAAGCACATCAACCTAGAAGAAACATTGACATAATATTTCTGATATAATATACAAAGATCAAATTTCCAACTTGATCGCCTCTAATAGAAAAGGAAATACTAATTTCCAATAAAGAACACGAAGTGATAACTAAGAAATAAGTCTTAGGATATAAAGTATACAATACCTAGGTACGTCTCCAGAAGAACATTTATATCATAAGATTTATCTCGCATTTGAACAAGTATGTAAGGTTTGTACGGCTGAAACATTCTTTTGGGTGGTGGTAGAGTAGTCATTATGCAATACCCAAACTATAAAACACAATAGAGAAGAAAGTTGCAATGGTGAAATTTTATTTTGGCAGGTTCAAGTAAGGAGAGCATTTATAAGCATTTCCTGCTACATCCGAAACACCATTCCTCAGTGCATAAAATGCACATTTCAGCATCCAAATTAACAGTTGATAAACCAAACAAAGATCTTCAAAGAAAACAAGAATGCAAGTTATCAACAGTTCAAAGGGTAGAAACTAAGTATCAGATAAATGAAGCAGAAACCACTGAAAATATGAAAACAACTATGATGGCTATCAGGCTGTGCTCAAGAATCAAACTTTACATAAGATTAGCTTTTTGACAAAGGTTTGATCATCCAATTCACAATGTGAATAAGGCTAGTAAAATGTGAAGAGAGGAAACACATCAGCATGTACACAGTAATTTGAGGATTTGAAAGTTCCAACTAAATAAATTACAAACAAAAAAGTTAGTGTGGTCCAAAGCTACTGTTTAACATCTTGATACAAAGAATAAACTATAAATCAAGTACCTGTGTTAACTGTCTGCTCTCATGATTGCCACGCAAAAGAGTAATATTTGCAGGGTATCTGGTAGACAACCAATCCAAAAATTATAATGAACTTTGATGTACTTCAATTAAACAGCTCAAAGCAGCAAAGGTCAAAGAATACAAAATGAGTAGTTCAACAACCAGTACTTGCTGCAAGAGGTATTTAAATGACATGCACACACTACATCAAATCTATTCTAAATATAACCAAAAAATGCAAGAAATAGAACCTTGAATACTTTTTTAAGCTCCATACAATAAAAAAGATCGGTTATAGTATTGTCAACAGTAATACTAGACAAATAAGAAAGAAAGCAGCCTGCATAGGATTTCTTAGGTTATGAGGGAACTACAATTGTAAACAACAATCTCCAATGTCAATCAGCTTAAACAGAAGCAACCAATGCTTATACATGATTTTGTCTATCGTAACCAACTGGTATGGCTTACGCTAGCTATATCAAAGTTGAAGAAAAACCATAAAATCTAGAAGTCAGAAATGACAAGTTCAACACATATTAACAACTAAAATGGAACACTAAGTCCAAAGAGTCAATTTGATTGATACAGCAGAGAGAATGAAATGCAACTTAGCAAAAGAGTTTTAAGTAGACTAAAATTACAATTTCAAATAAGCAATATATACAATGTGAAATCAGCTTAAGCAGCAGCTACTAGTGGCTGTACATACATTTAGTTTTGGTAATGAAGCATTATGGCTTATATGTTCACAAGTAACTAGTGTCAATAAACCACAAGCCAAGATTATCAAATGAACCCTCATCACTCACCCTTTGAATTTGTATCGATAAGGGGAGAAAATGTAAGTAAATCAGAGTTATACTATTAAAACTAATGCTACCATCCACTACAGAATCCAAGGTAAAATGACCAATTCAAATTAAAACTATTGTACCGACAGATACATACAAAATGAACCGGTATACTAGTTCGGACTTGTGTCTTATACTTTAGTATATATATCAAATAGTTGTTGTACAACAGCAATTTGGAGAGATCGATAGTATAGAGTAATCCTCAAACTTGGAATAGTGCATAATAAGCGAGACCCTCAAAATATTCAAGAGAAGAGAATGAAAGTTTTCATATATATGATAAATATAAATAAGAAATTCGATCATAAATTTACTAATTCTTGCAAAGTAGCTTCCTCAATAGATTGATAATATTAACATGTAAACATGGCAGATCATACAGAAAAGGGATGTGTCAGTGGGGTAGAGGGCGAGTAATGAATTAATAGAATTGCAATTTCATATAAACCTCACCTGGCTTTCAGAAGCAAAAGGATTGTGAAAACTTCCAGACTATTATACCCACGATCTACAAAATCACCCTGGAAGTAGACCAATTTTAGGCCAGAAGTTCATAGACTACTCTCACAATAAAGTTACATAAAAAAAATCTCCAGTATGATTAAAATTATGAGAAAGAAACTCACCATAAATATGTAATTAGTCTCAGGAACATGACCTCCAGTTTGAAAGAGCTTCATAAGATCATGAAATTGGCCATGAATATCGCCACAAACTGTCACAGGGCTATTAACAGGTTGTACATTAGATTCCTCAATAAGAATCTCCTTAACCTGCAACAGGCCACAAATAACAAAGTAAAAAATTCAGAAAATAAATAAGATCAATTGAAGTATAGGCATCATACATGTTAAGAACAAATAACAGTTATATTTTGGATTTTCCTTGAAGAAAAATAAATGAAATCATGAACAAATGACAGGAAAGCAATACTAGTATTATCAACTATTGCCATTTGAGCTGTGTGCATAAACGTTTCTTCATAATCTCTTTATCCATGAAAGAATATCTGAGTCAAAAAAATTTCTGGTGTCTTGTTAAAAATATTTAATATATTTTTTCTTGAAAATACAATTCCTCTGCTTGACAATCACTACAGAATAATTCTACATGAACATGGTACTGATGAGGAAAAGATAAAAGTAAAAGAAAAGAAAGGATGAAGATCATACTTGTCACAATCAACCAAGATGGAGTAGGAGTAAACAAAAACAAAGATGGAGAGACAAGGTCAGATCTTAAAAAGATTGAAAACCTCCTCCTGAAAAGGTCACTCTTAGAGGATGACTTCAAAGGTAATAAGTAGCGTGCAGAATTGGTAATTATAGAAGGTTTCCCCTAAATATGTAGCAAAACCATGGACAATTGCTGTCAGAACTAGATTTGTTCAAAGCAGCAGAATAGAACAAAAGGAAACTTTAGAGACTATAACTTGCTTCTTGCCAATAAATAATTGCATATCTTTGCCATAGAGGCATCCTATTATACCATTATGAACCCTAAAATGACCTCCAAGTCATTTATACAAACAACCAGTTTTAACAAAAAAAAAGATAAACTAAGCCAATGAGCGTGTGCAATAGACATGAACAAGGCATACCTATATGCAAGAGAAATAAACGAAATATGTGAGGAGACACTGACCAGAGCTCTGTTAAAAACAAGAAATTATCTGAATCAGTGCAATAGTTTTTTTAGCATTGAGCTACTTATTTTGTTTCTGGATCTTAACTCTTAATGCAATTGGCAGAAGGAAATCTGTGCAGGTTATGTGTTTTATAAAGACAATTTGACAACACTAAACAATACTACGAATTGAACGATCATGTTATAATTCTCTGAAATATCAATGGTCGGATGTGCTAGGATGCTAGGAAGGAAAAATTAATATATCAAATAAGGCACAAGAAGAGTGAGCTTATGAGCTTTTGGGTAAGTTGTTGAGAAAATTTCATGAAGCTATAGTAAAGAGATGAAAAAATTTCGGAGCACATTCCTATCCAACTGTTAAAAGCGCTTTTAGATTCGTGTTATACACCTCGTGATTTGTGTCTATCATCCGTGTATTAAATATCGTGCAGAGCACGAATCTCAAAGTGCTTTTAACGGTTGGATAGGGAGCTGTGCTCCAAAAATCCTGAGCAGCCCAGCTGCTCAGGAAATTTTTTCGTAAAGATAGGAGGATGTTGCAATTACAAAATAGATCAACGACATGCAACATTTACACAAATTTAAACGAAGCTCTGCATTCAAAGCAAATTACCTAATGAAGACGCTTATTTAGGTAGCATAATTCGAAGACTATCCAGTAAAATACGAGTTAAGAACAAATGGAGCTAAGAATGAACAATGAAACCAGTAAGATTTAAGATCAACAAAAAAGAAATCTATTTACTATGACAGAAAACTAGATAAAGTATCTCCATGAAAGATAGATGAAGAATAACCTCAAATAAAAGGTAAAGAATCTGAATGGCTAAACTATTCCCCGTTAATCATTTACAAGTGACATCGAAACTAAAAAACGCCCATCAGAAGGGGAAAAGCAGTTAGAGACATCAGCATCTAAATTTCTTCGTGTCTTTCAATAACATTAGATATTCAGGTAGGTTCATGTTTTCACCCAACTCCGAAGGATCTGAAAAGATGAATCTTCAAAAAGAAGGCTCTCTCGCAAAGCGATCGACAAAGTTGCAATTGATGCGTGATAAGATCACATCCAAAGTAATCGCTAGGAGCAAAGCTAGAGAGATAAGATCTGAGGCATGTCATGGGCCCCCTAAACATAAACTAAAAGAACAGATGAAACATCTAGCAACGAATCAAACTGTGCCCTAACATACGTATTCGCAGAGGAGTTGGAGCTCGTGTTCCTCCAGATGCTGCCCTTCCTTCACCTTCGAGATCCATTGATCCAACTCCATGGCAAAGAACACACGAGAGGAGGATTCTCCGCGGCTGCTCGCTCCCTCTCCGATTCGAAATGCGAGAAGGTTCGGGAACGGAGGTTCCGAAAGGGGGCGCGTGCAACTTCTCGGGTAGCGGTAAGACGAGGAAAAGATCCCCGAGATAACTGAAGAAGCGATATTTCGCAGTAGCGGCAGATATACATATGTGCGCATCTGCCTCGTTCCGTTTCATGAATATAACGGAATGTATCAAGAGGCGGAATTAACAAGTTAACCTGTGTTATTTATCCCGCCGGAAGCCGATTTCAGCAGGAACCCTAATTGCATGCATAAGCTCACATAAAAAGGACATCCATGCATATATTCTATATTACTCTTATGTGTCGAAATTGGTATCGAATAGCGATATATTGGGTGTTAAGAAGTACAAGATATATATATCGCATAACGTTAATAAAAGTAAGTTACCCCATTCATAAAGCAAAATGGGTTAGGTTGACTCAATTATAAAATAGGTCATCTTTGAGTTGGGTTACACTAACCCAATTAATAAATGGGCTAGGTCTGGATTGAGCTCAAACAAGTCAAGACTCATGTTAACACAACTCATTTATATCCGCCGATAAATTGCTATGTCAATTCGTAAATCATCTCTTTAATCACTCTTTTGTAAAGTTTAATTTTAACTCTCATTTTGCCCAAACTCCATTAGTAAGGCTTATGAGTCCAATAATTATGACTTAAAAGCTAAAGCTTGTTCATTTAAAAGGCAATTGAGTAATTGGGGCAAGAGGGTGCATGAGTGCTTTGATTATAGAAGGGCTCAAGTAACTCAATGGATAAGTGAGGTTCAATCACAATTATAACTTAAAAGATAAGATTTGATCACTTAAGAGTGGGGACGGTAACGATTTCGGTCAGTGGCGGGTAGTGCCAAACCTATAATACTCTTACAATATTGTTTAATTATACTTTGAGAAATAATCATGCAATGGAATTAAATTCATATTAATATACAATATATTTATAAAATATGATATTATTATAGTAATATTTTGAAATTTCAAGTTTGTGAATAATATATGATGCAAACATAAAAGGTAATGTGTAAATCTTATTTATTATACTAGATGAAAATGGCTAAGAAAAATTATGAAGAGACATGCAAACGAAGGATGAAAATAAGCTTACTATTGTTGACTTGCCACCTCATGCTACTTGATTCTCCTTAACCTTACACATGCTACTTGATTCACTTTAACCTTACCCTAGCCTTACTATTGTTGACTTGCCACCTCATGAAGGATGAAATCTGATTCATTGTAAAGAAGACTTAAATATCTTTCTTTTGAGTCTGATATTACATATTTATAAGATTGGTTACCTAATTTGTTGATTCAATTTAATTTCACCCTAGAGATCTATCTTCATTGTTTTTAGGGTTTTGACCTCTATCTAGTGATTGATTCGTATCCAAATTATGTGACTCTCGATATGCAAAATAATTACTTGCATATCAAGTAGAGTTAACCTACAATTAGAGTACTTATTTTTATAATTTGGATTAGAAATAGATTTGTAATCATATTTGCAATTGTCGTGGTAAATTTAATATTTTCTATTTTATGATATTGACCTCCTAGTACTATATAGATTATAACTCCTTGTATTTGGCTGTATTTTATGTAAAATTTATTTTTCTAAAAACTAGATCCTTTGTTTTGATATAAATATCATGTAACATGACATCATATGATGTAATTGAATTCATGTCAATCAGGCTCCAAATTTTTGAATTATGGGTTACCTCATGATACATATGTGTATCTTATATAAATGGTCTTTCATTTTAATTCTATTGATACACATGCCTCTTATATTTGGAAGTGAACATATTACCACTTATTATGTTATATGAACTATATGATTCACCTCATTTGAGTGTTTGATACATGTCTCAATGACCGCATTTCATCATGAATAAAACTTATATTATCTATTTACTAATATAATAGAAACTAATGGGATTAATTTTATGACCCTAAAGGGAAAAGACTATGCATCTGAAAAGGAAAAGACTAAGAACCAGAAAGGAAAAAAAAGATAATGAGCCCAATATGGAAAAAGAGAGATAGTTGTGGAGTAAAATGCAACATAAAATAATGTGTCACATTAGATATAATGAGAGTTGTCTCTTTAATCTATTAGAGCTACCTCTTAAATTCCACTATCTCAATTGAGGAGCCATGATAGCTCTAGCCAGAATATGTTTGATTTCACCCTAATAAGGGTAGATTATGCTTCGTTATGTGTTATTTTCTACCATGCAATTTGAATATTATTCTTTAATGAATTGACTCTCCTTTATGTTTTTAGTGCTTTTTGTTAAACTATTTTGTTGTCATTTGATCTTATAGAACCATTTAGGAGATTTAATGCTTCAAAAGATATGTTATGATTTTATGATAAACTTGGTATAGATTTGACTAAATTGGTATTGCATATCTCATAATGTAGTGTGATGACATCAAATCATATAGTAATTCACTTATTAATTTGCTATCAATTATAACTATGATTCATTAATTTTACTTCATTTTTTGCTTAAATATCTTTTATCTATGCATAATCTAAATTTTTCCTACTTTTTGTGAATTTTTAGATAAAATCATCAAAAATTAATGGAAACCGTAAAGATTTAAGGCTTTACTAAACAAAAATATATTGGAAGGTAATTTTGGGAGCAAAAAATAAATTTTCATAGGATCACGGTCTATGACCTTTGTCACCCACCACTTCACATCCGACTTGCATGTGTTAAGCATGCCGCCAACATTCATCCTGAGCTAGGATCGTAACTCTCCATGAGATTCATAGCTTCATTACTTGTAGCTTCCTTGTTCGTAGACAAAGCTGATTCGGAATTCTCTTTCTTTCTAAGGCATTACTAGTATTGATTTTTATGAATTTAAATGAGAAAAGGGATTCAAAGGCGAAGGAGGAAGATTCGTAGAGCATATATATAGATCAAGACAACCCTAGAAGGAGTGAACGGAATAGAGAGAGATACCAATCCTGAACTAAGTGGCAGTAACTTCCACCTTCTGCGAGCGATCTAGAGTTCAATTTTGAGAGGAAACCAAGCAATAAGCCACTTAATCGAAAGAAGAAGGAGAGGAGAAGAGTTCTTTTGAGCTTGCCCCAATTTTTGGAAAGGATTGGAGGCGCATCGGATGAACCCTAATCCTCCAGGCACTCATAGGCACTCATGATTGCACAGATCAACCACGCGTAGTGACTATATGCAAATTACAATCATAGTAAGTGTTTGCAATCATAGTCCGTGAACAACAGAACACACGAACAATTTCTAGTGATTTCGGTAGCAATCCTGAAGGGGAAATTATCAAATCATTTTACTTGTTGTTTACAATTTATGAAGAGTTTTTGTATTGAAACCATGAGCTATATAGCTTAACACCTATTCACAAAACATGGGGAGTAATTCGTAGATTTTCTATGACATAAAGTAGTTTGATAAGTTTTATTTTGTTATTTCAACTATTGTTAATTTAGTTATGGAAGATTTATTTCACATAATTTTATGAGAGCAAAATAAATTCATGTCTTAGATATAACAAGATGCATTGAGAGTTGATTTTACGGTATTAGAAAATTCATAATTAAACTTATAAATATTAGATCACAAGAGTGACTAAGAGTTATTTGATTTAATTATGGTTGATCAATTTATATGCTTTTATTTTTGGTCAAAATAATTGTATAGTTTTATATTATGTAGGATATAACATGAGGTGATTCTATTGTGTTATAAAACCTACAACTAAACTTATAAGCTTAGTTTATAAGAATGACTAAGATTACTTTAGAGTCTAAAATTATTATAGAACTTAATTTAACTTGATAGACTATGAGAGTGTATATTAGGTTCACATCAGGTTGGTAGCATACAAGAGGGGATGACCTTTATCTTAGGATAATTTTCTTTAACTTGTTAAATTAACCTAATAAACAATTTTATTTATTTATACATGTGATATCTATGTGGTGAAACCTTAGTTCTGAGTAGGCCTATCCGAAAATCGGGTTGACCTAGATAAACCAAACTAATCTAATCCAAAGTTCTTGGTTTAGTCCGATTCAAAATCATAAAGGTCGGGTTCAATTTGGATTAAATTTTTTCTCTCAAGAAATCGATTCGATTTTGGTTCTCTATGTTAAAAAAAAAATAAAATAACCCGAATTGATCAAAATTCCAACGCTAATTTCTCTCTCCTCTTCTTGAGACTCTTCCCTCTTTGGTTTCTTTTGGCTCCCTCTCCCACCTCTCTCTCTCCTTCTCCCCCTCCCAATTCCCTAAACTTTCTCCCCTGTCTACGAGGAGCGCTCTTTGCGAGAGGGGAACAATCTTTGCAAGAGGGGTACCCTGCTCGGGACAAAAAGAAGGGTGGCAATTTTGTCACCCTAATAGTTATGAAAAAAATATATAGTATAATAATCTACACATTTTTATCTATCCAACGGTACCAATATCATAATTTTTGGAATCTTCTACGATAAAAAATAAAATCATAAAAAATAGGTAGAATTTATATCATATTACTGTAGCACAAATTCTATCTATATTTTACGATTTTATTTTTTATCGTAGAAGATTCCAAAAATTATGATATTAGTACTGTTGGATAAATAAAAATGTGTAGATTATTATAATATTTTTTATTTTTTTTCAGAACTATTAGGGTGGCAAAATTGCCACCCTTCTTTTCGCCCCGCGAGCAGGGTACCCCTCTCGCGTGCGCTGCTTGCGGGGCGAAAAGAAGGGTGGCAATTTTGCCACCCTAATAGTTCTGAAAAAAAATAAAAAATATTATAATAATTTACACATTTTTATTTATCCAACGGTACCAATATCATAATTTTTAGAATCTTCTACGATAAAAAATAAAATCGTAAAAGATAAATAGAATTTGTGCTACAACCCTATCTACTCTCTCCAGCCCTGTCTTCTTTCTCCAACGCACGACATCACAGTAGAACAACAACATATTGTGTGGCGGTAATAGAAGTGACTAGGGTTTGGGTTTTCTGATTTCTAATAAGTTGTTAGAGTTAGTTTTGGATAGTGGGCATTTTACTAATTTCACTGTATAGGGGTGGGTTTAGATTTGGAGTGAGTTTTGAAAATTCTATACCTGTCTCGTCCCGACTTATGTATAGGGGTGGGTTTAGATTTGGAGTGAGTTTTGAAAATTCTATACCTGTCTCGTCCGACTTATTTGAACTCGACGCATCACCTTGTTAAATAAGATTTTTACTTATCAAAATCGATCAAATTAGGTGCAATTTAGCTTTTGTTATCATCCATAGCAATTTGTTCAGTCATTTGATCAAGCACGAACACAATCTCTTAAGTAATTTCAAATCCTAATTTTGTTTCAATTAGAAAACGGAAATATATATTTAAAATAAAAAAAATACAAAATAAGATAGAAAAAAATTATAGCAAAAAGAAAAATGCCGAGTATAGTCATTTTAAAATTTTATCAATATTAATAATGTTAGATCCCAACAAATGTGTCAAACACTTCAACTGCAAGTGCATGGTTATATCAAAATAATAATTAAGATTATCGATCCCACAAGAATCTTAATACTAAGTACTTATTAATTTTAATTTTACTAGCTAGCGAACAAATTCGAATGATTTTTAAATAAAAGTAGAATTAAAAGCAAGAACATAAATCTAAACAAGATATCAAATATTGAAGAGCTCAGAACTAAGGTTGTCCAATCGATTCAACCCAAATCGAACCAAACCGACTTAGTTTAAAATAATTTTTTTAAACAAAATTTTAAACACCGAAGTCAAATCGTTCTTTAATAAAACTGATCTTTACTCGGACCAAAAATTTTGGTTCAATTCGGTTTAAACCGAGAAAAACTAATATTTACTTGTAGATGGAGTGCCCCTTGTCCACTCAGCCGCTTCCACCTTCTTGTGGAATTAGACTGCTCTATTAGGGCAAAGGCGTTAGACGACTTCTTCACTGATGGCTGGAGAGGCGAGGATGAGAAGAGAGGAGGGAAAGGGAGCTAGGTCGGAGAGATGCAGATGGGGGAGAATCGGAGGAGCGCGAGAAGGGAAGAAAATTTGAAAAAGGGAGAGAGATTGCAAGCGATGGGATCGGAGCAGTGTGAATAGAAAGAAGAGAAGAGGAAGTGATGGCTGGAGAGGGGAGGGGGAGAATAGAAGTGGCAACATGTCAAATACCTACCTTGCCCCCCTAAAACCTGAACCTGACCTGAAATGGGGTCGAGTACCCTATTGTATAACCTGAACCCGAGTCGGGTACCCTATTGTATAACCCGAACCCGGGTCAGGGTACCCTATTGTATAACCCAAACCTAGGTCTAAAGAAGGAAACATCTATGAAGATGACCCGGATCCACTAGGTAAGGAAGATGCACTAGAACAAACTGAACTTGAACTATCTCTTGATTCCCCTACTAGCCATAGCCCTAAACCAGGATTCGAATCTACAAGGGAGGTTCTTGTGATTGACCAATTCAAAACCCCCCACTTGAATATAGTTAGTGTGTTGAACCAAACCCTAAATCGTGCTTTGGTGGACATACGGTCACAAAATAAGGAACACGCCATGTTGTAAAGACCTTTTTCTATGATGCTCTCAAAATTGATAATTGTATCGATGATACCATGACTATGCACATGCTACAAATGAAATCATCTTTTGCGTTAAATGAAAAGTCGCATGGTAAGGATTTTCATAAAGCTGATATTGATTTAATTATCCCTAGTGACCATGGTTACACTTTAACACCACACCATAATAGACTTATGATAGCATCCGCAAGTGCACGGATTTTATCGAAGTAATAAAAGATTATCGATCCCACGAGGATCAGGCAGTCAAGTACCGATTACACGTTTGATCTATATCTAGACGATTCAAATGATGTTTTTTGTTGTGGAATCTTCTAATGCAAGAAAACAAAAAGGTAGTTTTAGGGTTCTGGCTAAAATCAATTTGGATAAATTCAGGATTCGGGGTTTCACCACGCTGACAAATATGAATTATAACAAAATAAATTCTTTGAATAGAAAATTATAGTTTTGAAAGGGATTTTTCCTAAGGTATAGATTACCTCCTCCCGAAGTGTAATCCGGTATCTATTTACATTAATTCCCTACTCCCATGACAATTAACATAAATAGACCCATTAAGTTCTGTGAAAAACCATGGTAATCCTTCAAGTGAATCCGAACTACTCCCGTGATCAGATTCACAGGTTTGAAAAGAATAGATCCGACGTTGCGATTCACCTCCCGGTCCTTCTCGCAACGTCTAAGACGTAAAAATACTTGATCAGGGTAATTTACGGAATAAGCACAATTCTAATCAAATCAAATCTATAAAAAAATCATGTCAAAGATTTAGAACAATGTATTTAATCCATAAATCGTCAACGGGCTATTCCCCAAAATCCCAAAATTAAGGTTTACACGTTCATATTCAAAGCCAACAACATGTTCATCGATGAATTAAACATGTAATCTCTCTAAAATAATGCAAAGATGCACTAGAAAAGTATTTAGAACTCTTCCCCTTGATCTAGTAATGAAGATGAAACGTCAAATCCTCTCCTTTGCGTGATCTCTCGCCGGAATTTTGCCCTGGAGTTGAATCTCGCCGTCGCCGCTACCTCATCACGTTTTTGTGCCGAGAAGCCCCCAAAAACCCTTCCAAAACCTTTCCTTTTATAGTCTAATCAGTATAGAACCGGTCTAGGAAGGTTTCTGGAGAGTTTGGTTCAATTTTGGTTTAATTTGAAGTCGAATCGAGTGAGAAACACGTCGGGCGGACATTTTTACGGTCGGTGATGGAATTACAGCTGAGGCCGTAATTGCTTCTGTGTGTACAGTGCTTTTGTACACAGAAAGTTTCACGGACCGTGATAGATTCATGGCTTCACCCGTGAAAGTTTCTGTGAGCTATTTTACTTAGCCGCATTTCGTCGCCCTTCGAACGCAGAATTACGGCCAAGGCCGTGAAAGTTGCGTTTTTCACCTTTTTCGCTCCAAATTTGACGTGTGAGCTCGTGATCTCCTCAGGAATCATGCTTTGGCTTCAAAATCCTCAAAATCCATCATTTTTAGGCCATTTTACCTACATTTTCACAAAAACCAAGAAAAGTGAAGATTCTGTGCAAAGTAAGATAAAAACACTAAAAGTAACACAAAATCATGCAAATAAGCCCAAAATATGATCTAAAACATAGGTAAAAACATGGTGTAAAAATCACTTATCAAATAACCCTAGACTTAGAATTTTGCTTGTCCTCAAGCAATACCTTGATATGTATAAAGAACGTAAAGATAAGGAACACTCATTTGTTTTTGCCCCTAATAATATCCTTAGTCCACAAATTAAGCAATCAATCATTCAAACTCAAGTAATCCAAGAAAAATCATCATATAGATAAATTCCAAGGGGTTACAATCCAAGAAAGATAAAATTCATAATTCATGTCATAATATTCATTCTTCACACACTAAATATCAAATACTCTCATTTTAATAAATCCATTTCACTTAACAGATAAAATTTATACTTCAAGAATTTCAGTGATGTTAAAGATAAGAGACTTTTAGAGCAATTTGGTCTTTAAACGATTATATGTCCTTTCCTGTTAGCATTATAACATTGTTTAAAGTATACCACAGAGTAGTATAATTTAACTCATAGTCTCAATCATAAAGTCAGCGGAGTTGTCCACTTGACCTACAATTTTCTCTTTTTCTCCATTTTTATCCTCTCTTTTTTTTTATTAGACTTCAACTCATGTCTTAGGTACCACTGTCAAATTTAACAGTGCTAAGTAGAGGAGTCTTTTCTTTTCTTTTTTTCTGGAGAAAGCCGGTCAGTGGCTTTAAATCGTTGTTGATACTTGATCGCAACAGATTTAAAGTATACCAACTCGTGTTATAATATAACTCATGACTTCATATCACTCAACCATAGGAGTTGGAGCAAATCTCAAATTAAAAATATATCACCAATTTTCTCTTCATAAAAATTTCCATCAAGTAGAAATAGATAAATTAAACATCAAGTAACAAGATACTATGCACGTGTCATATGAACATATAACAATTCACATATGCATTTTATCAATACCAGAATTGAATTTACTCAACAATTTAAGTCTACATGAAATTTCAAAAATTCCTTAAGTCATCAAATCAATCACTCAAAATGTTTCCTAAGTCTAAAATCAAGGGTAAAACAAATTTGATCATCCTTAACAATCATAAACATTCAAGATACATACTCATAAAGCCTTGAAGGATAAACACTTCATGAAGGACACCCTAGACTTAAATTGTTGCACATACATAAAGATTAAATCAAGTCATGATGAATTTCAGAAAATTTTTTCAAGAGTTCCCTTTAAAATATATAGTGATTCCCTATGCAATTATATCAAAATATGGAAACATGAACTAAAAAGATTTAGAAACTATATCACATTAAAGATAATCATATTTTACAATGTAAACAAGTTTCAAACATTAAATACCATCATGTTTCACTATTAAATTCATATTAACCATACTCACAAAGAAAATGCCGCAAGAATAACGGTTGGTATATGAATCACGGCTGCACCCGTGATAGTCTCGTTGATCATCTTTTCTCCATGTAAAAATTTTCCAAAAATTCCTACATATAAAACAACTTATTAAAAGATTTTCTATCAATAAAAATTCATCAATACATGCTGTAAAAATTTATTAAAAATCTAAAACAAATCAAAAACTAAAACTAAGAATCACAAAAGTCAGAAATTTGGGTTGCCTCCCAAAAAGCGCTTGTTTAAGGTCATTAGCTTGACCATAGCTTCATGTCATGGTGGAGTTGGTGAGTCTGTGCCATAGTAGAGAGCATATAATCTTCTACTTCTCCTCCGTTTCATCAGTGTGTCCACCAAATATATCCAATTAAGCAGGTGAATCCATATCGCAGTGGCCAGTACATGCATAAAAAAATAAAAGTCAAAATCATGCAAAGAATACTCAATAATTTTTCTATATTTATCCAAGAGTAAAATCATGCATTCTTCCTTTCGATTTATATCAGCAATTGGAAGAAGATTAGAATTAAGATCAAAGAATTCATACTCTGGATTGATTGAGAAGTTTTCAAATTTTATTTTTGGTTTTTCAATTACCTCAATGCCAATATGATCAAGAATCTCATGCGTTGTCTTCTCTTGAGTACCCGTGCTTAAATTTGAATCAAATAATATTTCAATCACCTCATCATCATTATCTTTAAAATCATCTCCATCATCTATCATGCAAATTTCTAATGAATTTTCCTGGAGAAAAGGGATTGATGGTTCACATGGTGGTGGTGGTGTAATCTGCGCAGGATCCTCTTCTCATATGTTTCCTCAATTTCTTTCTCTTCAATGGGGTACTCCATCTTAACACTGTCAAATTCATCCTCATCTATCTCGCTAATTCTTTCTTGAGGATCTTTAAATTCATCATCCTTCTTTTCACAAGACTCAAAAAATTCATAAATCTCTTCAAACATGTCCCAAGTATTTGTGTTGCAAGACACTTCATTATGTGAGAGGGGACTAGATGACTGGTGAATTGTTGAAGAAAATAAATCACAATCATCCAAATTATCAAAATTTGAGGAAGGTAAATCACAATCATCAAAATTTTTACAATCATTAAAATTTACAGAATCATCAAAATTTGTAGAATGTAAATCACAATCAGGAGTCATGACTAATGATTGATCCATCTCTACAAAATTCTCAGATTTATCCTGGATTCCATCCTCTATGTCATTTTTATCAGTGCCATAAATCATACTATGATTATCCTCACTTTCCAAATCAAACTCAAGTATACAATTTTGTTGTGCTATCTAGGCTTCTAGCATTTTAGTATTAGCACATATAGATTCTACTTGAGAAGTAAGCTGAGCAATCATCCCACTAAGATCTTCAAGATTTTTACTTTGATCTATCATAATTTTTTCAAGCATGGATTCTTCAGTATCCTCAAAGTGTGGTTCTGAAATATTATTTGAGAAATCCTCATAAAAAGAAGTTTGATGATTTTTCCATCTAGAATTATACTGATCATCTTGGTACCATGAAAAATTAGGACTAGCAGGTATGGCAGGAATTCCAAATTGACACTCAGAAGGATAATGATAATAACTTCCACAAATATCACAAGTAACATAAGATTTCATTCTCATATATTCAGTGTGTTGAGAAAAAGAATTTACCCTTGCTGCAGGTGATTGAAATGCAACTGTGCCATATTCTCTTGTCTGCATCACCGGTGGCACATATGTCTGACCTGACCATTGACATTGATTAAACATCTTTTTTTTTTTATAAAATTCAGAAATATAAAAAAATGCGAAAAACAAACAAAACAAAAATGAAAACAAAAATAAAAAAATTAAAAATTAAAAATATAAAGAATAAAAATAAAAATAAAAACAAATAAATAAAAAAATATCTAGTCTATAAATCTCATGATTAAATCAATATTGACTGGCTTGATCCCCGACAACGGCGCCAAAAACTTAATAGCATCCGCAAGTGCACGGATTTTATCGAAGTAATAAAAGATTATTGATCCCACGAGGATCAGGCAGTCAAGTACCGATTACACGTTTGATCTATATCTAGACGATTCAAATGATGGTTTTTGTTGTGGAATCTTCTAATGCAAGAAAACAAAAAGGTAGTTTTAGGGTTTTGGCTAAAATCAATTTGGATAAATTCAGGATTCGGGGTTTCACCACGCTGACAAATATGAATTATAGCAAAATAAATTCTTTGAACAGAAAATTATAGTTTTGAAAGGGATTTTTCCTAAGGTATAGATTACCTCCTCCCGAAGCGTAATCCGGTATCTATTTACATTAATTCCCTACTCCCGTGACAATTAACATAAATAGACCCATTAAGTTCTGTGAAAAACCATAGTAATCCTTCAAGTTAATCTGAACTACTCCCGTGATCGGATTCACAGGTTTGAAAAGAATAGATCCGATGTTGCGATTCACCTCCCGGTCCTTCTCGCAACGTCTAAGACGTAAAAATACTTGATCAGGGTAATTTACGGAATAAGCACAATTCTAATAAAATCAAATCTATAAAAAATCATGTCAAAGATTTAGAACAATGTATTTAATCCATAAATCGTCAACGGGCTATTCCCCAAAATCCCAAAATTAAGGTTTACACGTTCATATTCAAAGCCAACAGCATGTTCATCGATGAATTAAACATATAATCTCTCTAAAATAATGCAAAGATGCACTAGGAAAGTATTTAGAACTCTTCCCCTTGATCTGGTAATGAAGATGAAACGTCAAATCCTCTCCTTTGCGTGATCTCTCGCCGGAATTTTGCCCTGGAGTTGAATCTCGCTGTCGCCGCTACCTCCTCACGTTTTCGTGTCGAGAAGCCCCCGAAACCCTTCCAAAACCTTTACTTTTATAGTCTAATCAGTATAGAACTGGTCTAGGAAGGTTTCTGGAGACTTTGGTTCAATTTTGGTTTAATTTGGAGTCGAATCGAGTGAGAAACACGTCAGCCGGACATTTTTACGGTCGGTGATGGAATTACGGCTGAGGCCGTAATTGCTTCTGTGTGTACAGCGCCTTTGTACACAGAAAGTTTCACGGACCGTGATGGATTCACGGCTTCACCCGTTAAAGTTTCTGTGAGCTATTTTACTTAGCTGCATTTCGTCGCCCTTCGAACGCAGAATTATTGCCGATCCGTAATTACAGCCAAGGCCGTGAAAGTTGCGTTCTTCACCCTTTTCGCTCCAAATTTGACGTGTGAGCTTGTGATCTCCTCGGGAATCATGCTTTGGCTTCAAAACCCTCAAAATCCATCATTTTTAGGCCATTTTACCTATATTTTCACAAAAACCAAGAAAAGTGAAGATTCTGTGCAAAGTAAGATAAAAACACTAAAAGTAAACACAAAATCATGCAAATAAGCCCAAAATATGATCTAGAACATAGACAAAAACATGGTGTAAAAATCACTTATCAACTTATGATTCCATATTCTCCTGGAAATTTTCATAACACTAGCATTGTTTATTTTAGTATATGGCAGCACACTTCAACATCGACTGGCAAGCATATTTACATGGACCCTATTATAGACTTGAATTTCTCTCATTCATTCAATGCCTATCTATCTAACTTCACATTTGTCTACCATGTTTTCAAGTCATACATTGCCGATACATGTAAGAGGACAAGTACTACCAAATATTCGTGTTTTACTTATAGGCATAGGGTAACTACAAATGCTGATGATAATATTCACACCTGGGGCTAGCCACCAGAACCACAATGGAGCTTCAACATTAGTTCTTCGGAGGAGAATTCTGCAGCCCCCCGGAAAGCTGATGTAGGGGCCGGAAACTGAGACGATCTCCACACTTTAGGCTTACCACCGAAACAGCCACAAGCTTCAATTTTAATTCCCCGGAGGAGAATTCTTCACCCCCGGAGATAGCTTATGCAGGTCATCTTCAAAGATTTAATTATGCATGACATCATTTTGGAAACTTGTTGCATGTTGATATTTTGAACTTATTAATTTCAGCATGTTGCAAACTTTATTTAAAATTTCAGCATTTGATGTTATGTCGTAGTTAGGATTTAGCCTAGGGTTTATTTTGAAGTCTTTATTTTACTTTGTAGTTGATGTAATAGGTTGCTCTAGTTTAGGAATTTGCACCTGTAAGGCACATGCAAGCACCAGCCCCTCAACCACAAATGACCTTGGCATAGAAGATCAGCTCACATTCTACACCATTCATACGCAAGTCAATACAAAGAACCGGTCAACTTCAAGTCCTCTACATCAATCCTCAACATCCAGCTCGAGTTCAATCTCATCAGACCAGTCCAATCCTATCAAGAGAATACACTGCCTCACCACTTACCAGCCAACATTCCGGCCAACGGTAATTAAGAAATCTGCACTTACCAGCCCACATTCCAGCCAACGGTCACTAAGAAATCTGCATGCGTCAAAGATCATTTCACATCAACACCAGCCAACAGCTATCACAGCCAGCCAGAATCCAACCGAGGAAGGCCAAGGGTCAATCCAAAATGTTACCGTTGAGAGGAGAGTTTAAAGTCTTGCACTTGTACACTTTTGCACCTTAGAATGAAAAAATCTTTGAAAACAGAAAACTTGAGTTAGCGGATGCTGCTTGTTGAGGGAGTGCCGGAGGGCCCCTTGTGTTCTTTGAGGGTGAGCCGGAAGGCCCCTTGTGTGTTCTTGAGGGTGAGCCTTTGGCCCCTCTTCCTTGCTTCTTGAAGGTGAGCCGGAAGGCTCTTCCTCCTCTTCTTCCTGTTGAGTTCTCATCTGCTGAGCCTCCTTGCTTTTCCTAGTGGAGTTGGAGCTGCTGGACCCTGTTAAGTTGCTGAAGCTGAAAGAGTGTGCGCACCTCTCCAGGTCTTCCCCTTGAGATCACCTCTTGAGGCTTGCTGGTCGGAAATAGAAGGGGTCCGGCCCCCTTCCCTTAAGGGGCCCTCAGGTGTTCCTAATCCATTAATCCTCTACTCTAAAAACTGCATGTTAATACTATTGCGCAACTACAAATCTCATGTTATAATTAGTGAATTACATCCTAAACTGAGCTACATACCTAAGGGAAGTCTTGGGCTAAACCTTTCCTTCATCAATCAGCTCCGTGGAGGTGGTTGATGGACTGAGAACCCCCACAAATGGTCAGGGGGTGTGAGGAACATTGAGAGCGTCGAATGGAGTAAAAAATGGTGCTTTTCTGCACTTCTGGGCTATTCACAGGCATGGTCGTGTATCCATGCACAGCTGTGAATGAGTTTAGGACTGCATCTGAATTCTGTGCCGAGGCTTTCACGAGCATGGCCGTGAAGTCTTCCGTGTCCTGCATCCGATTTTCGGCCAAGGCTTTCACGGCCATGAAGCCGTGCACACCCTGGCCTATGCATCCATGCATGGGCGTGCGTCCATGCAAACCCATGGGTGTGAAAATTTTGTCGACCTTCGTTTGGGCCAAAAATTTTTAGGCGTCTTCCTTGGGCCCTAGAGAGTCTACTGGTGTGTCTCCTTGGGCCCCAAAGTCCGTGAGTGTGTCACTTTGGGCCCTAAGGTCTTCATGGGCTCCTTTGGCTCCGTCACCCGGTGTTACACTAGCCGCCCCCTCGTAATCCCTAACCTACCAAGATTAGGGCAATCACCTATTCCATGCCCCGCATAATCTTGATAAGTCTCCCCATTATGCCCTTAATCCCATGTATCATATCCTCATGGCCCATTGGACCATGCGACACTTCATTAAGTAAGCTGATTAAGCCATCAAATTCAATCCGATACAACCCTAGTTAAATATGGCTAACCATGGTTAACCCGGGATCAATATGCCAAAAATGAAGTTTAGCTCCAATAGGTTTCTTCAATCTCATTATGCACATCCGTGCTAACGAATTCTCCCAAATATATCCAAGTTATGAAATAACTTGATCAAAAGGCTACTCGATCAATACGATAACTCGAGTATCAAGGTGTGCGACCATGTAGGTTCATCTGATGTTGGTAGTAATGAACTCATGTCACCACAAGCAGTGAGTGACACTTAGCAGTGCATCGCTTTGCTACCCAAGTCTTCATAATAGACATCTACATCGACATCCCCATTATCGTAACAAGGTACTCATGCATTATAGTCCCTTTGCCAAACTGACATCCTGATTGGACAAAGTGTGTCACAACTTTGTTTATACCCAATCACATGGTCATGGCTAAATCAAGCTTTCACCTGGGTATGGTCATACACTTTCAGTCATGCATCCATATAGGGTCTGTGAATATCAAGCTTCCCTTAGGAAGAGACAAATCTTATGTCAGTCAATTGATCTTCTTATATGGATCATGACATACTCAATGACAACAGTTATAACCTCCCAACTATGGTGAGGTATTAGGTTGTATCAAAGTATGTTTCTAACCATACAGAAGGGTCAATGACTTCAAGTCAAGAGATCAATGCATCTCTTATCACTTGTGAGGTTAAGTTGTGACACTAAGTTAGAGCCTTACAGCTGGTTAATCCAGTATATCCACCACTGATATACTCATATGTATGCATTAGTACCATGTGCCTAATTAGCGCATATACTAGTCTCACATGTACTAAACTATCCCTTATCCACTCAGGTACTTGACTGAGGACATAAATTTGAGCCTAGATAAAATCTGTATCCAAGGACATTATCATGCAAATGTACAAAGACACAGATGTAAGCATAGCATAATAACAATAATGTCATAATGATATATATCAATGCCAAGTAGTACAACAGATGGACCAACAATGGGTCTTAGGGCATAAATACCAACACTTAGGTCATGCATGAGCAAACATATCAAAATTCACCTTTTTTTTTCATATTTATCTCAAGTAAATCAAGTAGCATGAGGTGTAAGGATGTGGTGAAACAAGTAGCATGAGGTGGCATAGTCAACAATAGTATGCTTGAATTTGTATCCCTCATTTTCATGTTTCTTGTTATTATTATTTTTTTTTTGTCATTTTCACCTAATTTTGCAAACATATTTACATAACACATATGATGTTTTTCATCATATATTATTGAAGTTCCTAAAAATATTTAAAGTACTACCATAAGAATATCACATTTCATAAAGATTTGATATACTAGTATGAACTTTATTCTCATACATAATTATTTCTTAAATTATAATAAAACCTATATTTTAAGGTTATTATAAGTAATCTGAAGAAAAGGAAAAATGTAAAACCAAGGGCAAAGGTGTGGAATCATTTTACAAAAGTTGAGATAAATAGTATTCCAAAGACAAAGTGTGTATATTGTGATGCTAGTTATCTTTTAATAGTTATCTTTTAATAATAAAAAAACATGTGGAACTAGTACACTTAATTCACATTTATCTGTGTAAAGTATTTGAGTGCACAAGGCCATGTGGACAAGGACAAGAACAAAACACAAATAGAAATATCTCTTGATCAAAATAATATGAGAAGTAGTGGTGCAAATTAGAAATAGTGTATTGTCAACCTAGAAATTTGATCAAAACCATACTCGAAAGGCTTTAGCATGAGTGATAATCATAAATGAATTACCTTTTAGTGATTTCTTTCATAACAAATCATTATTAGTCACAACAATGTCATAATGTAAGCATATTATTATTGTCTCTATCGACAATAATACTTAATTAGAAATATTTAAAAATAATCATATTATTCTAAAAATATTATTATAAATATTTATATTATGAAGATATTAAATGATAATAATAATAATAATAACTATTGTTATTATTGTATTTGTTAAAATTATTATGATTATATTTTTAGTACATTCTTAAATGGCTCTATTTGGCATAGTTGGTCAGCTGCTTTTGCTGGTTAAAATAGTAGATTTTTGAAAAATTAAAGTGTTTGTCAAATTGCTTATGAGTTCCAAACCTAACCTAGAAGCAACATGAGTTTGGAAAAGCTCAGAGAGAGCTGTTTTTGGCTGCTTTCTAGCTATAATTATATATTTTTTGTATATGATGTCTGTATGTCGTTTCGATGATAAAATTATTTTTTAAATTACTATTTTAATAAAAATTATTAAATCTAAAATTTTTATGATTATTATTTAAAAATTTCTCTTTTATAAAAAATTTAGTAAAAATCAATATTATTTTAATAAAAATTATTAAAATTATTATTATTAAATTTAATTTTTAATTAAAATTAGTTATTACTATTATTTTAGTTTTACTTTTAAAAAATCTTTTTTAATTTTTTTTATTTTTTTAAAAAATTGACCAGCATAACAGTTTAGCTAAATAATTTTTAACTGTTCCAACTAGTACTTTTTTAACCAATAAACACTAAGGGCCTGTTTGGCCCCACTGTTAATAGCTTTATAACTATGCTAAACTGTGCTGTACTATACTGTGCTGCACTGTTAAAATTTATAAGATGTTTGGTTAAAATTTTTTTAACTAATATTAAAAGTTAAAATAATAAATAAATATATTATTTTAAATAATAATATATTTTATTTTTCTTTATTGTTAAAATTTTAAAGTATTTAAAATAATAATACATAAAATTTTAAATAAAATTATATAAATTACTGTTTTTTAAAGAAGCAGAAGCTGTAAAAGCATCAAATTGTAACTTTCTCCAATTCTACTTTTTTACTATTTTTTTTTGCTTTTGCTTTTCATTTCAAATAATTTTTTAACTGCTTTCTGCTTAAAAGATACTTAAAATTAGCTTCAAAGCGAGGTAAAATAAATCTTAAAAATTTTAACTAATTAAAAATTAATTAAAAATAACTTAAAAACGAGACTAAATAGACGCTAAATAGTGCCACCAAACGGAGCCACTTATCTCTTTTTAGTATACCGGATTCCACATCTGGCTTCACCCGTTGTAATCACTGCAAATTACTTCATATAGGGAGCTGAACTGCTCCGCACAGCATATCTGTTGCTACCGCTAGTTCGCCGCATCCTCGCCTCAAACAAACACTGCTATGAAATTCCTTCGGCTGGCTCCTCTTCCCCCTCTTCTCCTCCTCCCCCTCCTCCTCTCCCTCATCCCCGTCCCTTCCGCCGGCTTCCCTCCCGTTCCCTCCCCGCTCTCCTTATGCGAGACCGTCTCAAGTTGCGGTAACATCACCAACATCACCTACCCGTTCTGCTTCCACGACGATTCTACTCCTGCCCCCTCCTCCTACTGCGGCTACGATGGATTCGAGCTCACCTGCCGGAACAACATCCCCACCCTCCGCCTCCGCGCCGCCAACTACACCGTTACCGCCATCGATTACTCCACCCACACCATCTCCGTTGCAGACGCCGACTTCTTTCGCGGGAGCCCTCTTGATGTATGCCGCCGCGACCTCCACAATCTCACCCTCGATGACAACTCTACCCTCGGCTACGCGCCCTCCGATGCAAACCTCACCTTCTTCTTCGAATGCGCCGGTGGTGGCCTGGCCGAACACCTGATCTCATGCGCCAGATCTGGTGCTGAGAAACAGTCTTATGTATTGACGAGTGAGGCGATGGAGATGAACCGATCGGCACTTCCACGAGATTGCCGCAGCGTCGTCGTCGCTCCCGTGCTGCGTGATTCGGTGGCTGCTCATCTCCCGGATGACCTAGGCGCCAATTACAAAGGGGTTTTGAAGAGTGGATTCCAGTTGAGCTGGCCCATGGTAAGCTCTGGCGATTGCGGCGCCTGCGAGAACTCCGATGGACGATGCGGGCTCAATCGGACCAGCAATTCTACCTGGGTGTTCGCCTGCTTCTGCTCGGATGGAATAAGAGCAGGACCTCGTTGTGGTGGAGGTATGCTCTAATTTTTCTCAAATCCGTTGAATTTTTTTGGCTTCTTGATCTTTCATAATCTGTTCTTTAATTTCTAGCCCAATCAATTGAACCTAGTCTAGTTCGTGATTGGTATTACTAAGATGTGTGAACCATTCATCTCATGTGTGTGAATCTTAATAAAGCAACGTAGATGCAATCCTTGAGAAAAATTCCCGGACAAGATTCTTGCTTAGGAATCTTAGATATTTTGTTGTATAATGTAAATGTAAGTTTTTTGCTCTAAGATTCACAATTTTAAATATATAGACGGACGTGAACGTCTGATCCAGTATAAAATTTCTAGGACCTGGGCTAGGAAATTTTCTGGGTGGGGCAAGTTTTCTTTATCCACAATTATAGCACTACCTTGCATATTAAGTTCAGGCAGCCCTCTACCCTTAGATTTTTCTTGTGAAGTAGAAGGATAGTGGCAGGAAGGTTCAGTATCCTAATACTTATTTAATCCAATCACAAGAGGAGGCCGTCACATCGTTTGTTTGGTGAGTTAATGCCATTGGAAAAGAGTGGGGCAATCTTCCATTGACTAATAGCAGAAATTACTTGTCAAATAGAAAAAAAAAATGCTTTCCCACTGCCCTTGCAATTGGCAGCAATTGACTGGCCACAATAAAAAGTATTAATTGCCCACTGTCTTTCCACTCCAATTCATTAGTGGGCGTATGATTTTACTGTCTATAGGAGGCCCTACCACTACCACCCACAAATTGAGAGCTGATATGTAGAGTCGGAATCATCATACGTTATGTAGGGCTAGCTTTTGTCCTGTTTTGCTTTATGGCTTTTGATCGCATTTTAATGCCTTGAATAAGGAGAAAAGAGAGAAAATTTTTGAAATCCTTAACGCCCATTAAGAAAAATAGTTGAATGGTTGGATTATACTCCCAGGTGATCATAGCCACTCCTGTTAGAATGTTGATGGTGTAATCAGTCAAATGGCACATATATCGAAGATATATTTTAGTGATTTAGTAACTTCACATCGTAACGGAGTGGGAATCTCTTTGATTCGGTCTCGAGAACTGGTAATCTATTTTTTATGATTAGGTCTTGTTTTTGAGACTTTTGAGTCATTAAACTTCGTAACCATGTCAAAAGTTTGACCTCACCCATATATTCTATCAAATCAAATTCAATTGCAACCGACAGTCTTTTTCCTATCATTATTCTCACGAAGAAAACTCAAGCGAGAGGGCACGGATGGACGCTTCGTGTCACATGATTCCATATTTTTTAGCATACTGTTGAATTGATAGGATATGAGTTTCATGGAAGAAACAAAGCAATACCTGTTATTATAGGAAAACAAGGTACACTTGTTGCTAAAGCATTGCTCTGGCTGCATCAATCATTTAGCTGGAGCAACCTCAGAAGTCAGACTCGAAGACAATTGTAATTTGTAAATAATTGTCTGGAAACAGAGTTCTGTGGTCACTGCAATAGCAGACTCTCGCACTGCTTGAGAGCTTAACGTCCGTTTCTAATTGAAAGGGCTTCTTATGTTTGCTCATTCTCAGGCCATACATACTTTTTGCCACCGCATTCTCATGCGTAAATGCATCCTTTTTTCGCGGTGACATCTTAGGTTGAAGACCCGAGCGCCTCGCTGCGAATGAAGATGAAGACGCTGTTCGCGTCGTTGCTGCTGATGCTGGGTCAAAATCCGATTTTGACCCAACAAACTTCCCAAATCGGGCTCCGCTTAGATTGATACGTCGTGGGTCTAGGTTTGGGCTAGACCCAGTGGGCTTTGGGCTGAACCGGCCTGAACCAGGCTTGACACTAGGTGTCACGCCCCGGTCGGAACGGTCTAAAAACAGTGCTTATCTGCTTCCTAGAGCCGTCCGGTGGAACACCAGAACGTGATCGCGCTTCGGTTTCCGGACCAAATCTTGTCCCAAAATTTGAAACCCTAGTTCCCCGCTCAACTTTTACCCCCAAATTACAATTCACTCGAGAAACCCTAACCCTAATTTCAGGAAATCCAAAAAGTCCGGAAAACCCTAAATTAGAATTACCTCTGGTCAAACTTAATTTTGACCGTTGCTTGCCGAATTCCTCCGTTGCTGACGTCACCATACGTCAGCCCTCGTCACCGCACGAAATCGAAATCGCGATCCTAATTTCGCCTCGCTGACGTCACTCGTGCGTTGCTTGCGTCAGCCGAACTTAAAACGATTTCGTTCGCTCCAATTTCACTCTACCGATTTTGACCCGGTCAAAATCGGAACAGTACGCCTCGAATCGAACGCCGATCGTTCGATTCCTTCGTCTTCTTCGTTCGACGCCTCTGCGTTGTCTTCCGTCGACGTCGACTGCGTCTCCTCTGCCGCCGAGCGCCGTCGCGCTCGCGACCTCGCCGGAAAGGACGCCGCGCCACCTGCGCGTCGCCCCAATCTCCCGTCGCCGTCCGGAAGCCACCCGCCGCCGGAAAACCTGCTGGAAGCGTCGCCGTAAACCGAGAACAGGGGAGGGGGAAGATGGAATCAAGCTTCGTTCTTATTCCTCCGAAACAGTTTACAAAGCTCTGAGTCGACGACCCTCGTCGCCGGTGCCCCTCTCCCTCCGTCGCCGGTCATCGCCGGTTACAATCGCTCTTTCGCCTTTCTCTCGCCTCGACGCTCGTCGTCGCCGGCTCACTCATGCTCGCCGTTGGTAACGGGCTCTCGCCCTGGAGGGGCGTCCTCCCCGACCCGCCGGGAGGAGCCGCTTTCCGTCGCGCGCTCCTCCTCCTCTTCCTCTTGCTCTTCATCGCCTCTTAAAGAAGAGGCCACCTCCTCTGTTTCTAGCGACGCGGAACGATTCTTCCGCTCGCGTTGAAGATCACCTCGCCGCCTCCATTCCAGCGTCCGAGTCTTCTGCTGGAGGCTGCGCCCCGATCGATCCGCTCCGAAGCGTACGCCGCCTGTCTGATTCATCCTCGACGTCCGCGTCTCTCGCGACCGTCGCCGAGACCTCCGAAAACCTCGCCGTCCGAAGTTTCCGCCAAGGTCGAAACCATCGACCGCCTTGCCAGCTGCTTCCTCCGGAGCTGCGAAGAAGATGCCGTCCACGCACGTCGCTGACTCCGCGAAGCTCGCGCCGCTCGCGCCTGTCGCTCGATGCCGCGTGGCTTCCTCTGGTCAACGTCCTCAGTTGACCGAGTTTTCCCTCTCCACAGGTGGGCTTGTTCCCGTTGTGGCCATGGGCTTGGGTTGGGCCGAACCGGCCTGACCCAGGCCTGACAATACTCCCCCACCTGATTTGAACATCGTCCTCGATGTTCGTAGAACGTCCTCCTGACGTTATCATCGAAGCTCACTGCTCCGGGAAGAGGTCTCGCGTGCCTTTCTTCGTCACCTTCCCGGTAACAACATCAAAGTCTCCTACTTTGGAAAGGGTCTTGCTGCCCCTCTTCATCACGTGTCATAGTACTTTGCCCAACTCAGTACTTATCAGGGTCACGTCAGTAACGCATCATCCATATAGATGCTCCGCTCAACCTGCAAGAACTGAGTTCACGTACTAGCGCACTGAATCTTCAGCACTCCGCCTGACTTGGCATGACTGGGTTCGCATCCTAACGTATTGCCCAACCCCTCGTGCCTCAATCTACGTCGTAGCGCGCTGAAATTGTTTCTGCTGCGCACCTGTGTCTGCTCCATCTCGGATCTCCTTGATTCACCTTCATGGCTGAATCTCTGCCTCTGATACCTGCTGTCACGCCCCGGTCGGAACGGTCTAAAAACAGTGCTTATCTGCTTCCTAGAGCCGTCCGGCGGAACACCAGAACGTGATCGCGCTTGGGTTTCCGGACCAAATCTTGTCCCAAAATTTGAAACCCTAGTTCCCCGCTCAACTTTTACCCCCAAATTACAATTCACTCGAGAAACCCTAACCTTAATTTCAGGAAATCCAAAAAGTCCGGAAAACCCTAAATTAGAATTACCTCTGGTCAAACTTAATTTTGACCGTTGCTTGCCGAATTCCTCCGTTGCTGACGTCACCATACGTCAGCCCTCGTCACCGCACGAAATCGAAATCGCGATCCTAATTTCACCTCGTTGACGTCACTCGTGCGTTGCTTGCGTCAGCAGAACTTAAAACGATTTCGTTCGCTCCAATTTCACTCTACCGATTTTGACCCGGTCAAAATCGGAACAGTACGCCTCGAATCGAACGCCGATCGTTCGATTCCTTCGTCTTCTTCGTTCGACGCCTCTGCGTTGTCTTCCGTCGACGTCGACTGCGTCTCCTCTGCCGCCGAGCGCCGCCGCGCTCGCGACCTCGCCGGAAAGGACGCCGCGCCACCTGCGCGTCGCCCCAATCTCCCGTCGCCGTCCGGAAGCCACCCGCCGCTGGAAAACCTGCTGGAAGCGTCGCCGTAAACCGAGAACAGGGGAGGGGGAAGATGGAATCAAGCTTCGTTCTTATTCCTCCAAAACAGTTTACAAAGCTCTGAGTCGACGACCCTCGTCGCCGGTGCCCCTCTCCCTCCCTCGCCGGTTACAATCGCTCTTTCGCCTTTCTCTCGCCTCGACGCTCGTCGTCGCCGGCTCACTCATGCTCGCCGCTGGTAACGGGCTCTCGCCCTGGAGGGGCGTCCTCCCCGACCCGCCGGGAGGAGCCGCTTTCCGTTGCGCGCTCCTCCTCCTCTTCCTCTTGCTCTTCATCGCCTCTTAAAGAAGAGGCCACCTCCTCTGTTTCTAGCGACGCGGAACGATTCTTCCGCTCACGTTGAAGATCACCTCGCCGCCTCCATTCCAGCGTCCGAGTCTTCCGCTGGAGGCTGCGCCCCGATCGATCCGCTCCGAAGCGTACGCCGCCTGTCTGATTCATCCTCGACGTCCGCGTCTCTCGCGACCATCGCCGAGACCTCCGAAAACCTCGCCGTCCGAAGTTTCCGCCAAGGTCGAAACCATCGACCGCCTTGCCAGCTGCTTCCTCCGGAGCTGCGAAGAAGATGCCGTCCACGCACGTCGCCGACTCCTTGAAGCTCGCGCCGCTCGCGCCTGTCGCTCGATGCCGCGTGGCTTCCTCTGGTCAACGTCCTCAGTTGACCGAGTTTTCCCTCTCCACAGGTGGGCTTGTTCCCGTTGTGGCCATGGGCTTGGGTTGGGCCGAACCGGCCTGACCCAGGCCTGACACTAGGGGTGTCCATTCGGTTCAACCCGACTCGAACTGAACCGGATAAGGTTTACCTGAATTTTTTTTAGCAAAAAGATTTTAAACTGAAACAGAATCGAAAAAGCTTAAAATCGATTTTCGGTTCGGTTCGGTTTAACTCAATCTAAACCGAAAAATATAAGCTGAGTAAGAAGTTGACGAGGGTTTCGTCAGTGCTAGCGGCGGAGGAGGAAAAGGGAAGTGACGATGTTGCCAACAGATAGGAGGGGAAGGTGAGGACAGATTGCCCTAGCTGTGGAGGATGAGTAGAAGAGGAAGGAGGAGTTAGCACCTGCATGGACGATGAGTAGGGGAATGGGAAGGCTCCAACCGATGGTGGAGGGGAGACGGCAGCATTGGCAGCAGAGGATGAGGAGGGGGCGGGGTATGCAGCATCGCTGTTGATGGAAGATGAGGAGGGGGAATGGGGAGGCGGCTAGAGATATAGACGATAGGAGAGCGAGCAAAAAAAAAAAAAAGCAAACAGGGAGAGAGGAGAGAGAAATAGTGTACATGAGAAACCTTTCATCTCCCAATGCACTTCTCTTCTCCCAAAGTCATGCTTTCTTTTCGCTGTCTTCATTAAGGTTGTGTTTCCTACCGAGGATAGAAAGTGTTGTGGAAAAGAGAGATGTGAGGAAAGGAGAGAGTGGTGGAGGGAAATTGGGGCTCGTGCGTAGCATGTGAAAACAAAAAAAATCTTCAATTTTGCTATGCGCGGAGCTCGTTGCTGAGCTTGCCGGCTCCTCTCCTTGCTGGACGAGGGAGAGATCGCCAGCGGATGGGCGGGTGGTGAGAGTAGCTTCGGCGAGTTTCCCACCTCGCGTGCGAAGCTTTCCGAAGAGATCGCTGCCGATTCTCCTATCTCTTCGGACGCGAGGCGGAGTAGCTTCGGCGAGTTTCTCGTCCTGTGCGCGAGCCCCTTCTTCAGCGACGTTAGCGGACGCGAGCAAAGACTTCGGTGGCGAGAGAGGCGAGCGGCTTCGGCGGCGAGAGAGGCGAGCGGCTTCGGCGGCGCGAGAGGCGAGCAGCTTCGACGGCGAGAGAGGCGAGTGACTTTGGTGGCGAGGGCGAGGTCTTCCAGCGGGCTAGTACGTCAGCTGGAGCTGGAGAGGGCGCAGGCGCCGGCGACGAGGGAGAGGGAAGCGCGGAAGCATGCTCCGATGCGGATAATGCTGCAAAATCCTGTCTCGCGAGATGTCCACTTGCGCCGCGAGAGGGAGAGGGAAGGACGAGGGGTGGTGTCGGAGACGAGGAAGAGGGAAGGACGAGGGGCGGCACTGGCGACGAGGAAGAGGGAAGGACCGGCGGGGTCGGCAACGAGGTGAGGGAAGGATGACGGCGGGTTTGCACTGCAACGCGTGAATTTGTGGTTTCCGCCCGATTTGGGCGGAAGCCAAAACAGAGGAAAAAGTGTTTATTTTACTTCAGAAATTCTTTCCGCTGCTTTCCGTCCGTTGAAAGAAACGAAGGAAAATATCATTTTCCCTTCCGTCCGCTGCGGAATCCGCCCAAGGAAACACAGCCTAAACCTTTTCTCTTCCAATGTATTGATTCGTTTTTACCGATTTCTTTATTAAATCTTTCGTCTCCCAATACAATTATTCCTTATCTTATACGCTCAAAGCTTTTCTCTCAAGCCAAAACCCAGCATCAATTTTTTTTCTCGGTTCGGTTCGGTCTAACTATATTTTATTTGTTACAAACCGAAACCGAACCATTTTTCTTTTACAACATTAAAAACTGAACCGAACAAATTCTATATAAATAAAAACTGAACCGAACTGAAATTTATAATTCGGTCCGGTTTAGTTTTTTGGGTTGAACCGGATTATGGACAACCCTAGGCGAAGCAGAAAAAAAAAGAAGAAAGAAGAGGAAGAGGAAGAAGAAGAAGAAGAGGAGGAGAATGAAGAAGAGGAAAATAAGAAGAGGAAGGAGGAATCGTCGCTTACTCGCGTCTGTCGTCACGTCCTCGCCCACTCGAGTCTGCCATCGCATCTTCTCCTTCTCTCGCTCAATTCCGCTACTTCGCACGTTGGTTTGGTCCATACCTTCGTCGGACCGATCCGAACCAGAAAAACCAGCTAGTTCAGACTGATTTTGAAAACTTTGGTTTGTACAAAATATTAAGGTTTAGTACATGTTTCTACAAAGGTTCATCTAATCTTATCCAAATTAAAATGAATAGTGATGCTTCATTCTATTCTTTTGCATGATTTTCTATTTCATTCGTCATTCATGTTAGATTGTCGAATGCTCTCTCAGCGGAAATTATAGCCTAAGATCTCATTTATTATGATTGAGCGGTGGATTGACATGCATGAGTAAACATTTTTTGGCCCAAACCTGTGCAATAGTTGGGTGCTAACTAAATAAATGATTAATTTGTTTTGAAAACAATTTTGCAAAGTAGTATGGTGCTATCAACTTGGCTACCATTTCTTGTGACTTGTCCGGGGTTAGCATATTGTCCTTGTAGTTCAAGGACCCTATTTTCTTTGGAAATGTTGCAGTTCAGTATGATACTAAATATTATATTCCTTGAATATTTTTTTCTTCCCCTTAAGAACGCTAATCTCTAGGCAACTATTTCTGAATCATCGATCCACTTGGCGCGCGTGAAGATTGACATGTGTGTTGGGTGAGTTTCTCTCCTATGTGGAGGATGACTCAGATCATGCCCATATGGAGGATGACTCAGTTTGTGTTGTTCACACTAACGTGTATTTGATGCACCTAACGTGGATACAAATCTAACATGGATGGGCTGCACCTAACGTGGATTGGCTGTACCTAACGTGGATACAGATCTAACATGGATGGGATGCACCTAACGTGCATACAGATCTAACGTGGATTGGCTGCACCTAATGTGGATACAGATCTAACGTGGATTGACTGCACCTAACATGGATACAGATCTAACGTGGATGGGTTGCACCTAATGTGGATATAGATCTAACATGGATTGCTACACACTTATCGTGGATGCACTCCAGATAACATAAATTGCTGCACACTTATTATGGAAACATCAGATAACGTAGATTACAGCACACTTATCGTGGATGGATAAGTGTAACCTTGACACATATTGTTGTCATTAGGTTTTATTAGGCGTACGGGTGCATGCCGCCGTAAGAGCAAGACGTTAGAGAGCCACTTGACGTGAAGAAAAGATAGAAAGAGGAGAAAGTTCAGGAACAAGCTGTGAACTTAGGTTAGCCTACATAAATTGGCCGCCGGCGAGAAGTTCACTGTTGGATTGGGCTAAAATTTTAGGAGAAAGTTCATGACTCAGTGCTCTTCAATCTGAACGGTTGGATCGTCGAACTAATGTCTCTATCTCTCGCAGTCAACCCAGAACTCATTAACTGATTTAGTGGAGATTTGAGAGGACTTTAGTCCCGTGGTTTTTACTCCTGAACTTGAGGAGATTTTCCATGTAAAATTCCTGGTGTTCCTTGTTTGGTGTTGTTTATTCCGCTGCCATTTCTAAGTTTTATTGCTGGTTAGTTATTTGGTATTAAATCTAGCAACATGGGTTTTGCTCTTCTCTCCAACAATGTGATAGAATGAGAAGGCACTAAGTGTATAGGCTGATTGATTGACTGGCTTTTGTTGCTTTGGAACATTCAATTATTCAATTCTAGTTCTTTTTCTTTGTTTTCATTGGTTATGGTATGTCTAATTGAAAAGTTGGTTTGTCTTACATTAAAAGATATTGTCTAGCTCTTATGTTCTTTTAGCGTGTCCTATGACGTAGAGCATATCAATTTTGTTGCAATTTATCTGTAGTCTTGATTCTATTTAGAAACAATACAATAGAATTTTAATGTTTGTGACACTTTGCATGTTATGTCAGCTGAAGATAATGAGATCAACTTGATCAACTACTTCTCATATTTAAGAACCTGCTTTCTTTTCACTGATATACGAGAATAGAATTTGTTGCCATCTGCTGGAATACAGCGTGAACTATCTGCTCTCTGCCACTGTCATAATTTAGGTATTAAACAAGACTACTGACATTGTTTAAGTCAGACATACACAGGCTACCAGTATTAATACAAAATTTACTATGAAATTGCATTGGCACTAGGAGAACGGTAATGAATTTTTGTCTTGTACACTGCATTCCATTAATTTTTTTGGTTTGCCATGTCGGAATAATGACACTGATATGGAGGTTTAAGGAAAACAGGTTTGAAATAATCATGCAGATTATTCCAATACATGTTATGCATATATTCTTTCTCAAGGCTATTGTTTTTGAATGACATCATATTATTTTTACATACTGCAGGAAGGGATGCACATAAAAAGAAAAAGGAGATTATAATAGGTAACATCTTGTTTCAAATTTTCAATGTTTCTTTTTGGTTTCACCTAAATTAGGAAAGTACTTTATTGCAATTATGAACATAGATGATGTAGCAGGAGGCTGTATGTGCTTTTGTTACAAGCTGTCATAAGGGGGGCTAATATGGGGCTAATAAACATAAAAACAAGACTGAGAAGACATGCAACAGAAATGTAATGTCAGAAGCAGAGGAAGAAAGTAGGCGGCAGGAAACACAATCAAAATCTGAATATACAAAAAAAATATAAATTCTACTTGAGAAATCACCATAAAGATGCAAATAAATATCATATTCTAACGCATAAAAAAACTCATGGAAGGTATAAGAACTAATGGAAGTTAGCTTTGAGTTGGTCCAATCAATTCGCAATATGTTTACCACTATGCATTAGCTGACATATTAGAATGTCACTCATACTCAATAACTGAAAGTAGAGGTTCAATCGGTTAGGTGCGGAAGTTACTCAGATCACTTATCCAAGGGGACAAGTCAATCAGCTCGGCCACCTGGAATTGGCTGACTTGGTTGATCAATTGAGCAATCACTCAAGAATATCGGTCAGATTGGTGAATCAGATCAGTCAAGCATGACAGGTTACTCGAACAGTAGGATTGATTGAGCGCCAATGGATCACTTGGGGAAGTGCTGGATGTGATTTAGAATAGTGGCGTAGAGCCGCAACTTCGAATGCAGGTTCAGTGGAACAATGTCAAGGTTAAGGGAGAGAACACTTAACAAATCGTTGTATTCATCAAACTTATCTTCTTGGTTACAAGATACAACGAAGAGAGAGAGAGAGAGAGACAGTTAGGAAGACAACACTTCGCCAATCGTTGTATTCATCAAACTTGTCTTCTTGGTTTCAATGGAAGCTTTTATATAGGCTTTACACGCACTTTAATGGAACCTACGAACAGAATAATCAAACAACACAAACATATGACTCCATAACATGTTACTTCATGTACTTAATAAACATATATTACTTCACAGACACTGTAAAATTTCATTTGCATATTCAACATTAAACTCACAAGCACAAAGTTTTATAAGTTGTGCATTTTTTTGATCGACGTGGCATAGTTGGAATGTGGCTCAGTCAAATGCGATGAAGTTGGAGCAACGATCAATGCAACATAACTGGAGGGGTTTGATCCCCATCAATACGGCCTGTTGACTAAAGGAGTGAAAATGGAATTATCAAGTCCATTCTTGGTATACAAAAAGGTAGCCTTTTGATAGATGTTTGGCTATTCTTCTTGTCTTAAATCGGTTTCTTGTGCTAAGTGTATGTCGTATATTGTGGATGTATCTAATAATTTGACCTAGAAAAACAAATTTCTATAATATGAGGAGACTTAGACTTATTAAGAAATTGAAACAACATACATCTTGGTTCTTCTAGGTGGCAAACGACAAACAGGGCTTCCATACAGTGTCTTTGGATATTATTTCATTGCTACATAAAGGAGGACTACTGCTTCAAAAGGGTGATCAATTATACATGGCATACCTCTCCTGAATTTAGAACATTGTTGCAAGGAAAAGTTGTGCTAGGATCTAGTGGAACACTTGATTATGTAGACATTCACAAATGCATACTGCATACGAACTAGGATTTAGATATATCTTGGTGCCCCGAAGGACTCTTATATGAGTTGCTCGAGGATGTCAAATTAACAACATTAAGAAAACCACTAGTATCAATCTTCACCGAAATGGAACTCATGCCCTAAATCTACTCCTTTTCATTTTGATTGTATATTAATTTATCTATAATATTACTATCCATGAGAGATAGAAAGAATAAGGTAAGATGGGTATTCCGGCAGTACATATCGGTTCGAGATAAGATCAATAACACTATAGTATAGTGTCGTTTGGTATGTAGTGGTCTGAGATAGGACTGGTAGACCAGTGTGGGCTGAGATTCTAAATCTTGGCATGAAACAATGGGAAAATTCTTACTAAAATTTCCTCATGAGGCTATCAGAACCAATAGGAATAAAGTGAATTAGGCAGACATGTAAATGAGTGTGTGTGAATTAATTTTCTTTCATTATTTTACTACTTTGTTTGCATAGACTTTTATGTTGGGCATTCTATGCAAATGTTGGATATGTAACAACCCTAAATGCTTATTGTATCAAGATGATGACAAAAACACAAAACAAATGCCCTTTATGTGTATTTTTTTTTTCACTTTATCCTATTCCTGCTTGAGTTATTCTAAACTCTATAATGGCTACATGGGTCACTCGAATGTCTGGAGGTGATTTTATTTACAAAGAAACTATCATTGAATGCAAGTGTACCACTTACAGGAGAAAGGTATTGGCGAGGTCATGAAAAAGGAACTCTTACTTCAACTTTATATGATCTTTGATATTAGATATATGGAGGAAGACTGCAAGGATAAAAAATTTTCTATAGAGATTTTGAAATTGAGATACTTCTTTAAGGAATGGAATCAGGTCTTAGAGAAGAATTTTGTTGTAACTCACACAACCAAATTATAAATCACTTCATGAGAGAGCTATAGTCACATGCCCATGTGCAAATTTTGTTGCGTATTTCAGAGTTGCTTTTTGAAAAAAAAAGTTCATTTTTATTGAATGTTGATGCTCCATGATTGATGTAGAATATGGTTCTGTTTCGCACTGCTATGTGATCGCATAATAGCTTTTTTTTTTTTTCTCAAAAGCTTGTTTGAATTATTGTGGTGCTTTTAAGCCATAACAGTTTTAATGCTTTTAGGTGCAACAGCACAAATGCTACTTTTCCTCTCAACACACTTCACAACAACACAAAGTAAAAAAGATGATATATTTATATAATGAATGTAAAGTATGCATAATTATGTATAATTGTTATCATTAATATACTATGGTAAGCCTTAATTTAATCTTGTATTAATGATTGAATTATAATAAAATTTATTTTAAGTATAAACATTATTTTTTTTTGTTATGTTGTGATTATAATTATCTTTATTTTTAATAATATGTATCCTGAATGTAATTAATGTGTATGAAAAATAAAATCAATGATGTATAGAGGTTTAATATTTATTTTTAGCACTCTTTGGTTTATTGTTTATATGGTACCCTTCTTAAAGATTTCTAACCAAATACTTAACTAGAATTGGTTTTGCATTAGTACTAGTTTTTATCAATAAATTATCAAATAGATCTTTGTTTTAAAGCCTAACATTTTTTTTTTCACATCATAGCAGTGACAGTACAATAGCCCTAAACAGAACCTCTGTCATGTTGAGCTACTTCTTTCTTCATCATCCAAGCTATAATTTGACCATGACTGGAATGAAAAACAATAACAACATAGGATTGAGAAAAGCTGCTATAATATGAAAACAAGAGGCTACAAGATATCCTTTCTATGATTAAATTTATTATTTTCACACTATAGTTCAATTCACCGGAGAATAGACGTATCAGCTGACAAAGAATTCTTAACTTTAATGTTAATTTAATTCATATATTTATGTTGTTTACTTCTCTAATCTTCATGTCAAAATAGGTACCCTGTCAACAGCTGGATTCCTTGTCCTACTGTGCACTAGTCTTATCTTGTACAGGCTCAAGAAGAAGAAAATGTTTTCCACTTCATCCAAATCCGTAATCCAAAATGCCTCTTTTAAGCCATCTACAAAGGATCGTGAGTTGGGAAATGCCCTTTTCCAAACTCACCTCTTCTCATATGATGAACTACGAGAGGCTACCAACTGCTTCAGTGCCTCAAATGAACTTGGTGATGGAGGATTTGGTACAGTCTATAAAGGTATTGAAGAAATGGATGTTCAGAAAATATTATATAAATTAATATAGAATTTGTCATCCTACTCTTAAGAGGCTTTTGCCTGAATCAACAATTTGCTCAAATTGCTTCTTATTGCAGGCAAGCTTCAAGATGGACGCACTATTGCAGTCAAGAGACTATATGAGAACAACTGTAGGCGGCTGGAGCAGTTCATAAATGAGATAGAGATTCTTTCACGGCTCCGTCATCCTAACCTTGTTAGCTTATATGGCTGCACCTCACCCCGTAGCCAGAGTCTCCTCCTTGTGTACCAGTTTGTACCGAATGGTACAGTAGCTGATCACCTCCATGGATCACGGGCTAATGAGGGTATCCTTACCTGGGCGATGCGTCTAAACATAGCTATTGAGACAGCCGATGCTCTTGCCTACCTTCATTCTGTTCAGCCACCGATTATACACCGAGATGTCAAAACTTGCAACATTTTACTAGATGGCAGTTTCCATGTCAAAGTCGCAGATTTTGGACTTTCTCGTCTCATCCCCATGGATGCCACGCATATCTCTACTGCTCCACAAGGCACACCAGGATACTTGGACCCTGAATACCACCAATGCTACCAGCTTACTGATAAGAGTGATGTTTACAGCTTTGGAGTTGTACTAGTTGAGCTTATATCCTCTAAACCTGCTATTGACATGTCTAGAAATCGAAGTGATGTGAACTTGGCTAATGTTGCAATAGCTAGAATCCAGAATGGTGAACTCGAACAACTAGTGGATACTAGTTTAGGATACCAATCAGATCAGACTATAAGGAAGATGATGACTATGGTAGCAGAAGTGGCATTCAGGTGCTTGCAACCAGATGGAGACTTAAGGCCACCGATAAAGGAGGTCCTTGAGGTGTTGAGATCTATAGAAGATGAGGGGCACAATGTTGAGAAGGAACAGGGTGGTGGTGCTGGGATTCAATATGATTTTGAGTTGCTAAAAAATACTACACCAGTATCCCCAGATTCTGTCATGAACAAGTGGGCCAGTAAGAATACCACACCCAACACAAGTGAATAAACAATTGCGTCGTTTCTTCTTTGGTTTGCCCAAAGGTAAGGCAATTATCTGTCAACATATTTAACCTTCGCTTGTGAAGGATACAAAAATGAGTTCCATTAAGGGAATGCAAAACAAAATAGGGCTTCTCTGTTCGTTTCATAGTTTGGTTCAACAAATCCAGTGTGTATTACACATCATATTCATTTAAACCAAGTGAAGAGCAACTAGTGGTTCCTACATTAATATCAAAGCTAAAAAATAACATGAAATAGCAATAATTGACATGAAATGAGTTGACTTGTTAATTGCAAATTATGAACTTTACTAAGGGAATCACCAAACATTGTGCTATATATTTATTTATATATTAAATAGGTTACGTAGGTTAGATGGAATGACTCAATTAATAAATGGGTCAAATTTAAAATAAGCTTAAATGAATCTCCACCTGTGTTAACATAATTTATTTATTATCTGTTGACTCAATTATTAGCTCTACTTTAAACCTTTAAAATAATAAAATTTAATGTCCAACCTTATAGATCTTGCCTTGTATGCAAGACTATGACTTCGATTGGCATAATTGAAACATTAAGTTTCTGTTATTTGATAAAGTGTTTGATGGAAAAAGTTAAAAGGCGTTTAGATAAATTATTATGCTAGTTAAATTTTTTTAAAAAATAAATAATATTTTTAAAAGTATACAAAAGTTTAAATAATTTTTTTAAAATAAAATTAAAATAATAGTAATAGATAATTTTAAATTAAAAAAATAATTTAATATTAAAATTATATTAATTTTTTGCTAAAATTTTGTAAAAAAAAATTAAATAATAATTAAAAATAATTTTAAATTTAATAATTTTTATTAAAATAATTTTAAAAAATAACTTTGTCATTAAAATGTCGCATAAATATAGGTGGAGACATAGATGAAAAAGAAAAAAAATATTACTATAGCTAAAAAATAGCTAATTTTAAATTCATTTCTAAGTTTGGAATCGAGAAGTAGCTCGTGAAACAACTTAGTTTTTCAAAAATCAATTATTTTAATTAGTAAAAACAGCTAACTAGTTGTGCTTATTGCTGTTCTAAATATGATGCGCAATACATTTAAATAAATATGTTGATGATTCTGAAATATCTATCTCCTGCTATATTAATGAGTTACAAAACCATAACCTAACTTTTACCCACAACCTTTAGCATAAATTGTACTATTTGTCATCTTTGGATAAGTGAAATTTATATTGATTAATACAATGTCTACTAATGAACAGGCTTACACCAAGGACCTTGTGCAATTGAATAGGTCCATCAATCTGTGATTATGTTCCACCTAAGGATACATTAAAATAAACATAACGTCAAAAATAAATATCCTTTCCTTTAAGCTACATAGAGCATGTTTTGTTGAATGGAATATATTGTGGAATAGATGAAAACTATAATGAATCTAGATGAGAAATTATGATTGTAAATTTTTTAAAAGTTGTAAATTAGTTATACTTAGCAGTTGCTCATTGATGTTATTATAAAAATTATGTAAATGAATATAAAATTAACCACTAAGATTTAATGTTTTTAAAAGATAAAAAAATAAGAACCAATGTAAAACTTGCTATATCAATGTATAGAAAAATTAGTTACAATTATTGAATATAGAATGTATCGAATTTGGTGGATTTATTTACTATTTATGTTACGTGTCACGTCTAGAATTAGTTTTAATATTTTTTTTAATGCAAAAAGAAAGAGCCATGCAAGATTCCAAAAGAAAATAGTCTCACAAAAGGGATAAAATAGCATATGAGTGCGATCGGTAGACATGAATACCCACGTGTCAGCCTAAACACTGTTTGAAGATGGTGGTGCACATGTGTGAACAACGGACACCACGCAAGGCATCGGGGAAGGGTCAGTCGCATGCAAGCGATGGAACACAATCACCACACTCATAGAACAGTACACACAGAAGCGACATAGTCGCATGCGTTGAGAAGAGGGGAGAAATCGCCTCATTCAGACGAGAAGGGGAGAGTGCAAGAGGAGCAAGGAACCATACACACCTAAACGCAGGGTTGAACACAGAATGGTAGCGCAAGCAAGGCGGCCAGAAAAATGCCGAAAAAATCCAAACATTGATGGAAAACAAAATGTTGCTAGAAAATGAGAAGCTAAGAGAGAGATTACCTCAGCAGGACTCAAACCTGCTGCCGACTTCACCACTGCACACCAAGTTGTCGACCACATAGGACCATCATCCGCCATTCGAAGTGGCATTCGCCGTCCCCCAGCATCACCGGAAAAATGATAAGCCAAGAGAGAGGTTACCTCGGCAAGACTTGAACTTGCCGACTCCACCGCTACACACCAGGTTATCAGCCGCTGCAGTAGCACCACCATCTACCGTTCGCTTAGCATTATTAAATAGTAATGACAGTAAAATGAATCATTTGCCTAGGTTTGGGGCTGCAGTTTGGCTTCTTGTGCACAAGCAACAATAATATTTAGAATGATCTTGTTTTATATATATAGGCAAATTAGTAGGATTTTAATTAGTTGACTAATTTTTAACATTGAATTATCTAAAAAAATAATAATTTTTTTATACAATTTCCTTTTTAAAAACTATTTTCTTTAATTTTCTTTTTTTAAAATACAAGGATTTTAAGTATTTCAAATTATTTAATAGAAGCCACTTCACTTGCATGAAAAGCTATTTGACCAACCACTAGGTGATGGACATTCCTAAAGTGTTTCTTTCCAAATTATGGGCACACAAACCAAATAGAATAAAACGAGGTCATGATCCAATCTGAACACGGAAAGGTACCACCAATTGGAAAAGTAATTCCTTTGACATCTGAAGAGCAATCATGCATCACTTCATCATCAAGCAAAAGAACTTCACAAAAACACAACTATCAAAAGGAGCATTTCCACTTTTCATCATTACATATCAACCCTTGATATGCAAAATCATTAAAAATAATATTACTAAAGTATTTTTTTTAAAAAAAAATCCATAAAAAATGAAGTGTGTGATTGTTCTTGAGTGTGATCTAAAGATGATCCAACAATGCCTATAGCTCCAAACATTGAGGGCTTCATGCATGAATGATACCCTATAATTCATGACAAGACCGTGCAAAAGCACCTTCATGCATGTTGTCTTGAATCACTTTAAGTTTTGCTATAATATATTTAAAGTAACTACAAAAGCCTCACCTACAAGAACCTTATATTGAAGAAAAAAGAATATCTAAAACCGTTGGATAATATTTTTTTTAAATATGATTTTTAAAGACACAATACGTGTTAGCATGCTGATGTTATTGTGCACCGCCCTATCTATTTTGATCCAAGTGATCATTTGTGTTGTGTAGATAATCCAACAGTTCGGATTTGTTCTTTAAATTCTACTATACATGGTGTCACGCCCCGGTCGGAATGGTCTAAAAACAACGCTTATCCGTTGTCTCAGGTCCGTCCGGCGGAACACCGGAACGTGATCGCGCTAGGGTTTTCGGACCGAATTTCGTCCCCAAATTCAAAACCCTAGTTCACGCTCACTTTTTCTTCCCAAATTACAAGTCTCTCAAAAGAAACCCTAACCCTAATTTGAGAAATCGAGGAAGAATCGAAAATCCCAAATCAGAAAATCAAAATACCTTCCTGATTTTGACCTGGTCAAAATCATGTTTACTGTGCAAACTCGCCGATCGAATCGCTCTCGCTGACGTCACGCTGACGTCAGCCGCCGATTAATTCCGTCGCCGCGGAATCGTTCTTCAGGTGACGTCACGCTGACGTCGCACGCGAAATCGAATTTCGAATTCGATTTCCGCCGCCAATTTTGACTTTCCTTTGCTGACGTCCGCTTGCGTCAGCCGTCCTCGAAATATGCCGTTGACCGCTTGACTCTTCTCGTTTCGAACGCTCGACGCGTTCGAAGCCGTCGTCTTCACGCGTCGAACGCGCCTCTGCGTTCGACGCTGCCGTCGCCGGAGAAGGAAGGCCGCCGCCTTCCGTCGTCATAGAACAGGGGAAGGAGAAGGAAGGTAAAGCTTCGTTATTCCTTGAAGAATCCTTACAAGCTGTCTCTCTCAACGCCGACGACCACCGTCGCCGGTGCCCCTCTCCCTCCCTCGCCGGCGCTGCCGGTTACAGTCTCTCTTTCACCTCTCTCTCGCCTCGACGTTCGTCGTCGCCGGCTCCCTCAAGCTCACAGACTATCCTTGTTCCGTCTGTGGGTTTGGACGGGGCGACGGCGCGCCTCGCCGTCGCCGGTGGTGGCGTACCCGCGCACCGGGTGGAGTCGCCCTTCGTTGCGCACTCTCCCCCGAGTTCGTCTCCTTCCATCCACTTTATAGAGAAGCCGCCGCTTCTCTTCCTTCCGTCCGCGTCCGAGTCGTCCGGGACGAAGCCGTCGTTGCCGCGTCCGAATCTTGCGCGTATCTGCGCCTCTGCGAGAAGCTCCTCCGCGAAACTCGGTCCAGATGCCGTCGTCCAGCTCCTCGCTCGTGTCCGAGTCCTCCGAAGTTTTCGTCGTCCAGCCGCGTCCTCCGCGTCGCCTGCTGAAGACGGAGCCGAAGACTTCGTCGCGCGAAGACGCCGCGCTCAAGTCGTTCGTTTTGCAGCATCGCCAAGCCTTGGTCAACATCTAATGTTGACCAAGTGATTTTGCTCTCCTGGGCTTCATTCGTGGGCATGGGCTTGGGTTGGGCCGAACCGGCCTGACCCAGGCCTGACACATGGAGTCTTGTTTAGTTTTGAGCCTTCATACAAAAAGAGAAGATGAAAAAGAACATAGAGTGTTTTTGTCTAGAATTTTTATTCAGAAGTTGTCTTCGCTTTATAATCCGAGCTGTCCATCCTATCACATGTGTGAATCTTAAGATAACATGTGACACTTGCATAAAGATTCAGAATGTCATCCGGCAAGATCTAATTTTTCTCCTGTTATCAGAATGACTGGTGTGAATATCCATCGAATTACCAGTACCAGCAGCTGTTCTTGATTCTACGTGCACCCCACATCCACTCACTGCTGCTACTTTCCCTCCATTAACGCCTAGCACACTTTTCCGCTGCCAGGAACAGTGCTGGTAGACTTTCCACTCCCTGAATCCGACAGCTGAATTTAGATAGATTCTGTGTTCCAGACAACGATCAACTGTCCTTGGAAGTTATTACTCCACCTGTACGCGTCAGCACCATCTGATCCTGACTAATATTTATTAATTAAAAGTGAGGGAGGCACAATTAATTAGGACCACGTAATCTTAATAATCTCCGGAAAGATTCGCAAATAATCGCAATCTACGCCGCCATTTTCTTTTCCCTTAGATTGCGTTCCCAACGCCACCATTAAGAAGATGGAACAGGGGCGATGCAGTTAAAATGGAGTCGCGAGATACGCTCCGTGCCGAGGCCGGCGCGTACTAGGTGGGAATTGTAGCGAGATGGCCTCCCCGAGCCCGCGCCTTAAGCTCTTCGGCTTCCACGTGTCCGACACTGGCCACGAGATGGCGGTTGAGAGCCCCACCGCCGGCGCCGGCGCTGGAGGGGGAGATGGGAGGAAGTACGAGTGCCAGTACTGCTGCCGCGAGTTCGCCAACTCGCAGGCGCTGGGTGGCCACCAGAACGCGCACAAGAAGGAGCGGCTGCAGCTGAAGCGCGCTCAGCAGCAGCAGCACCACCTCGGGCCGCCCCCTGGCGGTTTCTACCGCCAGGCGGTCGCGGCCAACTTCGCTGGCCCGTCGCAACTCCTCCTCCCGCCTCCGGCTCAGCAGGCGGCGACCGGACACTCCTGGGCGTACTGCGCCCGCGCGGTCGACCTACCACGCGGCGGCCGTGTGGGTCCTGCGGCGTGCTACTCGTGCGTCGGAGACGGCGACGAGAGCGGCTACTGTGAAGCGGCGCCGGGGGACGAGTACGGGCTAGACTTGAAGCTGAGACTCGCCCCTGCCTCGGTGGCGACTCGGCACTGCTCGTAAATTAATGGCCGCGTTTGTTTCCGATGAATTCATATTGCAAATAATTTAGTTCTGTAAATTGCAAGTTTTCGGGATTAAAATTTCTATCTTGTCTAATTACTTTTGCTCCGTCGAGTGAAAAATTTATTCGATGAATTAAAGATTCAACGAAAACTTTCTTTAAAAAGGTGCCAATTAAAAACTCAGTTCGCCGGTTCAATTTTACTCGCGCCAGCGAGTCGACTCTTGTACCGCCACCTCGAGAACTCGGGCGATCCGCAAATTGATATAAGCGATCAGTGTAAAAGACACGCGTTAGGCGATGGCCAAAAGTGCAAGACATACTGCGGCAGAGTATCATTGGATCGGATCCCGAGAAAAAAATATTATGCAGCTCTCTGCATAAGAAGTTGGTAAGCATGGCATTGCGTATTCCCCTATTAGATACGTCGCAAATGAGTAAAGAAAAATTCCTAAGCAAACTCCTTTGTCTACTAATATTACACAAGCTAAAATCATAACCATCAATCACGTAATATATAAGAGACCTCTTATGATTCACAACTTTAAAATGATAAACAACATAATTTCATTATCTACACTTCCTTCCCTAGGAAATTTTCTTCATTGAATTCTTACGGTGTATTGATAGCATAGTTACTAGATAGATAGATTGATGTCTCAATAGTGCTTCTATAACAAAAATATGTATAAATGAGTTGAGCTAACTTGTTGTATGAATAAATTACGCTATTACATGCACTTAATGACCGCCCCTAATTGATGGAAAGACACAAATGATTCATACATGAGAAAGTGTGTATCTAATAACTCGCGTATCTCTACGCATATGGTAATCTTTTATATACTACTTTTTATATATAGTGGTTATATCTATTATTTCTACGCTAATGTGAATGTAATGTTAGTCGCTTTCTAAATAAAAGATGATGTTATCCATAGTAGAAACAAATCTATAAAGCCAAGATTTGGAACGACAAGGCTAGTGAGAGCTTTGTGACTTCTCTCTACATCCTAGACCTCTTTCTAATTAGCTTGGGACCTACATAGATAATTATGGTCTTATTTAAATATTAACTTTTTTAATTTTATTTGCTTAGGGTTCTCAAGATTTAAATTTTGTAGGTACCTATTTGTGCTTAAAATGAACAATAAAACTCTATACCTATTAGTTAAGAAAACTATACTATTCAACTTGAGCTCTATTTTGTCCAAAATATTTTGACCATTTAGACAAAAATATTACTGGATTTAATATATTTTTATTATTTTCTTTCAATTTTTTGTCCAAAAAACACACAGCTAGATTTTTCTTGTGAAGTAGTAGGACAATGGCAAAAAGGTTCAATATCTTAATATTTATTTAATCTGATCACACGAAGAAAAAAAAAATCAATCACAAGAGGAGGCTGTCACATCGTTTCTTTGGTGAGTTAGTGCCATTGGAAAAGAGTGGGCCATTCCATTGACTAATAGCAAAAATTACTCGTCAAATAGAGAAAAATGCTTTCCCACTGCCCTCGCAATTGACAGCAATGGATTGGCCACAATAGAAAGTATTAATTGCCCACTGTGATGGATAGAGCTCTCTCGAGCCTAATGAAAGAGAAGAACTTGCAGCCCAGCTCACCAATTTGGCATCTTCACCCGTGGAGGTTGAAGACGACCTCGAAGAGGTAGGTCAAAGGAAGAGGAAGTCCAATCAACCTTGAGGTCAAATTTCTCTTCTCAGATTTTAGCCGTAACTTTTGATTCATGGAAGAAACAAAGCAATACTTTTGATTATAGGAAAACAAGGTACACTTGTTGCTAAAGCATTCCTCTGGCCACAACAATCATTTAGCTTGAGCAACCTCACAAGTCAGACTCGAAGACAATTGTAAATAATTGTCTGGATCAATAGAAACAGACTTCTGTGGCCACTGCAATGGCAGACTCTCGCACTGCTTGAGAGCTTAACGTCCGTTGCTAATTGAAAGGGCTTCTTATGTTTGCTCATTCTCAGGTCATACATACTTTTGCCACCGCATTCTCATGCGTAAATGCATCCTGTTTTTCGCGGTGACATCTTAGGTTGAGTGCAGAGGACGGACAATCCCAAATCTCCACTAAGATCCAACATCCAAAATCCTTATGGTGATTCAATGGCACATTCTAGAAATTTATTTCCTTCCTATTTTCTCTTGTAGGAAATATTGCCTGGATACTAATTCCGATACAATTTTTATTTTTTACCTTTTTCTTTCTTCTATTTTCTCTGGTAGGAAATATGACCTTAATGATGATTCTAATAAAATTTGAAGTATTCTTGAACTTACACTCACTAGTAAATCTAACATCTTTTAGCAAGAAGGCAATTTCGATTCAAATAAGCTTTTAAGCATGATTTAAGATACCGGAACATTAATATTATAAAGTACAAGGCATCATAAGAGATCACATTGATTCAGAATAAAGAAGTTGATTTTGATTTGCTGCAGTGGACTAATTAACAACCAGATATTGACCAAGCCAAAATTCTTATCCAACTAAAGCACCGAGCACAGACGGGGAGATCTCGAATTGGTAAAGAGAAAAAAAGGAATGTGAAATTTGGGGTTGGGTAACCAAAATATTTGTCAATTTCTACCTAAACGATCACAGGACGTACCTAAGAGGACACATGTAAACACGCCTACCTCATCAATAGCAGTGATTGGTATTTTTATATATGTTTTTATATATATATATATATATAATATTTTTATATGTTTATATATATATTTTTATATTTTTATATGTTTATATGTTTCTATCTATTTTTATTTATTTATATATTTATTTATATGTTTATATATATATATTTATATTTATTTATATATTTTTATATTTATAATATTGTGATAGTAAACTGCTTTTGACCCTAAAACACTGCAACAACAGCACCTAAATTGTAATCCCAAACTCGCCCTAATGCTGTGTTTAGTTGGACCGCATCCACAGGAAAAAAAAATAAAAACATATTGAATCTAGTTCCTTTCTTTCTCCTATAGATTTCGTCTAAGTAAAAACAGCCTAAGAGACGTGCTTGGGTGGTGAGAGTGTGAGGGGAAAAATTGCATGTTCAATCAAAAGTAGAGTCCAGCCATCTTACTTTCATGTATCTTGAAGATGAGATATGCACGCAAATCTCAAAGCAGCCTTAAAATAGAATACAATCAAATTTCATATAATATATACAGAATAAAGTAGAATGCAATCAAATTTTGTAGAATCTAATAGAATACCATAAAATGCACTTAAAATTTCGTAAAACCTGTGCAAAATAAAGTAAAATACAATCAAATTTCATAGATTCTGACAAAAATATTATAGAAATTATACCAAATTGGTAGAATCTATCCACAATAAAGAATTCCACAAAAATACCGATTAGTAGCGTAATGGATTCTATTTTTTTTATTGTGGACAAATTCTACCAATTTGATATAAATTTTACAATATTTTTATTAGATTCTATAAAATTTAATTGTATTCTATTATTCTGTACATATTTTATAAAATTTGATTGTATTTTATTTTATTCTATATATATTTTATAAAATTTAATTGCATTCTATTTTAGGATTGATTGAAAGGAAGGGTTCTTCTTCTTGCGCAGGCAATTTTTTCGTGGGAGGAAGGTGTCTCGTTAGGGTTGGTTAGATCAAGTTGTAGGCGTAGTTGTGTCCTGCTTTACCCGTGAGTCGTGTCGTACCTAGTTGGGGCCACGTGCTGAATAAAGAGCCATGCAGTCAAAAAGGGCTGCATTTTTGCGGAGGGGTGCCCCTCCGCAATTTTTGCGTAGGAGTGGGCTTAGATTCGAAGCACGAATCTTGAAGCTGCCTCGCACGAATCTTGAAGCTGCCTCGCACGAATCTCCAAGCAAAAACGCTCTTAAGTGATGAGATGAACGATATCTGCGGCTATTATACGAAAATCCGATGCAAACTCCGCCCATTACGCCACCCGAACTAACCATGGTTATCTGTTTGAAGATTTTCACTACCCGCCCAACCCGTCCGACCTACTCGAATACTCTCTAACCCTCATCTTTTATATAACCCTAACTTTGCTGTGACGAAGGTTTTGTCGCCCGATCCTCTCCGACGATCTCCGGGACTCTCCGACGACCTCGAATACTCTCTAACCCTAATATTTTCTGTGACGATAGTTTGCTCACTCGATCCTCTCCGACGATCTCCGAGACTCTCCGACGGCCTCCGACGACCTCCGACAATCTCCGAGACTCTTCGACGACCTCTGACGACCTCAGACGGCCTCCGACGATCTCCGACAGCCTCCGATACATTGTTGTATATAGCTCTCTTCATCCAGTTACTTATTATACAATAAAAATTTACCAAAAGTTAAGGTAAGGTCTCTCTCTTCTCCCTATATTTGCTCACATGTATTACGTGCCATTTAGGGTATAATGTCATCATTTGTCTTCTTAATACGTACATTGTTGTATTAATGACATAATTTGTTGTATACAGCATCACATTTTGGTATAACAACCTCTTCACATAGTATAACAACAATTCATTTTGGTATAATAGCCCCTTAACATAGTATAACAGCATCCCATTTTGGTATAATAACCCCTTAACATAGTATAACAGCATCCCATTTTGGTATAACAGCCCCTTAACATAGTAAAACAACATTCCATTTGGTATAACATGCCTCAAACTTGGTATATCAGCATCCCATTTTGGTATAACAGTCCCTTAACATAATATAATAGCATCCCATGTTGGTATAACATGCCTCAAACTTGGTATATCAGCATCCCATTTTGGTATAACAACCCCTTAACATAGTATAACAGCATCCTATGTTGGTATAACATGCCTCAAACTTGGTATATTAGCATCCCATTTTTGTAGAAGTGACATAATTTGTTGTATACAACATCCCATTTTGGTATAACAGCTCCTTAACATAGTATAACAATATCCCATTTTGGCATAACATGCCTCATACATAGTATAACAGCATCACTACAACTTATAACTTATCAAACTTTTTGTCATGTATTGAATCCTAGAATTTGAGATGGAGAAAGATCAGATGAATGAGACTTGTTCTGAGATGTTGGAGTGGTCATCGTCAGATGACGAAGAGTATTTATTAGCAAATAGAGAAGGTGATGAAGATATAATAGGAATATCTGGAAAGGCAGATGAAATGCCATGTATGGAACTTGACAAATCAGAAGCTGCATCCCAAGTCCCTATAGTTGGTATGACATTTATTAGTGATGATGCAGCATACAAGTTTTGTAATGACTATGCTAGAGTAATGAGGTTCAGTATAAAGAAATCTCATCTTGAACGTCGAAAGGATGGTAGCTTGAAATAGCGTACATATTGTTGTAGCAAACAAGGGATGAGACAAGTTGACCGTAGACATCATGCTAAGAAACCACATCCAGAGGCCCGCACAAATTGCATGGCTTGGTTAGAGTTCAAGATTGACAAGAATGAATTATATACATCCAGAAACCATAATCATCCCATGACAAGTCCAAATAAGGTGCACATGCTTATATCTCATAGAAAGATATTGCCATTTCAACATGCTTATAATTGTCTGGATCAATAGAAACAGACTTCTGTGGCCACTGCAATGGCAGACTCTCGCACTGCTTGAGAGCTTAACGTCCATTGCTAATTGAAAGGGCTTCTTATGTTTGCTCATTCTCAGGTCATACATACTTTTGCCACCGCATTCTCATGCGTAAATGCATCCTGTTTTTCGCGGTGACATCTTAGGTTGAGGGCAGAGGACGGACAATCCCAAATCTCCACTAAGATGCAACATCCAAAATCCTTATGGTGATTCAATGGCACATTCTAGAAATTTATTTCCTTCCTATTTTCTCTTGTAGGAAATATTGCCTGGATACTAATTCCGATACAATTTTTATTTTTTACCTTTTTCTTTCTTCTATTTTCTCTGGTAGGAAATATGACCTTAATGATGATTCTAATAAAATTTGAAGTATTCTTGAACTTACACTCACAAGTAAATCTAACATCTTTTAGCAAGAAGGCAATTTCGATTCAAATAAGCTTTTAAGCATGATTTAAGATACCGGAACATAAATATTATAAAGTACAAGGCATCATAAGAGATCACATTGATTCAGAATAAAGAAGTTGATTTTGATTTGCTGCAGTGGACTAATTAACAACCAGATATTGACCAAGCCAAAATTCTTATCCAACTAAAGCACCGAGCACAGACGGGGAGACCTCGAATTGGTAAAGAGAAAAAAAAGAATGTGAAATTTGGGGTTGGGTAACCAAAATATTTGTCAATTTCTACCTAAACGATCACAGGACGTACCTAAGAGGACACATGTAAACACGCCTACCTCATCAATAGCAGTGATTGGTATTTTTATATATGTTTATATATATATATATATAATATTTTTATATGTTTATATATATATTTTTATTTTTTTATATTTTTATATGTTTATATGTTTTTATATATTTTTATTTATTTATATATTTATTTATATGTTTATATATATATTTATATATGTTTATATTTATTTATATATTTTTATATTTATAATATTTTGATAGTAAACAGTACTGCTTTTGACCCTAAAACACAGCAACAACAGCACCTAAATTGTAATCCCAAACTCGCCCTAATGCTGTGTTTAGTTGGACCGCATCCACAGGAAAAAAAAATAAAAACATATTGAATCTAGTTCCTTTCTTTCTCCTATAGATTTCGTCTAAGTAAAAACAGCCTAAGAGACGTGCTTGGGTGGTGAGAGTGTGAGGGGAAAAATTGCATGCGCAGGCACCCTTCCTTTCAATCAAAAGTAGAGTCCCGCCATCTTACTTTCATGTATCTTGAAGATGAGATATGCACGCAAATCTCAAAGCAGCCTTAAAATAGAATACAATCAAATTTCATATAATATATACAGAATAAAGTAGAATGCAATCAAATTTTGTAGAATCTAATAGAATACCGTAGAATGCACTTAAAATTTCGTAAAATCTGTGCAAAATAAAGTAAAATACAATCAAATTTCATAGACTCTGACAAAAATATTATAGAAATTATACCAAATTGGTAGAATCTATCCACAATAAAGAATTCCACAAAAATACCGATTAGTAGCGTAATGGATTCTATTTTTTTTATTGTGGACAAATTCTACCAATTTGATATAAATTTTACAATATTTTTATTAGATTCTATAAAATTTAATTGTATTCTATTATTCTGTACATATTTTATAAAATTTGATTGTATTTTATTTTATTCTATATATATTTTATAAAATTTAATTGCATTCTATTTTAGGATTGATTGAAAGGAAGGGTTCTTCTTCTTGCGCAGGCAATTTTTTCGTGGGAGGAAGGTGTCTCGTTAGGGTTGGTTAGATCAAGTTGTAGGCGTAGTTGTGTCCTGCTTTACCCGTGAGTCGTGTCGTACCTAGTTGGGGCCACGTGCTGAATAAAGAGCCATGCAGTCAAAAAGGGCTGCATTTTTGCGGAGGGGTGCCCCTCCGCAATTTTTGCGTAGGAGTGGGCTTAGATTCGAAGCACGAATCTTGAAGCTGCCTCGCACGAATCTCCAAGCAAAAACGCTCTTAAGTGATGAGATGAACGATATCTGCGGCTATTATACGAAAATCCGATGCAAACTCCGCCCATTACACCACCCGAACTAACCATGGTTATCTGTTTGAAGATTTTCACTACCCGCCCAACCCGTCCGACCTACTCGAATACTCTCTAACCCTCATCTTTTATATAACCCTAACTTTGCTGTGACGAAGGTTTTGTCGCCCGATCCTCTCCGACGATCTCCGGGACTCTCCGATGACCTCGAATACTCTCTAACCCTAATATTTTCTGTGACGATAGTTTGCTCGCTCGATCCTCTCCGACGATCTCCGAGACTCTCCAACGGCCTCCGACGACCTCCGACAATCTCCGAGACTCTTCGACGACCTCTGACGACTTCAGACGGCCTCCGACGGCCTCCAATACATTGTTGTATATAGCTCTCTTCATCCAGTTACTTATTATACAATAAAAATTTACCAAAAGTTAAGGTAAGGTCTCCCTCTTCTCCCTATATTTGCTCACATGTATTACGTGCCATTTAGGGTATAATGTCATCATTTGTCTTCTTAATACATACATTGTTGTATTAATGACATAATTTATTGTATACATCATCACATTTTGGTATAACAACCCCTTCACATAGTATAACAACAATTCATTTTGGTATAATAGCCCCTTAACATAGTATAACAGCATCCCATTTTGGTATAATAACCCCTTAACATAGTATAACAACATCCCATTTTGGTATAACAGCCCTTTAACATAGTAAAACAGCATCCCATTTTGGTATAACATGCCTCAAACTTGGTATATCAGCATCCCATTTTGGTATAACAGTCCCTTAACATAATATAACAGCATCCCATGTTGGTATAACATGCCTCAAACTTGGTATATCAGCATCCCATTTTGGTATAACAACCCCTTAACATAGTATAACAGCATCCCATGTTGGTATAACATGCCTCAAACTTGGTATATTAGCATCCCATTTTTGTAGAAGTGACATAATTTGTTGTATACAACATCCCATTTTGGTATAACAGCCCCTTAACATAGTATAACAACATCCCATTTTGGCATAACATGCCTCATACATAGTATAACAACATCACTACAGCTTATAACTTGTCAAACTTTTTGTCATGTATTGAATCCTAGAATTTGAGATGGAGAAAGATCAGATGAATGAGACTTATTCTGAGATGTTGGAGTGGTCATCATCAGATGACAAAGAGTATTTATTAGCAAATAACGAAGGTGATGAAGATATAATAGGAATATCTGGAAAGACAGATGAAATGCCATGTATGGAACTTGACAAATCAGAAGCTGCATCCCAAGTCCCTATAGTTGGTATGACATTTATTAGTGATGATGCAGCATACAAGTTTTGTAATGACTATGCTAGAGTAATGAGGTTCAGTATAAAGAAATCTTATCTTGAACGTCGAAAGGATGGTAGCTTGAAACAACGTACATATTGTTGTAGCAAATAAGGGATGAGACAAGTTGACCGTAGACATCCTGCTAAGAAACCACATCCAGAGGCCCGCACAAATTGCATGGCTTGGTTAGAGTTCAAGATTGACAAGAATGAATTATATACATTGTCGAAAGCTGAATTAAACCATAATCATCCCATGACAAGTCCAAATAAGGTGCACATGCTTATATCTCATAGAAAGATATTGCCATTTCAACGTGCACTAATAGACCAGATGATAGAGTCGGGTATGAAGGCCCATAATATATATAATTATTTTGAGTCTGGTGTAAGCAATAATAATGTTGGTTTCATAAGAGAAGATAATAGCAACTATATTCAAAGAAGTAGAAGAAAAACTTTGGATGGCAAGGAAAGCAAGAGTATTCTTATGTACCTAAAGGAAAGATTGGCCAACGATCATTCATTTTTTTATGCTATTGAAGCTTGTGAGGAATCAGGGGAGATGAAGAACTTTTTTTGGGTTGATGGCTAATCTATAATAGACTATGCATACTTTGGAGATGTAGTATGCTTCAATACAACCTTCCAAACAAATGAATACAATATGCCGTTTGCACCAATCGTGGGCGTGAATCACCACAAATAAACTATTATATTATGAGCTGCATTACTATATGATGAGTCTGCTGAATCATTTATTTGGTTATTTGAGCCTTTTTTGGAAGCCATGCATGGTAAGCATCCAGTTACCATTTTCACGGATCAATCAGCTACGATAGCCAGAGCAATACAAACGGTGCTGCCAAATACAGCACATCGTCTATGTTTATGACATATATTTCAAAATGCAGCATTACATCTTTCTCACGTGATTCATAATAACAATACATTTGCCAAAGATTTTAAACATTGCATATACGAGTGGTGTACAGTTGATACTTTTGAGAAGCTATGACAGGATCTATTACTGAAGTATAATCTGGTTGAACATCCATGGATGGTAAATATGTGGAAACTACGGTCAAAGTGGGCTGCATGCTTTCGAACAGAGACTTTTTCGGCTGATATGACCACAACCCAACGCAGTGAAAGTATGATCCACCATTTTAAAAGTTTTTTTTAGAAAGAAATTGAGTTTATTTGAATTTTTAGAACGGTATGACAAGGCACTTAGCTTTTTTCGAAAAAAGAAAATAAAGGCTGATTTCAAGTCTCGAAATAGTACACCAGCCAATGTAGTTGGGAACATGTGTAAACAAGCAACCTCGATCTAATAAACCAAATTAGAGACAAAATGGGATGCTGTTGTACCAAATTAGAGACATGGTATACCAAAATGGGATGCTAATAAACCAAGTTTGAGACATGTTATGCAAAAATTATGTCATTACTACAACAAGGTACGTATTAAGAAGACAAATTACGACATTATACCTCAAAGGAACATTGGAGTCATCGGAGAAACTCGCCATGAGATACTGTAAAAAAGAAAACAATATTAGGAAACCCTAAGAAGATAAATTATATCATTAATACAATAATTTACGTATTAAGAAGACGAATTACGACATTATACCTTAAAGGAAGATTGGAGTCGTCGAAGGAACTCGGCCTACAAATGGTAGTGGACGGAAGATGAGATCCTGCAAAAAATAAATCAAGATTAGGAAACCCTAAGCCAACCAGGAACTCGACATTACGCCGTAGGTAGTGGGACGTCGTCGGAGGTCGTCGCAGTTCACCGTAGGTCGAGATTAGGAAACCTTAAGCCAACCAGGAACTTGACATTACGCCGTAGGTCGTCGGAGGTCATCACAGTTCGCCGTAGGTCATTGGAGGTCGTCGCAGATCGCCGTAGGATGTCGGAGGTCGACTGCACAAAAAATACAAAATTAGGGCTTGACACGACCACGAACTCGGAGGCCGTCAGAAGCCGTAAACACCGATTAGAAGGCTGTCGGAGAGGATCGGGCGACAAAACTGGCAAAGGTTTCGTCATAGCAAATGTTAATTCGGGTGGGCGGGTATTGAAATTTTGAGGGTTAACCAAGGTTAGGTTTGATGTAATGGTCCGGTTAGTTCGGGTGGCGTAACGGGCGGAGTTTGTATCGAATTTTCGTATAACAGCCGCAGATATCGTTCATCTCATCACTTAAGAGTGTTTTTGCTTGGAGATTCATGCGAGGCAGCTTCAAGATTCGTGCTTCGAATCTAAGCTCACTCCTACGCAAAATTTGCGGAGGGGCACCCCTCTGCAAAAACCCAGCCGTCATAAAGTGCCAACGTTTTGGGCAAAATGTTTGCGGAGGGGTGCCCCTCCGCAAACTTTGCATAGGGGTGATTAATTTCACCCCTAAAAATAATTTTTTTTAAAATTTTTTTTAGAAATAAACTATTCAATTAGACCTATTCAATGGTATAAATATTGGGGTATTTTAGATCTCATACATGTATAAAATACCCTATACAAGATCACATATAAGACAAAAATGAATAGTACTTTTGTCTTATATGTGATCTTGTATAAGGTATTTTATACATGTATGAGATCTAAAATACCCCAATATTTATATCATTGAATAGCTTATGAGGTAAATAATATTTCTAAAAAAAAAAATTATTTTTAGGGGTGAAATTAATCACCCCTATGCAAAGTTTGCGGGCAAGCATTTTGCCAACGTTTTGGGCACCCACCCTTAACGAACATAACTCACTTTCCTTATAAATCTCCGCAAGTGTATAAATCTCCAGGTTAAGACAACTACCGGAGCTTCGATACACCTCCCGTCAACGAGCTTCCATGGCGCGAGGAGCAATCAGAGCGAACCGCCTGCTACCGCTGGTGATCCCCGCCACGCTACTGGTTTCAATGCAGCGCTCCGCGTCTCAGACACTGCCTCTCGGATGCTTGCCTGCGGTGTCGAGCCTGTCGCCGTGCATCAGCTACCTCGTCGGAAACTCATCGACGCCGGCGCCAGCGTGTTTCTCGCCGCTCGCCTCCCTCGTGCAGACGCAGTCACAGTGCCTGTGCGCCATCCTCGGCGGCGGTGTCACCCAGCTTGGCTTCCTCGTCAACCAGACGCAGGCTCTCACGCTCCCCGGCGCTTGCAAGATCCTCTTCTCCACGTCCACCTCCTGCGCCGGTAGAAACGAATGCATCTTCAGTTTCAGCGTCCATGGCAAAAGATTCAGAAAACGCTGCGAAATACTCATACTATAATTTGTACTGGTGGCGCAGGATTCACTGCCGCAACGCCTGTAGGAGCCCCAGCTGCATCTCCGACTCTAATTCCTCCTCCCGCTTCTCCTCCTTCGGTGGCGGCGCCGCCAACAACTTCGTCGAGTACTATTCCTAGTGGCGCAACTCCGTCGGTCCCAAGCGCTAGTGCTCCTTCAGGTATTCAAATTAAAAAGGATATTAAAATTAAGCCGAATTAAAATTAAGGTGTGTTTGGTTTTGACTTTTGCAATCAATATACAAGGAATGGATCGAAGACTAGAACAGAAGCATCGATGGCAAGAAGTTCTAGCAAGTTCAGTCCTGCTCTAATCTTCTCCTCTCTCATACTTGCAGCCTTCTGTGCTTGGATGTGAGGATCCATGTTTCATTTGATGATTTGTTGCTACTGATATGTTGGGAATTTGTGTGAGTTTATTGATACACTTGATTAGTTTGATTGGTCAGCCTAGTTGAGGCAATTGATATGTACTTTATGTACAAATGGATTGTTTTAAATTGATTTGTGATTGAAATGAACTTGGTTGTGAGTACCACTGTCAAGCCCATGATTAGCTGAAGCACGCTAATCAATCCATGCATCCGATTTGAACCGTCTGCTCGTTCTATTTTGACCAAACGCCTCCGTCTGAACAGAAGCATTCTCTCGTACGCGTCGACCACACGACACGGCTCGCTGCTGCGAGCGTCGCCAGAGCAGGGGAAGGACCTGCGGCAGGGGAGAGGCACCTCGAGCCCCTCGCCCTCAGCCTCATCGGCGCCACTGCAAGCACCGGCAGGATCGCCAGCCGGCATCCACACCGACACGTCGTCCCTCTTCCCTCCCTTCCGCCCGATAAATGTCCAAGGCGCACGAACCTGCCAGCCAGCCGAGGCTGCTGCCACTAGCTCGTCGAGAGCGCACGGAGGGGAAGCGAGAAAGGGAGAGGAGGACTGGACGTCGGCGTTGCTCCGTTCCACCCACCCACACCACCGGAGCTCCGAAGGACACCGCGAGTCTTAGCCGGAAGGTCGCCCGTAGAGTCCGACGAGAGGGAAGAGGTGTTGGGGTATGCCCTTAAGGCTAATGTTTGAGGCTTTGGGATTGTATCAGTATCATGTATAAACTCAATGTTTATAAAGGCAATGGTTGTTATTCAGGTTGTTACATTATCTGCTGCAATGTGTATACTTCTGAATAATGTCTCAATGCTGTTCAGCTTGGCTGACATGCAGTTAAGTCCTTAGTCGAGACATCTTGGTGAACATGAGACAGCCTTGATATGATTGAGACTAATATGTGTTCTAATCTTATAGGATGCTTTGAGCATGGAATAAGATGTAGACTCATGGGTACATTGGATGTACTGGACAGACCCTACATAGGATATTCAATTGCTTGTCACAATGTGAATAATCCTTGTATGCAAACAAGTGGCATATTTCCTCTGACTTGAGATCACTTGTGTTTCTAAATGATGATTGGCATTGTTTTGAGGTAGTTCAATATCATTTGAAACATAATGGTTATAAACTATCTTGGATAATGAACATGAATCATGTTAGGGCATTAGTGATAGACATAGGATTGCCGTCTCCTTGTTTGGAGTGTGATGTTCTAAAGGGCCCCCCTGGATGAGATGATTGAGAAAGTGTATGGCCATACCCAGATGACTATGTTCATCTGATCTAATCATGCTCATCATATTGGAGCTACAGGCTTGACACGCTTGTCCAATAAGAACATCCAGTGGCAAAGGAAACATGTATGCCTAGTGAAGTGGATTCACACTTGTGCTATGGTTTGGGTGTAGTCTTGGAAGACTCTTCCCTTTATATCGGGAGACAGTGATGTGTTGCTAGATACCCCTCACTGATCGTGATAACGTAAGTTATCGTTACCGACATTTAAAGGAAACCCTTAGGGTCGCACAATTTGATGATATGGCTTACTTATGTCAGATCGTGTGGACTGAATTGTTTTGGTTCAGTTTAAAGGGATTTAAACTCTGGTTGTAAGTGAGATCTGGTCTGATCATGTTTGATTGATTAGGGCTTGAGATCGGTAAGCTTCGATCGAGAGTAGTGATGCTAGATCGGTGAGATCAAGAGCATCGAGAGATGAATGGTTAGATCTTGAACCTTGAGGTTCAATGAGATTTAGACCAAGGCTTGGTCCTTGAACCAAATTCACTTGAACCAAACCAAATGGAACCGGTTCACTATGGTGAACGTATGGTTCGAATGGTTTGATTGAGGGATGGTAACGTGGGAGTTGAAGTGGAGTTAGTGCTTTCTAAAATTGGAAAGCCGTTTTCCTTTGTTGAAAACGTTATGCGTTTTCGAACGTGAAAGGGGATTCTTCACTCTCTCGCCGCTGGCATCCTTTTTGGTCTTCTCTTCTCTTTTCGGTGGTGACACTTGACGAAAAGAAGAGGGAGTTCATCTACGCCGAGAGTCATCTCTCATCTTCCCTTCAAGCGATTAGGACTCTTGAAGCTCTTTGCTAGCACAAAGGATGACAAGGAGAAAGCCATCTTCACCTTGTGTGCGGCACCTTTGGAGGAGAGCCATATCGCCCTCTAGCTTCCAAGGCACCATCTAAACGATGGCTATGGTATGATCTCTTGTTGATTCTTTGCAATCCTTGAACAAGTTGATCATGTGTTCATGCTAACCGATCTAAGAAACCCTAAATTCCGCTTCGAAAGTTTTATATATATGCGCACGTCTATTAGGGTTCCCCCCCCTTAGGGTGGGACTTTCAATTGGTATCAGAGCAGGTTTTGTATGAATCTACATGATTGCTTGATGTGATCCTTGTTTGCGATTTAGTGTAGATCTAAATCTTAACAACATGCGACAATAACATGTTTGTTTCCATGTTTGCGACAATGCATTGATCTATTGTTACCATGCGAAAAATAACATGCTTGTGATTAGATGTTGGCGCATGTTATTCATGTTAATGCATGATCTTTTGTTGGCGCTTGTTAAAGATGTGTTTTGTGTTTCAAAACTTGTTAACTTGCGCGCATCCATCTAGATCTACATTTGCGCCTGCTATAATACCTTAGACGGGTTATTAGGTTTGAAATCATTGTCTAGTCTAGATCCAACCAGTCTGATCAGATCATCTGACAGCCTAGATGGGTCGACCAGATGGCACCTGTGCGCAAGCACGAGGTGGCTATGGGTCGACTGCAGACAGGCGTGTAGCGATGTCTGGTTGAGACAACCAGTGAACGCTCTTGAGTTAGGCTCGGGGTCACACCCGCTTGCCAGAATTCTTGAGGATCGTTCAGCCCAACACATGCATTGTTGACCACTGGGTCGACTCAAGTCAGTTAGGACTTGGTGCATGCTAGGGTAGTGGGTCTGACTAGATCTGATGAGTGGATCCCTAATAATGGACCGTTGTAAGGTAGTAGGGCACATAAGGAAAATAAAATTGATGCCAATGGGTTTTCAAAAATTTTATTTTCTTGTTTGGATCACATGTTGAATCTATAACATGATGCTTGTTTATTTAATCTTATGTGGGCTGCCTATTTTAATGTGTGCTGTGCTGGGGCCTGCGTGCCTGGATTAAACTGTAAATTATTATAATTGTGATCTGCGCATCACATTTTAATTAATTTATTGTGTAATTGACCTGCGTGTCAATCTTGTCTAGATAGATTAAATTGTATTTTAATCAGACAAGAGCACAGAGCACACTTGGCAGAGGCGCATGCAGCAGTGGCTTGACCAGGTGGGAGGTCCAGGGTTCGACTCTGGGACAGGCGCATTTACCTGGTGGGCGCACCTGAGCTGCAGTGGGCGCTTGGGCCCTGGGTTGGGCCAGATGAGATGCAAAAGACCCATCAACAGCTCAAGTGAAGACTTAAGTTAAATTAAGGTCTTACCTAGGCTTAATGGGCTTTTACCACATAAGATCAGCATGCTTTCTATTTATTGTTTATATAATTAGAATTGCATGATTTAATCTTCTGCTATCACCATAGGGTTTGCATGATAGTTAAGAAGATAAAAGACCGTTAAAATCCAACGCTAAAATATCAAGCTCGTAAGCCTTCTGGCGCGAAACCTCACTGTTCTGACTATCGTTGGGGCCGTGTTGTACCCACTCAGTGGGCACGCCCATCTATCTTCAGACGGTGTGTGATTACACCTGCTATTACAGGGAAGGGATTTATCGCTTCTCGTTGCTCAGCATAGCACGTGGTGGTCCAGGAAGTAGGTCGGGTCAGCTTGACCATGTAGGCTACATATGTGGAGCATATGGTAGCTATATGGAGGCAGCCATCTGTGGGATCAGAGACTGTGTTGTACCAACTCAGTTGGCACAGTCTGCTGGATTGCCCAGATGAAGGGGAATCGCACGGGTTGGCGATTGGCAGGGATTGCCTACCAGAGACTAGTGCTTGTACTCTCTGTGCATCTTATCTCGCCTGAGCGGGACGCGGAGACCAAGTATGAAATCTGGATCCCATCTCACTAAAAGAGTTTTACTCTTTCGGGCTGTTTTGCTGGATTTTTCAGCCAGATAAAATAGTGAGAAAAGAATCATTCTTAAGTCCTGAATTGATTCTCACATTGATACTGACCTTGCTGTTCTTGCATTGTTGTAGATTACTGCAGCAACGAACACCACGAATTTCAATGTGCGATCCCTACTGGAAAGGGAGAAGTTTGCTGGACCAAACTTCTCAGACTGGTACGGACACCTTAAGATTGTTCTTAAGGCAGAGAGGAAGCTGTATGTCCTCGAGACGGCTATACCGCCTCAACCCGCTGCGAACGCCGCAAGGGCAGTTCGGGATGCCTATGAGAAGCATGTCAATGATAGCATTGATGTCGCTTGCCTGATGCTTGCGTCTATGACGCCAGAGCTGCAGCGTCAGCATGAGGATCTATCTGCTATACAAATTATAGCAAACCTCAAGCTGCTGTATGCTGCACAGGCTAGGACTGAACGCTACAATTTGACTAAGCTTTTCTTTCAGAGCAAACTGGCTGAAGGAAGTCCAGTGGGAGCTCACGTACTCAAGATGATTGGGTACAAGGAGGCTCTAGAGAAACTGGGACATACCATCAATCAGGAGCTTGCTGTAGACATCATATTGCAGTCTCTCCCGACCTCTTTCGATCCGTTCATCATTAACTTTAATATGAACAAGATCGACTGTACGCCGGCAGAGTTACTGAATATGCTCTTGACTACAGAGTTGACTCTAAAGGGAAAGCCTTCATCCTCTGTCTTGCTAATTCCTTCAAGGAATAAGAAGAAGGGGAAGAAGGGCAAAGCCCCTGTTAAGAGCTACAGCAAGGCTCTGAAACAAAAGGTTAAGCGGTCGAAGGAATACAGATGTTTCCATTGTGGCCAGCTGGGTCACTGGAAAAAGGACTGTAAAGCGCTCCAAGGAGACAAGAAGGGAAGTTTTGCTTCTGGCTCAGGTATTTACGTGACTGAAGTCATGGTTTCTTCTTCCATATCATGGGTGTTGGACACTGCATGTGGAGTTCACATTTGTTCAAATGCACAGGAACTCAAGAGAAGAAGACAGGTGGGACAGCATGAGGTGGACCTACGAGTTGGAAACGGGGCACGGGTTGCTGCTGTTGCTGTAGGAATTTATTACATCTCATTACCATCTGGGCTTGTATTGGAACTGGACAATTGTTATTTTGTACCAAGCATAACGAAAAATATTATCTCTATTCCTGCTCTTGTCAGGAAAGGGTTTTCCTTTGAATGCAATATTTCAAAGTGTATTATTTCTTTTGATAATATTGTTTATGCTACTGGGTCGATTAACAATGGGTTATTCATGTTGGACATGGAATGTTCTATACAACAAATTGATAACAAGAAAGCTAAGTATGCTGATAACAGCACCTTGCTATGGCATAGTCGTTTAGGCCATATTAACAAGAAGCGCATTAAGCGGTTGCATGATCATGGACTGCTGGGATCATTCTCCTATGAGGAGATTGATACATGCAAAGCTTGTTTAATGGGTAAAATGACGAAGTCTCCTTTTCCTAAGAAAGGTCAAAGGGCTTCAGGTTTACTTGACCTTATACACAGTGATGTGTGTGGGCCTTTTAGTAAACATGCCAGAGGTGGCTATCTATACTTCATTACCTTTACTGATGATTTCAGTAGATATGGGTATGTCTATCTAATGAGACATAAAAGTGAATCTTTTGACAAGTTCAAAGAGTTCAAGAATGAAGTACAGAATCAGCTAGGCCGAAATATCAAGGCACTTCGTTCAGATCGAGGTGGTGAATACTTGAGTCGAGAGTTTACTGACTATCTGAAGGAGTGTGGGATTATCTCACAGCTCACTCCGCTAGGAACACCGCAATGGAATGGTGTGTCCGAGAGGAGGAACAGAACCTTACTAGATATGGTTCGTTCTATGATGAGTCAGGCTACTCTGCCTTACTCCTTTTGGGGATTTGCACTGGAAACAGCTGCAAAGGTACTAAACTGAGTGCCATCCAAGGCAGTTTCAAAGACGCCATATGAGTTATGGTATGGGAAACAGCCAAGCTTGACGTTTATCAAGATCTGGGGTTGCGAGGCTTATGTCAAAAAGCTCGCCTCTAGGAAACTAGAGAGCAGATCTGAGAAATGTATCTTTGTCGGTTACCCTAAGGAAACTAAGGGTTATTATTTCTACGATCCCAAAGAGAACAAAGTATTTGTTGCTCGGACGGCTATTTTTCTTGAGAAGGAATTTCTTCTGCAAGAAGCCAGTGGAAGAGAAATAAAGCTGGATGAGAATCCAGAAGAAGGACAAAGTAGTCAAGCACAGTTGGATGAGCCTGAGCCAGTAGATCAGGTTACTGAACAACCTGAGGCTCAGATATCACGGGAACCGCGAAGATCGGGAAGGATCCGTCGACAGCCTGAGCGCTATGACGGAATCTACATCATTGATGATGAACCCCTCACTTATGCGGATGCGGTCAGTGGACCGGAATCAGCGAGATGGCTTGACGCTATGCGAGCCGAGATGGACTCCATGTCAGATAACCAAGTCTGGGATTTGGTTGATCCGCCTCCGGGAGTAATCCCTATAGGCTGTAAATGGATCTTCAAAAAGAAGATTGACATGGATGGTAACGTGGTTACCTATAAAGGCAGGCTAGTTGTGAAAGGTTTCAAACAAATCTACGGGATAGATTATGATGAAACTTTCTCTCCTGTAGCTATGTTTAAGTCTATTCGGATTATTCTCGCGATAGCAGCATATTATGATTATGAGATCTGGCAGATGGATGTGAAGACTGCTTTCCTTAATGGAAAACTGGATGAGGATGTGTATATGACACAACCTGAAGGTTTCACTAATCCATCAGATCGTCATAAAATATGCAAATTAAAGAAGTCCATTTATGGACTTAAGCAAGCATCAAGAAGCTGGAATATTCGTTTTGATGAATCAATCTGTGAGTTTGGTTTCATCAAGAATGAAGATGACCCGTGTGTATATAAGAGGTTTAGTGGGAGCGTAATTACTTTCCTAGTCCTCTACGTCGATGATATCTTAATCATTGGAAACGATATTCCTGAACTGCATGCGGTTAAGGCATGGTTAAGAAAATGTTTCCAGATGAAAGATCTAGGAGAAGCAGCCTATGTATTAGGTGTGAAGATCTACAGAGATAGATCTAAGAGGCTTCTCGGGCTGTGCTAGAGTACTTACATCGATAAAGTCCTGGAGAGATTCCATTTAGAAAATTCTAAAAGAGGATATCTTCCAGTCAGACATGGTCTGAATCTTTCAAAGAGTCAGTGTCCACAAACACAGACTGAGAAAGATGAAATGGACAATACGCCTTATGCTTCGGCTATTGGGTCCATTATGTATGCGATGTTATGTACTCGCCCAGACGTCGCTTACGGGTTAAGCGTGACTAGTCGATTCCAAAGTAATCCAGGTCAGGCGCACTGGATTGCAGTCAAGAACATTTTGAAATATCTTCGGAGGACCAAAGATATGTTCTTGGTATATGGTGGTCAGGAAGAACTCAGTATTGAAGGATATACTGACGCTTCGTTCCAATCTGACCAGGATGATTTCCGATCGCAATCAGGCTATGTTTTTAGCTTGAATGGAGGTGCAGTGGTGTGGAAAAGTTTCAAATAATCTATTGTTGCTGATTCCACAACAGAAGCCGAGTATGTTGCAGCCTCGGAAGCATCCAAGGAGGCAGTGTGGATTCGTAAGTTCGTTCAGGAACTTGGTGTTGTTCCTTCGAGTGCAGATCCATTGGTTATCTTCTGTGATAACACTGGAGCAATAGCACAGGCAAAGGAACCACGGTCACACCAGAAGTCCAAGCACATACAGAGACGGTTTCACTTGATCCGGGAGATCATTGATCATGGCGAGATCAAAGTCTGCAAGGTTCATACAGATGACAATCTGGCTGACCCGCTTACTAAGCCTCTGGCGCAGCAGAAGCATGAGAAGCACTGTAATAATATGGGTTTGAGATTTCTCAACCATTAGATTAAGTGCAAGTGGGAGATTGTTGCAGTCTCTCCCGACCTCTTTCGATCCGTTCATCATTAACTTTAATATGAACAAGATCGACTGTACGCCGGCAGAGTTACTGAATATGCTCTTGACTACAGAGTTGACTCTAAAGGGAAAGCCTTCATCCTCTGTCTTGCTAATTCCTTCAAGGAATAAGAAGAAGGGGAAGAAGGGCAAAGCCCCTGTTAAGAGCTACAGCAAGGCTCTGAAACAAAAGGTTAAGCGGTCGAAGGAATACAGATGTTTCCATTGGATGCTGCCGTTGGCTTACGTGACAGCAACTCGGCTACAGGCGGTGCCCATACCACGCCGAATGACTTGCCCATGCCGCATGTTCGCATAGCCGCCCGACTCCACCATTGATCCGGTAGATCGAGCAGCGTTGCCCCTTCGATCCGTTGGGTCGATCGCTGCCGCCTGACGTTCAGGGAGACGACTTTGTTGCCTATTGTCTGACAAGCCCACGCCGTGCCCGTTGCTGCCCCGTCCTGTCACCTGCAGGTCTCCGCCCGACGCCTGACAAGGGAGAGACACTGCAGGATCGGCGTCGTTGTTCGCCGCTTCGTTTTTGACAAATCGTAGTCGAGTCCGCTACACGTTCGCCGCCCCTCGATTCGCCTACACGCCGGAGTTTCGCCGGCCGGAATCGTCGCCTGGCGGTTCTCCATTGACCAGCGTCACTTCCTCCGGCGAGCTAGTGGCCTCAGGCCACCGGAGACGACGTCGGCGTTGCCGACACGTGAAGTGGTATCAGAGCGGATCGGTCAAAGTGATTCCGGCGATCTTGCCGGCACGATGGAGGAAGAGCCAAGTCCGTCGTCCGAAGATGGAGCCCGCCGCCCCCGTTCGCAGCTCGCGTTAGCACGCCGGGATGAGGGTGAACGCGCCTTCGTGCAGCGGGTGTGGTCACCGCGTTCCCTTCCCCGACGCGCCACCGTCGACCTCAGCTTTCCCTTCATCGAATGTTCTGCCGCTACATCCCAAGTCTGATGAAACTCGTTTCCTCAGACGAGTTCAGCGTTCAGACAGAGCAAAACTACCGTGCTTGAGGGGAGGCGTCGGGTCCCTCCCACGAGCCCGTCGACGGTGTTCTTCTCCGTCGAGCAAGCTTTGAGCGCACGTTCTATCAGCGGGACTCGTCTGCCCCGTTCTCGTCGAGGTTACATTCGGCTGAGGTTCGCGCCCGTCGCCTCCACTTCACGCGTTTGCGACACCCTGAATCCTCCACCGTGTCGGCTTTGCGAAGCTTCGTGCATGCTGCTGACGACACAGCCAGCTGCCTGAGATGTCGCGGAGCCAGCCAAGTCAACGGGCCGCAGGCGGCCCGTGGCCCGGGTCGGGTCGGGCTGGGCCGAAGCTTCACGGCCCGTGGTCCGGGCTGGGCATGGCCTGCCAGTGTGCCGGGCCAGGCACGACACGCGGGCCGGCCTGGGCACGACACGCGGGCCGGCCTGGGCACGACACGCGTATTTGGGCGGTAAAGTTCGAAAATTTCGAATTAAGCATGCATTTTTACCCAAATACCCCCTTAACGGTTAGAAAAATTTTAAAAGTTAAGGATATAATTGTCTTTATGTTATAAAATTACCATTTTAGCCCCATTTAATAATTAAAAATAGGGGATAAATATGTAAATTTACACCCAATTCATCCCTATAAATTGACCCCCCAACCCTCTCATTTCTTCACACAAGTTTCCAATTAACTTTGGATTAATTTCTCATTCTCTCTTAATACTCTCTTAATTTCTTTTCTAAGTCTTGAGTTTCAATTAGCCATCTAGATTTCAAAGCTCCCTCGGTCTAGTCACGTGGAGAAGATCAAGTAAGTAGTAAATTAATTTACTTTTAGTCTTTTATAATGTAATTGTACTTCAATTTAAATTATTCTAATATAAATTTTTTTCATAATTATGTTTAAGTTAAGGTTGTTAAAGGCTGAAACCTCAACTTCTTAGTTCTTACTAAGCGATCTTCAAACACGTGATAAAGTAATTTTTTAATGTATAATTTATTATTAGTAAGTATTTTATCTTGTTTTATAAATTTTTTTAGCTAACTTTTAATATTATATGTAGAATTAATGGCGGGATTTAACAATACATAGGATCTTTTGCCATGGGAGCTTGAGGCATTAGAGCAGGAGCTAATGGGGACAGCTAACCCCGTTATGCCACCCGATCAAGATGTCAACCGTCCGCCTTACGACCCAAATCAACAACAGCAAGATCATATTGAATTTGAGCCTACTAATACTATGCAGGGAGAGGAGGGATGCAGTGCAAACCCTCACGAGTCTACTGTGTCGGGCTCAAGAAAACACACGAGCGATGTTTGGAAGAGCTTCGATGTGGTGATGATTAACGGCGAAGAAAGAGCCAGCTACAAGAAGTGTAGAAAAGTAATGACTTGCAAATCATCGGGTGGAACTGGTCATTTGGCTCGCCACATCAAAACCATCAAACTCAAATCGATCGTGCACAGGCTACTCTCAACCTTTCCTCTAGTTCTTTTGAAGTTTTTAATTATTCTACTGATGTTCTTAGAAAAGAATTAGCTAAATTTATTATTTGGGATGAACAACCATTTTCTTTAGCAGAAAATTATAAATTTGAAAAATTTATTCATACATTACTACAACCTAAATATAAAAAAGAAAGTAGACAAACCATGTGTAGGGATGCTTTAAAAAAATTTTCTGAATATAAAACTAATCTTTTACAAATTTTAATTACATTAATTTCTTGTATTTCTTTAACATCTGATATTTAGACCAGTAATCATTCTGATCAGTCATACATGTGTATTACAACACATTGGATAGATAGTGATTTTCTTATACAAAAAAGAATTATTGCATTTAAAATTTTTGAATATCCTCATACTGCAAATGCTATAGTTAGACAATTTCATAGCATTTTACATTCATATAATATAATTAATAAAAATTTTTCAATTAGTTTTGATAATGCAAGTAATAATGATAGTGCAAATGATAAATTAAAAATAATGTTAAATCTAATATTTAATGGTGCTTTTTTTCATATACGATGTGCATGTCATATTCTTAACTTATGTGTTCAAGATGGAATAAGAGAAGTAGATGAACATGTAAATAAATTAAGAAATGCTGTTAGATTTGTTACTTCTTCTACTTCTATAAATCAAGATTTTGGACAAATATGTAAATCTTATGGTTTATCATATAAAAAATTTAAACTTGATATTAAAACACGATGGAATTCTACTTATGATATGCTAACAACATGTTTTCCATTTAAGGATCCTCTTATATTATTTTATAATGAAAGAATGCCTGATGGAAATATTGAAGAAAATGATTGGGATAAAGCAAAAGTTATTACATAATATTTTAGAAATTTTTTATAATGCTAGCACTCATTTATCTGGTGTTTATTATCCTACATCATGTTTAATTTTAGAACATTTAGTTTTAATTAGTAAAGTTTTTTCTCAATATAGACATGATGAAAATGTTTTTCAAGTAATTTTTAAAATGGAAACAAAATTTAAAAAATATTGGAAAAATATATCCCCTTTATATTGTTTAGCTTCAATTATGGATCCTAGATTAAAATTAGAAGGTGTTCATATTTTATTAGATGAATATTATAAAAATATGGAACTTGAAGGGGTAGATGAGAAAAAAAAAATGAAGTTTCTACCTTATTAGATGAAATGTATAATGTTTATAATTTAAAATTTGGAAATACAATGAATCCAACTATCTCTCAAACTAATGTATCTACTAGTAGTAAAAATATTACAGGAAGAATACGCTCAATTTTAAATAGAAAAGGAACATCAACAAGTAGATCTAGTAATTTTAATGAATTAACATTTGTTTAGAAAATAATCATACATCTTTACTCACAGAAGAACAAATAGATAATTTTGATATTTTATCATGGTGGAGATCACAAGGAAAATCATATCCTATGGTTTCCACCATGGCACGTGATCTACTAACTCCTCCGGTGTCTACAGTAGCCTCGGAGTCTTGTTTTAGTGCAGGCGGCAGGGTACTGGACGAGAAGCGAAGCCGAATGAACGAAGAAAGCGTGGAAATGTGCATTTGTCTTAAAGATTGGCTAGATGCTGAAGATCGTCTTCAAGATAAAGGTGGTCATTCAACCTAATCGGATGATGATCAACAAAGTCTTGGAAGTGCAAACGGAAACAACAATAGATAAACGTTGTAACAAATAGTTATAAAAAAATGTAAAAAGAGAACTACGTAGACCTGATTCCTCCTTTGAGTGGGGTACGTAGGCAGCCTGTAACGGGTCCGGTCTGAAATATATTATAATTTAATTTTTTTTTCAAAAATTTGTGTAAAATACATATTTCTCAATTTCACATTTTATAAATTTTTTCTTATTTTATATAATTTAATTAATTAATAATTTACTTATTTATTTAATTTATTTTTTTTAAAATTTGGCATGCGGGCCACAATTGGGCCGGGCCAGACACGGCCCGCGTGCCACATTTGGCCTGTTGGGCCGTATTCGGCCCACGTGCCCACGCCAGCCCACGGGCCGAATTCGTGCTTAGCTTCTACCGTAACCGTGCCTGGGCCGGCATGGCTAATCGGGCCGCGGGCCATGCCGGGCCCAGACGTTTCTCCGCCATGCCGTGCCTGCACGAGACGATTGGAAACGGGCCGTGCCCGGGCACGGCCCATGGCCACCTCTAGTTGTGAGGAAGCTTGTGCATTATGAGTTATTTTTTATTTTTGATTTTTCTTTTTTTTTTCATCTTTAAAGTTTGACTTTATATTAAGAAATACAACATAATTGAATATAATTTTTTTAAATATTATATATTATATTCATAATAAGATTGCATTTAGCTTGATAGAATCAAGAGCTATATCGAACACAATTTATCATATCAAAATTTGTCAATGACTTGAGTCTTATCTTCTTGGAGCTCCACAAACTCTATTACACTACTAGTACATTAGAGGATCTAAGAAGAAGATCTTCAAATTACTGAAGTTAAAAGAATTTTTTAGTAATGATAATCTACTACTATGTTTTTAAATGTTTATATATATATATATATATATGATTTTTATTTGTTTATATATATTTATTTCTGTTTTTATATATTTTTATGTTTTATATAGATTTTTTATGTTTTTTAGGTTTTTTTATATGTTTTTATATATTTTAATATGGCTTTATATATTTTTTTATTCATTTATATGTTTATATTTATTTATATGTTTTTATATTTATATTTATTTATATGTTTTCATATATTTTTATTTATTTATATATGTATATATTTATTTATATGTTTTTATATGTTTTTATATTTATTTATATATATTTACATATGTTTATATTTATTTATATGTTTATATTTATTTATATAAGTTTATATCTATTTATATGTTTTTATATATTTTTATTTATGTATATATATTTATATTTAGTTATATTTTTTTTTATGTTTTTATATATATTTTTATATGTTTATATTTATTTATATGTTTTTATATATATTTATATATATGCTGGTATATAATTTTTATATGTTTATATATATATTTATGTATGTTTATATTTATTTATATGTTTTTAAATGTTTTTATATATATTTATATATGTTTATATTTATTTATATGCGTTTAAATGTTATATATATATTTATACATGTTTATATTTATTTATATGTTTTTATATATGTTTATATTTATTTGTATGTCTTTATATTATTTTATATTTATTTATATGTTTCTATATATATTTGTTTATTTATATGTTTTTTATATTTTTTATATTTATATATCTATGTTTATATTTATTTTTATCTTTTTATATGTTGTTATATATATATATATATGTTTATATTTATTTATATATGTATGTTTATATTTATTTTTATCTTTTTATATGTTGTTATATATATATATATATGTTTATAATTATTTATATGTTTTTATATATTTTTATTTATTTATGTATGTTTATATTTCTTTATATGTTTTTATATATTTATATGTTAATCGTAGTCGTGCGATGGCGAACAGGAGGAGTGCCCTGGCCATCGACATTACGGTATCGACGAGTTTTCCATCCGGCACGATCAGTAGATATAAAAATATAAATAAATAAAAAAAATTTAAAAACATATAAATAAATATAAACATATATAAATAGATATAAAAATATATATGAAAACATATAATCAAATATAAACATATATAAATATATATAAAAACATATAAAAACATATAAATAAACATAAACATATATAAATATATATAAAGACATATAAAAAAATATAAACATATATAAATAAATAAAAATATAAAAAACATATATATAAATATAAAAATATATAAATAAATAAAAATATATAAAAAAAATATATAAACATATAAATAAATATAAACAAATATAAATAAATATAAAACATATAAATAAATATAAACATATATAAATATATATAAAAACATATAAATATACATAAACATATATAAATATATATAAAGACATATAAAAAAATATAAAAAAATATAAACATGTATAAATATATATAAAAACATAAAAATAAATATAAACATATAAAAACATATAAATAAATATAAACATATAAAAACATATAAATAAATATAAACATGTATAAATATATATAAAAACATAAAAATAAATATAAACATATAAATAAATATAAACATATATAAATAAATAAAAACATAAAAAAACATAAAAATAAATATAAACATGTATAAATATATATAAAAACATAAAAATAAATATAAACATGTAAAAACATATAAATAAATATAAACATATATAAATAAATAAAAACATATAAATAAATATAAACTTATATAAATATATATAAAAACATTTATATATAAATATAATAACATATAAATAAATATTAACATATATAAATGAATATAAAAACATATAAATAAATAAAAATATATAAAAACATATAAATAAATATAAGGATATATAAATAAATAAAAAATATCTAAAAACATATAAAAATATATGAAAACATTAAAAACATGTAAAAATATAAAAAATATAAAAAACATATAAAAATATATAAAAACATAAATAAATATATAAAAACTGATTTGTGAAAATCCCGAACTCCTGAACTTCCAAACATATATATATATATATCATTTAATTAAAAATATTAATTATTGTATGATTGGATTGTATTATATTTATTGTATGGTTTTATTTTATTAAATTTGTAGTATTGTTTGATTGTATATTTGTATTATATTAAAATATTTTTTTTCAGCTTGTGGTATAAAATTAATGATATATTGGTTTGGGATTTCGGGAATTTTCTAAATTTGTTTTGGGAAATTGGTACCGGTACCGATAGCAATTTCAGTACCGGTACTGGTACCAAAAGAACAAGTTCGGTACCGATACTAGCACCGAAATACCGATTACATTACATGTAATTAAAGCATAAACTTGCCATGATTTCAGCATATAGATTGTTGAATATCCATTGAATATCTAGTTTCATAAATTTGCCTAGTACAAAATTTTTTTAGAATTTTGCCTACACCATTGAACACACGAATCATCTCTATCTCTAATAAATTGTATCCGAACAGGAAGACCAAGCATTTTAGACGAATTTTAAGCCTAGATATGCCATATAGCCAACGATTTCTTCTTCACCAGCTTTTGTAACATGCAGCCTGCAGTGAGACCTTCTTCCATTAAGAACAACCTCATAATCTTCAAATTTTCTGCCAACAATTCTCAAATCCTTGGATATTGACTTGTAAAAAAATTGATTTTGGTGAATAAACAGTAAGAAAATCACATATATCGCCACATGAGTCACCAAATAAGTGGGAAAATAGTAGTGGTTATAGATAATACTCCTTAGACAATCAAAGTTTGATACTACCTTCACCGCTCATTATTGTTGACCATTACTAAAATCTGGCCGTGCACTTGACTTGTTCCCCTGTTCCTACTGCCTAGACTCATGATTGAGTGACATTGTGAAGGTGAAGCATAGGTCTTGGTTGAAACAACGTGATTACTCCAAAAGAAATGCCAACAAAAAGAAGATGAGAGTTCATTCCTTAACTAGATCACGCTCTAGGTCTGCGATAGCTTCCAAGGACCACTCTTAAATAGTTGTACATATTCCAGAAATTTTCACGGTAGCTCTACAATTTGGATGAATATGACAATGATACTCATCCCCTGGCGCAAATCCGACTACATGACAATTCTGTGAATGGAGAAAAACCATTGTTGTATCTAAAAATTCATGTAGACAGTACATAGTAGTATGACAATAGACCTAAACACAAACCACATGCAGAGCAGTAAAGATACCAAGTGCCCATCCCATCTGTACCAACCAATACCGCCAAACCCATTTCTAGTTGTGTGCAAGCTGTTTAGAAGGGTTTCTCCAATATACTCTTTAAACATCTCGAAGCTCACAATTCTCAATCGTTCTCATAATATTTTTTAACCACCATTCTATGGTAGCCAAAAAAGAGAATGTTGTTGGAAAATATTAAATAATTGCCACCATTGACAATGCATCAACTGCAATACCATTTTCAAAAGAAGTGGCATCACAACACCTTGACAGCGGAATACACCAACACCTTAAAATACACCAAGGCATCATTGTAAGATATTTGATTTGCATCATAAGAACAACTAAATTCATTTCATAACAATAAAAAATGTGTAGCTGAGTGTGAATGCTCTGATTCATAACAACTAGATTCATTTGCACACCAACCATGATTAGGATCAAGGATATGGAATTAAAACCACCAATATCATGATAGAGGTGGCTATTCGAGCTTCAAAGAGTTCAACACATCTTTGACAAGAATGTGCAATCCATTTTTATATATTTGTGCTTGAATGATCTCATTAAAAGGTTGGTAGAGGTAGTGGCAACAATGATAAGTGCAATATGATCAACATCAACAACACATCTAACAAGTCAAAGAATAGGTACACATGGAGGCTAAAATGTTTGTTTACATTGGCAAATAATTATTTGATTTAATTTAATTTTTTTAAAAAAATTTGGTTTAATTCAACGCTAAAATTTCTAGACAAATCAGATCCATAATGATATACACCAGTCCATAATGATATACAAGGCTAACACAATAAATTGCTTATTAATTTCATAACTAAAAAATTTTTATTCACAAGAGGTGAAGCTAAGTTTGATAACACTAAGTTTGATAACCAATTTTTATTCACCAGTCCATATTATATGGTAATATGGACTTGCTCATTAATCGCCTCCGCGAGCACGCGACGACGGAAGATCGGATGGTCTACTCGTTGTCTTCCTTCTTCGTGCCGGGATGACCGCCGTCCCCGCCATAGTGCGCTTTGATACCAACTGTCAGACCCCCGTTTAACGTAAACCCGCTTAATTAGCAAATCGCACCTGATTAGCGTCCACGTCCGCAAATCCGGTTCGATTTCAAAATCTCGCTCGCGGCGTTGACGTTGACTCGCGCCTCGAGTCGAACGCCTGCGCGTTGTCCTCCTCACGTGCGACACAGCAACACCTATGTACGCCGCTTCGGCTACGGGTGTCGCCAGAACGGGGAAAGGGGGAGGGGGCCTGCGGCAGGGGAGAGGCAGCTCATGCCCCTCACCCTCAGCCTCACCGGCGCTTGGAGGAGCGCTGGCAGACGTCACCGAAGTCTCACTTGAGATCAGTGTCGCGTCCAAAAATCCACTGCTTCGTTACGTTGGAGCGGAGGGGAGACGAGAAAGGGAGAGAACGACGGGACGTTGGCGTTGCTCCGTTCCACCCACCCACACCACCGGAGCTCTGATAATCGTGGGATGGCCACACACCCACGTCAAGAGGTTCGGCATCGAGGTCCGACGTCAAAGGGGAGAGGAGGAGAGAAGGGCAAGGCAGGGTTCGTTCTCAACCCTGCCCACTGCCGAGTCCGTTTCGGCTTCCCGACGCTTGCCATCGATTCCTCCGGTCAATCCCCAGTTTCCTCTTTTCCTCTCCATTCGGTTAGGGTCCTCTCCCTCAGTCCAGCCTCTTTTTCGAGCTCGCTGGGCTGCACTTCATATAGGCACTTGGCCTCCTTTCCACGTCGTCCACACGCGACTGCGACCCAAGTCGGGGCTGTAGCTAATGACAGCAAAGATTAATGAGATTCATCTCATGCAGCCATGATTACCATCGCACCTTTCCAAATCACTATTTACCTAAGTTAGTAAGTTTGATTTGATTACAATCTCTATCTATTAATGAGATTAATTGTAATAGGGATGCCAAAGGACATCTGTCAAAGGACGTGTCCTTCCAGTACATTGTGTAACTCTATATATAGAGGTGGTGTCTATTGTAATAAAGAAATCTAATGAATACAATGTAGCCCTTAGGGTTTCTTTTCCTCTCTTCCTCTTTCTCTCCTCTCTCTTAACATGGTATCAGAGCGAAACGATTCCTCCCACTCATCCTCACTGTTTCGGTTGCCTCCGCTACCTTCACCTCTACTCGTTCTCTCCTCCGTTTCTTATCTTCACTTGCGCCTGTACAAGAGCCGCTGTCTTCTTCCGAAAGTCTCAGTTTTCGATGGCGCCCCTTCATTCTTGACCTGAATCCACTGAGATCGCAGGGCAGGAGGTTCGCCGCCACCTCCGCACTTCTGCCTCCGTGTTTCCGTCTCTGTGCCCTTCTCCTTTTTCACAATATCCCTAGCAATTGCCCTAATCGAGATCCATGCCCTTTAATGCACCTAAAGATTTGTCTAAAGAATCTAGTGCATGGTAGTGCCTATTTCACTACCAATTTTCTTCAACTTTTTTGCCTCGCTCCTTCTAAGCCCGCGCTCACCTTCACTTTCGCCCCTATCTGGCACGCCATGCCTTCTCCCATAAGGGCTTGTTCCGCCCTCCACTCTTAACTCATCTCCTCCGCCTCTGTCCGCCGGCAATCCTCTTCTTCATTCACCATTATTTATAATTACTCCCCCTCCACCTTCTTCTCCTACAAACAAACGGGAGCTACAGACTTGAAGATGGAGGACAAGCGCACTGACTCGATGCAGCGCCTCCACTCCTCCGCCTCTGCCGCTGCAACTTCCCCACCGTTCCACTCTCGATCTCTCTCCCAACCACTGGCACTTGACTCCTTGCCCCACATCGCTACGCCATTAGGGTGTAGCCCGGGAGCTTCTCCTTGATCATGTCCAAGAAACCCTTCTTCTCCTCCTCAGGAGTGGCCACCGCTTCAATTTTAACAGTCTCCTCAGTTTTCTCCATCACAACTGCAGTATCGCCGGTTAGAAAACATATAAAAAACATGATAATATGCGCTCTATAATATTCATGCTTTATAAATATTCTTAATTAAGAGCACAACCAAGAGATCGTTGGAATTTGCTATTCGTACAAATAAATAAAATAAAATACTTACCTCTATCCATGATTGTAAATCTTGAAGTTGTGATTTCCTTTCCTTTTAATCGATCTTCTCTCCTTTTCCTTAATTCCTTTAGCTTTCAATTTTTGATGAGTATTTTGAGAGCAAGCGTAGGCAAGGAGAGAGGGGAGGGTTTTTCCCCTTCTTACTATCTTTAGTAACCGCTCTCATTAAGCGGTTACATAACTTAAATGACGTGTCTTTTCATAATACACATCCTTTCATAAATATATATACATGAGACATTTCTTACATTCTCCCACTTGGCTCATGTGTTGATGTCATTCATAATTTCATAAAGTATCAATCATAATGCGCATAAATAAAATCAACATATATTTGTTGCATCATAAGTCATAACTAAGAATAAGAACCAATAAGGGTCATGGCGGTTATATATCATTATAAAACCAATATATTTCCTTCTATGTACCACCATATCAGTTTTTCTTCCTAATACGACACACTTTAATGGGAGTACATAATACATCCAACAACAATATTCATTTCTTAAAATGAATTTTGGTTTTCAATATTTTCATTTATACATGTAACCATAAATCATGAAAACCAATAATCAGAAACTTATACATAAATGAGCTCAGAGTGTCAAATATACATTAAGACAAAATAATCACATCATCCTTAACATTCATTAACAGACATAATACCGATACATTTAACATGGCCAATAAATGTTTTAGGTGGTAACCCTTTTGTCAAGGGGTCTGCAATCATAACATCAGTGCTAATATGCTCAATTGACACTCTTTGTTTCTGAACTTCTTCTTTAACAACAAGGTATTTTAATTCTATATGTTTAGCACTTTTAGAATACCTGTCATTTTTAGAAAAGAAGACTGCTGCAGAATTATCACAATAAATTTTCAGCGGCTTAGTAATACTGTCGACTATTCCAAGTCCTGAAATAAAATTTTGCAACCATTTAACCTGAACCATGGCCTCAAAGCAAGCCACAAATTCAGTTTCCATAGTGGATGCAGCAATAATTGACTACTTTACACTCTTCCATGAGATAGCTCCTCCAGCTAAAAGATATAGATAACCAAAAGTAGACTTTCTTGTATCCATACAACCAGCAAAGTCTGAATCTGAATATCCGATCACCTCAAGATGATCAGATCTTTTATATGTAAGCACATAATCCTTTGTCCCTTGCAGATATCTCAAAACTTTCTTTGCAGCTTTCCAATGATCCATACCAGGATTACTCTGGTATCTTCCTCACATTCCAACTGCAAAACTAATATCTGGTCGAGTACAAGTCTGAGCATACATTAAACTCCCAACAACAGATGCATAAGGAATTGTTTCCATCTGTTTGCGTTCAATATCATTTTTAGGACTTTGCATAAGACTAAATTTATCTCCTTTTTGAATTGGTGCAGGAGATGGTGAACACTTATCCATTTTGAATCTCTCTAAAACGCTATTAATATATGCTTTATGAGACAAGCCTAACATTCCTTGTGATCTATCTCGGAATATTTCTATTCCTATCACATAGCTTGCCTCGCCCATATCCTTCATTTCAAAGTTATTAGAGAGAAACTTCTTAGTCTCACTTAGTAGACCAAGATTGTTAGTTGCAAGCAAGATATCATCAACATACAGAACTAAAAAGATAAACTTACTCCCACTGACCTTAAGATATATACATTGATCAACAGTATTTTCCTTAAATCCAAAGGAAACAACTGTATCATTAAACTTAAGGTACCATTGTCGGGAAGCTTGTTTAAGTCAATATATTGACTTCTTAAGTTTACACACCATGTGTTCTTTATCCTTTTCTATGAACCCAATTGGTTGATCCATATAAACTTCTTCATCTAAATTCCCATTTAGAAAGGCTGTTTTAACATCCATTTGGTGTAACTCTAAATCATAATGAGCCACCAATGCCATGATAATTCTAAGTGAATCCTTTTTAGAAACCGGTGAAAATGTTTCTTTATAGTCAATACCATTTTTCTGAGTAAATCATTTTGCAACTAATCTGGCCTTGTAACGTTCTAAGTTACCATGAGAGTCACGTTTAGTCTTAAAGACCCACTTGCAACCAACTCTCTTACAACCTTCTGGCAACTCAACAAGGTCCCAAATTTCATTTTGTTCCATAGATTTTAACTCATCTTTCATAGCATTTAACCAATTTTCAGCATTATCACTATTCATGGCTTATGAAAATGTAACTGGGTCATTTTCAATTCCTAAGTCAACTTCAGACTCTTGTAGATATACCACATAATCATTAGAAATGACTGATCTCCTTTCTCTTTGAGATCTTCTTAATGCCATTTCTTGTGGTTCTTCTACTAAAGGCTCATTTATTTCATTCTCATTATGGATAATGGGATCATTTATTTGTTGTTCATCTTGATTATTAATTGGATCAACAACTTGAGGAATAACAAACTTAGTAGATGTACAAGTCAATGGGACTTGCACTCTTATTTCTTGAATTTCCACTTTTCGTGGAGTTTGACTCCCACTATTGTCACCATTTTCAATGAACCTAGCATTCCCAGTTTCAATAATTCTTGTATTATGGTTAGGACAATAAAATCTATATCCTTTTGATTTTTCAGGATAACCAATAAAATAACCACTAATTGTTCTTGCATCTAATTTCTTTTCATGTGGATTATAAAATCTTATTTCTGCTTGGCATCCCCAAACACGAAGGTGCCTCAAACTAGGTTTCCTGCCAGTCCATAGTTCATAAGGTGTTTTTGGAACTGCCTTACTAGGAACCCTATTCAATAAATACATAGCAGTCTTTAAAGCATAAGTCCACAATGAAATAGGTAAAGAACAATTACTTAACATACTTCTAACCATATCCAACAAGGTTCTATTGCACCTTTATGATACACCATTTTGTTGTGGTGTACCTGACATTGTATATTGAGCACAAATGCCATGCTTCTCAAGGAATTTAGCAAATGGACTTGGGTGTTGTCCATTTTCATCATATCTTCCATAATACTCTCCACCTCTATAAGATCTAATGATTTTCACCTTTTTATCTAATTGTCTTTCTACTTCTTCAATGAAAATCTCTAATGCATTTATAGCTTGAGATTTTTCATGTAATAGATAGAAAAATCCATAACGTGAATAATCATCAATAAAGATAATAAAGTATTTTTCTTTATTGAAAGAACTAACATCAAAGGGTCCACAAATGTTAGTGTGTATAATTTCAAGAAGCTGAGTGCTTCTTGTGGCACCTTTCTTAGTGTGTTTTGTTTGTTTTCCTTTAATACAATCTATACAAATATTAAGGTCAGTGAAATCCAATTCTAGAAGGATTTCATTATTCATTAACCTTTTAATTCTTTCTATAGAAATGTGTCCTAAACGTTTATGCCACAAGTAAGCAGAATGTTCATTAACTAAACTACGTTTAGTACCAACATTATGATGCAAGATCATGAGTGTTTCAACATATAAACCATCAAGTTTTAATTTATATAAACCATCACAAAGTATACCAGATCCAATCATACAGGTATGCTTATACAAACTAAAACATCCATTACTAAATTTAAAAGAGTATCCAGCAACATCAAGTTTAGATAGTGAAATTAAATTCTTAGAAATACTAGGTACATAAAGTGTTTAAATAAATCTAAATGATGTCCAGTGTCTAGGATTAAACGATAAGTCCCAATAGCTTCCACTGGAACTTTCACTCTATTTCCCATGAAGACAAACTTCTCATTTGGGCTTATGGTTTGGATTGTAAGGAATCCCTGCATAGAATGAGAAATATGAGTTGTACATCCAGAATCTATCCACCATGTATTATAAGGAACTTTAGCTAAATTTGATTCGAAACATACATAAGCACTAAGCTTACCTTTCTTTTCGAACCATGTCTTGCGCTTTGAACAATCCTTTTGGAAATGTCCAAACTTTCTACAGAAATGACATTTGTTTCCTTGTGGTTCCTTCTTGTGGACTTGAGAAGAAGAGACTTCATTAATTTTCATGGGTCTCTTTCCTTTCTTATCATATTTCTTACCAATCTTCTTTCTAGCCTCTTGATGATTAATGTAATTGATGGAATTATTTCCTTGATTCTTAAGTCTAGTTTCCTCCTGAACTAACATACTGTGCAACTCATGCACATTCCATTTATCTTTCATTGTATTATAGTTCATTTGGAAGGGACCATACTCAGATGGTAACGAATTTAGAATAAATTGCACAAGGAAATTTTCATCCACATCCATTCCCAATGACTTAAGTCTTGCTGCAATATTTGTCATTTCAATGACATGTTCATGCATAGTACTAGAACCATCAAATTTCATGGTGGTCAAAGTACTCATTAAAGTCCCAGCAAGAGACTTATCAGCAGTTTGGGAGTGCTCTTTCACAAATTTCATCATTTCTTTAGCATTTTCAGTCTTAGGAAGAGCTGACTTAATATTGTTAGCTATGCTCATTCGTATATACATCAGACTCAACCTATTTAATCTTTCCCAATTTTTATCATGAACCTTTTCTTCTTCAGTGCTTAAATCAGTAATAGCATCTGGCTTCTCTACTAGAAGAGCTAAATCCAAATCCATTACCCCAAGGTAAAATTGGATTTGCTCATTCCATTCAGAGAAGTTAAGTCCATTAAATATTGGAACAGTTGAGATATGCGAATGCATAGGAGCATGTACTACAAAGAATAAAATTTTAGAAACATTAGTGCCTTGAATTATATATCAACATTCAATATAAATTTAAATAATATATTGATGTTCACCTTTGGGTAATCCACCAATATATCATACATTACATTTCATATAATATATATTGATGTTCACCTTTGGGTAATCCATCAATATATCTTATAATATATATTAATGTTTACCTTTGGGCAATCCATTAATATATCACATTCTACATAAAGATGCTAATAAACTTTAATTGATTTGGTAATAATACATGCAATGACATTAAACATTTACTATCTTTGGATATGTAAATGTTATTAATATTGCCTTCATTACTAGCACTTATGTTCATTAATTATAAGGATAGATAATCAACCTTTGGGTATTTCTCAACTATCTTATAATAATGAACTATGATACAATGAATAATCATTATATCACTTATAGCATCAGAGATAAGAGTTTTGATATATAATTATATGATTTGGAATTAAGTCAAAATTTGACCACTTTGGTGGTTAACAAATTTATCATTATTTAATTCCAAAATTTAAGCACTTTATAAATATTTGAAAATCCAAATATTCAACTTTAATTTTTGATTATGAGGTATGTTATTCATCATTTGATAAAATAATTTTCTTTAATATATTATTTTATTTTTACCCCCAATCATTATAAATGTTATTTTAATTTGCATAAACAGTTCAGTAAAACATAATAAAATTGCATGTGATGTGTACATAAATATGGTCAAGCTTTATAATACATTAATTCCATATTCATGCAATGCAAAAATAGTAAATGAAATAAGCACAGACAATACGTTCAATACTCCTTTAATTGTGCTAATCAAGAATAATTAGCTTTCCTAAATAGCAGAAAAGAGATGCGACAATATTTGCACAGAGATTTTGTAATATAATATTTTCTCACGGCACTTCACACAATCCATAAATAGTATGACAATTAATATTTAAGTACTTGAGAGTGTCATAAAAATTAATATTCTAATTACTAAAATAGAAATCAATATGCAATCCAAATTAATACGCGGAAATTTATTGGAAAGCAAAATACTCAAGAACAAATTAATTTGATAAATAATATTCATGAATCAAATTAATTATCATGAGAGAAGAATAACAAATTCCTTAACCATGCTCTGATACCACATGTTAGAAAACATATAAAAAACATGATAATATGCGCTCTATAATATTCATGCTTTATAAATATTCTTAATTAAGAGCACAACCAAGAGATCGTTGGAATTTGCTATTCTTACAAATAAATAAAATAAAATACTTACCTCTGTCCATGATTGCAAATCTTGAAGTTGTGATTTCCTTTCCTTTTAATCGATCTTCTCTCATTTTCCTTAATTCCTTTAGCTTTCAATTTTTGATGAGTATTTTGAGAGCAAGCGTAGGCAAGGAGAGAGGGGAGGGTTTTTCCCCTTCTTACTATCTTTAGTAACCGCTCTCATCAAGCGGTTACGGTTACGTAACTTAAATGACGTGTCTTTTCATAATACACATCCTTTCATAAATATATATACATGAGACATTTCTTACATCGCCCTCGTCGGCGATCGCTTGCTTCTCTTCGTCCTCTTTCTTATCGCAGCCGATCTTCTCCTTGAACTTTTTTCTCCTTTAGAAGCTTTTTCTTCTTTTTCATCTCTCCTTCAACTGCTTCCTCCTCATCACTTGAAGCGCTTGAGCTAGAGCTGTGAGATCGATGGAGTTTCTCGAGGAGACCTTCCTTCTTGTCTTCCTCCACTTTCACTTCTTCGTCTATGTGGATCTTGTTCACCCCCGTAGCCAACGTTGCCTCATCTTTCATCTCCTCCTTCTTCCCAGTAAAGTCGAACAGGCCTCTGTCTTGCACCTCGGACCACCTCCTCCCCTCTCTCTTGTTGCCTCTAGTTCCAAGTCACCGTCGCCTTCCTTCGGAGCTCCATTTGGGCTCTGATTTGTCCAACGATTATTCATCTTGCTAGCCCATGCGACCACGCTCTGACTGGGTCTTCCATTGAGCGATGTTGAGGTTCATCCTTGTGCTTGATCTTGCCAGATGGAGAGCTACTGCTGAGAGATAGAGTGTCTTGCTGATTTGATTGTGCTCCCTTGCGCTCTCCTTGAAGCTAGAAGCTTGTACGCGACGCCTTCCTCTCCAGCGCCTTTGACGCGTGTGGCCGTTTCTGTGTCCGCGTGTTGCTGCGTTCGTGTGCAGCGACTCTACCGGCGCCTTGTCAGCCTACCTCAACAATGGAAGCAGCTTCTCCCTGGAGGGATCTTATCAGCTCCGCCACAGCTCCATCATCTCCGGCCACTCTCTTTAGTCTTCTTGTGCCGGCTTCTATAAGCAGTGCCTTACGTGGCCTCTCTTCAGCATTCGCTCATTTTTTGAGCTCTTGCTGTCAGTGCTTGCGACGCCTTACGTCGCCTCTGTTTGACGACGCCTTACGCCGTCTATGCCTTCAATTTGTGACGCCCCTACATCTCATCATTGGGAGATGGTCCAGTGCATCCTTCGCTATTTGAAGGGCACTATTCTTCACGGACTTCTATTCCATCGCACCTCCTCTCGCGCCCTATGCGTCTACAGCGATGCTGATTAGGCCGGCTCTCCTGAAGATCGTCGGTCCACAGGCGGCTTTGCCATTTTTTTTCTTGGTAACAATCTCATCTCTTGGATCTCCAAGAAGCAATCCGCCGTCTCTCGTTCCAGCACTGAAGCGGAATACACATCAATCGCCAACGCCACAGCTGAAGTCATCTGGATTCAATCTCTCCTTCATGAACTTCACCTTGCGCCGGCACACATTCCCAATCTTCTATGTGACAATATTGGAGCTACATATTTGACGGCCAACCCAATTTTTCATGCTCACACAAAACATGTGGAAATCGACTTTCATTTTTGTACGAGAACGTGTGGTCGTGCGTCAACTCACTGTCTCCTACATTTCCACCAACGATCAATTGGCCGATATCTTTACCAAGCCTCTATCTCGTGTCAAATTTCAAAGTTTACTATCCAAACTCAATGTCTACCCATCCACATTGAGTTTGCGGGGGAGTAATGACAGCAAAGATTAATGAGATTCATCTCATGTAGCCGTGATTACCATCGCACCTTTCCAAATCACTCTTTGCCTAAGTCAGTAAGTTTGATTTGATTACAATCTCTATCTATTAATGAGATTAATTGTAATAGGTATGTCAAAGGACATCTGTCAAAGGACGTGTCCTTCCAGTACATTGTGTAACTCTATATATAGAGGTGGTATCTATTATAATAAAGAAATCTAATGAATACAATGTAGCCCTTAGGGTTTCTTTTCCTCTCTTCCTCTTTCTCTCCTCTCTCTTAACACGACCATGCTAGGCTGTCAACCTCGCCCATTCCTTCCCCCTTTCTGCATCGTAAAGGCAGTCAATGCTTCCGACCCCATTTCTGCAACCGCCCTCGCCTCGGGGACGGCTACCGCAATGCTTGATGCCTCCGGCGCCGCAGCTGTGTTGGTCTCCCACTCCGATGGCGGTAGATAGATGCTTATTTTTTTTCGTTATCTTTGTAGTGACATTGTACTAGTTTTTGTTGTCATTCTTGTGTGGTAATTGTTCTTGTTGCTTGTACTGCTTATTCTTGCGTGGTAACTGGTTTCGTTTTCTTGCCGATCACTCCGATGGCCCCATTTTGTTTGCTTGTACTGCTATTCATAGTGTACGCCTCCATCTCCGCGTCCGCCTCGGCGTACGCCTTTGCCTCAGCGTATGGCATCGCCTCAGCGTCCGGCTTCGTCTCAGTGTCCACCATCATCTCAGCGTCCGCCTTCTCCTTAGCGCCCGCCTCTGACTCGACGTTTGACTTCGCCTCAGCAGATTCCTTCCCCTCTACGTCCGCCTCTGAGCGTATGTCCGACTCCACCTCAGCGGACTTACTGTTAGGTCCAACATGCTGTCTTATATTAATCGGACTTACTGTTAGGTCCAACATTAATCGTAGCGATGGCGAACAACTCCGGCACCACGATGACTGCCCCCCTGGCAGTGTGACTGCCATCCGGGACTATCAGCGTGGTTGGAACGCCCTCCGACGCGGCGAAGGCGATGATCTCCGCCACCGGAAAAGCAAAGGCGATTGTCTTTTCCCACGACATCGCAAAGGTGGTGAACGTCTCCGGTTTCATCTCTACAAGCGCCCCCACCTTGGGGACGGCCATTGCCACTCTTTCTGCATCCGGCGTCGCAACCGTGTTCGTCTCCCCCTCCGGTGACACCTCCACCGAATAGATAGGGATTTTTTTTAATCTTTTCTCAAATTATCATATGAAATATAAGTTTAACCTTTCATATAATAATTTTATTAACCTTTTATATAAATTTTTTTGAAAGTTTGGGAGTTCAGGATTTTCCCAAATCAGTATTTAGGAACCGGTATCGGTACCATACTCCCGAATTAAATTTTGGTACTGGTACTGAAATACAGAATATCGAAAAATTCGGTACCGGTACCGTTTGCTCACCCTACCTGCAGGGCGTGGCTGTAGATTAAGATCGCGTGCTAAATATGTAACTAATTGTTTCCTACACAAGAGCCACATTCTTCACGTGCTCTCTTATATTAATCAGACTTACTGTTAGGTCCAACATTAATCGCAGCGATGGCATACAACACCGGCACCACGACGCCTGGCCCCCTAGGCAGTGTGACTGCAATTATGCCATCTAGGACTGTCAGCGTGGTTGCAACGCCCTCCGGCACGGCGAAGGCGATGACCTCCGCCAGCGGAAAAGCAAAGGCGATTGTCTCGTCCCACGGTGTCGCAAAAGCAGTGAACGTCTCCGGCTCCATCTCTGCAACCGCCCCTGCCTCGGGGACAGCCATTGCCACTCTTTCTACCTCCGGCCCCGCAGCCGTGTCCGTTTCCCCCTCCGGTGACACTACCACCGAATAGATAGGGATTTTTTAACCTTTTCTCAAATTATTATATGAAATATAAGTTTAACCTTTATGTAATAATTTTATTAACCTTTTATTGAAAAAATTTTGGGAGTTCAGGAGTTTGGGATTTTCCCAAATCAGTATTTAGGTACCGGTACTGGTACCATACTCCCGAATTAAATTTCGGTACCAGTACCGAAAGACGAGTATTGAAATACTGAATTCTGAAAAATTCAGTATGGTATTTTGGTACCAGAACCGTTTGCTCACCCTTGCCTGCAGGGCGTGGCTGTAGAATAGGATAGCGTGCTGAATAAGTAACTAATTATTTCCTGCACAAGTGCTACATTGTTCACGTGCTCTCTGATATTAATTGGACGTACTGTTAGGTACAACATTAATCACAGCGATAGCAAACAACTCTGGCACCATGACGCCTGGCCCCCCTGGTAGTGTGACTGCCATCAAGCCATCTGGGAGTATTAGCGTGGTTACAATGCTCTCTGGCACGACAAAGGTGATGATCTCTGCCACCGAAAAAGCAAAGGCAATTGTCTCTTCCCACGGCGACGCAAAGGCGGTCAACATCTCCGGCCCCATCTCTGCAACTGCGCCCGCCTCAAGGACGGCCATTGCCACTCTTTCTGCCTCCGGCGCTGCAGCCGTGTTAGTCTCCCCCTACGGTGACAACTCCTCCAAATAGATAGGGATTTTTTAACCTTTTCCCTAATTATTATATGAAATATAAGTTTAACCATTCATATAATAATTTTATTAACCTTTTATAAAAAAAAACATTTTAGGAGTTCGGGAGTTTGGAATTTTTTTGAATCAGTTTCTAGGTACCGGTACCGATACCATACTCTTGAATTAAATTTAGATACAGGTACCGAAATACCGAATACCAAAAAATTCAGTACGGTATTTTGGTACCGGTACCGTTTGCTCACCACTACCTGTAGGGCGTGGCTGTAGATTAAGATAGTGTGCCAAATAAGTAACTAATTGTTTTCTGTACAAGGGCCGCATTCTTCACGTGCTCTCTAATATTAATCGGACTTACTGTTAGGTCCAACGTTAATCGCAGTGATGCCGAACAAATCATGCACCACGACACCTGTCCCCCCTGGCAGTGTGACTGCCATCACACCATCCAGGACTATCAACGTGGTTGCAACGCCCTCCAGCACGGCGAAGGCGATGATCTCCGCCACCGGAAAAGCAAAGGTGATTGTCTTTTCCCACGGCATCGCAAAGGTGGTGAATGTCTCCGGCTCCATCTCTGCAACCACCCCCGCCTCGGGGATGACCATTGCCACTATTTCTGCCTCCGGCGCCGCAAGCATGTTCGTCTCCCCCTCCGGTGACACCTCCACAGAATAGATAGGGATTTTTTTAATCTTTTTTCAAATTATTATATGAAATATAAGTTTAAGCTTTCATATAATAATTTTATAAAAAATATTTGAGAGTTTGGGATTTTCCCGAATCAGATTTTAGGTACCAGGACCGGTACCATACTCACAAATTAAATTTTGGTACCGGTACTGAAATTCTGAAGACCAAAAAATTCCTTACGGTATTTCGGTACTGGTACCGTTTGCTCACCCCTACCTATAAGGCGTGGCTGTAGATTAAAATCGTGTGTCGAATATGTAACTAATTGTTTCCTACACAAGGGCCACATTCTTCACGTGCTCTCTTATATTAATTAGACTTACTGTTAGGTCCAACGTTTATTGCAGTGATGGCGAACAACTCCGGCACCACGACGCCTATCCCACTTAGTAGTGTGACTGGCATCATGCCATCCGGGACTGTCAGCGTGGTTGCAACTCCCTCCGGCATGGTGAAGGCGATGATCTCTGCCACTGGAAAAGCAAAGGTGATTGTCTCTTCCCACGGCGTCGCAAAGGTAGTGAACGTCTTTGGCTCCATCTCTGCAACCGCCCCTACCTCGGGCACGGCCATTGCCACTATTTGTGCCTCCGACGCCGCAGCCGTGTCCGCTTCCCACTCCGGTGACACCGCCACTGAATAGATAGGGATTTTTAAATTTTTCTAAAGTAATTATATGAAATATATGTTTAACCTTTCATATAATAATTTTATTGACCTTTTACAAAAAAATTTCAGGAGTTCAGAAGCTTGGAATTTTTTCAAATCAATATTTACGTACCGGTACCGACACCATACTCCCGAATTTAATTTTGGTACCAGTACCGAAATACCGGTACTGAAATACCGAATTATAAAAAATTCAGTATGGTATTTCGGTACCGGTACCTTTTGCTCACTCCTGCCTGCAGGGCGTGGTTGTAGATTAAGATAGCATGCCGAATAAGAAACTAATTATTTCCTGCCCCCCTGGCAGTGTGACAGCCATCATGCCATTCGGGACTATCAACATGGTTGCAATGCCCTCCGGCACGGCGAAGGCGATGATCTTCGCCTCCGAAAAAGCAAAGGCGATTGTCTTTTCCCACGACATCGAAAAGGCAGTGAACGTCTCCGGCTCCATCTCTGCAACCGCACCCGCCTCGGGGAAGGCCATTGCCACTCTTTCTGCCTCCAGCGCCGCAACCGTGTTCGTCTCCCCCTTCGGTGACACCTCCACTGAATAGATAGGGATTTTTTTTAATCTTTTCTCAAATTATTAAATGAAATATAAGTTTAACCTTTCATATAAAGATTTTATGAAACTTTTATAATAAATGTGAGAGTTCGGGGGTTCGGGATTTTCTCGAATCAGTTTTTTGGTACCCGGGACCGGTACCATACTCCCGAATTAAATTTTTGTACCAGTGCCAAAATACCGGTATTGAAATACCGAATACCAAAAAATTCATTACGGTATTTCAGTACCGGTACCGTTTGCTCACCCCTACCTACAGGGCGTGGCTGTAAATTAAGATCGCGTGCCGAATATGTAACTAATTGTTTGCTGCACAGGGGCCACATTATTCACGTGCTCTCTTATTTTATCAGACTTACTGTTATGTCGAACGTTAATCACAACGAAAGCGAAAAACTCTGGCACCACGACACCTGGCCTTCTTGACAGTGTGACTGCCATCACGCCATCCGGGACTATCAATGTGGTTGCAACGCCCTCCGGCACGGTGAAGGTGATGATCTCCGCCACCGAAAAAGCAAAGGCGATTGTCTTTTCCCATGGCATCACAAAGGCGGTGAACGTCTCTGGCTCCATCTCTGCAACCACCCCCACCTCGGGGATGGCCATTGGCACTCTTTCTGCCTCCGATGCCGCAGTCGTGTTCGTCTCCCCCTCCGATGACACCTCCACCGAATAGATAGGGATTTTTTAATCTTTTCTCAAATTATTAAATGAAGTATAAGTTTCTTTCATATAATAATTTTAATAGACTTTTGTAAAAAAAATTTGGGAGTTCTGGAGTTTGGGATTTTTCCGAATCAATTTTTAGGTACCGGGACCAGAACCATACTCTCGAATTAAATTTTGGTACCGGTACCGAAATACTGGTACTGAAATATTGAATACCGAAACATTCATTATGGTATTTCGGTACCGATACCGTTTGCTTACCCCTACCTACAGAGCGTGGCTGTAGATTAAGCTCGTGTGCCGAATATGTAACTAATTGTTTCCTACACAAGGGCCACATTCTTCACGTGCTCTCTTATATTAATCAGACTTACTGTTAAGTCGAACGTTAATCGCAACGATGGCGAACAACTCTGGCACCACGACGCATAGCCCCCTTAGCAGTGTGGTGGTTGCTATCATGCCATTCGGGACTATCGACGTGGTTACAACACCCTCCGGCACGGCGTAGGTGATGATCTCTGCGACCGAAAAAGCAAAGGCAATTGTCTTTTCCCAAGACATCGCAAAAGCGGTGAACGTCCCCGGCTCCATCTCTACAACCGCCACCGCCTTAGGGATAGCCATTGCCACTCTTTCTACTTCCGGCGCCGCAACCGTGTTCGTCTCCCCCTCCGATGACACCTACACCGAATAGATAGGGATTTTTTAATATTTTCTCAAATTATTATATGAAATATAAGTTTTACCTTTCATATAATAATTTAATAAAAATTTTATAAAACAAATACGGGAGTTCGTGAGTTCGAGATTTTTCTGAATCAGTTTTTAGGTACTGGGACTGGAACCATACTCCCGAATTAAATTTTGGTAACGGTACTGAAATACCGGTACATAAATACCGAATACCAAAAATTCATTACGGTATTTCGGTACCAGTACCGTTTGCTCACCCCTATCTACAGGGCAAGGCTATAGATTCAGATCGCGTGCCGAATATGTAACTAATTGTTTCTTGTACAGGGGCCACATTCTTCACGTGCTCTCTTATATTAATCAGACTTACTGATTGGTCCAACATTAATCGCAGCGATGGCGAACAATTCCGGCACCATGACGCCTGGCCCCCTTTGCAGTGTGACTGCCATCACGCCATCCAGAACTGACAGCGTGGTCGCAATGCCCTCCGGCATGGCGAAGGCGATGATCTTTACCACCGGAAAAGGAAAGGCGATTGTCTCTTCCCACGGCGTCGCAAAAGCAGTGAATGTCTCTGGCTCCATCTCTGCAACCGCCCCCACCTCGGGGACAGCCATTGCCACTCTTTCTGCTTCCGGCGCTGCAGCCGTGTCCGTTTCCCACTCCAGTGACACCGCCACCAGATAGATAGGATTTTTTTTTACCGTTTTCTCAAATTATTATATGAAATATATGTTTAACCTTTCATATCATAATTTTATTAACCTTTTATAAAAAAAATTTAGGAGTTCGGAAGTTTGGGATTTTCCCAAATCAGTATTTAGGTACCGGTACCCATACCATACTTCCGAATTAAATTTCGGTGCCAATACCGAAATACCAGTACTAAAATACCAAATTCTGAAAAAAATTCAGTATGGTATTTTCGTACCAGTACCGTTTGCTCACCCCTATATAACTGTAGATTAAGATCGCGTGCCGAATATGTAACTAATTGTTTCCTGTACAAGGACCACATTCTTCACGTGCTCTCTTATATTAATCAGACTTACTGATAGGTCCAACATTAATCGCAGCGATGGCGAACAACTCCAGCACCATGACGCTTGGCCCCCTTGGCAGTGTGACTGCCATCACCCTATCCAAGACTGTCAGCGTGGTTGCAATGCCCTCCGGCACGGCGAAGGCGATGATCTTTACCACTAGAAAAGCAAAGGCGATTGTCTCTTCCCACGGCGTCGCAAAAGCAGTGAACGTCTTTGGCTCCATCTCTGCAACCGCCCCCGCCTCGGGGACAACCATTGCCACTCTTTCTGCCGCCGGCGCTGCAGCCGTGTCCGTTTCCCGCTCCGGTGACACCATCACCGAATAGATAAGGATTTTTTTAACCTTTTCTCAAATTATTATATGAAATATATGTTTAACCTTTCATATCATAATTTTATTAACCTTTTATAAAAAAACATTTAGGAGTTCGGAGGTTTGGGATTTTCCCGAATCAGTATTTAGGTACCGGTACCCATACCATACTTCCGAATTAAATTTCGGTGCCAATACTGAAATAGCGGTACTAAAATACCGAATTCTGAAAAATTAAGTATGGTATTTTCGTACCGGTACCGTTTGCTCACCCCTGCCTGCAGGGCGTGGTAGTAGATTAAGATAGCTTGCCGAATAAGTAACTACTTGTTTCTTGCACAAGGGCCACATTCTTCACGTGATCTCTGATATTAATCGGACTTACTGTTAGGTCCAACGTTAATCGCAGCAATGGCGAACAACTCCAGCACCATGACGCCTGGCCCCCCTGGCAGTGTGGCTGCCATCATGCCATCTGGGACTATAAGCGTGGTTGGAATGCTCTCTGGCATGGCGAAGGCGATGATCTCCGCCACCGTAAAAGCAAAGGCGATTGTCTCTTCCCACGGCGTCATAAAAGGCGGTGAAAATCTCCGGCTCCATCTCTGCAACCGCCCCTACCTCGGGGACGGCCATTGCCACTCTTTCTACCTCCGGCGCCGCAGCCGTGTTCATCTCCCCCACCGATGACACGTCCACCGAATAGATTGGGATTTTTTTAACCTTTTCTCTAATTATTATATGAAACATAAGTTTAACCTTTCATATAATAATTTTATTAACTTTTTATAAAAAATTTTTAGGAATTTGGGAGTTTGGGATTTTCCCAAATCAGTTTTTAGTTACCGGTACCGGTACCATACTCTGGAATTAAATTTAGGTACCGGTACCGAAATATCGGTATTGAAATACCGAATACCAAAAAATTTAGTACGGTATTTCGGTACCGGGTACCATTTGCTCACCACTGCCTTCAGGGCGTGGCTGTAGATTAAGATAGGGTGTCGAATAAGTAACTAATAGTTTCCAACACAAGGGCCATATTCTTCACGTGCTCTCTAATATTAATCGGACTTACTATTATGTCCAACAGTAATCGCAACGATGGTGAACAACTCCGGCACCACGACGCCTGGCCCCCCTGGCAGTGTGACTGCCATCACACCATTCGGGCCAATCAACGTGCTTGCAATGCCCTCCGGCACGGTGAAGGCGATGATCTCCGCCACTGGAAAAGCATTGGCGATTGTCTCTTCCCATGGCGACGCAAAGGCGGTGAACGTCTTCGGCTCCATCTCTGCAACCGCTCCCGCCTCGGGGACAGCCATTGCCACTCTTTTTGCCTCTGGCGCCGCAACTGTGTTCGTCTCCCCCTCCGGTGACACCTCCACCGAATAGATAGGGATTTTTTTAACCTTTTCTCTAATTATTATATGAAATATAAGTTTAACTGTTCATATAATAATTTTATTAACCATTTATAAAAAAATTTCAGGGGTTCGGGAGTTTGGGACTTTCCCAAATCAGTTTTTAGGTACCCGTACCATACCCCCCCAATTAAATTTATGTACCGGTACTGAAATATCGGTACTGAAATACCGAATACCAAAACATTCAGCACGGTATTTTGGTACCGGTACCATTTGCTCACCACTACCTGTAGGGCGTGGCTGTAGATTAAGATAGTGTGCCGAATAAGTAACTAATTGTTTCCTGTACAAGCGCCACACTCTTCACGTGCTCTCGCATATTAATCGGACTACACCTCGCCCCCCTAGCAGTGTGACTGCCATCACGCCATCCGGGACTATCAATGTGGTTGCAATGCCCTCTGGCACGGGGAAGGTGATGATCTCTTCCACCGGAAAGGCAAAGGCGATTGTCTTTTCCCACGGCATCACAAAGGCGGTGAACGTCTCCGGCTCCATCTCTACAACCGCCCCCGCCTCGGGGATGGCCATTGCCCTCCAGTGACACCTCCACCGAATAGATAGGGATTCTTTAATCTTTTTTCAAATTATTATATGAAATATAATTTCAACCTTTCAACTTATAGATAGGGATTTTTCCAAATCAGTTTTTAGGTACCGGGACTGGTACTATACTCCCGAATTAAATTTTGGTACCGGTACCGAAATATTGAAGACTAAAAAATTCATTACGGTATTTCGGTACCGGTACCGTTTGCTCACCCCTACTTACAGGGCGTGGCTGTAGATTAAGACCGCGTACCGAATATGTAATTAATTGTTTCCATCACAAGGGCCACATTCTTCACGTGCTCTCTTATATTAATCAAACTTACTGTTAGGTCCAACGATAATCACAGCGATGGCAAACAACTCCGGCACCACAACGCCTAGCCCCCTTAGTAGTGTGACTGCCATCACACCATCCAGGACTGTCAGCGTGGTTGCAATGGACTCCGGCACCGTGAAGGCAATGATCTTTGCCACCGGAAAAGCAAAGGCCTGTGTCTCTTCCCACGGCGTCGCAAAGGCAGTGAACGTCTTTGGCTCCATCTCTTCAACCACCCCCGCCTCGTTGCTACTCTTTTGGCTTCCGACGCTGCAGCCGTGTCTATTTATCACTCCGGTGACACCGCCACCAAATAGATAGGGATTTTTTAACCTTTTCTCAAATAATTATTTGAAATATATGTTTAACCTTTCATATAATAATTTTATTAACTTTTTATAAAAAAATTTCAGGAGTTCAGGAGTTTGGGATTTCCCTGAATCAGTTTTTAGGTACCAGTACTGGTACCATACTCCCGAATTAAATTTAGATACCGGTACCGAAATACCGGTACTGAAATACCGAATACCAAAAAATTATGTACGGTATTCGGTACCGGTACCGTTTGCTCACCACTACCTGTAGGGCGTGGCTGTAGATTAAGATAGAGTGCTGAATAAGTAACTAATTGTTTCCTGTACAAGAGCCGCATTCTTCACGTGTTTTCTAATATTCAGAATTTGTGGGGTCAAAAAGTGTTACATTGAAATGTAATATGACCTTTTTTAAATTCACCTTAAATTAATAAGGCTTTTGTTTTAATGGGTTCTGGCTTCCAATGAGTGCAAGCGCTCATTGTTAATTACCCCTAAAATTAGGGTACATTTGATTGAGAGATCTATATAATAAATAACTTTCCATAAATTGGAGGGAAAAAATATTTTATAAATGTCATATCAATACATGGCTCATAATCAACTTAAAATTTGAATATTCAGCCTTGATGGCTTATAAACAATTGGATTTGATTTGTACTCGGTCTTGATGACTTGTGAGTATTTGAACTTAATTTGTGCTTAGTCTTGATGGCTTATGAGCATTTGGATTTAGACATGTGCTCGGCCTTAATGGCTTGTGAGCATGTGCTCAGTCTTAACAACTTGTGAGCACTTAAATTTGGCATGTGCTCAGTTTTGACAACTTGTGAGCATTTGAGTTTGACATGTACTCGGTCTTGATGACTTGTGAGTATTGGATTTGACATGTGCTCGGTCTTGACGACTTATAAGCATTTGAATTTGATATGTGCTCAGCCTTGATGACTTGTGAGCAATTGAATTTTGGTTTGTGCTCGGCTTTGATGACTTGTGAGTATTTAGATTTAGCATGTACTCGACCTTGATGGCTTGTGAGTGTTTAGATTTGGAATGTACTCGGCTTTGATGGCTTGTGAGTAATTGAACTTGATTTATGCTCGGCCTTGATGGCTTGTGAGCATTTGAATTTAGTTTGCGCTCGGCCTCGACGGCTTATGAGCATTTGGATTTGATTTCTGCTCAGCCATAATGGCTTGTGAGCATTTGAATTTGATTTGTGCTCGGTCTTGATGACTTGTGAGCTTTGAAACTTGAGATACTCGGTCTTAATGACTTGTGAATACTTGAACTTGATTTATGCTTGGCCTTGATGGCTTGTGAGCATTTGGATTTTATTTCTGCTCAGCCATAATGGCTTGTGAGCATTTGAATTTGATTTGTGCTCGATTTTGACGAATTATGAGCTTTGAAACTTGAGATACTCGGTCTTAATGACTTATGAGAAATAATTATTTTATTTTGAAACATCACATACATAATATCATATTGAGGAGCTACGCCCCGATGACAAGCATCGACGTACGCATCTCCCAAACAATATTATATCGTGATATGATGAATTTGATCAAAATAAGTTGAGTGCGTTAATTAGCTCATGTCAACCGGATGAAAAGCATGTTTCAGTTTAAATCCAAGACCGTATTTGGAAAGCTTGGACTTAAATTTATAGGGGTAAATACCCAAATTGTATTTGTGACCGTCTGTTTAATCCAGGACTCAGATCGAGAATCCGACAGCATGTTTGGAAAGATCAGGTTCAACTTAGTAGGGATCGACTCACTGATCATATCAAATCTCAACCGATTGACCTGGATATGTCTAGGTCATTGTCAGCCGTTGATTGTATATTTAGATCAAATTCATCTGATCCATTCATTTAAATTCGCAGATATGTTTCAATCAAGAATCCGGATCGAAAATCAGATATCATATTTGGAGAGATCAGGTTCGACTTAGTAGGGATCGACTCCTGGATCATGTCAGTGGTCAATGGATTGACCTAGATACGTTCAGATCAATTTCAGCCGTCAATTGTATATTTAGATCTGATTTATCACAACCGTTCATTTAAATTCACAGATTTTCTTCATTCCAGATCACGGATTGAAAATCTGATATTGTAGTTGGAAAACTCAGGGTCTAGATAGTAGAAATTGATACCTTGATCATGTTAAAAGTCAACCAATTGACTCAGATATGCTCAAATCAATTTCAGCCGTCGATTTAAATTTGCAGATCTGTAACAATCCGTGTCTCGGATCGAAAATCCGATATCATATTTGGAGAGATCAGGTTCGACTTAGTAGGGATCGACTCCTGGATCATGTCAGTCATCAATGGATTGACCTAGATACGTTCAGATCAATTTCAGCCGTCAATTGTATATTTAGATCTAATTTATCACAACCGTTTATTTAAATTCACATATTTGCTTCATTCCAGATCTCGGATCGAAAATCTGATATTGTATTTAGAAAGATCATGGTCGAGATAGCAGGAATCGATACCTTGATCATGTTAAAAGTCAACCAATTGACTTAGATATGCTCAAATCAATTTCAGCCGTTGATTTCAATATTAGATCTGAGCCGTCAGATTTCAAATAGAGGAATCTAATCCGTTGGTTTTAATTCATTAAGTCGGATTGATCGGAACCGTTGGATTTCGTGTAGAGTAATCACAACCGTTGGATTTGATGCAGATCTGGATCGTTGGTTTAAAGTGAACGAATCCCCGCCGTTGGACGGATTGATCGGAGCCGTCCGATTTCATGTGAAGCGATCTAAATCGTTAAATCTCGTAAAGATCGAACCGTTGATTTAAATTGATTGAATATCAGCCGTTGGATTTAATTTTTTGATATCGGTCGTTGGATATTAGTTGAAGTAATCTGGGACGTTGGTTTACTTTAGATCTGGACCATCGGTTTGATTGGACGAATCCCAGCCGTATGTTGTTTTCTCTCGTTTCTTTCGTCGACGGCGGCGGCGGACGAAACTAGGGTTCGTCGCCACTGGCTGCTCGCTGCTCCTCCGACCAATCGGCTCTGGTAACAGCTTCTCTAGGTTGATGGAGACTTGTGGCAGGAATTTGATGCCGTCCGGTGGAGTATCGTCGGCGAATCTACGATTTGGGCGGAAACATGGTCGCCGGCGTTTTTCGTTGGATTCCATCGATCCAGTGATCGGATGGCCGGATCCTTTAGGTTGTAATTTCACCAACGTGAGGAGAGCATGCAGGTGTGATGTTAGCGAGATCCAACGGTCGGATCTCGAGTTTTTAAGGTAGAAATCTCGGCGGACGAGCACGGCTCCGGTGTGAGGCTTCGGTGCGAACGCATGAACAATCTTCACCCGTGCAATCTTGGCACGGTAGTATCGATCAAAGTAGAACAACGTGTAATCTTAACACAGTTCTTAAAAATAGATTTACAGTATAAGATGCCGAGCAGATTTCTTCCATCTTCAATTTCAATCTTCAGTCCCTAACCACAAGGGACTCACCGGGTCTAACCTAAAGCTTCCTCCATCTTCAATCCCTAGCCACAACAGGCGTCACCGGGTCTAACCTAAGCAAGCTTCCTCCATCTTCAATTTCAATCTTTAGTCCCTAGCCACAAGGGAGTCACCGTGCTTAACCTAAAGCTTCATTCATCTTCAATCCCTAGCCACAAAGGGCATCACCGGGTCTAACCTAAAGCAAGCTTCCTACATCTTCAATTTCAATCTTCAGTCCCTAGCCACAAGGGCGTCACCGGGCCTAACCTAAAGCTTTCTCCATCTTCAATCCCTAGCCACAAAGGACGTCACCGGGTCTAACCTAAAGTAAGCTTCCTTCATCTTCAATTATCTCCTCTTTCTTCTCTCCTTTTTGGCGTTGCTGAGAGCCTCCCTCAACTTTCTTCTCTATTTTTTTGTACTTTTCTCTTTGCTTGCCGAAGACTCCTTCAACCTTCTCTTCTTTTTTTTTACGTGGCCGCTTCCCTTTTTTCTTTGCATCGCCGAGAGCTTAGAAAGCTCTCTAAATTTCTGCTACCGCTCCCCTCCTTTGCTTGTTGCCGAGGATGCCTCCAATTCTTCTTCAATTTCCCTCTTCTTTTGTGTAGCCGAGAGTTTGAAAGCTCTCAATCTTTTTTTTTTTTTTTCTTCAGCTGCCACCTCTTCCTCTCCTTTGCTTCCCCTGACTTCTTCCAGCCTCCCTTATTTTTGTGTCGCCACTTATTCCCTTGCAACCTCTCTTTTATATAAGCTTTCAGCCGCAAAAAATTTTCTATTTCCTAACCGCTGCGATTGCTTTAATTGCCTTGCGTTTCTTCTTTGTTGGCTATTATAAACATTTTCCTTGCTTTGATTGATTTGATTTTATTCTTCCTGATTAGCTGCAGTAAATTCTTTGCATTTCTTTACCTTGTATATTTTTCTTTCCTTTGGAGTGCTGACGTGAACCAGAATTTTTGATTTGATTTTGATGTATTTCCAACTTTATCATGAGTCAAAACCAATTTTGACTCCATGTACGCACATGGCTTAATTCATCAAATGATTTTTATTTCTTTGAATTGCTGGGCCTGCCAGAATTTTTATTTTCTTTCTCTGATATGATTTTGATGAGTTCCCAATTCTTATCTAGGGTAAAAATAATAAATGGTTCAACATGTGCCACGTGCTTACTTAATCTGCTTTCACAATTCCAAAACTTGTAGACTTTATTCCTATGGGTAAAAATTTATGGTTCAGCAATCGGACTTACTATTAGGTCCAACATTAATTGCAGCGATGTCGAACAACTCCAGCATCACGACGCCTGGCCCCCTTGGCTCAGTGACTGAGATCACGCCATCTGGGACTATAAACGTGGTTGCAACACCGTCCGGCACGGCGAATGCGATGATCTCCGCCACTGGAAAAGCAAAGGCAATTATCTTTTTCCACGACATCACAAAGGCGGTGAACGTCTCCGGGACCATCTCTGCAACCGCCCCCTCCTCGGGAACGGCCATTGCCACACTTTCTGCCTCCGGCGCCGCAAGCGTGTTCGTCTCCCCCTTCGGTGACACCTCCACCGAATAGATAGGGATTTTTTTAATCTTTTTTCAAATAATTATATGAAATATAAGTTTAACCTTTCATATAATAATTTTATTAAACTTTTATAAAAAAAATTCAGGAGTTCAGGATTTTCTCGAATCAGATTTTAGGTACCGGGACCGGTACCATACTTTCGAAATAAATTTTGGTACCGGTACTGAAATACCAAAAACCAAAAAAATCATTACGATATTTTGGTACCGGTACCGTTTGCTCACCCCCACCTACAGGGCGTGGCTGTAGATTAAAATCGTGTGTCGAATATGTAACTAATTGTTTCCTACACAAGGGCTACATTCTTCACGTGCTCTCTTATATTAATCAGACTTACTATTAGGTCCAACGTTAATCGCAGTGATGGCGAACAACTCCGACACCACGACGCCTAGCCCCCTTAGCAGTGCGACTGCCATCACGCCATCCGGGACTGTCAGCGTGGCTGCAACGCCCTCCGGCACGACAAAGGCGATGATCTCTGCCACCGGAAAAGCAAAGGCGATTGTCTCTTCCAACGGCGTCGCCAATGCAGTGAACGTCTTTGGCCCCATCTCTGCAACCGCCCCTGCCTCGGGGACAGCCATTGCCACTCTTTTTGCCTCCAACGCCACAGTCATGTCAATTTCCCACTCCGGTGACGCCGCCACCGAATAGATAGGGATTTTTTTAACCTTTTCTAAATAATTATATGAAATATATGTTTAACCTTTCATATAATAATTTTATTAACCTTTTATAAAAAATTTCAGGAGTTCAAAAGTTTGGGATTTTCCCAAATCAGTTTTTGGGTACCGGTACCATACTCTCGAATTAAATTTCGGTACCATTATCGAAATACCCGTACTGAAATACCGAATTTTGAAAAATTTTGAACGGTATTTCGGTACCGGTACCATTTGCTCACCCCTGCCTATAGGGCGTGGCTGTAGATTAAGATAGTCTGCCGAATAAGTAACTAATTGTTTCCTGCATAAGGGCTACATTCTTCACGTGCTCTCTGATATTTATCGGACTTACTGTTACATCCAACGTTCATTGCAATGACGGCGAACAACTCCGGCACCACGATGCCTGGCCCCATGGCAGTGTGACTGCCATCATGCCATCCGGGACTATCAACGTGGTTGCAACACCCTCCGGCACGGCGAAGGCGATGATCTCCACCTCCGGAAAAGCAAAGGCGATTGTCTTTTCCCACAGCATCGCAAAGGTGGTGAATGTCTCTGGTTCCATCTCTGCAATCGCCCCCGCCTCGGGGACGACCATTGCCACTCTTTCTGCCTCCAGCGCCGCAACCGTGTTCGTCTTCCCCTCCGGTGACACCTCCACTGAATAGATAGGGATTTTTTAATCTTTTCTCAAATGATTAAATGAAATATAAGTTTAACCTTTCATATAATGATTTCATTAAACTTTTATAAAAAATTTGAGAGTTCGGGAGTTTGGGATTTTCCCGAATCAGTTTTTTGGTACTGGGACCGGTACCATACTCCCGAATTAAATTTTTGTACCGGTACTGAAATACCAAATACCGAAAAATTCATTACGGTATTTTGGTACCGATATCGTTTGCTCACCCCTACCTACAGGGCGTGGCTGTAGATTAAGATCGGGTGCCGAATATGTAACTAATTGGTCTTATTTCAATCAGACTTACTGTTAGATTGAACGTTAATCGCAGTGATGGCGAAAAACTCTGACACCACGACGCCAGGCCTCCTTGGCAGTGTGGCTGCCATCACGCCATCCAGGACTATTGTTAAGTCGTTTTTATATAGGAATTTATATGCGATTTCCACTGTTATATCTTCACTATTTTGGCATTTACACTTGATTATACACGGAATTATCACAATATCTTCGGAATCTACACTCTTTGGTGTTTTTTGCATCATTTCAGGGAAAAAACGAGGGAATGCGACTGTTTTCAGCTGGATCAGTGTTCTTGGCAAGAACCACGGTCTACCCAGCGACCAGAATCACACCCCGTGGCTTTTGTGTCGCCTGATGCTAATTTTTCCAGATTTTGACCCTCGCCTCATCCACGTCAGATAGAAGGTTACAAAAGGGCAAAAGAGGAATTCGACCCAGCCAGGGGGGACAGAAAAACAAAAAGCCCTATTCACATAAGAGGAGGGGGGATCGATTAGAAGAAAAAACACACGCACGTAAGGAAGAGAGGCGGCTGATGATGTGTACTTTATCGTACCACTAACCGCAAGCGTGACGGTTTTGTCGTGGCAGAACTTAAGATGTCGATCCCACAGGGACAGTGATCAAGTACCAAGAGATTGTGAATTTATAGCTAGACAAACGATTAAAGAGATTTGGAATTGCAGAAAGTAAAGCAAATATGACTTAAACAAACCGAATCCGACAGGAGAAAACTTCTGGTGGAAAACAGGAGTTAGAGAAATCGGAACGTCGGGTTCATCTCGTTGATGGATCTCAAATTCAAACAAGTCAAAATTGTAGCAAAGCAAACTTTAAAAGTGCTCAAGGAAGTATCAAAAGGTACAGATTACCCTCTTTCGACGGCGTAATCCGGTATCAATCTAAATCGGCGTCCTACTTTCTTGGCTCACCGTACCTAGATTGACCCAATGGGTTCAGAGATACTATGAAATTCCTCATACAAATCCTACCCAATTTCTTGATAGGTCAGAGTATGTTCGAACTAGCAGATCTACCGTCGCAATTCACCTTTCGGTCCTTCTTGCGACGCACGAGAAAAGATATTACGTCATCAAGGTAATTCTAGCGATAAAACGGCATAGAATGAATAAACACAAAGTAAAATTTGCATTTGCTTTGAAATATCAAGTTTGAGAATGAGATACATATAACGAGACTACACCCTTAGTTCCGACAAAAGATTTACGCTATCATAGCGTCGTTTAAGTACAAATCTCTACACGAAGAAGGAAATATAAGAAAGACTTAAAGATAAAAGACTATAAACTCTTCTAAGAGGGTTTAAATCTTCTTCCTCCAAGCCTTTTGGAATGGATGCACAAGAGAACTCCTTCTCCCAAACTTTCTCCAAGAACTTCACACCAAGCCAAGACCCATCGCCCTTTTGCAAGCCAGATTTCGCCCTTTAAATAGAGTCCAAACCCAGTTGTGAATGCATGTATTGATGGAGAATTGAATTAGCTACGTTTTGGTACCAAGATCATTAAAATCGGAGCCATAATGAGGGAGTTATGGCCCATTCATTGCAGACGACTCCATAAATACGGGTGTAATGCGCCATTATGGTTGTAACCGTAATGCAACGGTTATGCACTTATTACAAAAACGTCCAAATCGGAGTTAAGATGAAGGAGTTATGAGCATTTAAAGCAGGGTGGTTCGTAATAAATTCTGGCGGTTGCGAGATTACGATCGCAAGGCAGATTATGGCCGAGAGGTAGATTATGGCCATACCCCTAACGTTGATGTAGAAGTCCAATTCATCTCAAAATTTGTAGGTGAGAAATATGGGCTCGGCTTGATTTGCGGTCATAGTCGTGTCGTTGGAAATCGCCGATCAAAAGATTGAGACTATGCTGAATTATGGTTGTGCCCATAATCTCTTTTGTGAAAATTGTCTTCATCCAAAAGTTTGTTGTCGAGGAAGTTATCGGCACGTCTTTGAAATATGATTATGCTCTCATAAAAACGGGTCCATCAAGAAGCCAATCAGAGAATTACGGTCGTGATGTAGATTATGGCCTCGGCCATAATTCTTGAAATTAATCCCGTTTAAAGCTAAACTTCTTGTCAAGATTCCTGATTCACTCGGATATGTAAATATGCTTCCATATAGCTCTAAAAGTGAGTGAATTATCCTATATTCAACAAATATGACAAGTAGTGAAGTTTCTGAAGAAAATCAATGAAATAAGCTGGAAAGAGAGGTAAAATCATGATAATATGTCTCGATTCACAGGTAAATATAAGTCTAAAAGACGATATAAATACGAGACATCAGCTGAGCGGCTGGAGAAGGAAGAAAACCCTTTGACGCGAGAGTGGGAAGGAGGCGGACAACTGATTAGAGGAAGAGGAGGCTACTCCAGGCAGCTTCTTCCTTCTTGAGGGAGTCTTGTTTTCCCATTTCTCATTCATTTGATCGCCCTTGTTATCCATGGATGTAACTACAGGATTAACTTATACTTTGCTTTGGATCATGAGTATTGTAGCTTAAAACTTATTTCAGGGCTAGGGAAAGCCCCTTGAATGTTCTATGCGTGGATGGTCATTTTATTTCATAAACCCTAGATTGTCCTATTTTGCCTAGTTGCACCATACGAATGGAGTATTTCATTTGGTTATCTTCATGCTCTTAGACATCTGGTAAGGCTGAGAGGCACGTCTGGATGTTAGAAACCCTACGCGAGAGTACCTCAATCATCATACGAGAGTAGTTGATCGAGTACGGGTAGTGTACGCCATTTTGCGCCCTTTGGGTTTATTCGGTTATGCGTACTGCGACGGTAGACGTTTAACCGTATAAACACCTCGTTGCATCTTCGAGAGGGGAGGACTTGTACAAATGATGAGATGGTGTGCACAATCTGGCGCTCATTGGGTTTATCCTACTAGGCGTACTACGATGGTAGACGCTTAGCAGGGTTAACCACCTTGTTGCATCCTTGAGAGAGGACAACTTGCAGATTTATGGATTACCCTAGGACTTATAAAGGAAATTCTATATTGTTATTCATCTATGCATAGCTCGTCAAGGCGGTGGACCCTAGTCCTGATCTCGTGGATCCTTATACCTTTAGTCGTGCAATTACTTTACTTTCCTATTAGTTACTTAGCTTTCTTCTTTAGCTTTAATTTAGTAACCACTTCACACACATTAAAGGTTCGTCTAGCTTGTGATAACTAAATCAGTCAGTACTTGGTATTTGATCCCTGTGGGATCGATACATTTATATTACTTCGATAGTCCGTATACTTGCAGAGCTTATCAAGTATTTGGTGCCGTTGCCGAGGATCAAATTTATCAATATCGACACGGTTAAGTTATTGCTAGACTAGACATTTATCTTGCCTTTTGTTTACTTGTTTTTAATTATTCAGCATTAAACTCTTTTATATATTTGATAATCACCTGCAAATCTTTTTGTTATTTGGAAAGTTGCCTTTGAACTACTCGGTTTATGTGCAGAACTCTACGGTCGGGAGAACAAATACCTGCCGACCCTGAAATTGAGAAGACCTTCCAACGCCGTAGAAAAGGTAAGTCCAAGGCAACTCGTCCAGAAGAATCTCTCGAAAAGCTCAAGATGGACAACCAACGAACACTTAGAGACTTTGCTTCACCAAACGCACAAGGCCTACATACCAGTATTACTCAGCCTCCGATTGAGGCAAATAATTTTGAAATCAAGCCGGCGCTTGTGAACATGGTGACTCAACATCACTTCGGAGGTTCGCCACTTGAGAACCCGAATTTGCATATGTCAATCTTTCTCGAAGTATGTGACACACTGAAGATGAATGTGGTATCAAATGACGCATTACGGTTGAGATTGTTTCCATTTTCATTGCGGGACCGTGCTCGTGCTTGGCTGCACTCACTCGCTTCTAAATCCATTTCGACATGGGGGCAGCTCTCCAAAGCCTTCCTTTCTAAATATTTTTCGCCAAGCAAGACGGCCCAATTAAGAGCTCATATCATTAATTTTGCTCAAAGGGACAACGAGTCCTTATGTGAAGCGTGAGATCCCTTCAAGGAATATCAAATGATGTGTCCTCATCATGGTATGGAGAAGTGGTTTCTCATCCACACCTTCTACAGTGGTCTGAACTACAATACCAGACTTACCATAGATGCGGCAGCTGGTGGTGCCTTAATGAGCAAGGAAATTGATGAAGCTTTCAATCTGATAGAAGATATGGCAATAAACCACCACCAGTGGTCAACTGAGAGAGCAGGACCACCTAAGGCAAGTGGCAAATTTGAGCTTGATGCGTTGAGTTCTATAGCAGCTAAGGTAGATTCTTTAGCTCACAAGTTTGATACATGGGGACTGAACTCCACCACCGCCTTAGTCAATAGTGTCTCTTGGGAGAATGATCCTACGTGAGGACAAACTTCATCCGATTACCAAATGGGACATCCTCCTTTTGGGGACTCTGCACTGGATCAAGTAAATACTCTCAATAGCTTCCAATCAAGACCACAACATGATCTGTACTCAAACACATATAATCCTGGGTGGAAGAGCCACCCAAACTTCTCTTACCCAATAGCAATGCGGCGCAACAACCGGAGTACCGACAGCCCGTGGGATTCCAACAACCAAGACAACCACCTCCGCCACAACCGATGAAGTCAAACTTGGAAACTATGTTGGAGAACTTCATGGCAGGGCAAGCTAAGCAAAGTGAGTGCATGAACGAGACCATCCAACAACTAGCTTCTCAAGTTGAAGCTTTAACCACGCATAGGAAGATGCTTGAAAATCAAATTGCACAGCAGGCCTCATCATCACCTAGACCTCCCGGGAGACTTCCGGGACAATCTGAGGCCAACCCTAGAGAACAGTGCAACGCTATCAATGCATGCGTAGTGGAGCCACTAAATGAGCCCAACACGTTTTTGGATATGGAGAAAGACCCTGGTAGTTTCTCAATACCATGTCGGATTGGGAATGTTAGCTTTGATCACGCCCTATGTGACCTTGGGGCCAGCGTGAGTCTTATACCACTGTCAATCTGCAAAAAGTTAGATATGGGGGAACTAAAAGAGACAAGTGTTTCATTACAACTTGCTGACCGCTCGATACGGCACCCGGTAGGCATATTGAAAGATATACCAATTAAAGTTGGTAAATTCTCTATCCAGGAGGACTTCATTGTGTTAAACATGGAAGAAGATGCCCAATTTCCCATAATCCTCGGCCGACCTTTCTTGGCAACCGCTGGTGCCATAATTGACGTTAGGAATGGGAAGCTCAAGTTGAATATCAGTGGAGATGTTATCAATTTTGAAATCTCTAGAGGTCTAAAGTGCCCTTCCTTTGTAGGGACTTACTGTAGCATGGATGTTGTAGAGGATGAGCGGGTCGACACAGTTGCATTGAAACAAAGTAAGAGAATGGCGGCATGTGGAGAAATAAAATCTAGAGAGTACTTTGAAGCAAACGACAAAATGCTTAATGGATCCGACTATACTGCCAGTCATAAGGTGCAAAGGGATAATACCATGGTAAATGAGAAAAATTATGCATCTTTGGACTTGGCTGCTTCCAGTGATTGTCCTTCTGCGAGTGGTATCACTATGAAATGTGACTGGGCATTTAGTAAGATTGTTGGATCAACTGATGCGAGTGTGGTACATAGCGATAATGGTAAGAGGGAGAAGCCCTCATTGGAAACTTGGAAGCCTGTGATTACATCTCAAGGGAAGACTATGAAGGAATTACCCTCCAAAGCTGATGCTGCTAGCACACCAGAGATCACACCAGGGAATATTAGTATATGCAACCCAACCGCTATTAGGAATGTCATCCCAGATGATTGGGAAGATGCAGTGGATATCCCAATTCCAAAATCACAAGTATTAGAGAATGGACAACATGGTATTGGAGCAACTAGGCATCATGGTGATGATTATTTCACGAAATTTGGTCAAAGGAAATACTCTAAAGATTTTCTTATGAAGCTCTCAGAGCACTTCACGCAACTCCCAAAAAATTGTGAGATTTGCCCAGATGTACTTGATTCGCTGTTTACCGTTTGTGTGAGAAGATTACCATGTCCTAGTTCTGGAAAGAGTAAAGACAGGCCATCATGTGGCCCGTGGGCATATCATCAACTGGACGACGAGGATTGGCTCAAACCGCCTTGACATAGCACTATGGTCAAGCCAAAGACCTTAAAATGGTGCTTCTTGGGAGACAACCCAAGTTCTTTTCCTTATCTTGCTAGTTCTTTTAGTAATTTACTTAACGGTATTTTCACTTTTTGGTAGTTAGATTAATGGTATTTTCGTTTGTTTAACTGTGATGGTACTTTGACTATTTGACCACCTACTTAGTTTCACTCTATCTTGATTTTATTGACCATTTGCTTACTTCTACTCTTTTTATGTAGTTTACTTAGCTGTGTGCCTACCTCGATAATCCTTTTTGGTAGTTTACTCCATGGTACCATCACTTGTTGTTTTCAATTGTTGTGCTGAGTTGGTATTGAGCTGATATTTGACTTTATAAATCATTTGCTCAATTTCTACTCTCTCTATGTAGTCTACCAGCTGTTTGCTTATCTTGCTCATCCTTCTAGTAGCCCACTTAGTGGTATTTTTGCTTGCTGTTTACATCTGTCGCACTTAGGAGGTGTGAGATGGTATTCTGATGCTATTTGTCACTTGCCAGTTTACTCTCTTTTGATTAATTTGTGAGGCCCGATAAATCTCTTGATTATGAGTTGTGGACCGCTTACCAGTTTTTGTTCTCTTCATGTGGCTTATTAAACTGTGCGTTTACTTTGTCGATGCTTTTGGTGGCTACACTTAGTAGCATCATTTGACAGTATCGGGATGGAACTGTGCTGATATTTAGATCTATTGATCACTTGCCCAGTTTTCACTCTTTCTATGCTCTGTTCATGTAGATTATTTGCCTGTATGTTACTTTACTGATGCTTTAGGTGATTTATTCCGTAATATTCATGCTTAACATTGACCTTTGAGGGTATTTGGATGGCGTTTTGATGGTATCAGTCTTTGTTCTATTTTAATTGCTTTGTGGAGCCTGATTATATGTTTATCATTGCTCAGGGATGATCTGGGTGCAAGTAGGGACCAATCGCGCCATTTCCAGAATTTCACGGTTGACTCGGCAATGACAGTCTCACCCGTGGTTACTGTAGCTGCGTTTCATGTTACGAGTTCCGTTCTCCACAGAAAGTTCCTCGGGCCGCTTAGCGATTAAAACCTCAGCCCGCGGAATTTCGGACCCTGGAGGCGACTCTTCCGCACAAGTAAAGTTTTCCACAGAAAGTTCCTCGAGGCACCCAGTGACTGAAACCTCAGCCCATGGGTTCCAGAGGCAGTTCTGCAGCGCAAATCGTCGAAGTTCCAGTTTTGCACAGAATGTACCTCGGGGCACCCACCGATCACAACCACGCCCCGAAGTTTTTGGTGGGGTCCCTCTCACTTAACTTCAAATTTCCCTCTGCTTATACTCTGCATTCACCCGCGTTCCTCTCACTTCACTGCGCCGATCATTTCTCGCCCCGTGAAAACCCTAACTTTGCTTTCGCCCTTTTTGTCGCCCCTTCTCTTCCGCGAGACTTCACTGGAGTTCCCTTCATCTTCTTCTCTATGGGACCTAGGGGTGTTCACGGTTCGGTTAACCGAACCGTGACCCCAAATCTTGTCCCGAACCGATTAGAACGGTTCGGCTATATTATAAACCATTCCCGAACCAAACAACCGGTTAACCGATTAACCGGTTTTTTGGTTCGGTTAACCACCGGTTTTTGGTTAACCGGTTAAGAAAATTCTTTCTTTAAGAATAGCATAATTACAAATAAGATAGGTATCAATTTGGACAAAAATTTTGATTCCCCTGCGTAATTTGCACTGTGAGAACAGTGGAGCCATCTGATGAGAGGTCTTCTTCCAATTACAACTTCCTTTTGTTTGAATCAATGACAATACTCTACCAGTATATACATGAAGTAGAAGCAAAGAAAGAAATCCATAAATTCTTCACCAACACACAACAATTCTTACCTGCAAGAGCCACTTGCGCTCTTCTCCTCCTGCTCCCAGCCACCTCAGAGCGAGCAGAGGTCGACAACCACTGCCCATTCTGTTCTGTCAAGGAGGCCATCGCTGTTTTCGGTGAGCGATTGCTCACCGGAAAACTTGACCCCGAGCCACTCCGACCTCCGCTGCCTCCAAACCGAACCAGTTCGTCCTCTTCTTCACCCCCCTCATACTCCTCCTTGGCCTCCCATTTCCCTGAAGAGAGAAATGACGAGCTCGCAATCCTCGCCTCCTTGCAGAAGCTGGAGGCGATTCTGAAGGAGATAAAGCGAGCGCTATTGCTGATGAAGCAGTGGGAGTCGGAAACGGAGGCGGCAATCGCCTTGAAGTCGAAGGTGTCAAGCGAACTCAGAGTGCGGCAATTGAGGAATTAGGTTTGTGTCTATGTCATCGACACTATACTCGAGAGGAATTAGGGCAGAATAGAAATTATGTTAGAAAATAGTTAATATTATAAAATATTTAATATATATTAGTAACTATACGGTCGGTCAGTTAACCGATTGAAAAACTTATCCTCAAACCATAACCGAACCGAACCGTCTACTTTACCTAAAAAACCCGACCGTAAACCAAACCGATTAATTCGGTTAACCGTCCAAGCGGTTCGGTTCGGTCGGTTAACCACGGTCTAACGGTTTTCTGGTTTTTTTGAACAGCCCTAATGGGACCTCGCAAGGTGTGTGTTCGAAAAGCCTCCACCAGCAAGCATCCTCGTGCACCTTCACCCCCTCTTCCTCCTGCTCCCGCGCCGGTTCCTCCTAGTGCTCCTGAACCTTCGGCCACATATCGCCGGCGTAGGGCAGGGAAGAAACCTGCTGGCTCTCCATCCCCTCCTCCACCACATAACCCAGACTTTCACCCTTCGACAGAAGGGCATATCAGCCGCTTTCGCGACGCCGCCCAAGAAGCTCGTTACTTTGCCCTTTCCAGGCGGCACATCATAAATACTCGGTACATGGACTCCCCAACTTTGCTTCAGCTGGGACTTCTTGACGACATACTTTGGCTCTTCTGGAATCTAGGCTGGGAGAAGTTTCTAAATCACGCATCGCCAACGCACATCGGGCTCACCCTTGAGGTACTCAGCTCCTTCTCCACTCGGCGGTCTGGCCCTGATAATGAAATATTCCTGATTTGCTTCCGCCTAAACAATATCGAGTATCGCCTCCCCCTTGAGGATTTCAACACCATTTACGACTTTCCTCCTGATGTTGAGCTTCACAAGCCCAGCGGGAACTGGGAGGATGCCTTCTGGCACTCCATCTCCTCAGAAGCCCACTATTCCTCTAAGAACGCCAGAGCAAGCACCATCTCCAACCCATGTCTTCGATACGCCCACCGTCTGCTGTCTAACACAATCTTTGCCTGCAGGGATAGCGATGGTATGCTGCACCACATTGAGCTTGTCTATCTCTAGGCAATGCTAAATCAATTCCCCTTGAACACTGGTTACCACTTGGCCAAGCATCTGGAACATGTCGGCCGCACCTCCAAAGGGACTATCGCAATCGGCTGCCTGCTCACTCCATTGGCCTTGCATTTGGGGCATAACCCGTATGGCACTCCTGAAGCTAGAGGGAGCAGACGGCTTGATATGGAGACTTGCATTACAATGAAAATGATCTTTCGACGTGGCGACGTTTACCATCTCACCCTCCGCGATAGCCTCCACACCATCCCACTGCCCAATACCGCGTGAACATCTATCAGATCACAAGACAACTAGAACATCCGCCCCGATGATGCAGATGCTCATGCTCCCCCTTCGGCTACTCCTGCTCCCTTCACCACCGGACCACCGCTGCGAGCTCCTCACGAGCCCACCACACACGACCTCCTACAATTGATATTTCAGCAGCTCCAAACTCAGGGAAACCAGATTGGCACATTAATGGAGAACGTACAGAGTGTGTACGCATTTCTTCGTTCTCGTTTCCCTGGCTTCCGGAGCACTGCCCCATACCAGCACCGTACGGCTCATGATGACACTTCCTCGGCCTCTTCTGACGCCTCTTCCAACGATCTCAGCGACGCGGGGAATGACCCTCGCGGTTAGAGTTGTGAGTCCTCTGCCCCCCCCCCCCTATATTTGTAATCTTTAATGCTTTTCTATTCCGGCATCGGGGACAATGCCTCATTTACCATGTGGGTGGGGAACTTTAGCATTTTTGATATAACTAGCTCTTGTTTTGACTTGGGTTCTACCAATAAAAGTTTTACCATATGGTATTTACTCTGTTAACCTTAGTTTTGGTCTCCCCTTACTTTAGAACCTGAAAGTATATATTCTTGCTTGCCTTTGGGCATGTTTTCATGTGTTCTTTGCTGTTAATATGATTCATTTGCATGATTCTGCCTCTCTACCAATTTTTTCTTACATTGATCTATTACATGCGATTAATCCCCTCGTGGTAGGTAACTTAAGGATAGATTCTTGGTAAGCTGCGCCCCTACTTAAATTGTGGGACGCCACTAGTTTTCTACATTTAATTTGATATTGACTGGTTCCTCCTCCTCACCTATTATAGCCGAAATACCCTCCATTTTGGTCACCTCATTTCAGCCAATTGTCATTTCAAACAAAAAGGAAAAAAACAAGAAAAGATTCTCTAGCAAAGTCTAGAGACATTTTGCAAAAAAAAAAAAAAAAGAGGACAAAGATCCTCTCGCAATTCTCCAAATATCTGTGTATCTTTACATCACTTGTAGAATATTTTGATGTTTCCCTTTTCTACTTCCATCTCAAACCACTTGGAGGCCTCAAACCTTGTATGAGGAGGAACTAGGACGTTGATTATGAGGTGTGGCAGCTATGTGTGGAACGCACTTACTTTGGGTTGCAATGCTTGCCACTTTGATATCTGATAGGAGTTAATCACTTGTGGGATGTTTGACCATTACATGGATCGGTGTTAGCATTATCTTCGAGGGGTTTCGATTCGAGTCTTATGGATCATCCGTACAGCTTAGCTTCATTTTATCTTTGCTTGAGGACAAGCAAGAGTTTAAGTCTGGGGAGATTTGTTAAGTCATTTTTATATAGGAATTTATATGCGATTTCCACTGTTATATCTTCACCATTTTGGCATTTACACCTGATTATACACGGAATTATCACAATATCTTCGGAATCTACACTCTTTGGTATTTTTTTGCATCATTTCAGGAAAAAAGCGAGGGAATGCGACTGTTTTCAGCTGGATTAGTGTTCTCGGCAAGAACCATTGTCCACCCAGCAACCAGAATCACACCCCGTGGCTTCTGTGTCGCTTGATGCTGATTTTTCTAGATTTTGACCCTCGCCTTATCCACGTCAGATAAAAGGTTACGAAAGGGTAAAAGAGGAATTCGACCCAGCCAGGGGGGATAGAAAAACAAAAAGCCCTATTCACGTAAGAGGAGGGGGGATCGTTTGGAAGAAAAAACACACGCACGTAAGGAAGAGAGGCGGCTGAGCGGCTGGAGAAGGAAGAAAACCCTTCGACGCGAGAGCGGGAAGGAGGCGGACGACCGATTAGAGGAAGAGGAAGCTACTCCAGGCGGCTTCTTCCTTCTTGAGGGAGTCTTGTTTCCCATTTCTCATTCATTTGATCGCCCTTGTTATCCATGGATGTAACTATGGGATTAACTTATGCTTTGCTTTGGAACATGAGTATTGTAGCATAAAACTTGTTTCAGGGCTAGGGAAAGCCCCTTGAATGTTCTATGTGTGGAAGGTCATTTTATTTCATCAACCCTAGATTGTCCTATTTTGCCTAGTTGCACCATACGAATGGAGTATTTCATTTGGTTATCTTCATGCTCTTAGACATCTGGTAAGGCTGAGAGGCACATCTGGATGTTAGAAACCCTAGGCGAGAGTACCTCAATAATCATACGAGAGTAGTTGATTGAGTATGGGTAGTGTACGCCATTTTGCGCCCTTTGGGTTTATTCAGTTTTGCGTACTGCGACGGTAGACATTTAACCGTATAAACACCTCGTTGCATCCTCGAGAGGGGAGGACTTGTACAAATGATGAGATGGTGTGCACAATCTGGCGCTCATTGGGTTTATCCTACTAGGCGTACTACGACGGTAGACGCTTAGTAGGGTTAAGCACCTTATTGCATCCTTGAGAGAGGACAACTTGCACATTTATGGATTACCCTAGGACTTATAAAGGGAATTCTATATTGTTATTCATCCATGCATAGCGCGTCAAGGCTGTGGACCCTAGTCCTGATCTCGTGGATCCTTAGACCTTTAGTCGTGCAATTACTTTACTTTCCTATTAGTTACTTAGCTTTCTTCTTTAGCTTTAATTTAGCAACCACTTCACATACAATAAAGGTTTGTCTAGCTTGTGATAACTAAATCAGTCGGTACTTGGTATTTGATCCCTATGGGATCGATACATTTATATTACTTCGATAGTCTGTATACTTGCGGAGTCTATCAACTATCAACGTGGTTGCAACGCCCTTCGGCACGGCGAAGGCGATGATATCCGCCACTGGAAAAGCAAAGGCGATTGTCTTTTCCCATGGCATCGCAAAGGCGGTGAACGTCTTTGGCTCCATCTCCGCAACCGCCCCCGCCTTGGGGAGGATATTGCCACTCTTTCTGCCTCTGGCGCCGCAACCGTGTTCGTCTCCCCTTCCGGTGACACCACCACCGAATAGATAGGGATTTTTTTAATGTTTTCTCAAATTATTAAATGAAATATAAGTTTAACCTTTCATATAATTATTTTATTAAACTTTTATAAAAAAAATTCGGGAGTTCGGGATTTTTCCGAATCAGTTTTTAGGTACCGGGACCGGTACCATACTCCCAAATTAAATTTTGGCACGGGTACCGAAATACCGGTACCGTTTGCTCACCCCAACCTACAGGGCATTGCTATAGATTAAGATCGTGTGCTGAATATGTAACTAATTTTTTCCTGCACAAAGGCCACATTCTTCACATGCTCTCTTATATTAATCAGACTTACTGTTAGGTCCAACGTTAATCGCAGCGATGGCGAACATCTCTGACACCAAGACGCCTGGCCTCCTTGGCAGTGTGACTGTCATCACGCCATCTGGGATTGTCAGCATGGTTGCAACGCCCTCTGGCACGGTGAAGGCGATGATCTCTGCCACCGGAAAAGCAAAGGCGATTGTCTCTTCCCACGGCATCGCAAAAGCGGTGAACGTCTTCGGCTCCATCTTTGCAACTGCCCCTGCCTCGGGGACGGCCATTGCCACTCTTTCTGGCTCCGGCATTGCAGCCGTGTCCGTTTCCCCCTCCGGTGATACCTCCTCCGAATAGATAGGGATAGTTTAACATTTTCTCAAATTATTATATGAAATATATGTTTAACCTTTCATATAATAATTTTATTAACCTTTTATATAAAAATTTTAGGAGTTCAAGAGTTTGGGATTTTCCCGAATCAGTTTTTAGGTACCGCTACCGGTACCATACTCCCGAATTTAATTTCGGTACCGGTACCTAAATACCGGTACTTAAATACCGAATACCGAAAAATTCGTTACAGTATTTCGTTACCAGTGCCGTTTGCTCACCCCTACCTGCAGGGCGTGGCTGTAGATTAAGATAGTGTGCCGAATAAGTAACTAATTGTTTCCTGCACAGGGGCCACATTCTTCACATGCTCTCTGATATTTATCAGACTTACTGTTAGGTCCAATGTTAATCGCAGCGATGGCGAATAACTCCGGCACCATGATGCCTGGCCCCCCCGATAGTGTGACTGCCATCCAGGACTATCAACGTGGTTACAACGCCTCCGGCACGGCGAAGGCGATGATCTTTGCCACCGGAAAAGAAATGGCGATTGTCTTTTCCCACTGTGTCACAAAGGCGATGAACATCTCCGGCTCCATCTCTGCAACCGCCCCCGCCTCGGGGATAGCCATTGCCACTCTTTCTACCTCCGGCACTGCAACCGTGTTTGTCTCCCCCTCCAGTGACACCTCCACCGAATAGATAGGGATTTTTTAATCTTTTCTAAAATTATTATATGAAATATAAGTTTAACCTTTCATATAATAATTTTATTAACCTTTATAAAAAAAAATTTTGGGAGTTCGGGAGTTCGGGATTTTCCCGAATTAGTTTTTAGGTACCGGTACAGGTACCATACTCCCGAATTAAATTTTGGTACCGGTACCGAAATACTGAATACCAAAAAATTTGGTACGATATTTCGGTATTAGTTCCGTTTGCTCACTCCTACCTAAAGGGCGTGGCTATAGATTAAGATCGCATGTCGAATATGTAACTAATTATTTCCTACACAAGGGCCACATTCTTCACGTGCTCTCTTATATTAATCAGACTTACCGTTAGGTCCAACGTTAATCGTACCAATGGCTAACAACTCCGACACCACGACGCCTAGCCCCTGTGGCAGTGTGATTGCCATCACGCCATCCGGGATTGTCAGCGTGGCTGCAACGCCCTCCGGCATGGCGATGGCGATGATCTCCGCCACCGGAAAAGCAAAGGCGATTGTCTCTTCCCACTGCGTCACAAAGGCTGTGAATGTCTCCAGCTCCATCTTTGCAACTGCCCCCGCCTCGGGGACGACCATTGCCACTCTTTCTGCCTCTAGCTCCACAGCCGTGTCTGTCTCCCCCTCCAGTGACACCTCCACCGAATAGATTGGAATATTATGATCTTTTCTCAAATTATTATATGACATATAAGTTTTACCTTTCATATAATAATTTTATTAACCTTTTATAATAGAATTTCGAAAGTTTGGGAGTTTGAGATTTTTCCGAATCAGTTTTTAGGTCCCGAATTAAATTTCGGTACCGGTATTGAAATACCGAATACAAAAAAAATTGGTACGGTATTTTGGTACCGGTACCATTTGCTCACCCCTACCTACAGGGCGTGGTTGTAGATTAAGATCGTGTGCTGAATAAGTAACTAATTGTTTCATGCACAAGGGCCACATTCTTCACGTGCTCTCTTATATTAATCAGACTTACTGTTAAGTCCAACGTTAATCGCAGCAATGGCGAACAACTCCGGCACTATGATGCCTAGCCCCCCTGGCAGTGTGGCTGCCATCACGCCATCCGGGACTGTCAGTGCGGTTGCAACGCCCTCCGGCACGGCGAAGGCAATGATCACCGCCACCGAAAAAGATAAGACAATTGTCTCTTCCCACGGCGTCGCAAAGGCAGTGAACGTCTCCAACTCCATCTTTGCAACCGCCCCCGCCTCGAGGACGGCCATTGCCACGCTTTCTGTCTCCAGCGCCGCACTCGTGTCAGTTTCCCCCTCCGGTGACACCGCCACCGAATAGATAGGGATTTTTTGACCTTTTCTCAAATTATTATATGAAATATATGTTTAACCTTTCATATAATAATTTTGTTAACCTTTTATAAAAAAATTTCATGAGTTCAGGTGTTTGGGATTTTTTCGAATCAGTTTTTAGTTACCAATACCGGTACCATACTCCCGAATTAAATTTCAGTATTGGAACCGAAATACCGGTACTAAAATACCAAATACCAAAAAATTCAGTACAATATTTTGGTATCTGTACCGTTTGCTCACCCCTGCCTGCAGGGCGTGGTTGTGGATTAAGATAGCGTGTCGAATAAGTTACTAATTGTTTCCTGCACAAGGACCACATTCTTCATGTGCTCTCTGATATTAATCGGACTTACTGTTAGGTCCAACGTTAATCGCAGTGATGAAGAACAACTCCGGCACCACGACGCCTGGCCCCCTGGCAGTGTGACTGCCATCACGCCATCCTGGACTATCAGCGTGGTTGCAACGCCCTCCGGCACGGCGAAGGCGATGATCTCCGCCACCGGATAAGCAAAGGCGATTGTCTCTTCCCACGGCGTCGCAAAGGCTGTGAACGTCTCTCGCTCCATCTCTGCAATCGCCCCTGCCTCGGGGATGGCCATTGCCACTCTTTCTGCCTCCGGCGCCGCAACCATGTTTGCCTCCCCCTCCAGTGACACCTCCTCCGAATAGATAGGGATTTTTTAACCTTTTCTCAAATTACTATATGATATATAAGTTTAACCTTTCATATAATAATTTTATTAACATTTTATAAAAAACATTTCAAGAGTTCTAGAGTTTGGGATTTTTCCGAATCAATTTTTAGGTACCTGTACCGGTATCATACTCCCGAATTAAATTTCGGTATCGCTACCGAAATTCCGGTACTGAAATACCGAATACCGAAAAATTTGGTATGGTATTTCGATATCAGTACCGTTTGCTCACCCCTACCTGCAGGGCGTGGCTGTAGATTAGGATCGCGTTCCGAATAAGTAACTAATTGTTTCCTGCACAAGGGCCACATTCTTCACGTGCTCTCTTATATTAATCAACCTTACTGTTAGGTCCAACGTTAATCACAGTGATGGTGAACAACTCCGGCACCACGACCCTTGGCCCCCTGACAATGTGATTGCCATCACGCCATCTGGGACTGTCAGCACGGTTGCAATGCCCTCCGGCACGGCGAAGGCGATGATCTCTGCCACCGGAAAAGCAAAGGCGATTGTCTCTTCCCACGACATCGCAAAGGCGATGAACCTCGCCGGCTCCATCTCTGCAACCGCCCCCGCCTCGGGGATGGCCATTGCCACTCTTTCTGCCTCCATCTCTATAATTATTTAAATTCTCATGCCTTCGATTTTTAAATAATTTAATACAATTATTAAAAAAAATGAAATGGAGTAGATTAGTAAATAGAAATATGACATTAGAAATGACTATAACGGTTACAAGGGTTGATATGACAAACCTTGAAAAGACTTATAATAGTGTGTAAAAACACACACAAGTATTTCACTTGTACACCAGCTTCTTATTCTTCAAAAAAACACACACAAAATGTCACGCCCCGGCCTATGGTTCTCTGGCGGAACACTAGACTGGCGTGAAATCCCTAATCTCGGGGTATAAAATTACCCCCAAATCAAAAAATTGGAAAACCCTAACCTCCGTCTAAAATTTATCCCCAAATCCGAAATCCAATCAAAACCATAATCTTAAAAGTCAAAATTATCTTCGAGTCAACACCGCCTGCACCGCTCGAATTTTCCGAAATTGCTTTGTTGACATCACGCCGATGCTAGCGCTCCAAATCGAACTTCGCCGAATTCGATTCTGCTCGCTGAGAGGGCTATTGACCAAAGTCAATGTCAGCGTTGCCTTGTTTCGAACGCTCGATGCGTTCAAAAATCACCGCCTCGCTGTTCTCGTTCGAAGCTTGCAGCCGCCTGTCTTCGTCTCCAACTCTAGAGCACCGCTTAGCTCGCCGGTGGTGAGACATACCAGCAAGGAGGCTCCCACGTCTCGTACTTGGCCTCTCCTGTCGCCGCCAAGCGTCGTCATCGCCGGAGACGATGTTGTTGACGCAGTAATCACTCGAAATAGGGGAAGAAATAGAGGATAAGGAGAAAGCTTTATTCCACTTCTTCAAAGCTACAAAACTCCTCACGGACTATCGCCAACGACCCCCGTCGCCGACCCCTCTTCCCCTCCCTCGGCGTCGACCCTCCAGTTGGCGGTTACAGTCACTCTTCCCGTCGCCCCCTGGCGCCGAAATACTACCTCACCACAGAACCTCTCACCACTCCCTGACCTTGCTGTGGTTGAAGCTTGCTCGATCGGTCCACTGGATGCCTCTCGATGATCACTCGATCTCCTTTTAACGAGCGCCTGTGCTTTCAATTTCCTCGCCGAAGCCGCGTCTTCCAGCCCTAATTAGGTCGTCCGTCGCCCGCTTCTCACGCACCTCCTCATCGCCCGCCCACGTCCGAGAAAGCCGCCGAGCTTGTCGAGTCTCTTGCCTTGCTGCCACGGACGACGTCATCGCCCGCGTCCGAACCATCCGAAGAAGATGAAGCTGACGCCGCGTCCTCGTTTCCAATTTTGGGTGTTGACCCAAGATTGGATTTTGACCGCAAAACTTCGGCTTCGATTTTACTTCTTTGATTTGGGCTTGGACTTGGGCTGTCTCTCGGCCCAGCCTGCTTTAGTGCGGCCCGACAGTCCATGGGTCTGACACAGTATCCTACAATTTGATGCTTCTCTGATTCTTTAAAAAAGTAATTCACATAATTTTATTTAAAATTTTAAGTATTATTATTTTAAATAATTTAAAATTTTAATACTAATAAAATAAAATATATTATTATTTTAAATAATTTATTTATTATTATTTTAAAATTTTAAAATAGTTAAATAGTTATTAATCAAATATCTTATAAATTTTGACAGTAAAGCATAGTACAGTACAACACAGTTTAGCACAGTTATAAAAGCTATTGTGAAGCCAAATAGGCCCTTAGTAGTGGGAGAAAGAAGAGAAAAGGGAGAAGCTGAGGAGGGATCTGGATAAGCAGATATATCCCTGCTTCCTAATTATAGTAAAACTTCTCTAGTTGGGACCGAAAAGTTACAAAACTAAACACTCAAGCTTCTTAAAATTAGTTGATTGCAACCCCATAATCTGCTAAATAAGCTAGGCCAAACGCAGCCAACATAAGATGCCCCTACTTTTTTGCACATAGAAATCTCCTAAGTAGCACGACAACCCAAACACTCTTTCTTCTAAACAAGCCTCATCTATTAATCATCCATATATGTGTCACTAAAAAGAAAGCTCTAGCAACATGCTTAAACGAAAAGGAATGCAACAGTAGTAAAATCTCATCCTAATCATTGAACAAAGTGTGGGGTCAAAAAGTGTTACATTGGAATGTAACATGACCTTTATTAAATTCACATTAAATTAATAAGGCTTTTTGTTTAATGGGTTCTGGCTTCCAATAAGCACAAGCACTCATTGTTAATTACCCCTAAAGTTAGGGAACCTTTGATTAAGAGATCTATACTATGAAATAAAATGCAAGACTGAACAATTTTATTCATGAACATTTTGAAAAATACTTGGCTTGTCATGATACATGAGCGATGAAAGCAAAGAGTATTTATTAAGTTAGAGGGCTTTGTGCTTGTCAAATGTTTGGCCTTGCGATGGCTTATTAGGTGTTTGAACTTAGGATAATATCCACCCTTAGCAGCACAATGTCATATTGAGGAACTACGCCCCGATGATAAACATCGACATACGCACCTCCCAAATAATATTCCATCGTGATGTATTTAAGGCATGTTGGATATTTGGAAGATCACTCGGCCCTGACGGCGTGTTGGATGATCTAATTTGGAAATATCTGGTCTTGCGACTTGTGGACATTTGAGTTTGAAGAAAATTACTCGGCCTTGCGGCTTATTGGATAATTTGAGTTTAAAAATATTCGGTCTTGCGACTTGTTGGATATTTAAACTTGGGAAAATTATCCGGTCTTGCGGCGTATTGGATAATTTGATTTGGAAAATTATCCGGGCTCTCGGCTTGTTGGATAATTTAGTTTGAGGAAAATTATCCGGCCTTGCGGCGTGTTGGATAATTTGAGTTTGAAAATATCCTATTTTGCGACTTATTGGATATTCTAAGTTTAGAGAAATTATCTGGCCTCACGGCTTGTTGGATAATTTGATTTGAAAATTACTCGGCCTTGCAGCGTGTTGAATAATTTGATTTGAGGAAAATTATCCGGCCTTGTGGCGTGTTGGATAATTTAATTTAGAAAATTATCCGGCCTTGCGGCGTGTTGGATAATTTAATTTAGAAAATTATCCGGCCTTGCAGCGTGTTAGATAATTTGATTTGGAAATATCTGGTCTTGCAACTTGTTGGATATTTAAATTTGGAGAAATATCCGGCCTTGCGGTTTGTTGGATATTTAAATTTGAAAAATACTTCCGCCTTGACGAACGCAATATCATATTGAGGAATTACATCTCGACGATGAACGTCGACGTACGCACCTCCCAAACAATATTTCATTGTGGTGTGTCAAGACTTTAGCATGAATATTGACAAGCATTTCATTTTGATGTCGTATGAATTTTGAATTATTGGTTCGACCTTGGCTTGATCATTTCCCCATGAGTTGGCAAACTATGTTATGTGAATCAAATTCTATCCATGCTATATATTCAGCCTAAACTTTTAGACTCAAGTTTAAATCTGATTAAATTAATTCAATCTCGGCAAAATTGGCCAAGTCCACATGGTGGGCGGAGGCAACACAAATTTGGCTTAACTTCTTCTGCGACATGGAACAAAGGAGGTAGGTTGTTTGATTTTTTATTTTTTTTATTTATTATTATTCTTATTATTAATTTTTTTTTTACGACTTTATAATCTTCGGCCAAAGAGTAAAGTTCTTCTCTTTGACAACTCAGTCGACGAACGGATTCCTGTTATCACCCAGCCGATGAACAAAGCTCAAACGATCCCTCTAGACGACGGCGACTTGGGAGATTGCTGAGTGGCTCGCATCACAGCAAAGAGGAATGGTAGAGTGGAACTCTGGCGATTGACGATAACTTGGGAGATCTCTGAGAAAACAGGCGGGAGGCATTCGTCCAAGCCCGAAGAAAGGAGGCGGCAGGGGAGATGGCTGCAGATATTGTGGAGGAGTCAAGGAATCGCTGAAGGTTCGATTCTCCAGCAAGATGGCGTGTTTACCCCCTATCTTTTTCTACTCATTCTTTGTTCTGTTGTTACGATGAAGCAAATACTAAATAATATGCCAACTGAGTCAGTCCTTTTTAGCTCCAGCACAACCGTCTCATCTTGGAGATTTTGCCGCCGGAGTTGGAAATGGGACAGTGTTGCGCTTGCACTGCATGGACCAAATTGAACCGGTGGTCATTCTTTGTGCCATGTTTGTTTGATTTGGAGCTCAATAATTTTTTACGAGCCAGATAGGTTCAAAACTGAGTCCAGTCCTGTGAGGCGCAGGGTCTCCAAGCTCTCCTCTGCTCTCCCCTTCAATTTCCTTACCAAACACATGCGAGCAAGTGCTTGCTGCAAATATTTTGGTCCCCTTGACTGGAATCAACTTGGCTATAACTCAAAATGTTGATGAGCAAATGAAGCCAGCAAACCGTCTCTTTTCTTATCCAAGTATATTGGAATCGACTAGAACTGATATAAACATCATGAGTGAGCTGCAGAAGAATGCTGATATCAGAAATACTAACCAAATGAATGGAGTGCCTTCAAGAAAGGCTAAGTTGGGAGAAATGACTCCAAATATCTTGTGAAGTTTCATAGTGTAATAAGGAGGGAATCCTTTTTAATTTGGGGATGAAGATAACTCAGGCGGGCAGCTTGAAAGATGCAGCAAAGAGCATTCCGTATCTTATTCAGGGGGTTTCAACTTTAGGTTTACATTTTTGTTGAAATCTTATCACGGTTTTTTATTCAAATTTTATATAGCGATCAATCATGAGTTGGATTCGAATAATTAGATGTTGGATATAAATCCTTCTTCTCATTGATGTATATACTTGAAATTAGTCTTTTGCATACTCTACTGTCCCTACTGCTTCTTCAATCCAGAACTTTAAATTGACTGATGAAGCTGTTTTCTGTAAATTTCCCGCGTTGCAGTTTGCCCTACTACCCTCAAGAGAATATGCAAACAACATGGAATTACTCGTTGGCCATCGCGGAAGAAAGTGGATCACTCTTGAAGGAAACTGCAAGTGGTTATTAACTCAGTTCATGGTGCTGATAAAGTCATTCAACTCAGTTCCCTGTATAAAGATTCCATAACGGCATCTGGCTTAGATAAGAATTTGTTAAGAAACTTTCAGACTGAGAAGAATTCATCAGGGGACTTTACACTTTCCAACATCAGTCAAAATAGTCATCCAAACCCTAATCGAGACTTGGATGCTAAGATAAGTCACCCCCATTTGTCGATTTCTCCCAAATTATCGTCATGCAGTCAATTGTTGGTTTCAAGTCTACCATCTTCAAGTAGAGCCAAGCATTGTACTGTGACTGATGAAACCAGAACGAGGCAAGAATCCATAACTGAGGGCAAGGTGATTGACATTCCTTTCAAATCAAACTACGCAGTTATCTCCTGACAGATTTTATAATCAAAATTCACTTAGTGAGCATTGTTCTTCTTGAAGCTTATCGCCTTCGGATAATGATAAAAGCAGATGGATGAGAATAAAAGCCACATATGGTGCAGAAAAAGTTCGAATCCGATTACATCCTACTTTCAATTTTGATGAGCTGAGACAGGAAACTCTCTGAATCTTAGGTACTTGGACGACGAGTCAGAATGGGTTTTGCTAACAGGTGATGCAGATTTGCAAGAGTGCATACAGATCAGTAGATCCTTCAAAGCAGTTGTGTTTCCTCTTCCTACAGCAGCACAAGCAGCAGTGTGTTTTCTTCTTATAGCATTACGAGCAACGGGTGCAACACGGCTCCTTGCAGGTAACGATTTTGTCATGTTTGGGAAGCTCTGGCGCAAGCCGAATTCCCTTTGATTTGATTTCCGGTGTTAGTTTAATTTTATAGCAGTGAATGTGCTGCTGAGCCTTTAATTTCTCCCTTTATTTCCTTTTATTATTTCTGAATTTCAACCAAATTTATCCTCTTTCCTTACTTTCTTTGGCTGTAGCTTCCCACGCTGGAATTTTGCTTTCCAGACTTTCCATGTTTCCTATTTTGATTGTCTTCTCTTTTTTTTGCTTACGCACATCAATGTTTCCGTGTATGCCTTCTTCATGGTCAGAAATTAATTTTGACTGCCAAAATTAGTTAGCTCAGCACAAATCTGACTTGCTGTGGACAGCAACCCAGAAATTCATCCTTAAAGATATGAGGGATTCAACTTTCTTAGGAGAAAGAGCTCTTGATTCTGTAGTGATGATGAGATCGTTTTTTTAAAAAAAGTGTAATTGCTGTTTGCTTTTCTTAATCTAATCAAGCAGAAGCTTCAAAACTTAAGTTCGTGTCTTAAGGCTGCAATTCTCAACCAGCAATTTGGTTGTGTTCTGATTAATTGTTTAGGATCTAATCACTGAAATGTTTATTTCTGGTCGTTTTGCCACTTCCATTCTACACTTTCTTTTTTTAACGTTGATTCCAATTGCAGCATACATACTCATCAAGCTCATATAAATTTGACATCTGAATTTACTCAATTATGCAGATCTCTTGCTGCTTGTGAACTACTTTATAATGCTGGATACAGAACTCGATTCTGGGCACAAGAGGGTCTGGAAGCTGCTGAAGAAGAGGTGACTTGTGACATTGTGACCACAAGTTGTGCACGTCACTGTTTTTTGCTCCATTTAGAGTTGATGAATGGAGATGATCTTTTTGTTTGGATTTGTAAAAAAAAAAATTTATTCCTGTTCACCTGAGTATATCTGCGATGCATGGCTCGCATAATTCCTGATTTCCGTGTAGTATATAATTTGCTTCATGCCTCCAATTGCTCCTTTACTTGCTCTCCTTCTTCTCTGTCTTTCAGATCTTCTTGTAATTTTACAAAAAATTTTATCATTTGTTTCTTGTTCTAACCCATCCACATACGTATGTGTAATTTAATTGGACACTACTTCAGTCCAAATTTTAATATGAAACTTGCCAAAGATCGAGGACACATGTCGCTCACAGTTTGCTGCCAACATCTGTAGAAAGGAAAAGCAGCAAAATAATTCCAGTCCCCCCTTGTCAGCACTATTAGCTCTCCTCGAGCAATCCTGATGAACCATCCACTGCAATCAAGTTCATGCCATGGCCAAGCCAAATTGCAGCAGCTGCAAGCAATGTATCCTCCCCCTCAAGGCTAAGAAACTCACCATCTCACTCCTCGTCGTGTCCCTCCCCTTCCTCTACGTCTCTCTCCTGTTAGAAACTGCAACTGGATCACTTCCTCTACGTCTCTCTCCTGTATATGTAGTTTAAACAAGCTCACGAGTCCAGATAGATGAGATCAGTGTAGCTTTCGCCGAAATTGTCTGTTGCTATTCTCACCTGCTACCTCGCAGGATTATACGCATCACTTCCCATTATTAGTGCTAACTAAGCTACTATTAACAATTGTAATTACGATTAGGACGCGTGTGGTAATCTTTCGCAGGAATATTTTGGATCGTCTTCTCTTATTTTATTTGAGATAGCTTATTTATTTATTATCTATTTTTTGTGACATTAGAGTTGTTGAAATTTGTTATGTCTTTTATTTTTTAGTTTTCATAAAAATTAGAGAAACGGCTCACAAAAGCTGGATTGAAAAAAATGTATCTTAATTTTCCATTTGACGCACAAAATTAGAATTTGAGAGAGAGGGCTATGTTTGAAACTGACAGCCTGCATGACAAGATTTAGATTACTTAGTTTTAGTATCTTTATGACCTTATGTAATTGACAACACATTTTTTCTATAAAGGCCTATTATTCTTAAAATTAGCTTCATATTACCTAATATTCAAGTTTAATTTTTTTTTTTCAAAATATTATTAGGGTTTACTTATAACTTATTTTGGAATCCACTTAATAACTAAATAAATAACATTGTCAACTAAGTTGACCCTAGCAAGGTTAAATTGAAATAGTAGTTCAGTTTTGCACTCTCATCATTACTAGTGTCACGCTCTTTTAGCTAGTTAATTATTATACAAATTTTAAATGTCACCCAGACTCAATTCTAAACTACTTCACGTTATAAAGGGAAGTTCTAAACAAAATTGAAATGTATAAATTACTTCTTAATCTCGATTGGTAATTGTGCTGACGCTGCTTAGAGTGAGTTTCCCCGTCTATTGCACAAATTAACGTTTTTCAGCGGTACGAAAAATCTCTTTTGTTAGACAAACCTGTACCGTCCTAATTCCAAAAAATGGGTAAAAGGGCGGGCAATAAGAAACGCCTCTCACCTCAGTCCTGATGGTGCGCCTGTTGAGGAAGGGCCGAGCGGGAAGGGGAATCCGGTGATGTTCAAATAGAACCACCCGCCGCTGCAGCCGCTGTTTTCGCTGGCGCTGGCCGAAGCCGCCACCACCAGGCCTGTCACATCCTTTTGCCTGCTCCTACTACTTGGGTTCTAATCCAATAAGAGATTCTTGGCGAAGGCACCAAAGCACGCTTCTTGATTCTGATTCCGCGAGGGAAGCGTCATCAGTAGTGGTAAACAAATGATACCGAATTTTTTTGGTAGTTGGTATTTTGGTACTAGTACCAAAATTCTATTCGGGAGTATGGTATCAGTATCGGTACCTAAAAACTAATTCGAAAAAATTCTGAACTCCCGAACGTATATATCATTTAATTAAAAATATTAATTATTTACTTACTTACCTAATTACCTGTTATCGAAGTAGAGTATCTCCCGAACTCCCCAATCACGGAACCAGTCGTGGCTTCTAGGGGTGTGCAAAAAAACTGGCCGAACCGTTGAACCGCGGTTAACCGGTCGAACCGAACTGATCTGGCGGTTAACCGAACCGACGGTTCTTTGATCGGTCGGTTTTTTCCCAGATATAACGGTTCACGGTTTGGGAACGGTTCGGGACTTCGCCGAACCGCGGTTAACCGAACCGAACCGTACATATAATATTTATATATATAATATTTATTTATATATATAAATAAATATTTTATAAAAAATCAAACCGGTTAACCATCGATACCAACGGTTAACCGTCGAAAACCAACACTTAACCGCAGAAAACCAACGGTTAACCGTTGTAAACTAATGGTTAACCGAGAATATTTATATTTTTTTATCTTAAATTATTATATAATTTAAATATTTTTTTTTAAAATAAATAATACGGTTAACCGTCGGTTTTCGGTTAACCGAACCGAAAAATCGGTTAACCGGGTCAACGGTTCGGGAACGGTTTTCAAATTCCCTGAACCGTTCGGTTCGGTTCGGGATGAAAATTTTCTGCACGGTTCGGTTAACCGAACCGTGCACACCCCTAGTGGCTTCCATAGTTCCACTCGCCCTCGGCCCTTCAGCCTTGGCCCGTGCGATGCGCGTGCATGCAGCGTGGCAGTGTCAGCGACTCAGCGTGACTCACCTTCGAAGTTTGGGCTTCGGTCCTCGCCCAGTGCCCCCACTTGCCCTAATTCTAAATCCTAATTTGAGATTTGTCACCCCGCCCCGTCGCAACAGTCGCCCAAGCTCATCGATTGTCACCGAGTCGCCCAAGCCCCAAGCTCTTCGCCCTAGCTCGCGGTCGACTTTGTCTTCGCCCTAGCTCGCGGTCGACTTTGTCTTCGCCCTAGCTAGCGCTCTATGGCATCTTCACCCTAGCTAGCAGCCAACGGCGTCTTCGCCCTAGCTATTGCTCGACAGCGTCTTTGCCCTAGCTCGAAGTCGACGGCATCTTCACTGTAGCTCACGATCGACGGCGTCTTCGCCCTAGCTCGCGGACTCGAGGTCATTGACGTCATTCGCCCTAGCTCGCGGTCGATTGTGTTCGCCCAAGCTCACGGTCAGTGACCAGGTAAAGGTTATTTGAATACAACGTCCACTTCCAGTTATTTGAAATTATACTCTTCTATGAATTTCATACGATTTTACTCTACTATGTGGATACTAATTTTTTTTTGTTTAGTTAAATCATAGATCACTTTTTGTTAACAATTAATCATGCATGATTATCCTCATCACTAGATTCAAGTCAAGGAGTTAATAGTTCTCTGTATTTAAAACAAAAACTTAGTATTACAACTCACAAGATTATAGATTTGAATAAGTTGTGAGTACATATATGAAAGGTTTCTCCATGATGCATGCTGTTGAATATGTAGTTGCTAATTCCTTCATAATGGTGTTCCTTTTGCTACTATGTCCCCAAATACACATTATTTCTCCTAACTATTACTTTATCCTATCTTCCACATTCATTATTGTCTCAAAAGTAATCTCTTGGCAAGTACCTATAGAAGATAAATAGAAATTGAAATGAGCCCTAAATGGAACATGAAAAAAACCTTTATGTGCTTTCTTGGATATTATGATTGTTATCCTTTATGTGTGATGGAACATGAAAAAGCCTCAATTGATTCTATTAATGTGAAAGAGAAAGGTATACAAACAGAAACTGGTGAAGCAGCTAGGGGCAGTTCTAAAGATACAAATTTGAAGGGTGCAACATCTAAAAAGAGAAAGCAAATAGAGAAAAGATCTAATGCTTGGGATCACTTTACAAAGCAAGTTGTGAATGACAATATAATTGGTAAGTGTATACATTGCTCTAAAGAAATACGTGCAGATCCTCACTTAAATGGCACATATGGACTTAGGAAACATATTAATGCATATAAAAGCCACCCACATGCAAGTGAAGTGAAACAAACACTATTAAAATTTCATCACAGGGACAATGTGAGTTTGGGCACTTGGAGATTTGACCAAGAGGAAGCTAGGAAAGCTCTTAGTTATATGATTATTGTAGATGAGCTTCCATTTAAATTTGTTAAAAATATCGAATTTAAGCACTTTATGTTTATTTTGCAACCTTATTTTAAAATCTCATCGAGATGGACTTTATCTAGAGATTGTTTTGGGTTGTACCTAAAGGAGAAACTATCATTGAAGGCTTTCATTAAAAAATCTTGCAATAGGGTGTGCTTGACAACTGATTGTTGGAATTTTATTCAAAACATTAATTACTTATGTCTTACTGCACATTTCATTGATGACAATTGGAAAACTACAAAAAAGAATTTTGAATTTTTGTCCAATTATTAGTCATAAAGGTAGAGACATTCTTGCTAGACTAGAGAATATATAAAGTGTTCACAATAACAGTCGATAATGCAAGTTCCAATGATAGTGCAATAAATACTTTGAAAGAGAAATTTGCTATTTGGGGAACAACTTTGCTTGGTTGTAAGCATTTACATATGAGATATATTGCACATATTGTTAATTTAGTTGTGCGGGATGGCTTAAAAGATGTGCATGATTCAATAAAGAGGGTCAAAGCAGTTGTGAAATATACGAGACAATCACCTTCTAGATTGAGCAAGTTTAAGGATTGCATTGAGAAGGAGAAAATTCAAAGCAAGGGCCTCTTATGCTTGGATGTGGTTACAAGGTGGAATTCAACATATATAATGTTGAAAACTACACAAAAGTTTGAGAGAGACTTCATGAGATATGATGATCAAGAGAGTAGCTTTTCATATGAACTTGTGGATGATAAAGACAACAGCATGATATCAACTTATGATGATTGGGTTAATGTTAGAAAGTTGGTGGTGATTTGAAAACACTTTTATTATTTGACTTTAAAGATTTCAGGCTCTTACTATGTTACTTCCAATCATTTTTTTTTCTTAAAATATATGTTGTTTATATTTTATTGAAAGAATTGGAAGCAAATGAAGACCCACATATTGGATTGATGGTCATATTCATATGGCAAAAATATGACAAATATTGGGGTGATTTCCAAAAGACCAACAAAATGATTTTTATTGTTGTTATATTGGATCCTCTACATAAACTAAGGTACTTAGAATATGCATTTGAGAGCATGCATGGTATGGACAAGGGCTCTTTCTTATTAAGTCTTGTTAAAGAGCATTTTATAAGACTTTTTAATGAATATCAAACATTATTAGCTCCTGAAAGCTCTCAACATGAAGCTCACCAAAGTTCCTCAGCTAGCTCTAGTGTTACTTCTATGGATGACCCAAATGAGCTTTTAGCATGAAAAATCCGTATGAGAATCAACAAGTATATTACTAAAAATACGATTAGAGACCCTAAAATGGAGTGAGAGAAATACTTGAAGGATGATTTTGAAACTGATGGTCCAAATTTTGAAATTTTGGTATGGTGGAAACATAATTCTCACAGGTACCCAATTCTTTTTCAAATGGCAACGGACATTTTAGCAATCTCAATTTCAACTGTGGCTTCAGAAAGTGCATTTAGTACCTCCGGTAGAATTTTGGATCCATTTAGGAGTTCTTTAACTCCTAAAATTGTTAAAGCTTTAGTACGCACTCAAGATTTGTATTGTGCAATGAATTCTCCTATTAGTATTGAGAAAGACTTACAAGAAATAGAGGAATTAGAAAAAGGTAATAATATATATATTTTTCTCATTTCTTAAATATTATTTTATTTGTTTCAACTTTCTAGTTTCATTACTTGTAGTCTTATAAATTACAATTGTTTGATTGTTTAGAATTGTCTTAAGTTCATGTGGATGAAGCATCAACAAATAATTAATGTCAAAAGCAAAATAGGTATTCTTTTACCATGTAATTTATATTATGCATTTAACTCTTATGTATTTAAAGCATTAGATGATTTTTGTTAACAAGATATTATTGGATTTGTTGTAACATTCTATTAGTGTAGTTCATAAATCATAAGTAATTGAAATTCATGATGGAGGCTTGGACCTTGGAGGCTGAAGGCTTTGTTAGGTGTTGGCTGGAATTTTGGTGTAATGGACTAATAATGGACTTGTTAGAACTTGTTGTAAATTTGTTGTATGGTTTGATTGTATATTTGTATTATATTGAAATATTTTTTTTTCAACTTATGGTATAAAATTAATGATATATTGGTTCGGGAAATTGGTACTGGTACCGATAGCAATTTTGGTACTTCGGTATCCAAAAAAATAAGTTCAGTACTTCGGTACCAAAATTTCGGTACCAGTACAGGTACCGAAATACCGATTGCACACCCCTATGAATTCAGTGCAAAGGCTGTATTGGGATGAAGCAAAGAACAGAGGTAGACTTTGGTAGGGGAGGTATTGCTACAAAATGTGATGCAGCGTGTCTGCTTACAATTGGCCACGAGCTTCAGCAACGAAGTGGCCTGAATTTATTCCTTCCAGGTAATCGCTTCAAGAGGACATGAATATCTTAAAGAGAAAGCTTATGTGCTTGGAAGAACTCCAAAGAAACAACAAGCATCTAAGAGAAAAAAAAATTTTCAGGCGCACAATAAAACTTATGAAGCAACGAGAGCGTAAGGTTATTCGCTCTGATACCATGTTAAAACAAAACGAAGAGAAAAGAAGAAGACTAGATTGTAATTGTATTCATGATTTTGTGTTGATACATGACTCTGTTTTATACAACGATATTAAGAGTATATCAGGAAACATTTAGAGATTTTGCGGTAAAGGAAATAGATCCTTGATTTGATTTGCCAACTATTTGATTCCGGTGAGAACGAGCCACTTCTCGATGCCATCGCTTTCCTCCACCTCCTCCCCACTTGGTGGCACGAGCGGAAGAATCTGCCTCGGATGCCGGCCCGGCAGAGGCAGAAAGCACCAAAGAGGCCAAGAAAACATCGTCGGAGGAAGCGTTTGAAGCCGGTGAGGTTTGAAGCTTGGTATCCAATATGGAGTTAGGGCTTCATGATAAGCCCCACAAGTGTACGATTTCTATCGAAGTAGTAAAAGATCATCCCAAGGGAGCAGGGTGTCAAGTACCGACTTTAAGTGTCATTGAAAGCTAGACAATCAAAAGTAGAATTAAGAAAATAAACTAATCTAAGTCTAAAATATCTAATCTAAGAGTCGACGGCTAGATGAGATTTACAGTTTTGAAGAATGCTCGGGACTTTAGGTTTCACCACGTTGAATGATTTTAAATAAAACAATTAATGAATCGAATTTAGCAACAGATTACCTTCTCTCGAAGCGTAATCCGATAGTAAATCATTTAAGGCGATTTGTACTATTGTACAGCTTACCTTCTCTCAAAGCGTAAACCGGTGTCTACCTAAGCTAATCTCCTACTCTCGCGGGTTATTAGCTTAGGAAAGACCCAATGAGCTCTATGACAATTGTTAGTCCTCGAGTGACTTTGAACAACTCTCGTAATTCAAGTCACAAGTTCAAATGGGCAATCGAGTGTTACGATTCACCTCTCGGCTCTTCTCGTAACACTTAACACATATCAATGCTTGGCCAAAACACAAATACGCAATAAGCACACCACATTTGAATAAATAAATTTACTAAAAGGTATCACTGAGATTTATAAAAGATGTTTACATGTGAAGATTTGTTCAACGGACTACGCCCAAGTCCCGAAATAGGGTTTACTCAACCAAATACATCATTTAACACACAAAAACCCTAGAAATCGAATTCGAAAGTGAAGGAAATTACAAATCAAGGGTAGGAGACGATGAATCTTCAGTCTTCTCTCGAAAGCCCCAAAGGAATTAATCGAATCAAGCCCTTGAATGCAAGTTTTCACCCTAGTCACGATCTCCAAGGATTCGAACCTTGTAACCGCCCAAAATTGCTACTTTTATACCTTAATCGAAGCCTTGGGCGGTTAGGAAGGTTAATTTGGCATTTTCCCCAATTTATAGGCTCTTGGACCATCGGATTTGGCGAAGAAACGGTCGATGGTCGCGATCTGCGGATGCCGTCACGGGTGTGATGACGATCACGGCCAGGCCGTGATGAATTCTAGATGTTGCGATGATGTAAGCACGGCCCTGATAATGGACACAGATAGGCCGTGATTAACGCAAAAAGTTTCTGGATGGAGATCACGCCTGTGCGCACACCGGTGATGACTTCGGCTGATTTTGTGTTGGAACTCGTCACGGCCGTGATGGCAAACACAGGCAGGCCGTGACGAGTTCGGCTGATTTTGCGCTGAATTTCTGAATTTTGGCGGTCACAGCCGTGATGACCATGACAACCATGCCATGTCGGCTTCGGGGAACAAGAGACTTGGACGCCGATCTAATCACGGCCGTGATGGCAAGCACGAGCAGGCCGTGATCAGCATAGATAACTCCAAAAATCCTAAATTTTTCCTATGTGATGCTTGTAATGTGTTGAACCTTTCCATTACTTTAAATCTTCAAAATATTGTCGAAAATATAGGGAAGTAACCTACATTTCACAAACAATCGAAAAATAGTGAAGATTCTGAACTTAATGGAAAAAGATTCAAAATAATAGGATAAAAGCAAGACTTAAGCCGGAAAAGAGCACATGAATAAGTCTTTAAATCCATCAGAAATAACGCTTATTATTTTACCATGATGTCAATACAAGAAGTACGAAAAGAAAACAACAAGTACGAAAAAAAAACAAGCACATAGGGGTGAGCATTATTCGGTTTTTACCGAATTTACTGATCAGTAAATCGGTTCGGTAATTTCGGTTTCGGTTTTTGGTTCGATATTGATTTTTATATAATTCGGTATTCGATTTTTGGTTCGGTAAAAAAGTTTTTGGTTTGGTAAATTACCGATTTACCGATACATATATATTAATATATAAAAAAATTAAATTTTATTTATTAATCTCTAATTTTTTATCTCTAACTCTAGTCTCTTACTCTTGGGCTCAATTTAATTTCTTATCTCACCCTCTCAGTAACCCAATTAGCCCAATTTAATTTTTATTTTTATTATTATTTTTATTTTTTAATAAATTAATTAGGTAATATTTTAATTTTTTTAATAGATAAATCGATAATTTACCGATTGGTAAATTCCTTGTTCGGTTCGGGATCGATTTTTAACATTTCGATATTCGACAATTCGGTTTTTATCGAATACTCACCCCTACAAGCATATCGTTTATTTGGTGGTAGTCATGTCACCGGATGGGGAGATAGCCACGGCAGTGGCAATCCCGAAGGCCGAACGAGGAGACAACTGCGGGGCGATCGTCATGGTTGTGCTGATGGTGCCTGACGGGAAGGTCATCGATATCGTAAAGTCAGTGGCCGAGGCACTCGTGTTGTTTGCCATCGCACGGCTACAATTAGTGTCTGGCCTAACTTAACATTAAGTCGATTAATATAAAGAGGGACGGGGTACGAACCCCACCCACCTTATATTAATTTTAACCGGTTAGCCTAATTTACATGATATAATATATGTTAGGCCCAAGCCTAAATTAATTTGGCCCGGTCAAATGGGCCGTTGACTGGGTCAAAATTATCCCAGGCCCATCTTCAAAACCAGAACACGATTTGTGAAATCAGGCGTCGATTCAGACGGAACCGATGCCTTGAACAGTGATCACAGGCGACATTGTTGTGCAATGAATTCTCCTATTAGTATTGAAGAAGACTTACAAGAAATAGAGGAATTAGAAAAAGGTAATAATATATATTTTTCTCATTTCTTAAATATTATTTCATTTGTTTCAACTTTCTAGTTTCATTACTTGTATTCTTATAAATTATAATTGTGTGATTGTTTAGAATTGTCTAAGTTCATGTGGATGAAGCGTCAACTAATAATTAATGTCAAAAGTAAAAGAGGTATTCTTTTACCACGTAATTTATATTATGCATTTAACTCTTATGTATTTAAAACATTAGATGATTTTTGTTAATAAGATATTATTGGATTTGTTGTAACATTCTATTAATGCAAAATAAGATAAATATTCCCAGAGAGAATATTTATTGAAAGAATGAAAAATAAAAGAGATATTGAAAGATGAAATGAGATGAATATTCATAGAAAAAATATTTATCTAAAGGTGGAAGAAAAAATTGTGAAAGAAGAAATCATATAAATATTCACAGAAAGAATATTTATTGAAGGAGTGAAAGATAAAAGAAAATTTATGAAAGATGAAATCAGATAAGTATTCGCAGAAAGAATATTTATAGAAGGGATAAAAGATGAAATGAGATAAATATTCACAGAAAGAATATTTATCGAGTGAGTGAAAGATAAAGAAATAATTGTGAAAATTAAAATTAGATAAATATTCAGAGAAAGAATATTTATCGAAAAGATATCACAATATATTGTTAATAATATTATTTGGGATGTGCGTACGTCGATATTGGGTATCAGGACGTAATTTCGCAATATTATTATAATATCGCTTGTAGCAATTTATGTTACTTAAAATTAAATAAATATTCATAGAAAAAATATTTATTGATGAAATGAAAGATAAGAAATAATTATGAAAGATGAAATAAGCTAAGTATTCACAAAAAGAATATTTATTGAATGAATAAAAAAATGAGATAAATATTTACGGAAAGAATACTTATCATAGTTAATTCAGATACATATTCACAGAAAGAATATTTATTGAAAAAATAAAAGATGGAAGATGTAAGATGAAAGAGATGTCAAAGAAATTAAAAGATATATCGAAGAAATGAAGGCCGAAATTCAAATATATTTTCTACAAAGAACATTTATCGGAAGCTGATTTCAGATAAATATTCATTGAAAGAATATTTATAATAAAATGAAGGATGAAAGAAATAATAGAATATTAAATGATAAAAATGAAATTGTATTGAAATTGTAAACCTTTTATGATAGTTGTTATAAATGATATTATTCTTCCAATTACTTATTTTCGTTTGTATGCATAATTCTCTTAATCAAAGATGCCCTAAACTACTTAGGGGTAATTAAAAATGAATGTCTGCGTTCATTGAAAGCCAGAACCTACTTAAATAAAAAGTCTTAATCTATAAGATGAATTTAAAATGATCTCATGATGTTTTAACATAAAATTAAAATTTAATCATTTTTGACCCAACGCTATATTCACATGACTCATATGCAATTTTGTTGTGTATTTTAGAGTTGCTTTTTCAGAAAAAAAAAAAAAAGTTCATTTTTATTGAATGTTGATGCTCCATCATGATTGATGTAGAATATGGCTCTGTTTCGCACTGCTATGTGATCGCATATTGAATTATTGTGGTGCTTTTAAGCCATAACAATTTTAATGCTTTTAGGTGCAGCAGCACAAATGCTACTTTTCCTCTCAACACACTTCACAACAACACAAAGGTAAAAAAAATGGTATATTTATATAATGAATGTAAAGTATGCAGAGTTATGTATTAATTGTTATCATTAATATAATATGGTAAGCCTTAATTTAATCTTGTATTAATGATTGAATAATAATATAAAGTATTTTAAGCATAAACATTACTTTTTTTGTTATGTTGTGTTTATAATAATCTTTATTTTTAATAATATGTATCCTGAGTGTAATTAATGTGTATTAAAAATAAAATCAATGATTTATAGAGGTTTAATATTTATTTTTAGCACTCTTTGGTTTATTGGTTATATGGTACCTTTCTTTAAGATTGCTAACCAAATATTTACTAGAATTGGTTTTGCATTAGTACTAGTTTTTATCAATAAATTATCAAATAGGTCTTTGTTTTAAAGCTTAACACTTTTTTTTACATCATAGCAGTGACAGTACAATAGCCCATTTTAATACCATGGTTACCTATTTTAATACTCTATTATGTTACTTGGGGTTCAAACATTAGATTTATGCAGTTAGTTCAGTGCAAGTTTCAAATAAAAAATTAGGTATTATACCCATTGCCATTTTCTATACCAGTTAATTACCCGATTTGTGGACATTATTATGCAACTTGAACCTGGCCTAAACCATTTGTTATAAAATTTAATTGCTCAAAGAACACTCTAAGTGACCTAAGCTTGTCCATAGGGTGTGATCAAAGCTGTGTTTTTTAGATGAAATCTACAGCGGAAAAAAGAGAAAACACGTTGAATCTTTTTCGTGGATTTCGTCTAAAAAAACATAACTTTTAGGCAATAATTCTTAAGTGAAGCATGTTAATATGTGCCGACGTTAACTTATTTTATTTTCTTTCAGTTGATCTGAGAATTCGGGACATAAAATGGAACCAAATTAGAGCAACATGAACAATTAAATTTTACTAAAAATAGTCTAGATTGTTTGAGGTTGAATCAAACTGAGGTGTTAAAGAACAATTCTCTCCTTAATCGTGCAAAATGTGCTATGCAGCCACGTGATCTTTGACCACTCGAACCAACACATAAATAACTTACAATGAGCAAAATAAAAATAATAGCAAACTAGCAAAATGAATCAAATTATAATAATTTTTAATTTTCTTTTTATTTTTGGCATGGCACATTGGGTGCAGAAATTGCAAAATTGGTCTTCTTAATTGCAGAAGTTCCAGAACCACGGTCGGCATTGCACGGGAAAAAAAATCTTAAGAAAAGGGGCACTTGAGCAACGCCCACTAAAAAAAAAATTCACAATCCTAAAAATCGTAGAAAAATTAATGTAGTGTAGTACACGATGAGGACTTTCTAACGATATCAAGATCGTGGATTTTGGTTGTGTGCAGATATCATGGACACAAGATCGTGGATTTTTTATGCTGTAAACAGTGTCAAAATCCACGATCTTGGTGTCCACAATATCTCATCGTGGACACAACCAAAATCCACGATCTTGGTACCGTTGGCAAGCTCTCATCGTGTACTACACTACAGTAATTTTTTTACGATTTTTAAGATCATTGATTTTTTTTTTTTTAGGTGGCGTTGCTCAAGTTCACTTGGGCAGCCCCCTTCTCAGGATTTTTTCTCCGACGAGAACTTCCGCCCCAAAATCTCTGACTTCGGGCTGGCGAAGCTGTGCCCCATGAAGGCGAGCGTGTTCTCGATGGAGGAAGCGAGAGGGACGATCGGGTACATCGCACCGGAAGTGGTGTCCAGGAACTTTGGGAGGGTGTCCACCAAATCGGGCGTGTTCAGCTAAGGAATGATGGTGTTAGAAATGACGGCGGGGAGGAGGAACGTTGACGCGCAGGCAGATCGAACGAGCCAAGTGTTCTTTCCTCACTGGGTCTTTGTGCATCTGGATCAGGCGGATGAGATGCGAGCCTGTGATGTGACGACTGAAACGGAGGAGGTTGCGAGGAAGATGATACTGGTTGGGTTGTGGTGCATACAGATTTTTCCGGAGCATCGGCCTTCGATGAGCAGAGTGGTAGAGATGCTGGAGGGAAGTGCGACGGACATCGAGATGCCGCCGCGGCCAAATTTTTCTTCCTTAGCAGTGCATTCCGTTGGCAGATCTACGCCGCACTCTGTTGTCAGCCATTTAGAACTATCATCTATGAAGTAATACAACGACAAAAAATTAAGCTACGGAGGATGGTGTTTCGTCAATCTTAAGAGCGCTGGAGCCTAGAGAACTCAAGGCCTGGGCCAGGGGTTTATCTTTACTCCTCTTTATATCATTGATTGCTGTTTTGCATATATTATAAGCGAAACATAAGCAATCCGAAGTGTTGTCTTTCACGAAGATTAATAGATTATATTTTCAGGAAAACGAAACTTCTTAAACTTTACATTTTCACGAAGATTAACAGATTAAGTTTTGAGCCTTCATGCAAAAGGAGATGAAAAAGAACCTAGTGTATTTGTCTAGAATTTTTTTAGAAGTTATGCCTTTGTTTCATAATCTTAACCAGGATAATATCCGAGCTGTCCTGAATCTTAAAGTAACATGTGAAAGATTCAGAATATCATCCGGCAAGATCTAATTTTTCTCCTGTGATCAGAATGATTGGGGTGAATATCCATCGAATTACCAGTACCAACAGCTGCTGCTTTTGACTTGATTCTTCACTGCTACTTTTCCTCCATTAACGCCTAACAAACTTTTCCGCTGCCAAGGAACAGTGCTGGACTTTCCACTCCCTGAATCCGACAACGATCTACTGTCCTTAGAAGTTATTACTCCACCTGTACGCGTCACCACCATCCTGACTAATATTTATGAATTAAAAGTGAGTGAGGCACAATTAATTAGGACCACATAATCTTAATAATCTCCTGAAAGATTTGCAAATAATCACAATCTACACCGTCATTTTCTTTTCCTATGTTCTTTTTTACAGAAAACTGAGAAAAAAAGAATGAAAAATATTAAAAAAAACCCGACGCCGCCATTAAGAAATGGAAAACAGGCGATGCAGTTAAAATGATGGAACAAAGGCGATGCAGTTAAAATGGAGTCGCGAGATACGCTGCATGCCGAGGCGAGGGAATTGTAGCGAGATGGCCTCCCCGAGCCCGCGCCTTAAGCTCTTCGGTTTCCACGTGTCCGACACCCGCGACGAGACGCCGGCTAAGAGCCTAAGAGCCCAACCGCCGGCGCCGGTGCTGGAGGGGGGAGATGGGAGGAAGTACGAGTGCTAGTACTGCTGCCGCGAGTTCGCCAACTTGCAAGCGCTGGGCGGCTACCAGAACGCGCACAAGAAGGAGCTTCTGCAGCTGAAGCGCGCTCAGCAGCACCACCACCACCTCGGGCCGCCCCAGACGGTTTCTGTTGCGAATATGCTGTAAATCAAGTAATAAATCAGATTATTAAGCAAATCTTAGAATAATAAACAAAGGATTAGAAAAACCGGAGGCGGCCGTAGACCTGTCCTTAGGCAAATTTTTGGGCTTTGGCGCACAAGCTTCTTCCAGATGGTTGCCTGAAGATACAACCGATGTAGCGTCTCTGCCGGCGTGACGGTGAGACGGCTATCACTACCACCTTTCAATATTGTTCAACAAAAAGAGGATGAGAGCAAGAAGCGTATGACTGTGCGTGTCTGCCTGTCACCTCAGCCTTCTATTATACAGAGAAGGAGGGCGGCGAGGGCTGCGACACCAAAACGAGAAGAGCTAAAACCACAACCACGACCCGGCCAAGCCCGGCTCGGCATGGCGTGGCGAGGCGCCACGCGCGTGTGTGTTTTGAATCAACTTGGTTTAGATATTTGATGCCCCTTAAAACCTCAATGGGCTAGAGAAGTTACAACTACCTTTAAACCTAAGTATCCCTTCCGACTCCCCCAATGTGGGACTAAGGGACTTTTGGGTTTTCTTAAACTCCAACAATCCCCCACAAAACTCAAAAGTCCTTTTAAATTAAATTCATACAGAAAACAAAATGCTGAACAACATTTATATCACGCGATCATGAAAGAGCAGTGCTCAATACACTCGGTACACGGAACTTTACCGGAAGAGATGTAGTGAACTAGGTCTTGAACTATAGCCCTTTTGGCCTAGCTTAGAACGGTGCACACATGATACAGCTAATAGTGACGCGGGGTTGCACATTTTTAGCCGTGCACGGGTACCTTCTTTTCTTGTGAGTTTGCTAGTAGTGTCCGCGGCCGTATACGGAAACTCACATATAGGAGAAATCCTATGAATAAGTGTGTAGAGGCACTTCTTAGGTTAAACCTTTTGGATTTCTTTAAGAGTTATCTAACTCAACCTAACATCTACATAGGAGTACTCAATCACCTTAAGAATGGGGTATTGGAACCTTTATAATTAACTCCAATAAACACCTATAGTGTTTTTACAATTTTTAATTGTACTCCTTGGCCAACTAGTCAGCTTATTATTACTCATTAAACCTCTTTCCAGGGTCTACCTATCACGGAGGTTGGGTTGCCGTTGTAGGAGTGTCCATTATAGACAAATCCTCATTCCCCTAGATGAAGCCATCACTTTGGTTTAATTCAAACTTTTTGTGAGGCAGTCTACAAGATTATTATCAGTTCTTACAAATGATAAGGAAACAACATTATGAGTAGATAACCATCTAATTGTTTTTTGCCTGATTTTGATGTGTCTACTCAGTTTGGTGTTTACTAGTTTCTTTTTACAAAATTCTATTGCAGCTTTACTATCACAATTTATAGAAATTGGTGGAATAAAGGTTAGGGCCATTGGTATAGATGAGCAAAGGTTTTTAAGACACTCAGCTTCTAAGCAAGCTAAGTCTAAAGCAACAAGCTATGCTTCCATGGTACTTCTAGCTATAATGGTTTATTTTGTGGATTGCCATGAAATGGCCCCTCCACCAAGAGTGAAAACATAACCTGAAGTGGATTTAATATCATTGGAATCAGAAATCCAATTTGCATCACAGAAACCTTCTAAGATAGAAGGAAATCCACTATAGGTTAAGACATAGCTAGAGGTTCCTCTAAGGTATCTAAAGACTCTTTTAAGAGCAGTCCAATGAAGGTCACTGGGATTACTAGTATACCTACTAAGTCTAGAAACTGTATAGGCTATATCAGGTCTGGTTCTATTTGCTAGAAAAAGAAGAGAACCTATATAGCCTTTGAGTAAAGCTCTTAATCAAGATTCTTAAACAAATGACAATCTGGGTCATAAGGAGTGCTAAGAGGAGAGGAGGAATCAAATTTGAATTTCTCTAAAATCTTATCTACATAATGAGCTTGAGAAAGGGAAATTGAATTTTGATTTCTACTGATCTTCACACCTAAGATCACATCAGCATCTCCAATGTCCTTCATATCAAAATGAACAGACAAGAAATCTTTAGTGTCTTGGATTAGAATAGGATCATTAGAAAAGATTAGAATGTCATCTACATACAAACACAAAAGAGCAAAGCTAGAATTTGCAGTTTTGTAGTAAAGACAATTATCAGAGTCGTTGATTTGAAATCCATAAGAAAGAATAGCCTTGTCAAATTTCTCATGTCATTGTTTTGGAGCTTGTTTCGGTCCATACAATGAGCGGACAAGTTTACAAACTTCTTTTAACAACCCTTTATGACAAATCCTTCAGGCTGTGATATAGATTTCTTCATCAAGGTCTTCATGGAGGAAAGCAGTTTTTACATCCATCTGATGAACTATCAGTCCATGAATAGCAGCAACAGAGAGAAGGAACCTAATGGTAGTAATCCTAGCAACAGGCGCATAGGTGTCAAAGTAATCAATGTCGGCTTTCTGCCAAAACCCTTGAACCACCAGACGTGTCTTATACTTTTCAATACTACCATCTGTTCTTAACTTTTTCTTAAAGATCCACTTACATCATAGAGGTTTATTTCCAGGAGGTAGATTTGTAAGGATCCAGGTGTTGTTGTTAATTATGGATTGAAATTCGTTATCAATGGCTTCTTTCCAGAAGGGAGCATTAGAAGAACTAAGGGCTTCATGGTATGCTTTCGGTGTGTCTTCAATCAGATAAGTGACAAAGTCATCACCGAAGTCTCTTATAGCCCTAGTTATCTTGCTTCTCCTAGGTTCAGCTATTGACTCAGAGGGATGTGAAGAGGATTGATCAAGATTTTCAGATTCAGATGGACTAAGGACAGAAGATTGAGGATCAATGATGGCAGAAGGATTTTTAGGTTTGAAAGGGAAGACATCTTCAAAGAAGGTAATATCCCTAGATTCAATAAGGGAGTTCTTAGATATTTCAGGAACATCAGAACTAAGAACAAGACACCTATAAGTGTTGGAATCAAGAGATTATCCTATAAAGGCAGCATCTAAGGTTTTAGGACCAATATTTTTCCTCTTAGGTTCAGGAATGCTTACTTTTGCTAAGCACCCCCATATTCTGAGGAATTTAAGGTTGGGCCTATATCCTTTCCAAATTTCAAAAGGGGTTTTCAGATTATTTTTAGAGGGAATCCTATTTTGAATGAAGCAGGCTGAAAGAATAGCCTCCCCCCACAAGTTCTAGGGTGCCCCAGAACTAAGTAACATGGCATTTACCATGTCTAGTAGGGTTCTGTTCTTTCTTTCTGCTACTCCATTAGATTGAGGAGAGTAAAGAGCAGTTACTTGATGAATTATCCCATTTTCTTGACAGAATTAAAAAAAATCATTAGAGGTGTACTCCCCTCCTCGATTTGATCTAAGGATTTTGATCTTCCTATCCAATTAGTTTTCTACTTCAGCTTTGAAGATCTTAAATTTGGAAAGGACTTCATCTTTAGATTTTAAGAGGTAGAGGTTGCAAAACTTTAAACAATTGTCAATGAAGGTTACAAAATATTTGCTACCTCCTCTAGTGGGATCTCTATTTGAATCACAAACATCTGAGTGAATCAACTCAAGGAGTTCTGACTCTTTATAAGGTAAGGAGTGGAATGGTTTTCTGGGTTGTTTTGCTTGAACACATAGCTCACATTTTTCATTTGAGTTTGAGCTAGTTTTAGGAATCAAGCCTAGGTGACTCATTCTAGCAAGATATTTAAAGTTAACATGTCCAAGTCTACCATGCCAATAATCACCATTTTTGGTGTTCAAAGCAATAGGAGAATCAGACACATAATTCAAAGGAAGAATATTCGATTGAAATAGTCCATTGGAAGTAAAGCCTTTTCCAATGAATAAGTCACCTTTAGAGATTACAACTTTGTTTGCATCTAATATGATTTTAAGACCACTTTGAATAAGGAGAGACCCACTAACAGGTTCCTATGGATCTCAGGTACATGGAGCACATTATTTAGAGTCAAAGATTTTCCAAAAGTGAACTTCAGGATTACTTGACCATGTCCAAGTACAAGTGCTGAGGAACCATTTCCCATTGTTACACTTCCTCCACTTGAGTCTTAGTAGGAAGTAAACCACAACCGGTTTGAACATACATGAGTGTTCGCACCAGAATCTAACCACCATTCAGAATCATAGTGAGTTAGGTTAACAGTGGGAAAAACAGGGTCTATCCTTAGAGTTGAAGTTGAGGCTGGTTGATTTTCAATAATGTTGACTTGAGGTTTGATCAGAGGTTTATATAATTTCTTTGAATGAGTTCTTATTAGAGAAGTCCAGAGATCTATGACTATCTCATACTTCCTATATGTGACATATAGGAGAACAAAGAGACAATAGAGGATCCTGAACTTGCAAATGAAGTTAGTCTTCTCAGAGATTGAATCAATTATTTGAGAATTAGAGAAGAAGGAAGATTTATTGGATCTATTCAGAGAAGGATCTACACCAATGGCATTAATCAATCCAAGTGTTATTAACCATATGTCCATTTGTTCTTTCCATCTTGTGAAACTAATTCTATTAAACCTTTTAGGTTTTACTGGAGATAGTACTTTGTTGGCCATTTAATGTGTTATGACAAAGACTGAATTATGGCACTTGTGACTAAGATGCAACTATTAAATAGACAATATTTGATTATAATTAATGTCTATTATGTATCAATATTTAATTTGAAACAACAGATAATATTTATGCAAGTAAATATAATTGTAGGTAAAAATTAGGCTAATATGCAAAATAGTCTAGTATACAGTTTAGGCAAGAGATGCACGGATAATTGAAATCAATTCAACAATGCGAGTATGAAAATCTTTGAATTAACATTCGCAGAATAGAGTTGTATAAATGAAATATATCTTTATATATGTTGAGAACGAGCGTGTGGCTCGCTCATTACGTGTGCGCGCTTAAGTCGTGGCGCTTGCGCAGGTCGCGCGTTTGAAACCGGGCGACCGCGAATTGCGCAGCTAGTTTTAGCTTCAAGCCACGTGCGCGACGCATGCGTACACGCAGGCGCGATGCGTGCGACTACTTGGTGGTTGCGGGCACTCGCATGAGCGGGGCGGATCCGATATTGGTCGCGGGTTTGAATCCTGTGCCTAGAGGATTGGATCTGGATCCAATCTAGACGCGGGTTCAAAATCATGACACAGAGAATTAGAGTAGAATTAGGGTTTGACCAAAGCCGCTGCAATCACCAAATAACATAAAATGCAATAGGTAAACAGATCTAATTAATTTAATACGAACAGCAAATCAGCAGATTCTGTAATCGTCAACCTTAATCTAATGAGATTAAGGCTATGTATACTTGGACGGGAAATAGGAAGGGATGGATGGATTAAGAAATTTTCCATCGTATACATGGAGGGATGGAAAAAGAAGGACAGATTTAGGAAGGAAAAATGGATCAAAATCCGCTTTTTTTGTCCGTCCAAATTGGACAAAAATCTCGTCTTCGTCTGTGCCCAGCCTCACCTTCCGCTCGCCCAGCCTCATCCGTCGCCAAGCTCTTTCTCTCGTCCGACCGTCGCCCTCCCTCCGACTTTGCGAGCAGCGAACGACAAATCCGCCGCCGCGATGCTTAGCAGTGCCGTCAGCTTCTCATCAGCCGCCACCCCCTCGTTCCCGGACGCCCCGCGACGTTGTCCTCACCGGAGTCGTTGCAGTGGGGATGTCGGTACCTCGGTCCCCCAGGAGATCCTGGAAAGGCGTTTTCCCGGTAAGGAGCTTGAGGAGGAGGACGCCGAAGCTGTAGACGTCGGAGAGGGGCATGAAAGCAGGGGAGGGGAGGCGGGTCTCGGGGGCGTGGTAGGAGAGCGAGGAGGACGGTGACGAAGAGGAGGGAAGGAGGGGATCGACAGCGGAGGGCGGCAGGAGCGAAGGGATCAGGAGCGAACGACGAATTCGGATCACGTGATCCATTTTTTTCCATCCTCTCATATTCCATCCTTCCTCTTTTTTTCATCCTTTTATTTTTCCATCCGTCGAAGTAAACATGGCCTAAAATTTGCCTAAGAAAATGTTGCGAATATTAGAAAAACCGGAGGCAACCGTAGGTCTGTCCTTAGGTGGGCTTTGGCGCACAAGCTTCTTCCGGATAGTTGCCCGAAGAAGTGTACGACTGTGCGTGTTTGCCTGTCACCCCAGCCTTCTATTATGTAGCGAAGGAGGGCGGCGAGGGCTGCGACACTAAAACAAGAAGAGCTAAAATTAGCTATCTCGAAATAACAAATATTAATAAACTTGGTTTAGATAGTTGATGCCCCTTAAAACCTCAATGGGCTAGAGAAGTTACAACTACCTTTAAACCTAATTATCCCTTCCAACTCCCCCAATGTGGGACTAAGGGACTTTTGGGTTTTCTTAAACTCCAAGAGTTTCTACCGCCAGCCGGTCACGGCCGACTTCACTGGCCCGTCGAAACTCCTCCTCCCGCCTCCGGCTTTGCCGCGACCGAACACTCCTGGGCATACTACCCCCACACGGTCGACCTGCCACGCAATGGCCATGTGGGTCACGCGGCGTGCTTCTCGTGAGTCGGAGACGGCGACGAGAGCGGCGCCGGGGGACGAGTACGGGCTGGACTTGAAGCTGAGACTTCCGCTTGCCTCAGTGGCGACTCGGTACGGCTCGTAAATTAATGGCCGCGTTTGTTTCCGATGAATTCATATTGCAAATAATTTAGTTATGCACATTGCAAGTTTTCGGGATTAAAATTTCTATCTTGTCTACTTACTTTGGCTCCGTCGAATGACAAATTTATTTGATGAATTCAAGTTTCAATGAAACTTTCTTTAAAAAGGTGCCAATTAAAAACTCGGTTTGCCGGTTTAATTTTACTCGCGCAACCAAGAAGAAGACTAGCGAGTTGACTCGTTTACCGCCACCTCGAGATCTCAGGGGATCGGCAAATTACGTAAGCGATCATTTTAAAAGGCACGCGTTAGGCGATTAGCAAAAGTGCAAGACATAGCTGTGACGGAGCGGCATTGGATCGAATAAATATTATATATAAAAATAATATATAACAGATCGATTCAGTTAACCGTAGTTTGGCCAAGTCCCGAACCTAATCGAACAAATAACTGGTCAACGAATAAAAAATCCGATCGGATAAAAATCATTCAGTTCAGTTAACCAAAAAATCGATTCGATTAACCACGATTCGACGATATTTTTTACACACCTCTACTATCTAAGATTCCTAAGCAAGAACAGTGCCTAAAAATTTCTCACCGAAGAATACCTTACGATGTATTGATAATATATTTACTAGATACATAGGGCCCGTTTGGCGCAGCTTCTAGGCTGCTTCTGCTGGCCGCAAACGCTAATTTGGAAAAGTTGTTCTGTTTGGTTACCTGCTTCTAGGTTCCAAACCTAGAAGCTACTGGTTTTAATGGAAGCCCACTCCTCCCTGCTTTTCTAAACTGCTTCTGACTGCTTCTGATTGCTTTTCTAATTCTTGTGACTCTTCTGTAGCCGAAGCTCTCTCACGCTGCCGTTGAAGCTGCTGCCGCTCTCTCTCGCCGCCGTTGAAGCTACCGTCGCCGTCGAAGCTCTCTGTCGCCGCCGCCGAACGAAGCTTACACTTCTGGACACTAGACGAAGCTTACACCTCTGGACGCCGCTGGACAAAGCTTTACACCTCTAGATGCCACTCGTCGTCGCGTTGCCTCCACGCCCCAGCTAGCAACGCGAACTCTCTCGCCCTCCGTCGCTCTATTGTCGCTGCTCTCTCACCTGATATTGTGGATTGTTGTTGGTGTTATCTCGATGCCACTCGCCCCCATCACTGTCTCAACGCCGCTCTACTCTATGCCATCATCACGCTACCTTGATGCCGCCGATCAACCTAGACGCCGAGTGCCAACCTCACTGCTGCCGAGTGCCAACCTCATCGAATGCCGCCGTCTGCTGCCAATCGATGTCGGAAGGAGGAAGGGAAGGTCGGCGCAAATCCTCTGGCATCGTCGCTGGCTCCAATCGTCGCTGGAGAAGAGAACGAGAGCGAGAGCAAGAGGAATCGGGCGAGCGTCGAGAGGGGAAGCAGAACAGTAAGGAAATAGTTTTTTTTTTACTGCAGCTGCTCTCGGTAATATTTTGACAAAAATATTACAGAATTGCCCCCAAATTGATTGAGGGTTGCTTAACAAGTGATTTCTTAGCGTATTCTTCAACCAACATAATATTTTATCCAAACACCACTCAGCTTTTCCAACCAGTTATTCTTCCATTAGCACTTTCTCAACCAGCAGAAATTAAAAGCTCCAGCTATACCAAACACACCCATAGATTGATGTCTCAAATATCAATAGTGCTTTCATCACAAAAACATAGCTGCTCCCTATTTCAGTTATATGGGAAGTAAAAAGACTCTTAAGCGGGTATCCGCTTTAGCCTTAGGATTAGGCTTAGGATTCGTACAAAGCTAATCAAAGGCTTAGAAAGCACCCTCTCAGCGGGGCGCTTAAGAGTTTTATTCTGTGGAAAGACCAAAAGACTTCTACTTATCTTCAACATAGCTGCTCGATTTATCTTGGCTCAGTCGATGATTCTACCCTGCACGTTAATTTTAATTTTTGAAGAATCTAATTAAATTTGAAGAATAATTAACCAACCTTGTCTTTTAAGAACTGAGTTTGTAAATAATTGTCACGTTATAATTTTTCACCGAAGAAAAAACTCAGATGATAGAGCCGCATTGAGTTGTCATTCTTTCAATTCACTGTAACTATGTCTATAGGACGTATTGGTTTCAAAGATTGCATCCATTCCATGTTTAGTATAGCTGGCTGCGTCCATGAGCATGCGCAGTGCGCCGAGCCGGTTGCCATCCTCGCGAGGGTTGATTGGGTCCAGGTAGTTGAGGTGGTGTAGCGACACCAGCGGCGCCACCGGGTGTGCCGCCAGCATCCCGTATGCATCGCCCCGCAAATCCAACTGCAATTAACCACAGATGCAGCCTAATTACACTATGGAAGAGTGATAAATAATGCACCCACGTGATAAATAATGCACCCACGTCCGTCGCATGAAATCCACTTGATTTGGGCGGATGTAAAAGGAGAGATTTTTCTCTTGTCCGTCCACCCCAAAATCTTTATTTTATATCCATCCTTTTGGGTAAAAAAGAGATTTTCAGGGTGTCTATCCCTTCCACCCGTCCATCCCTCCTAGTAAACAGATTGTTAATTGGGACATTTGCTCACACTAACCTCTACCTAGATTTGCCACTAACAACACACCAATGTATAAATACTATCAATACTTAATTAAAAATATTTAAGAATGATCATATTATTTTAAAGATATTATTATAAATATTTATATTATATTATTATAAATATTTAGATTATATTATTATAAATATTTATATTATGAAATTATTAAATTATTATTATTATTATTATTATTATTATTATTATTATTATTATTATTATTATTATTATTATATTTTTATATATATAATAAATATATGTCAAAATTATTAACTAATGATTATTTTTTAGTACATTCTCAAATAATATCTTTTCAGGTACCCGATTCCACAACTGGCTTCACCCGTTCACTGCAAATTACTTCATATAGCGAGCTGAACTGCTCCACACAGCGTTGCTACCGCTGGTTCGCCGCTAGTTCGCCGCATCCTCGCCTCAAACAAACACTGCTATGAAATTCCTTCGGCCGGTTCCTCCTCCCCCTCCTCTCCTCCTCCCCCTCCTCCTCTCCCTCATCCCCGTCCCTTCCGCTGGCAGCCCTCCCCTTCATTCCTCGCTCTCCTTATGCGAGACCGTCTCAAGCTGCGGTAACATCACCAACATCGCCTACCCGTTCTGCTTCCACGACGATTCCGCTCCTCCCCCCTCCTCCTACTGCGGCTACGATGGATTCGAGCTCACCTGCCGGAACAACATCCCCACCCTCCGCCTCCGCGCCGCCAACTACACCGTTACCCGCCATCGATTACTCCACCCACACCATCTCCGTTGCAGACGCCGACTTCTTTCGCGAGAGCCCTCTTGATGTATGCCGCCGCGACCTCCACAATCTCACCCTCGATGACAACTCTACCCTCGGCTACGCGCCCTCCGATGCAAACCTCACCTTCTTCTTCGAATGCGCCGGTGGTGGCCTGGCCGAACACCTGATCTCATGCGCCAGATCTGGTGCTGAGTGTAAACGCATCAAACATATTGACTCAGCACGCTTACCTTATCAAGCCGACTGCCACCGTATACACATCGAGGATATTACAGACTCAGCAACAAATATTACAGACTCAGCAACAAATAAACAGCCACCATTGTTTCCCAATAAAGGTGTTCTACCTTCCAAGCAAACACCATTGTTTCCCAATAAAGATGATCTACCTTCCAAGCAAAACTAGTCGGAGATCAAATCAAATCAAATCAAATCACATATTGATTTGCAAATCAATTGTAAATATTGACATTTATGTATCATAGCACTCTATATATACGCCTGTATGATTCTTTTGTAAAGACAAGGAGAAATAAAAATATTTCACTCCACATATCTGCTGTGCCCATACAAGTTCTTGGTTGCTCGACATCAACGCCATCTTACATGGTATCAGAGCCAATTCCTGATCTCTCTATCACTCTCTGACGAGATCTCTTCATCGACGTTCAACCTCCAAAATCAAGGTGGATCTTTCTCTCACGTGGTCTCTCTGGAATCAAACAGAGCACGCGCTACTTGCTGCAAATTTGTGGATTTTCAGATTAGCGTGTCCCGACGAGAGCCTTGGAAGAGATGGTGCTCTGATTAAGCACCGAGGCCTACCCTGCCCCACGTCTCCACCTTTGTTTACGACTTCATCTGCGACTGGTGAGAGATTCCAAGCTTTCTTTTCGCACGCTAACTCTGGTGACCTTTTGTACGTAATACTTGTTATGGATTCTGAGCTCAATTCCGCATCCTCACAACACTCAACTGGTTCAACGAACTCATCTATTTCTCTTAGTGGAGTTCCCATCTTACCACTTAAATTAACAAATGATAACTATTTGCTGTGGAAACTCAGTTTATTCCTCTCTTCCGAGTTCATAGATTACTTGGTATTGTTGACGGCACCGACCCCATACCATCACCGACTGATCCAAACTTCCATGACTGGATCACCAAGGACCAACTTATCCTCACTTGGATCAACGCTACACTTACCGAAAGTGTCTTCCCCATGGTGGTTGGCCTCAACTCTGCTCACGAGGTATGGACTGCACTTGCTAGAGCCTTTCAATCAAATTCCAGAGCTCGTGTGCTACAACTTAAAAATCAATTACATATGATTCAACGGGGGAGCGACTCTGTTCATGAATATATGCAAAGGATAAAATCTGTTGCAAACAGCTTAGCTGCAATTGGAAATCCGATTCCTGACGCGGACCTGATTATGCATGTTCTTAATGGGCTAGGTCCTATATACGACAATCTTATACCTACCATTACTACACGTGTTGATGATTTCACCTTAGAAGAAGTTCACGGCATGCTCTCCTCTCATGAGCGCCTTCTTCAAATGCGGCACACTGATTTTCTTGCTCCTTCCGTCCACATCGCCAGCCACCAGGACAATTCGTCCAACCGCCACGACAATATCAGCAGCCAAGGTAGAGGCTTAAACATCAGCTATAATACCAATAGCCAAGGCAGAGGCCACAACACCGGCAATCGTGGCCGTGGACGATCCCGTGGCCGAGGCAGAGGTAGATGTCAAATATGCTTTATTCCTGGACACTATGCTCATGAATGTCGCAAAAGGTATGACACAAATTTCGTTGGGGGGGTTCTCTCAACATGAAACAAGATTTCAATCTCATCCACGGGCCTACTCAATGACTGCGGCATCACCTAATCCAATTGAGTCACTACCTCCTCATGCATCAGCTTCATGGTATCCTGACTCAGGCGCAACTCATCATGTCACGCCGAACCTTCAGACCTTACAAGGGGCTGCACCTTATGATGGTCTTGATGAAGTCCACATTGGCAATGGTACAGGTTTGCATATTACTCATGTTGGAAACACATTACTCCCCTCTTATGCTCACAATCTTACCATGCGCAATGTCCTTTGTGTACCATCTATAACAAAAAACCTTCTTTCTGTTCGTCAATTTACTCATGATAACAATGTCCTTTTTGAATTTCATCCTAATGAGTGCTTTGTGAAGGATCGCACAACGGGGAGCACTCTTCTGCAAGGAACAATTAAGCATGGTCTCTATCACATTTCTTCACCGTCCAAAGCCACCTTCCTTGGAGAACGCATCAGCCCATCACCTTGGCATGCCCGACTTGGCCATCCATCCCTTCGCATCGTTCGACAAATAACAAGCCACTACGGCCTTCCTACTCATCGCTCTACTTCTTCTACTTTATGTGATGCATGTATGAAATCAAAATGTCATAAGCTTCCATTTTCTCCAACTCACAATAAAACTTTGGCTCCTTTGGAAATTATTTATTCTGACATTTGGGGCCCTGCTCCTATTCTATCAAATACTGGCTATTCCTATTATGTCTCGTTTATTGATCATCATAGCAGGTACACGTGGCTCTTCCTAATGAAGCGAAAGTCCGATCTATTAGATATTTTCTGCCATTTTCAGAAACACGTGGAACGTTTTTTCAATAAAAAAAATTCTAAACGTCCATTCCGATTGGGGTGGGGAGTATCAAGCACTGCATCGGCATCTCATCAATTCTGGCATTGCTCATCGCCTCTCCTGCCCACACACTCCTCAACAAAATGGCACTGCTGAACGTAAGCATCGCCATATAATTGAAACTGCACTTGTCTTACTGAATCATGCATCAATTCCCCTCAAATTTTGGGATGCTGCCGTCACCACTGCTGTCTACCTCATCAACCGCCTTCCCACTCCTCTTCTTCAAAATAACACGCCATTAGGTAAACTCTACAATTGCGCTCCCAATTACAAGTTTCTTCGAACCTTTGGTTGCGCGTGTTATCCTCTTCTACGGCCTTACAACAAACACAAACTTCAACCTCGCTCGGACTTGTGTGTTTTCATTGGCTACAGTAATATGCATCTTGGCTACCGTTGTCTCCATGTTCCCACTGGGCGGATATATATCTCTCGACATGTTATTTTTGATGAAACTTCCTTTCCTTTTGCAACAGCCACACAGCTAGGCTCGGCCTCCGCCTCGCCATCTCCGCTCACTTTACCCGGTCTCCTTGGCGCGGCTCCACGCATGCCTGTGCCTGGTATACGGATCCAACCTCCGGTCCAGGCTGACGACAACTCTCCTGCTGCTGCTAATTGCGGTCCATCCACCGCACAGCTCGACTCAACCTCCTCGACACCAAGTTGTGTTGGCACATCTCCACGCCTGCCAGATCATCATATACGCCTCCCGCGTCCACTGTCGGCTGGCGACGAACCCCTTGCCGATGACTGCACGTCTTCCCCGCCTCTTGCCAATTCTCCGGGCTCATCTGCTGCTCCGTCATTGGCGACCGGGCCTTCTCCCGACTCTGCTACACCACCTCGACGCACTCGGCCTCTTACAGATATTTACAGGGACTCTGCTCCCATCGTTCTTCACACGAAATTTCGGTGTAAACATCCTCTACCTTCGATCCTTATCAACTCAGTCACAGCAGTTGAACCCAGCTGTTTCTCTCAAGCTTCCAAGGATCCAGCCTGGCGGGCAGCTATGGCGTCAGAATTTGACGCCCTCCTTCGCAATGGTACCTGGACCTTGGTCCCGCGGCGCACCTCTATGAATGTCATCGGCTGCAAATGGATTTTTCGCTTAAAGCGTCATGCGGATGGTTCTATTGAACGGCACAAGGCTCGCCTCGTTGCGAAAGGTTATCGTCAAATTCCAGGTATCGACTTTACAGATACCTTCAGTCCTGTTGTTAAAATCACAACCGTGCGATTACTACTGGCCATCGCCATAAGCTCCAACTGGACTCTGCGTCAATTGGATGTCTCCAACGCATTCTTACATGGTCATCTCAATGAAACTGTCTTTATGGATCAACCACCAGGCTTTGTTCATCCTCAATTTCCTCACCATGTGTGTCATCTTAAAAAGTCCCTCTACGGCCTTCGTCAGGCCCCTCGTGCATGGTTTCATCGTCTAGGTGGTTGGTTACAACAACACGGCTTCGTTGGCTCGAAAACTGATACCTCTCTGTTCTATCACTGCACTTCCTCCTCCAATGTCTATATTCTGGTCTATGTTGATGATATCCTCATTACTGGCGATAACTCTACATTCATTGATGACTTGATCAAGGCGCTTGGCACTGAATTTGCACTCAGAGATCTTGGTCCGGCACATTACTTTCTTGGCATTCAATTATCTGACCACTCATCCGGCTGTCATCTCAGCCAAAGCAAATATATCATGGATCTTCTTACTCGCGCAAAGATGGACGGCTCGCGGCCTATTTCGACTCCCCTGGCTGTTGAGTCTAAACTTGTCTCCTCCTCTCCTATGGAGGATGCCACACTCTATAGAAGCACCGTTGGAGCCTTGCATTATGCCACTATCACACGACCCGATATTACTTATGCTGTCAATCGTGCATGTCAGGCCATGCATGCACCTACTATCCAGCATTGGGAGGATGTCAAGCGTATACTCCGTTACTTAAAGGGTACCATTCTTCATGGCCTTCTTGTTCATCGAAGCTCTTCTCGCGAGCTACATGCTTATAGCGACGCTGATTGGGCTGGCTCCCTCACCGATCGGCGCTCCACAAGCGGTTTTGCTATATTTCTCGGCCCAAACCTAATCTCCTGGTCCTCTAAGAAGCAGGCTACGGTCTCACGCTCCAGCACCGAGGCTGAGTACAAAGCTCTTGCAAACGCCACAGCTGAAGTCATCTGGCTCCAATCTCTCCTTTCCGAACTTAACTTATCTTCCACCATAACTCCAACTCTCTGGTGCGACAACATTGGCGCTACATACCTCGCGGCCAATCCTGTGTTTCATGCGCGGACAAAACATATTGAGATTGATTTTCATTTTGTCCGGGAACGAGTCGCGGCTAAACAACTCAATATATCATTCATTTCCACACGGGATCAGCTTGCAGATATATTCACCAAACCTCTATCTCGTTTTCGTTTTTTATACTTAAAGACCAAGCTCAACGTTGTACCTACTACCGATGAGCTTGTGGGGGAGTGTAAACGCATCAAACATATTGACTCAGCACGCTTACCTTATCAAGCCGACTGCCACCGTATACACATCGAGGATATTACAGACTCAGCAACAAATATTACAGACTCAGCAACAAATAAACAGCCACCATTGTTTCCCAATAAAGGTGTTCTACCTTCCAAGCAAACACCATTGTTTCCCAATAAAGATGATCTACCTTCCAAGCAAAACTAGTCGGAGATCAAATCAAATCAAATCAAATCACATATTGATTTGCAAATCAATTGTAAATATTGACATTTATGTATCATAGCACTCTATATATACGCCTGTATGATTCTTTTGTAAAGACAAGGAGAAATAAAAATATTTCACTCCACATATCTGCTGTGCCCATACAAGTTCTTGGTTGCTCGACATCAACGCCATCTTACACTGAGAAACGGTCTTATGTATTGACGAGTGAGGCGATGAAGATGAACCGATCGGCTCTTCCACGAGATTGCCGCAGCGTCGTCGTCGCTCCCGTGCTGCGTGATTCGGTGGCTGCTCATCTCCCAGATGACCTAGGCGCCAATTACAAAGGGGTTTTGAAGAGTGGATTCCAGTTGAGCTGGCCCATGGTAAGCTCTGGCGATTGCGGCGCCTGCGAGAACTCCGATGGATGATGCGGGCTCAATCGGACCAGCAATTCTACCTGGGTGTTCGCCTGCTTCTGCTCAGATGGAATAAGAGCAGGACCTCGTTGTGGTGGAGGTATGCTCTAATTTTTCTCAAATCCGTTGATTTTTTTGCTTCTTGATCTTTCATAATCTGTTCTTTAATTTCTAGCCCAATCAATTGAACCTATGCTTTTGGAAAAGCATAATCTTTGGCACGCTTTGAAGCTAAAGAAATGTATTTGGTAATAAAAAACAAGTAGAAAAAAATAATAAAAAATTAGAATCTGAACAAGATTATAATTTGATATTTTGTTTTTCTAAAAAAGTAATTGGCATGATTTTAATTAATTTTTTAATTATTATTATTATAAATAATATAAAATTTAAAAATAAAAAAAAAACCATATATAATAATTTTAAATTATTTATTTATTTATTATTTTAAATTTTGACACCAGTAAAAAAATTATTTATCAAATACCTTATAAATTTTGAGCGCATAATATAGTACAATTTAACACAGTAATAAAACTATTAACAGCAAAGTCAAATAGCCCTAGTCTAGTTGGTGATTGGTATTACTAAGATGTGTGAGCCATTCATCTCATGTGTGTGAATCTTAATAAAGCTACGTAGATGCAATCCTTGAGAAAAATTCCCGGACAAGATTCTTGCTTAGGAATGTGATGGATTCACGGACAAGATTCTTGCTTAGCAACGTAGATGCCTTTGTACACAGAAAATTTCACGGACCGTGATGGATTCACGGCTTCACCCGTGAAAGTTTATGTGAGCTATTTTACTTAGCCGCGTTTCGTCGCCCTTCGAACGCAGAATTACTGTCGATCCGTAATTGCGGCCAAGGCCGTGAAAGTTGCGTTCTTCACCCTTTTCACTCCATATTTGACATGTGAGCTCGTGATCTCCTCGGGAATCATGCTTTGGTTTCAAAACCCTCAAAATCCATCATTTTTAGGCCATTTTACCTATATTTTCACAAAAACCAAGAAAAGTGAAGATTCTGTGCAAAGTAAGATAAAAACACTAAAAGTAACACAAAATCATGCAAATAAGCCCAAAATATGATTTAAAACATAGACAAAAATATGGTGTAAAAATCACCTATCAACTTATGATTCCATATTCTCTTGGAAATTTTCATAACACTAGCATTGTTTATTTTAGTATATGGCAGCACACTTCAACATCGACTGGCAAGCATATTTACATGGACCCTATTATAGACTTGAATTTCTCTCATTCATTCAATGCCTATCTATCTAACTTCACATTTGTCTACCATGTTTTCAAGTCATACATTGCCGATACATGTAAGAGGACAAGTACTACCAAATATTCGTGTTTTACTTATAGGCATAGGGTAACTACAAATGCTGATGATAGTATTCACACCTTGGGCTGGCCACCATAACCACAATGGAGCTTCAACATTAGTTCTCCGGAGGAGAATTTTGCAGCCCCCCGGAAAGCTGATGTAGGGGCCGGGAACTGAGACGATCTCCACACTTTAGGCTTACCACCGAAACAGCCACAAGCTTCAATTTTAATTCCCCGGAGGAGAATTCTTCACCCCCGGAGATAGTTGATGCAGGTCATCTTCAAAGATTTAATTATGCATGACATCATTTTGGAAACTTGTTGCATGTTGATATTTTGAACTTGTTAATTTCAGCATGTTGCAAACTTTATTTAAAATTTCAGCATTTGATGTTATGTCGTAGTTAGGATTTAGCATAGGGTTTATTTTGAAGTCTTTATTTTACTTTGTAGTTGATGTAATAGGTTGCTCTAGTTTAGGAATTTGCACCTGTAAGGCACATGCAAGCACCAGCCCCTCAACCACAAATGACCTTGGCATAGAAGATCAACTCACATTCTACACCATTCATACGCAAGTCAACTCAAATAACCGGTCAACTTCAAGTCCTCTACATCAATCCTCAACATCCAGCTCGAGTTCAATCTCATCAGACCAGTCCAATCCTATCAAGAGAATACACTGCCTCACCACTTACCAGCCAACATTCCGGCCAACGGTAATTAAGAAATCTGCACTTACCAGCCCACATTCCAGCCAACGGTCACTAAGAAATCTGCATGCGTCAAAGATCATTTCACATCAACACCAGCCAACAGCTATCACAGCCAGCCAGAATCCAACCGAGGAAGGCCAAGGGTCAATCCAAAATGTTACCGTTGAGAGGAGGGTTTAAAGTCTTGCACTTGTACACTTTTGCACCTTAGAATGAAAAAATCTTTGAAAACAGAAAACTTGAGTTAGCGGATGCTGCTTGTTGAGGGAGTGCCGGAGGGCCCCTTGTGTTCTTTGAGGGTGAGCCAGAAGGCCCCTTGTGTGTTCTTGAGGGTGAGCCTTTAGCCCCTCTTCCTTGCTTCTTGAAGGTGAGCCGGAAGGCTCTTCCTCCTCTTCTTCCTGTTGAGTTCTCATCTGCTGAGCCTCCTTGCTTTTCCTAGTGGAGTTGGAGCTGCTGGACCCTGTTAAGTTACTGAAGCTGAAAGAGTGTGTGCACCTCTCCAGGTCTTCCCCTTGAGATCACCTCTTGAGGCTTGCTGGTCGGAAATAGAAGGGGTCCGGCCCCCTTCCCTTAAGGGGCCCTCAGGTGTTCCTAATCCATTAATCCTCTACTCTAAAAACTGCATGTTAATACTATTGCGCAACTGCAAATCTCATGTTATAATTAGTGAATTACATCCTAAACTGAGCTACATACCTAAGGGAAGTCTTGGGCTAAACCTTTCCTTCATCAATCAGCTCCGTGGAGGTGGTTGATGAACTGAGAACCCCCACAAATGGTCAGGGGCTGTGAGGAACATTGAGAGCGTCGAATGGAGTAAAAAATGGTGCTTTTCTGCATTTCTGGGCTATTCACAGGCATGGTCGTGTATCCATGCACAGCTGTGAATGAGTTTGGGACTGCATCTGAATTCTGTGCCGAGGCTTTCACGAGCATGGCCGTGAAGTCTTCCGTGTCCTACATCCGATTTTCGGCCAAGGCTTTCACGGCCATGAAGTCGTGCACACCCTGGCCTGTGCATCCATGCATGGGCGTGCGTCCATGCAAACCCATGGGTGTGAAAATTTTGTCGACCTTCGTTTGGGCCAAAAATTTTTGGGCGTCTTCCTTGGGCTGGAGAGTCTACTGGTGTGTCTCCTTGGGCCCCAAAGTCCGTGAGTGTGTCACTTTGGGCCCTAAGGTCTTCATGGGCTCCTTTGGCTCCGTCACCCGGTGTTACACTAGCTGCCCCCTCGTAATCCCTAACCTACCAAGATTAGGGCAATCACCTATTCCATGCCTCGCATAATCTTGATAAGTCTCCCCATTATGCCCTTAATCCCATGTATCATATCCTCATGGCCCATTGGACCATGCCACACTTCATTAAGTAAGCTGATTAAGCCATCAAATTCAATCCGATACAACCCTAGTTAAATATGGCTAACCATGGTTAACCCGGGATCAATCTGCCAAAAATGAAGTTTAGCTCCAATAGGTTTCTTCAATCTCATTATGCACATCCGTGCTAACGGATTCTCCCAAATATATCCAAGTTATGAAATAACTTGATCAAAAGGCTACTCGATCAATACGATAACTCGAGTATCAAGGTGTACGACCATGTAGGTTCCTCCGATGTTGGTAGTAATGAACTCATGTCACCACAAGCAGTGAGTGGCACTTAGCAGTGCATCGCTTTGCTACCCAAGTCTTCATAATAGATATCTACATCGACATCCTCATTATCGTAACAAGGTACTCATGCATTATAGTCCCTTTGCCAAACTGACATCCTGATTGGACAAAGTGTGGCACAACTTTGTTTATACCCAATCACATGGTCATGGCTAAATCAAGCTTTCACCTGGGTATGGTCATACACTTTCAGTCATGCATCCATATAGGGTCTGTGAATATCAAGCTTCCCTTAGGAAGAGACAAATCCTATGTCAGTCAATTGATCTTCTTATATGGATCATGACATACTCAATGACAACAGTTATAACCTCCCAACTATGATGAGGTATTAGGTTGTATCAAAGTATGTTTCTAACCATACAGAAGGGTCAATGACTTCAAGTCAAGAGATCAATGCATCTCTTATCACTTGTGAGGTTAAGTTGTGACACTAAGTTAGAGCCTTACAGGTGGTTAATCCAGTATATCCACCACTGATATACTCATATGCATGCATTAGTACCATGTGCCTAATTAGTGCATATACTAGTCTCACATGTACTAAACTATCCCTTATCCACTCAGGTACTTGACTGAGGACATAAATTTGAGCCTAGATAAAATCTGTATCCAAGGACATTATCATGCAAATGTACAAAGACACAGATGTAAGCATAGCATAATAACGATAATGTCATAATGATATATATCAATGTCAAGTAGTACAACAGATGGACCAACAATGGGTCTTAGGACATAAATACCAACACTTAGGTCATGCATGAGCAAACATATCAAAATTCACCCTTTTTTTTCATATTTATCTCAAGTAAATCAAGTAGCATGAGGTGTAAGGATGTGGTGAAACAAGTAGCATGAGGTGGCATAGTCAACAATAGTATGCTTGAATTTGTATCCCTCATTTTCATGTTTCTTGTTATTATTATTTTTTTGTCATTTTCACCTAATTTTGCAAACTCATTTACATAACACATATGATGTTTTTCATCATATATTATTGAAGTTCCTAAAAATATTTAAAGTACTACAATAAGAATATCACATTTCATAAAGATTTGATATACTAGTATGAACTTTATTCTCATACATAATTATTTCTTAAATTATAATAAAACCTATATTTTAAGGTAATTATAAGTAATCTGAAGAAAAGGAAAAATGTAAAACCAAGGGCAAAGGTGTGGAATCATTTTACAAAAGTTGAGATAAATAGTATTCCAAAGGCAAAGTGTGTATATTGTGATGCTAGTTATCTTTTAATAACAAAATATGTGGAACTAGCACACTTAATTCACATTTATCTGTGTAAAGTATTTGAGTGCACAAGGCCATGTGGACAAGGACAAGAACAAAACACAAATAGAAATATCTCTTGATCAAAACAATATGAGAAGTAGTGGTGCAAATTAGAAATAGTGTATTGTCAACCTAGAAATTTGATCAAAACCATACTCGAAAGGCTTTAGCATGAGTGATAATCATAAATGAATTACCTTTTATTGATTTCTTTCAAAACAAATCATTATTAGTCACAACAATGTCATAATGTAAGCATATTATTATTGTCTTTATCGACAATAATACTTAATTAGAAATATTTAAAAATAATCATATTATTCTAAAAATATTATTATAAATATTTATATTATGAAGATATTAAATGATAATAATAATAATAATTACTATTGTTATTATTGTATTTGTTAAAATTATTATGATTATTTTTTTAGTACATTCTTAAATGGCTCTATTTGGCATAGTTGGTCAGCTGCTTTTACTGGTTAAAATAGTAGATTTTTGAAAAATTAAAGTGTTTGTCAAATTGCTTATGAGTTCCAAACCTAACCTAGAAGCAACATGAGTTTGGAAAAGCTCGGAGAGAGCTGTTTTTGGCTGCTTTCTAGCTATAATTATATAATTTTTGTATCTGATGTCTGTATGTCGTTTCGATGATAAAATTATTTTTTAAATTACTATTTTAATAAAAATTATTAAATCTAAAATTTTTATGATTATTATTTAAAATTTTCTCTCTTATAAAAAATTTAGTAAAAATCAATATTATTTTAATAAAAATTATTATTATTAAATTTAATTTTTAATTAAAATTAGTTATTACTATTATTTTAGTTTTACTTTTAAAAAATCTTTTTAAATTTTTTTTATTTTTAAAAAAATTTGACCAGCATAACAGTTTAGCTAAATAATTTTTAACTGTTCCAACTAGTACTTTTTTAACTAATAAACACTAAGGGCCTGTTTGGCCCCACTGTTAATAGTTTTATAACTATGCTAAACTGTGTTGTACTATACTATGCTACACTGTTAAAATTTATAAGATGTTTGGTTAAAATTTTTTTAACTACTATTAAAATTTAAAATAATAAATAAATATATTATTTTAAATAATAATATATTTTATTTTTCTTTATTGTTAAAATTTTAAACTATTTAAAATAATAATACCTAAAATTTTAAATAAAATTATATAAATTACTTTTTTAGAGAAGCAGAAGCTGTAAAAGCATCAAATTGTAACTTTCTCAAATTCTGCTTTTTTACTAGTTTTTTTTGCTTTTGCTTTTCATTCCAAATAATTTTTTAACTGCTTTCTGCTTAAAAGATACTTAAAATTAGCTTCAAAGCCATGCAAAATAGGCCCTAAAAATTTTAACTAATTAAAAATTAATTAAAAACAACTTAAAAACAAGACCAAATAGGCCCTAAATAGTGCCACCAAACGGAGCCACTTATCTCTTTTTAGTATACCGGATTCCACACCTGGCTTCACCCGTTGTAATCACTGCAAATTACTTCATATAGGGAGCTGAACTGCTCCGCACAGCATATCTGTTGCTACCGCTAGTTCGCCGCATCCTCGCCTCAAACAAACACTGCTATGAAATTCCTTCGGCCGGCTCCTCCTCCCCCTCCTCTCCTCCTCCCCCTCCTCCTCTCCCTCATCCCCGTCCCTTCCGCTGGCAGCCCTCCCCTTCATTCCTCGCTCTCCTTATGCGAGACCGTCTCAAGCTGCGGTAACATCACCAACATCGCCTACCCGTTCTACTTCCACAACGATTCCGCTCCTCCCCCCTCCTCCTACTGCGGCTACGATGGATTCGAGCTCACCTGCCGGAACAACATCCCCACCCTCCGCCTCCGCGCCGCCAACTACACCGTTACCGCCATCGATTACTCCACCCACACCATCTCCGTTGCAGACGCCGACTTCTTTCGCGAGAGCCCTCTTGATGTATGCCGCCGCGACCTCCACAATCTCACCCTCGATGACAACTCTACCCTCGGCTACGCGCCCTCCGATGCAAACCTCACCTTCTTCTTCGAATGCGCCGGTGGTGGCCTGGCCGAACACCTGATCTCATGCGCCAGATCTGGTGCTGAGAAACGGTCTTATGTATTGACGAGTGAGGCGATGGAGATGAACCGATCGGCTCTTCCACGAGATTGCCGCAGCGTCGTCGTCGCTCCCGTGCTGCGTGATTCGGTGGCTGCTCATCTCCCGGATGACCTAGGCGCCAATTACAAAGGGGTTTTGAAGAGTGGATTCCAGTTGAGCTGGCCCATGGTAAGCTCTGGCGATTGCGGCGCCTGCGAGAACTCCGATGGACGATGCGGGCTCAATCGGACCAGCAATTCTACCTGGGAGTTCGCCTGCTTCTGCTCGGATGGAATAAGAGCAGGACCTCGTTGTGGTGGAGGTATGCTTTAATTTTTCTCAAATCCGTTGATTTTTTTTGGCTTCTTGATCTTTCATAATCTGTTCTTTAATTTCTAGCCCAATCAATTGAACCTAGTCTAGTTGGTGATTGGTATTACTAAGATGTGTGAACCATTCATCTCATGTGTGTGAATCTTAATAAAGCAACGTAGATGCAATCCTTGAGAAAAATTCCCGGACAAGATTCTTGCTTAGGAATCTTAGATATTTTGTTGTATAATGTAAATGTAAGTTTTTTGCTCTAAGATTCACAATTTTAAATATATAGACGGACGTGAATGTCTGATCCAGTATAAAATTTCTAGGACCTGGGCTAGGAAATTTTCTGGGTGGGGCAAGTTTTCTTTATCCACAATTATAGCACTACCTTGCATATTAAGTTCAGGCAGCCCTCTACCCTTAGATTTTTCTTGTGAAGTAGAAGGATAGTGGCAGGAAGGTTCAGTATCCTAATACTTATTTAATCCAATCACAAGAGGAGGCCGTCACATCGTTTGTTTGGTGAGTTAATGCCATCGGAAAAGAGTGGGGCAATCTTCCATTGACTAATAGCAGAAATTACTTGTCAAATAGAAAAAAAAATGCTTTCCCACTGCCCTTGCAATTGGCAGCAATTGACTGGCCACAATAAAAAGTATTAATTGCCCACTAATTACGTGATGACGTGATGACCAAGTTGTTGGGCCATTTCTTGGTCAACGGTCAACTTTATATGGAGGGATTGATCAATGCATTATCCTCTCATTAAATGGTCCCATGCGGAGTCACAATGAGAGAGAGAGGTAGCCCTCTAATTAATTTGAGGGCTACGCGGATGGGACAAGATGACAATCGAGAGGGATGAAGTTGATTCTTACTCTTGCTTAGTGGAGGTGACTCCGGTGATGCCCAGGTTTGCGAAAGCTTTGAAATGAGAGGCTGGATCAGTGCCAGTCCCATAGGGATAGCCAAGTGGGTGGGTTCATGAGAATAGAGCTTTTGGCCTGGGTTCTCAAAGGTTTTCATCCCTATGGTGGTTGGTTGGCCAAGGGAAGCTCCTCCTTCCTCAACGAGCTGGCGGTCTAGAACTAAAGAAGCCGCTAGATGTCTCAATGATGTGCTATGATGGAGTGGGCTGTTTGACGACAATCTTGTCTCCTGGCCAGCTCCATGTGGTGCAGTGGCTTCCGGGTTCGGTTGTCGGGGTGAACTCCCTCAAGCCCAAGGAAGGAGAAAAATTTGCAGCCAGCCCAGCTCATCAATTTGGCAACTTCACCCGTGGAGGTTGAAGACGACCTCGAAGAGCCAGGTCAAAGCGAGAGAAAATCTAGTCAATGCTGAGGTCAAATTTCCTCTTCTCATATTTTAGTCGTAACACCCACTATCTTTCCACTCCAATTCATTAGTGGGTGTATGATTTTACTGTCTACACGGGGCGCATTTTCTCATAAAGCTTCTTTCTAAGAAAACTTCAGCAAGTTCTCTAATCACCGTCCATCTAATCAAGTTACAGCACGAATCTCAATGCCAATATTTTCTAACGTTTTTGCCACCGTGGCACATTTCCTCTCTGTTTCTTCCCGTTTACGCCGTGTAACCTGACAAAAACTAACCCTGGTTAGTTTTTTTTCCCCAAAACCCCAAAACCCTCCTCTCTCTCCGTTTTCTTTCCTTCACCTGCCCAAAGCCCCAAACCCTCCTCTCTCTCTCCCAATTTCTTCTCCGATACTTAGCCCTAATTTCGCCGGTACTTACCGGCCTGACTTTCTCCGACGAACCTGGTCCTTTCCGAGCCTCCTCTACGAGCTCCGGCGTTGGTCCTCCTTTGTGAAGAAGTAATCGCGGGAAGCGAGCTCTGGGAGTTCCCGACTTTATTTGAGGAAGGCTCCTCTTCGCCAAACTCGGAAAGCTACTTCAAGGCAACCTCCGGCGTCCCCTTCTTCTCCGTTATTCATTTTTCTACGATCCTTCGAAGCCCTGATTATTCATTGTGTTGGTGTGTTCCAAATGCTCGTGTCTGAACTCCTGAACTTCCTCCCTTATTTCTGCTGGAAGGACTTCTCAAAGTGTGCCGACTACTCTTTGCTGGAACCCTAATCTCGTCGGAAGCGAGCTCAAGTTTCAGATATCTGCATCGCCACCACCTTCACGTAAAGGAGAACTTTTATTTTAATTTTCTATATCATGTATCAATATGTTTAGATTTACATCAAATTCATAGAAATTTAATTATACATGGTGGAAATGTAGTATAAATCGTTTTGCTAAAAGTTATTATTCATTCGTATGTAGTTTCGGATAAATGAGAAAATTTACATCAATATTTATGCAACTAATTTCCTACTCTGTTTCCTATCACTGAGCAGATATAACTAATTTCACATGTATTTCTCACATATTCCCAGTATCTCATTACAAAATTCCAAAATGAATATAAAATTCTTAGTACAATACAATCAATATCACAATTCCATGGTGGAAATGTAGTGGGATACAATACCAAGGCCTGTTTGGTGGAAATGTAGTGGGATACAATAGCACAATCAATATCACCCATCTTCATATAACAATTTAGTTATCCATTGTGGATCTCCCATCCTTCCCTTAATGTTAAATGATTGTTGCTTTTTGATAGAGTCAGAACGGTTAAGGAATATAACAGGCCTTGATTTGAAGTTACTTTTATTTCATTTATACATGTTGAATATTTTTCATTGAGTTAAACATAGTGGAAATTTTATGATGTATAGTGGAAATTTATTTGGTACCTTTGCAACAAAATTAGTTAGGCACAGGAGAAACGGACGAAAATATTGACAAGAAGAAGGAACAGGAGGTTACCTTGAAGCAGCTTTCCGAGTTCGATGAAGAAGTCGGGAGCTCCCAGAGCTCACTTCCAACGATTAAGAGCTTACTTCTGGTGATTAATAGCTCATAAAAGAGCACCCACTTACGAGCTCGTAGAGGAGGCTCGAAAAGAGCAGGTTTGTCGGAGACAGTCAAGCCGGCAAAGTATGGCTTCCGGCAAAATTAGGTTAGGGAGCATCGGAGAAGTTGGGAGAGAGAGAGGAGGGTTTGGGCAGGTGAAGGAAAGAGAAGGAAGGTTACGTGTGGGGTTTTGGGGTTTTGGGGGAAAAAACTAACCAGGGTTAGTTTTTGTCAGATTACACGGCATAAACAGGAAGAAACGGAGAGGAAATGCGCCACAGTGGCGAAAACGTTAGAAAATATAGCATTGAGATTCGTGTTGTAACTTGATTAGATGGATGGTGATTAGAGAACTTTCTGAAGTTTTCTCATAAAGAAGCTTTCTGAAAAAACGCGTCCGTCTAAACAAGGCCCTACCACTACCACCCACAAATTGAGAGCTAATATGTAGAGTCGGAATCATCATACTTTATGTAGGGCTAGCTTTTGTCTTGTTTTGCTTTATGGCTTTTGATCGCATTTTCATTCCCTATTTAATGCCTTGAATAAGCAGAAAAGAGATAAAAATTTTGAAATCCTTAATATTATTAACGCCCATTAAGAAAAATAGTATTCTTGAACTTACACTCACTAGTAAATCAAAGATCTTTTATCAAGGGGACACAGTTTCGATTCAAAAAAGTTTTCTAGTATGGTTTAAGATACCGGCCAAGACGTATCGGCGGTACCTCAGTACCAGTTGAAAATCAGTTAAATATCATTTTTTATTAAAAAATAATATTTAAATATTAGTTGCTTAGTGAAGCGCATAGAAGTAAACCGCATATCTTCTTCGTATGCAAATTGTGCTCGAGAGGCATGCATAGCTTCCTCTATCTCTATTTGTTGTGCAGCATCATCATATTGACCTTGGTATGAATCATACCTGGCGGGTCCTGTGGCATGATGGTCGAAATCTACATGTTCATCAGCAATACGTTGCTTAGTGATTTTGTACCAATCTAAATTCACCTTTATAGCTCTTCGGAGCTCTTGCATCACTTTCGTACAATTTGCAACGTCAACAAAGCCCCCAGTGAGATGTTGCTTTATATGGGTAGCACTCCACCTTTGAAAACTTTTTGACAATGAATACACTACCAATGGTGTCGGTTATCTGGCATCTTACGTGCATGCTGCCATGCAAAATCAGTATCTCTCTTTGGTACCACTCAAAGAGAGAAAAAGAAGAAAGTTAGATAAAGGAGATTTCAGCAAAACTTTCAAAGATTGAAACTGGATTGGTGGGAGAAGAACTAGAGCTAAGAGGTCTATTTATAGGAAAAATTTTAGAATTTTTTTAGTATTTTTAAATAAATAAATAAATATAAAAAATAATATATTATTAATATATAAACAAAGACACCAAAGTGCTGTCGATGGCTCTTTCTGCACGGGTGCATAGTGCACCAATTTATTAGTAATTAATAATTAATTATATAGTTAATTTGCCACCACCGGTGAGTCGGTGGCGTTTCTAAAGGATGGACTATGCACCCACACGTCTTTGTGTGAGTGTGCAGTGTTTACAGCTGGTTTTATATCGGTACTGGCTGGTTTTTAGAATTTTAGGCTCCTGGTCCGGGATCATCATCCACCGGACCAATACAAACTGGACAAACTGGCCGGTACTGAACTGGTATCTTAAGTCATGCTTTCAAGAGTATAGAGGGAGCTAATTATGTATAACTAACTTATGATTTGTTTGATTTTAAAATTGCACACCAATATTTTAAAACTAGCTCTTTGCCTATAATTTGCCCTATTAGTATTTTTTTTTTCCTTTGACACTCATAGCATGGTTTCATCAAAATAAATTAGGTTTTGAATGTTAAAATAGTTGTAATGCCCTTGTGTTTTATATGACATCTAATTATTATTTTGATTTTTTCCATGCAATTTTAACCATTCAAAATCATCTTTCAGGATATAAACGGTGAGTTTCTTTTTTATTTTGAAATCACACGTGAGAAATTTAACTATTAGCCAAATCTTAGGGTGGTTATCTATTGTTAACTCTCCAAACAAGTGAAAGAAATATGAAGGCGGGTAGGAATAATCACTTGCTTTATTTTATCATCATGTGGTTTGTACCAAGTTCGGAAAGCTAGTCCAACCAATTGTACTGGCGGTCAGACCGGTATTGACCAGTACATACCTATCATACCGGACGAAAACCCAGTGGAATCGAGCGGAGCAGCAGAAGAAAAAAGAAGACAAAGAAGAAGACGAAGAGAGTGAAGAAGAAGAAGAAGAAGAAGAGGAAGGAGGAACTGTCGCTCGCTCGTGTCTGTCGTCCTCGCCCGCTTGAGTCTGCCATTGCATCTTCTTCTTCCTTTCCTTTCTCTCCTTCTCCTTTTCCTTCTCCCGCTCAATTCCATTGCTTCACCCTTTGGTCTCATCCGGACCTTCGTCAGACCAATCCAAACTGAAAAATCGGCTGGTTCGGACCGATTTTAAAAACCTTGGTTTGTAGACAATATTAAAGTTTAGTACATGTTTCTACCAAGGTTCATCCAATCTTATCCAAATTAAACTGAATAGTGATGCTTCATTCTGTTCTTTTGCATGATCTTCTATTTCATTAGATTGTCGAATGCTCTCCCAGTGGAAATTATTGCTTAAGATCTCATTTCTTATGATTAAATGGTGGATTGACATGCATGAGTAAATATTTTTTGGCCCAATCCTGTGCAATAGTTGGGTGCTAACTAAATAAATGATTAATTTGTTTTGAAAACAATTATGCAAAGTAGTATGGTGCTATCAACTTGGCTACCATTTTTTGCGACTTGTCCAGGGTTAGCAGATTGTCCTTTTAGTTCAAGGACCCTATTTTCTTTGGAAACGTTGCAGTTCAGCAGGATACTAAATATTATATTCCTTGAATATTTCCTTCTTCACCATGAGAACGCTAATCTCTTGGGAACTATTTTTGAATGATCAACTTGGGGAAAAAACTTCTATGCGATGTCATCGCACCATGCGATGTCATCGCACCATGCGATGTCATCGCACCATGCGATGTCATCGCACCATGCGATGACATGATCTACCATCCAACACTTAGACAGAAGTGTTGGGATATGTGCATTCACGTATCCCAAAGTGGTGTTTGTGGTGGATCATGTCATCGCACGGTGCGATGACATCACATAGAAGTTTTTTCCTCAACTTGGCGCATGTGAAGGTTGACATGTGATAGAAGGAGAAGGCACTAAGGCTGTGTTTCCTAAGACGGATAGAAAACAGAAGAGAAAAGAAAAATAGAAGGTAAAGGAAAATTGAAAGGATAAAAAATAATATAGTTTTCCATCCTTGTGTTTCCTTGTAAGGAAAGAAATAAAGAAAGAAAATTATACAATTTTTAATTATTATGTAACATTTAGCTGAATAACAAAACTTATCTTTATAATTTATTATTTTAAATTACTTTTTACAACTTATCATTTAAAATGTTATTTACAATCTTAATTATTTAAATTAATTTATTATTTTAAAATTATTTTAAATTACTTTTTTCGTTGTCAGGTACTGAGTGAGCAGGCGTACTCCGTTCTTGTGATGATGTTGGCGATGGTGACTCCACTGCTGCAGCTATTGGTTATGTCCAGCCGCGGGCAAGTCACGTACCAGCGACGGATGATCTTGTGGTCCGATCCGCATGCAGAGCTCCGCATGCTGCTATGCGTGCACAACACATGCAACGTTACCTCCATGCTCGGACTTCTTGAGGCTGCCCACCCATCCAAGCGATCGCCCGTCTTCATCTTCTCCCTCCACCTCATCGAGCTGACTTGTTGCGCCGCCGCCATGCTTGTCATTCACGACACCCAGTCCTCGCTCGGTTCTCCCCCCCCCCCCTCCGCAAGGCCTCCCTCGACCGCTCCCGCAACACGATCCAGGCGCTCGAATGCTATGCTCAGCGCACCCCGGCATCACCATTCAGCCCCTCACCGCCTTCTCCGCCTATTCTACCATGCATGAGGACACGTTCGGCGTCACCGAGGACCACTGTGTCGCATTCATTGTCCTCCCCTTCCACAAGCAGCCCACCATCGACGGCGACATGCAAGTTACCAATCCTGCCATTCACACACTCAACGAGAGCATCCTGGCTGCCGCGCCCTACTCCGTCGTTGTCCTCATCAACCACGGCCTCAGCGGAGCCAGCCGGATGGTAGCGGGCCAGCATCACGCCTACCACATGGCTGTCCTTTTCTTCGGCGGGCCCGACAACTAGGAGGCTCTCGCACTTGCCTCCCGTATGGCAGAGAACCCGGCAATGAGTCTCACCGTCTTCCGGTTCATCCCTGATCTGGAGATGAACTGGCGGCCCACGGTACGGCTAGGCAGCTCGCACCGGGCGAAAAGGGAGGTGATCGCTGATAGCGATCCGCAAGTGCACGGATTTATCAAAGTAATAAAGAAAGATATCATTCCCAACGAGGATCGGGCGGTCAAGTACCGATTACATGATTGATCTATATCTAGACGAATCAAATATGTGGTTTTTGTTTTGGACACTTCTAAGTACAAATAAAAGAAACAGAGGCAACATTTTTGGTAAAAATCAGTTCGGATGAAATCGAGATTTAGGGTTTCACCACGCTGACGATTATGAATTTAATAAAAATAAATCTTTGATCAGAAAATTATAGTTTTAAAAGGGATTTTCCTAAGGTACAGATTACCTCCTCTCGAAGCGTAATCTGGTATCTAACTACGCTAACTCCCTACTCTCGTGACAGTTAACGTAATTAGACCCATTAAGTTCTATGAAAAACCATGTGAACCCTTCAAACGAATCCGAACTACTCTCGTGATCGGATTCGTAGGTTCGAAAAGAATAGTTCCGACGTTGCGATTCACCTCTCGGTCCTTCTCGCAACGTCTAAGACGCAATAAAACTTGGCCAGAGTATTAAAGCGAGATACGTACAATTCTAATCAAATCAAATCTATAAAATTCATGTAAAAGATTTAAAAAAATATATTTAATCCATAAATCGTCAACGGGCTAATCCTCAAATCTCGAAAATAGGGTTTACACGTTCATGTTCAAAGCAAACAGCATGTTCATCAATGAAAATCGCATGAAAACCTAAGAAAATTATAGGAAATCGCTAGACAAGTAATTAGAAAAGCTTCCCCTCGACGTGGAGACGAAGATGAAGCATCTAATTCTTCCTTTGCGTGGCTTTCCTGTTCGATTTCTACCCTAAAATTGATTTCCGTCGCCGCCGCTACAGCCCTTCGTTTTCGTGCCCATAAGCCCCCAAAACCCTTCCTGTTATAGTCTAATAAATATAAAACCCATCTAGGAAGGTTTCTAAAGAGTTTGGTTCAATTCCGGTTTAATTTGGAGTTGAATCGAGTGAAAAACCGAAAGGGCGGACGTTTTCACGGTCCGTGATGAGTTTACGGCCACGGCCGTAAATCCTTCTGTGAATAAAACTCCTGCGCATAGAAATATTCACGGACCGTGATGGATTCACAGCCTCACCCATGAAAATTTTTGTGAGCTTTTTAACTTAGCCGTTTTACGCCCTTCGCTCGTCGTCAAAATTACGGCCAAGGCCGTGAATATTGATTTCTTCACCGTTTTCACTCTAAATTTGACGTGTAAACTCATGATTTCCTCGGGAATTGTGCTATGGCCTCAAAACTCTCGAAATCCATCATTTTTTAGCCATTTTACCTATATTTTCATAAAAACCAAGAAAAGTGAAGATTCTGTGCAAAGTAGAGTAAAAGCACTAAAAATTGCATAAAATCATTCAATTAAGCCCAAAATATCATATAAAATATAGGCAAAAACATGATGTAAATGCAACGCATCAATCGCAGAGGAAAACAGCAAAGCGGAGGGTAGACAAGGCCTGCATCGAGGAGTTCCGGATGTGGTACGATGGGGAGGGGAAGGTGGGGTACAAAGAGGAAGTGGTGGTGAGCTCCGAGGAGATGGTGGGGCTGATCCGAGCGACAGAGGGCCAGCAGGACTTGTGCGTGGTGGGGCGGTGTGTAGGGCAGGCGGCGTCGCCGCTAATGGTGGGGCTGGCGGAGTGGTGCGAGTGCCCAGAATTGGGGCCAATAGGGGACATGCTAGCGTCTAAAGATTTCGGGGCAAGAGCGTCGGTGCTGGTGGTTCAGCAGGGGAAGAAGGGAGCGCCGGCGAGTGGGCGATTTGGCTATGAGCTCGCGGTGAATGGGCGATTAGGCTGTAGGGAGCAGCAGCGAGCATGGGAGAAAGGGCACTAGCGTGGGAGAAAGGGAATAGGAGGAGAAACGATTCGGGTGTTTTTGGCTTTTCCGCCCGTTTTGGGAGGATCAAAATGGGTGGAAAAGTTTTAAATTTTTTTCTCTATTTTTCTTTCTAAATTTTTCCGTCCGTCCAAGGAAACACAAGGAATCAGCGGAAATATAACTTTTCTTTCCTTTCTCTTTATTTTTCCCTCTTAGGAAACCCAATATAAGTGTACAGGCTAATTGATTGACTGGCTTTTGTTGCTTTGGAACATTCAATTATTCAATTCTAGTTCTTTCTTTGTTTTCATTGGTTACGATATGTCATCGAAAAGTTGGTTTGTCTTACATTTACAGCCTGTTTCCTTCAAAGGATATATGGAAGGAAAGAATAGATTAGTATTTTATCCCTTGTTTCCGTGAAGGGATATATGAAGGTGTGGAAAATCAGAGGTGGCAAAAATCAATTTTATTCCTCCTTTTGTCATCTATCCAAATTGGGTGGAAAGCTCGGCGGAACAAAACTTGCCCAAATCTAGCCACTCGCTCGCAAGCGCCATCGCCGACCAACGCTGCGGATGCCGTCCAACTAGAGCCTTCCAACGTGCAGTCGCCGAGCTCTGGCGTAATTACTCCCACACGTGACTCTCATGTGATCTGATCCCTCCCTGTGGATTGGTTTTCTCTTCCTTGGGGATTATTTTTTCCTATCTCTCTTCTTTTACATCCTTCCAAGGAAACACTATGTTAAAGATATTGTTTAGCTCTTATGTTCTTTTAGCGTGTCCTATGACGTAGAGCATATCAATTTTGTTGCAATTTATTTTAGTCTTGATTCTATTTAGAAACAATACAATACAATTTTAGAAACAATTCTATTTAGAACCGGCTTTCTTTTCCCTGATATACATGAATAGAATTTGTTGCCATTCTCTGGAATACAGCGTGAACTATCTGCTCTCTACCATTGTCATAATTTAGCTATTAAACAAGACTTCTGACATACACAGGCTACCAGCATTAATACAAAATTTACTATGAAATTACATTGGCACTAGGACGCTGCATTCCATTAATTTTTTTGGTTTGCCATGTTGGAATAATGAGAGTGATAGAGATTTAAGGAAAACAGATGTTACGGGCCCACATTAAGTGATTAATAAGTGGATCCGAATTAGTATGTTATACCCAATCCGCATAATCAAAAAATAGTATTTATAGGAGTCTAGAGAGTTAAAGTAAAATATTTTGTATTCACTTTCTTAGATCGTGCGTTGCATGATTCTTGCCGGTGACAACTGAGGTTTCTATCAATTGGTCCAACTTGCCAGATCGATCACCGGGGGCCGGTGGTCCAGCGACAGATAAAGGCAGAAGAAATTCCACTGTCTGTAATAGATTCAAACGGCAGATCTATTGTCATTAGTTCAACCATCGAAGAAACCCTAGTGGCATAAGAAGTTCAGCATGCAACGTGAAGTCCTCTTCCCGGTGAGCTTCTAGCGCAAGCGGCAAGTCCGACGGATCCTTCTTCTGACAACACATGCATGCGAATCCTCGATGGCTGCTGCAGTCATCTTCCTCTTCGCGAACGGCGAAGGTGAAGGGCGTTGCCGTTCTCTCTTGCGAAGGGGTAGCGAAAGGCGGACGCGAGCAACGACGGTGGACATGGCTGCGTGAGCTTTGCATCCTGCGCCGGTGATCGACTGGGGCGAAGATTGCGGCGATTGTCTGGTGGCGAACGAATGCCAACGACTCTGTTTCCAGCGATGCGCGGCAACTTGGCTCCGATCAACATGTTGTGACCTTGCTCCCAGCAACGGCGGCTTCCTTCCCGAAAGGCAGAGGCTGTGTTTGTGGATTCCAGTGCCGAATGGGGTGATGGCAATCACAGTGCCTGGGGGGGCGAGGTGTCGTGGTGCCGTAGGAGGAGGAGGCGGATTGTCACGGTTGTGCTGATTGTGCCCGACGAGAAGGTCGTCAATACCGTAAAGTCAGTGGCCGGGGCACTCGTGTTGTCCGCCATCGCACGGCTATGATTAACATCTAACTTAACTTAACATTAAGTGGATTAATATAAGAGGGACGGGGTACAAACCCCCAACCCCCCCCCCCCCCCCCCCCCCCCACCCACCTTATATTAATTTTAACCGGTTAGCCTAATTTACATGATATACTATATGTTAGGCCCAAGCCCAAATTAATTTGGCCCAGTTAGATCAAATTGAAACTTTGGGGAAACCTTCTTCTCCAACGTGCAAACCAGTGGTCAGAAGGATCCGACCATCTGATGGCCGGATAGCCGGAATTGAAGATTTTTCAGCGATCTCTACTTTTTTCTTAGCCACGATAATCTTTCAATTTCTTTGACATCTCTTTCATCTTACATTTTCCATCTTCCATTTTTTTTATTAATATTCTTTCTGTAAATATGTATCTGATTTCAACTATGTTATGTATTTTTTTCCATGAATATTTATCTCATTTTTTTTATTCATTCAATAAATATTTTTTTTTGTAAATATTTATCTTATTTCATCTTTCATAATTATTTCTTTCATCTTTCATTTCGTTAATAAATATTCTTTCTATGAATATTTATTTGATAAATATTGAGGAACTACGCCCGAATACCTAGTATCGATGTACGCACCTCCCAAACAATATTATTAATAATATGCTGTGACATCCTTTCGATAAATATTCTTTCTGTGAATATTTATCTAATTTTAATTTTCACAATTATTTCTTTCTTCTTTCATTCACTCGATAAATATTTTTTCTGTGAATATTTATCTCATTTCATCTTTTATCCCTTCGATAAATATTCTTTCTATGAATACTTATCTGCTTTCATCTTTTATAATTTTTCTTTCATCTTTCATTCCTTCGATAAATATTCTTTCTGTGAATATTTATCTAATTTCTTCTTTCACAATTCTTTCTTCCACCTTTGGATAAATATTCTTTCTGTGAATATTCATCTTATTTCATCTTTTAATATCTCATTCATTTTTCATTCTTTCAATAAATATTCTTTCTATGAATATTTATCTTATTTCATTTTTTTAATAATTATTTCTTTTATTTTTTATTCCTTCGATAAATTTTCTTTCCAATGAGTATTTATCCAATTTTGGCCGTCACTTCTATGATATCTGATTGCTTCTTTCATTTTTCATTTCTTTCGATAAATATTCTTTCTGTAAATATTTATCTAATTTTATCTTTCAATTCTCTTCTTTCTGAATGTTTCTTCTTCTATTTTTATTTTTTCGATAAATATTCTTTCTGTGAATATTTATATAATTCCAAATTTCATAATTTTTTATAAGCACTATTGTAATAATATTGACAAACTATGCCCCAATACATAGTATCAATGTACGCACTTTCCAAACAATATTTTTGACAATATGCCATAACAACATATTCATTCTTTTTTCATTTTTTTTATATTTCCATTAGAACAGATGTTTTGCTGAGGCTAACATGTGTTTAAGTCAAAGATTTGAACTTAAGTTAAAGGTAGATTTGAACTTAGGTTAAAGGTTTGGTTCATAGCTATCGATAACTATTTCTTTCTTTTTTTTTCTCATCTTTTCCAGCAATATGGAGTTGGAATTAAATGAATATATGCAATTCTTTAATCTTGAACCCACATAGTAGCACGATCGAGTATAATTCAATCTCAATCAGATTTAATTACAAAAATCATTTTAGAGTTGAACTAGGCTCAATTATCTTGATTTGAACCAAATTAGATTAAACCGAGTTAAAGGTGCATTATTAGATTAGCCATATAGCCATAGCGTCGAGATTACGTTCAAATATATTTAGACTCATGTTTAACCTTTGGTTGAAATCTAAGATTAATTGATTAGATTAAATCTGGAACTTGTCTATTGATTTCATGAGAGTAAATCAAGATCATCCGATCAATTATCTTTATTTTTAATAATATGTATCCTGAATGTAATTAATGTCTATTAAAAATAAAATCAATGATTTATAGAGGTTTAATATTTATTTTTAGCACTCTTTGGTTTATTGTTTATATGGTACTTTCTTAAAGATTTCTAACCAAATATTTACTGGAATTGGTTTTGCATTAGTACTAGTTTTTATCAATAAATTATCAAATAGGTCTTTGTTTTAAAGCCTAACACTTTTTTTTTTCACATCATAGCAGTGACAGTACAATAGCCCATTTTAATACCATGTTTACCCATTTTAATACCCAATTATGTTACTTGGGTTCGAACATCAGATTTATGCAATTAGTTCAGGTTCAAGTTTCAAATAAAAAATTAGGTATTATACCCATTGCCATTTTCTATACCAGATAATTACCCGATTTGTGGACATCATTATGCAACTTGAACCATTTGTTCTAAAATTTAATTGCTTAGAGAACACTCTGAGTGACCTAGGCCCTGTTTGGCATAGCTGGTCAGTTGCTTTTACTAGTCAAAATAGTTGATTTTGAAAAGCTAGAGTGTTTGGTAAGCTGCTTCTAGATTTAGAACCTAGAAACAGTATGAGTTTGGAAAAGCTATGAAAGAGCTATTTTTGGTTACTTTCTAATTATTTTTCTTCTTGCATCTTATGTCCGCACCTATATTCATATGTCTTTACGATAATAAAATTATTATTTTAATAAAAAATATTAAATTTAAAAAAAAATTTAAATATTTTTTTAAAAAAATTGATCAGTATAACAGTTTAGCCAAACACTTTTAACTTTTCCAACTAGCACTTTTTAAACCAGCAAAAATTAAAAGTTTCAACTAGCCAAATGCAACTCTAAGCTTGTCCATGGGGTGATGACCACTTAGGCAATAATTCTTGAGTGAGTGAAGCATGTTAATATGTGCAGATGTTACTTATTTTATTTTCTTTCAGTTGATCTGAGAATTCGGGACATAAAATGGAACCAAATTAGACCAACATGAACAATTAAATTTTACTAAAAATAGTCTAGATTGTTTGCGGTTGAATCAAACTGAGGTGTTAAAGGAAAATTCTCTCCTTAATCGTGCAAAATGTGCTATGCAGCCACGCGATCTTTGACCACTCGAACCAACACATAAGTAACTTACAATGAGCAAAAATAAAAATAATAGCTAACTAGCAAGATGAATCAAGTTGTAATAATTTTTAATTTTCTTTTTATTTTTGGCAGAACACATTGGGTGCAGAAGTTGCAAAATTGGTGTTCATGTTGGAGGTAAGATGTTATTCTCTGTAGTTAATTCATTATTAATGAAGTTATTAGAGTTAATTGAATTGTTAGTGAATGCTTCTCGATTGGGTTCAGTTTCTGCAGCGGTGGGCGCCCTGTTGGTGTGTGCTGCAATATTCCTTTATCTAAGAAGAAGAGAGAACTCCTTTCGGGACAAAGCAAATGCCGCGCAAAATGTACAAGCAATTGTGAACGGATATGGGGCCCCTAAAAGATACAGATATTCTGAGCTCAAAAAGATCACTGGATCATTTCATGTGAAACTAGGCGAAGGTGGCTACGGGAGTGTGTACAAAGGCACACTTAAAGACGGCCGTCTGGTGGCTGTGAAGATCTTGAAGAACACCAAGAAAGACGGAGAGGAATTCATGAACGAGGTCAGCAGCATCGGCAGGACCTCCCACGTAAACATCGTCAGCCTCCTCGGCTTTTGCGTCGACGGCAGGAGAAGAGCTCTCGTCTACGAGTACATGTCGAACGGATCGTTGGAGAAGCACATCTTCGCGGAGCGTCCCAAGGAAAACATGTCCTGGAACTGTTTGTACAAAATAGCGGTCGGCATCGCACGGGGGCTCGAGTACTTGCACCGCTGGTGCAGCTCGCGCATCGTCCACTTCGACATAAAGCCCCACAACGTCCTGCTCGACGAGGACTTCCGCCCCAAGATCTCCGACTTCGGGCTGGCGAAGCTGTGCCCCATGAAGGCGAGCGTGTTCTCGATGGGGGACGCGAGAGGGACAATCGGGTACATCGCACCGGAAGTGGTGTCCAGGAACTTTGGGAGGGTGTCCACCAAATCGGACGTGTTCAGCTACGGAATGATGGTGTTAGAAATGACGGCGGGGAGGAGGAACGTGGACGCGCAGGCAGATCGAACGAGCCAAGTGTTCTTTCCTCACTGGGTCTTTGAGCATCTGGATCAGGCGGATGAGATGCGAGCCTGTGATGTGACGACTGAAACGGAGGAGGTTGCGAGGAAGATGATACTGGTTGGCTTGTGGTGCATACAGATTTTTCCAGAGCATCGGCCTTCGATGAGCAGAGTGGTAGAGATGCTGGAGGGACGTGCGACGGACATCCAGATGCCGCCGCGGCCAAATTTTTCTTCCTAAGCAGTGCATTCTGTTGGCAGATCTACGCCGCACTCTGTTGTCAGCTCTTTAGAACTATCATCTATGAAGTAATACAACGACAAAAAATTAAGCTACGGAGGATGGTGTTTCATCAATCTTGTCATAAGAGGTGCCCCACTTAAAGCTTTTTAAGCGGGGTCGCTTCATTTTACCTTTAAAAGTATTTTTTTTTAATTTTTTTTTAAAAAATGATATACTTCTCGTAAACTAAACTATCCAATAGTATTAAGATTGAAGTATTTTAAATTACATAGATATATAAAATACCCTAATCAATATTACATATAAAATAAAAAATACTATTTATTTTATAAAAAAATTTAATATTGATTAGAGTATTTTATACGTGTATGTAATCTAAAATACTTCAATATGAATACCATTGGATAGCTTACAAGGAGTACATTATTTTTAAAAAAAATAAAAAAAATATATTTTTATGGGGAAAACAAAACGACCCTGCTTAAAACTTCTAAGAGGTGCCACCTCTTATAACAATTTTCCAATCTTAAGAGCGCCAGAGCCTAAAGATTAATAGATCATATTTTCAGGAAAACGAAACTTCTTAAACTTCACATTTTCACGAAGATTAACAGATTAACCGATCATGTTGAATTTATATTATGTAGAAACCAAAACTACTGCTCTACTTGAAAAATCTGTGGAACCAACTCGCGACAAACTTCATACCAATCTGCATAAAACTAAATGGCCGTAGGTTTTCCAACTTTAAGAGCCTGCACAACAATGGTTCAATTATTAGGGGACAAGCATAAATAATGCAAGAGAAGCCTTTGATGCTAGCACACATAATTTAAAATAAGACTTGACATATTAAGGAGCTATTGCCGAAGGATACCTGAGCTCAGTTATTTCCATTGCGAAAAGGACGAGTGCCAGGTTGCAATTGATTTTTGACTAAGTGGGCGGGAGCAACAACAGCCTAGATCTTAAATATTTCTGCCAGTGAACATTTCTCATTCGGGAAAACAACATATTCTGTTACTATAATTTGTAATTGATCTATTTAGAATCCTTTTCCCCTGTTTTTTTAATGGATGAAGGCAGAAATTAATCCCAATACTTTTTTATCAATAATAAAGATTTTTACCAAGTTAAACTACCTAACTTACACCATGGAGAAAACTTTTGGGCATCCATTGATGAAAAAGTTTTTCTCAAATTGTTGTAAGAGGTCCTTTCAAAATCTAATTTATAAAGGTACAATAGGTGTTAGCATTAGCATGATGTTATTATGCATCGCTCTATCTGTTTTGATCCAAGTGATTATCGTGTTATATAGATGATCAAATAGTTCAAATTTTGTTCTTTAAAATTTTTACTGAGAGTGTCTCCCTAAAGTTTCTACTCTACATAGAATCTTGTTAAGTTTTGAGCCTTCATGCAAAAGGAGATGAAAAAGAACCTAGTGTATTTGTCTAGAATTTTTATCGGGAAGTTATGCCTTTGCTTCATAATCTTAAGCAGATAATATCCGAGCTGTCCTGGATCTTAAAGTAACATGTGACACTTGCTTTAAGATTCAGAATGTCATTCGGCAAGAAGTAATTTTTCTCCTGTGATCAGAATGATTGGTGTGAATATCCATCGAATTACCGGTACCAGCAACTGCTGCTACTGAACCAAAAGATCGGTTCGGAAAAAATATGAATTGTTTTTGAATCATTTGAACCGGTTAGCCCATTCTCGATTAACTAATTTTTCAGTATAATTAATTGAAAATCGATAGTTAATTATATTTTTATATAAAAAAAATATTTAAAATTATAAAATAATTTAAGATAAATAAATATATAATAATTTTAGTTAAATGTTAGTTTTCGATTAACTGTAGTTTTCGACAATTAACCGATTTAATTTTTTTAATATATATATATATATATATAACAATTCAATTCAGTTAACCGCGGTTTTAAGTCCTAAACCTAATTGAACCAATAACCGGTCAATGAGTAAAAAACCCGATCGGTTAAAAATTATTTGGTTTGGTTAACCAAAAAATTGATTCAATTAACCACGATTCGATGATTTTTTTTACACACCTCTACTGTCTAAGATTCCTATGCAGTGCCTAATTAATGTAAAGACACAAATGATTCATACCAGGTGTTAGGCCCTGGGCTCCCCGGTTCAGCCTGACCCAATCCCAAGCCACAAGGAAAGAACTCGGTCAACATTCGATGTTGACCGAGATTTGGGAATCGCGTGCAGACGTGGGCACGGCGCGACGTCTTCACGCCTGCGCGAAGGAAACGGGCGGCTGCTGGCTTGGAGATCAGACGCGCGGAGACGGCGTCTACAACGACCGGGCTCGAGGCGGCAACAAAGCTCCCCGCAACCGTCGGACGAGGAAGGAGAAGAGTCGGCTCCAGCAAAGAGCTGCGGACGCGGCATCTCCGCGAGGAACGGGCAAAGGCAGCGTCGCCTCAGACGACTCGGACGCGCGGAAGGAGAAACGCGGTGGGCGGCTGGAGCGGGAGACTCGGGCAAGCGCTCGTTAAAAGGAAGAGGAGATCATTAAGCTGGGGAGGAGGAGCGCGCGACGGAAAGCGGCTCCTCCAGGCGGGTCGGGGAGGACGCCCCTCCAGGGCGAGAGCCCTTTACCAAGCGGTGAGCTTGAGAGAGCCGGCGACGATGAACGTCGAGGCGAGAAGACTGTGAGTGATTTGTAACCGGCAGCGCCGGCGAGGGAGGGGAAGCGGGCACCGACGACGGGGGTCGCCGGGGTTGAGAGGATAGGCTTGTAAGCTTGATTCGAGGAATAAGAAGCTTCGGTTCCTATTTCTCTTCCCCTGTTCTTCGTGTTTGGCGGCGTTCTTCTACGGCGGCAACGTGTTCGGCAGCAGGCGGTTGCCGGTCATCGACAGAAGGTTGAGGAGGAAGGTCAACGACCTTCTTCCCCCGTCGGTTTCCCTTTCGGCACAACAGCAGCGCCGGTTGGCTGAACGCAGGTGGCGTTCGGAAACGCGGCGGAGTTCGCAGTGATCGAAGTTGAGACGAGGAAGATGAAGGCGCGTTCTCGGTTCTTTCGGCAACGAATAGGGTCGTCGGGTGGCGACCAGAAGAGGAAGGGAAGGGCGAGCCTTCCCCGGTCGACGCGTTTCCTTCTCCGGCGAAGGAAACGAAAGACGACGATGAGCAAACGACGCAGCAGCGTCGAAGCAAAGCGAAGGCGGGCGAGCTTTCGCGAGCGGACGATGGAATCGAACGATCGGCGTTCGATTCGAGGCGCACTGTTCCGATTTTAACCGGGTCAAAATCGGAAGAGTGAAACTGGAGCGGTGAAGCGGACGAAAATCAGTGGCTGACGTCAGGCGTGACGTCAGCACAAAAATCGGCTACGGTAAATGAAATTGCAAGTGACATCAGCGTGACGTCAGCGCAGAGATTAAAATCGGTGGGTTGATTTTGACTTCGGTCAAAATCTAATTTGAGGTATTTTGATTTCCGGATTTCTCGAATTAGGGTTAGGGTTTTCCAATCCTTTCCGTGCAAATTGTATTTTGGGGATAAAAATTATCCGGGGAACTAGGGTTTCTAATTTCGGGTCGGAAACCCTAGCGAGAGTTACGTTCCGGTGTTCTGCCGGACGGCCCTGAGGAAGCGGATAAGCGCTAATTCTAGGCCGATCCGACCGGGGCGTGACAACAGGTATCAGAGCCTAAAGTGATCCAGCAATATGGTGAATCAAGGAGATCGCATTGCCCGGATCGAGCAGGTGCTCGGTTTGACGGGGAACAGCCGAGATGCGGTAGTTCCTCATGTGGAGGAACTTCATCGCACGATTGAAGAACAAAGGTTGCAGATTCTTGCCCTGCAACAAACTTTGGCTGGGATGGTTGAAGCCCAGCAAAACTTTAAAGGGATGGCGGCGCTACAGCAGCAGGTGGCCACCTTGACAGCACAAACTCAGTAGGTGACCGCGTTGCAAGGACAAGTAGCGACCTTGACGACACAGCAACAGCAGATATTGGCTGATCTGGCGGTGACACACATGGCATTGGCACAGGCACAAGGGGGTGGCCCTACAGCAGCCAGGACGGAGTATGGAGCTCCCAACGGCAACAGGAAGGTTCGCACCCCAGAGCCCGCAATGTTCAAAGGGGCCAGATCTGCAAAAGTGTTGGGTAACTTTCTTTGGGACATGCAACAATATTTTGAGGCTAACCATGTCACAGATCAGGAGAAGGTGAGAGTGTGCACGGCATATCTCTCAGATGATGCAAAACTCTGGTGGAGAACCAAAGTTGATTCTACATCAGAGGCGGCCAGTTGGACTTGGGAGATATTCCGAGAGGAACTGCGGCAGCAGTTCCTTCCCGGAAACTCGGTGGACCAGGCACGAGAGGCGGTGGATCGGCTAAAGCATACGGGAACGATCCAGGAGTATGTCAGGGCGTTCTCCGCGCTGATGTTGGAGCTACCTAAGATGGCAGAGGGAGATAGGAGGTACTTCTTCCTCCAGAATCTCCAACCCTGGGCGGCAACGGAGGTTCGACGACATGCGCCGCAGGACTGGAGGACGGCTGCAGCTATAGCCGAGTCTCTGGTGGACCAGAGGACTTCAGGGACGACCTTTCAGAGAGCACAGAGGTCGCCCCCGAAGCGACCATCTCCACCGAGACCTAGAGCGCCAGAGAGGGAGAGGCCCTCTCCCCAACGAAATGGAGGACAACCAGCGTGGCAGGAGCATGCTCGACCTGCAGAGCGAGGGCAAGGGCAACTGAGACCGATTGCCTGCTTCTTGTGCAAGGGACCGCACCGGATACGCGACTGTCCAGACCGACAGCGATTGAACGCAATTGCGGCAATCGTGCATCGGGAGCTAGCGGAGAAACCGGCGGTGGTGCATGACGAGGAACTAGTAGAGGCTCAGATAGGAGGTATGTACATTGCCTCAGTGGTCGCAGGAGGATCATCATCGACCCCCGCAGAAGCAGAGCCGAAAGACACAGTCGACAAGGGCAACGTCGAGCAGAAGACGAGCTCCGGAGATGCGAACCTCCCTCAGGAGAAGAAAACGTGGAGGCAAGTAGTGGAGGAAAAGGCTCCACCGAAATCCTCGAATTCTTCGGATACAGAAAGGGATGATAGGTCTCAGCTGATCCAGGGGAGGTATTGGCCCTCGTTAGACGATCCTGCAGAGTATGAACAAAGGCTTCAAAGATATGAGGCTGCCCGCCAACAAGCAAAGAGAGAACGGCGAGGGCGGGCCTGAGCGCCTGCGCCGGACATCGAGGGCGATGTCCAAATTGGGCCGGGGAGAATTGTTAGGCCCTGGGCTCCCCGGTTCAGCCTGACCCAATCCCAAGCCACAAGGAAAGAACTCGGTCAACATTCGATGTTGACCAAGATTTGGGAATCGCGTGCAGACGTGGGCGCGGCGCGACGTCTTCACGCCCGCGCGAAGGAAACGGGCGACTGCTGACTTGGAGATCAGATGCGCGGAGACGGCGTCTACAACGACCGGGCTCCAGGCGGCAACAAAGCTCCCCGCAACCGTCGGACGAGGAAGGAGAAGAGTCGGCTCCAGCAAAGAACTGCGGACGCGGCATCTCCGCGAGGAACGGGCAAAGGCAGCGTCGCCTCGGACGCGCGGAAGGAGAAACGCGGCGGGCGGCTGGAGCGGGAGACTCGGGCAAGCGCTCGTTAAAAGGAAGAGGAGATCATCAAGCTGGGGAGGAGGAGCGCACGACGGAAAGCGGCTCCTCCCGGCGGGTCGGGGAGGACGCCCTCCAGGGCGAGAGCCCTTTACCAAGCGGTGAGCTTGAGAGAGCCGACGACGATGAACGTCGAGGCGAGAAGACTGTGAGTGATTTGTAACCGGCAGCACCGGCGAGGGAGGGGAAGCGGGCACCGACGACGGGGGTCGCCGGGGTTGAGAGGATAGGCTTGTAAGCTTGATTCGAGGAATAAGAAGCTTCGGTTCCTATTTCTCTTCCCCTGTTCTTCGTGTTTGGTGGCGTTCTTCTACGGCGGCAACGTGTTCGGCAGCAGGCGGTTGCCGGTCATCGACAGAAGGTTGAGGAGGAAGGTCAACGACCTTCTTCCCCCGTCGGTTTCCCTTTCGGCACAACAGCAGCGCCGGTTGGCTGAACGCAGGTGGCATTCGGAAACGCGACGAAGTTCGCAGTGATCGAAGTTGAGACGAGGAAGATGAAGGCGCGTTCTCGGTTCTTTCGGCGACGAATAGGGTCGTCGGGTGGCGACCAGAAGAGGAAGGGAAGGGCGAGCCTTCCCCGGTCGACGCGTTTCCTTCTCCGGCGAAGGAAACGAAAGACGACGATGAGCAAACGACGCAGCAGCGTCGAAGCAAAGCGAAGGCGGGCGAGCTTTCGCGAGCGAACGATGGAATCGAACGATTGGCGTTCGATTCGAGGCGCACTGTTCCGATTTTGACCGGGTCAAAATCGGAAGAGTGAAACTGGAGCGGTGAAGCGGACGAAAATCAGTGGCTGACGTCAGGCGTGACGTCAGCACAAAAATCGGCTACGGTAAATGAAATTGCAAGTGACATCAGCGTGACGTCAGCGCAGAGATTAAAATCGGTGGGTTGATTTTGACTTCGGTCAAAATCTAATTTGAGGTATTTTGATTTCCGGATTTCTCGAATTAGGGTTAGGGTTTTCCAATCCTTTCCGTGCGAATTGTATTTTGGGGATAAAAATTATCCGGGGAACTAGGGTTTCTAATTTCGGGTCGGAAACCCTAGCGAGAGTTACGTTCCGGTGTTCCGCCGGACGGCCCTGAGGAAGCGGATAAGCGCTAATTCTAGGCCGATCCGACCGAGGCGTGACACCAGGTGTCACTCCCCAGCTTAAAGGTACTCCGACAGACCTTCAGACCGGCGTGAAATCCCTAGGTTTCCGGATGCAAAATTACCCCCAATTAGAAAACCCTAATTCCCCGGATGCAAAATCACGCCAAATTGAAATAGAGTCGGAAACCCTAACCCTAATTTTTGAAAAATCCAATCGGAAACCTAATTAGAAAATACCTCTATGGTTAATCGGATTTTGACTGATCAAAGTCAAAATTGAATTCACTGTGCAAAACCGGATTCCCCACTCAATTAATCGCCCTTGCTGACATCAGTGTGACGTCAACTGCCCGGAATCCACCGCGCGAAATCGAATTCCGCTTCACTGATGTCGGCTTGCGTCAGCTGCAATTTGATTTCGCGTATCGAATTTCCCCGTTGACCGGCTTCCGATTTTGACTCCTCCGCCTCAAATCGAACGCTGCACTCGTCGTCTTCAGCCGCCTCGTGGGAATGACGCTGCCTGCATCATTCTCACTGGCGTTCGTCGTCTGCCGCCGGAAAGAAGGGTGCGAAGGCGGGTGGAGGATGCCTCCGTCCCTATCCACCTCGCGTCGACGTCCAGAGGCCGCCTACCGCCGGAAGCACTCCCAAAACTCCACCGCCACGGTAAAGAACAGGGGTAGAGGTTGAAATGAAGGTAAGCTTCTTTTATTCACCAAAACCACCGAAACTCCAAAACCTCCTCACCGTCGCCGATGACCCCTGTCGTCGATGCCCCCTTCCCCTCCCTCGCCGGTCGCCGCAGGCTACAATCGCTCGTTACAGCTCTCTCTCGCTAACGTCGTCGTCTCGCCCATTCAGCCGCTCCCCAGCTTTGCTGATGGTGTCCCCTGAGCTCTCTGTCTCCGCCTGGAAGGGACGACGACGGCGCACCATCGTCGGTGGCGGTGCACCCGCCTGGTGCTCCCACCGCCCCTGGGTGTCGCTCTCAGCAGCGCACACTCACCTCCTGATCCATCTCTCATCCGCTCCTCGGACGTTTATAAGGGAGGAAGCGCCATGGCTCACGTCCACGTCTCTCGGCATCCTTTGCTGAAGTCGCCACTAGAGACGAGGTCGCCAATCGCCTCGCTGCCTCCACACGGTCCGCGTCTTCCTCTCCGAGCGAAGCCGCATCCCGCTTCGTTCGTGCACGCTTGCGCGTAGCTCGCCAAGATGCGTCCTGATTTGGGCGTTGACCGCGTGTCAGCCCAAATCGGGCTCCGTTTCCTCATCTGTGTTGGCTTGGGCTGTTGCGTGGCCCATATGGATTTAGCCTAGTGTGTCCGGGCCTAACGCTAGGGGACGTGTGTGCATCTAATAACTTGCGTATCTCTATACATGTATCTCATGAAATGATAAACTTTTACATATGACTTTTTATATATATAGTGGTTCTATCTATTATTTATTTGCATGCTAATGTGAATGTAATCGTTAGTCGCTTTCTAAATAAAAGATGGAGCTATGGACAAAAATCTATAAAGGCAAGATTTGGGAGGATGACTCTAGTGAGAGCTTTGTGACTCTTCTCTTTACATCCTAAATCTCTCTCTAATTAGTTTAGACCTACATAGATAATTATGGTCTTATTTAAATATTAATTTTTTAATTTTATTTGCTTAGGGCTCTCAAGATATCATGATTTAAATTTTGTAGGTATCTATTTGTGCTTAAAATGAACAATAGAACTCTGTATCTATTAGTTAAAAAAACTATACAATTCAACTTAAGCTCTATTTGTTGTTAGAGTAAAAAAATTGAATCATAATAAAACAATTAAACTAATAATCTAAATTGATAAATATGTAAAATTGAATAAAAGGAGAAAAGTTAGAGAATAAAACTCGTAGGCGATGGAGTGTATCTTAAGGTAAAGTTCCGACCCTTATGTAGGTTAAATTCGTTATCATTCAAGAGCTCTGAAAAATTGGTTAGCTATTAAACAAGTTAACTGCTGAATTGATTAACTAATTTTGTAGTACAATTTACTATAAGTGAATCAATCTTAGTTTCACTTGATCACCTATATAACTTATATAACCACATCTCAATCAAACTTAAGATCAATCCGTTAATATTTTTAGACCTACCATTGAAAATTAATTAATAAGTGTAAGTCATAAATAGATTTTTAAATTTTAATTGACAGTTTATTTTATTATTTACGATTATGTAATTGTTGTATTGACTAAGTGCATAATTTATTTTATATTTTATATAATAAATTATGATGTATGTGTAGTTGTGTACTAGTTTTTAGGCGCATTTTCTTATAAAATTTCTTTCCGAGAAACTTCCGAAAGCTACTTAATCACCGTCCATCCAATCTAATTTCGCACAAATCTCAATACGTACAAATTCATCCGTTTTCGCCACTGGCTCTCGTTTCTTTTCCATTTTCTTCCCGTTTACGCCGTCTGCCTCTAGAAAAACTAACCCCCAAATCCCTTACACGCATCCTCTTCTCTCTCCCGACTTCACCTGGCCAAACCGTCCTCTAATGTTCTCTCCCTGCCCTTAGCTCTTATTCCTTCTTCCTCTTTCCTCTTTTTGGTAAGAGGCAAAAGGTGAGATCTTGGCAGTGGTGGTGGCTTCAAAGCAGCATCTTTGCCAGAGATTTGGCCCCCAAATGGATGCCTACAAGGCGACGCGGTTGGTGTTCTCGTGGATTCAGAGTTTGGATTCCGAGAATGCTGCCAAGATCATGGGGTACATGTTGATCCAGGACGATGGTGAGAAGGAGATGATACGGCTGGTGTTTGGCCTCGAGGTGCTTCTTCAATCGGTCGTTGTCAAGGCGCAGGCGGAGCTCGGCCTCCCACCGCCGTCCGCTGCTCCCCGTAAGGCTTCCCCGTTCCCCTCTCTCCCCTCCCGCAGTTATTGTTCTCGGTTACTTGGAGGCACGAGTGCTCTTGGCACATGCTCACCCACTTCGTAGGCTCCGCCTGCTATTTTCTCCTACACCTACAACAATGTTGGTGGCTCTTTAATCGCCACAGAGGAGGCAAATTGAAAGTTTTTTCAAATAAGAAAATATTCAAGGTGAGTAATTTACTAATAAGCAATGTTGTTTTATGATCATTTCATCTACTTTTGTTATACTGAAACCTTTTTAGGATTACATCCTCTACATATCAGGCATGAGATATTACTTAATCAAATCATTCACTCATGTTACTCCCACACTTACCAAAATAAGGATATTTGTAAGTTCTTTCTTGATTCAATCAGAAGATGCCAATAAAATCAGTTATATGAAAATTAACCCTAAACAACTGTTCATATTGCAGGCATCAATATATCCATATTTATAACAGCAAAACTCAAACAGTTGAAGCTGATCATTTGAGGATGTGATGATTATTTTGTATGCACACCGACCATGGAGTAGAAATGATATTTTTGTGAATTTGGTTAATTTGCTGTTTGAATGTGAATTTATGAATTTTCCACCATGTTGATGTACTTTTTCACGATCTGGAATTTAGTTAACATATTGTATGAATGTGAATTTATTAAATTTCCACCATGTTGATATATTTTTTCACGATCTAGAATTTGGTTAACTTGTTGTATGAATGTGAATTTATGAATTTTTCATCATGTTGATGTATTTTTCCACGATATGGAATTTGGTTAACTTGCTGTATAAATGTGATTTTTTTAAATTTCCACTATGTTGATGTATTTTTCTATAATCTGGAATTTGGTTAACTTGCTGTATGAATGTGAATACAAGAATTTTCTTTAATGTATTTTTCCACTATCTAGAATTTGATTAACTTGCTGTATGAATGTGAATACAAGAATTTTCCACCATGTTGATGTATTTTTTCACGATTTAAAATTTGATTAACTTATTGAATGAATGTGAATATAGAAATTTTCCTCCATGTTGATGTTTTTTTCGAACGATCTGGAATTTGGTTAACTTATATGAATGTGAATTTATTAAATTTCCACTATGTTGATGTATTTTTCCATGATCTGGAATTTGGTTAACTTGTTGTATGAATGTGAATTTATGAATTTTCCACCATGTTGATGTATTTTTCTACGATCTGGAATTTGGTTAACTTGTTGTATGAATGTGAATTTATTAAATTTCCACCATGTTGATATATTTTTCCACGATCTGGAATTTGGTTAACTTGCTGTATGAATGTGAATACAAGAATTTTTCACCATGTTAATGTATTTTTTCACTATCTAGAATTTGATTAATTTGTTGTATGAATGTGAATACAGAAATTTTCCACCATGTTAAAGTATTTTTCCACGATTTCATATTTGATTAACTTATTAAATGAATGTGAATACAGAAATTTTCCACTATATTGATGTATTTTTTCACGATCTAGAATTTGGTTAATTTGTTGTATGAATGTGAATACAGGAATTTTCCACGATTTGAAATTTGATTAACATATTGAATGAATGTGAATACAAAAATTTTCCACCATGTTGATGTATTTTTTCACGATCTGGAATTTGGTTAACTTATATGAATGTGAATTTATTAAATTTCCACCATGTTGATGTATTTTTCCATGATCTGGAATTTAGTTAACTTGTTGTATGAATGTGAATTTATGAATTTTCCACCATGTTGATGCATTTTTCCACAATTTGGAATTTGGTTAACTTGCTGTATAAATGTGAATTTATTAAATTTCCACCATGTTGATATATTTTTCCACGGTCTGGAATTTGGTTAACTTGGTGTATGAATGTGAATACAGGAATTTTCCACCATATTAATGTATTTTTCCATTATCTAGAATTTGATTAATTTGTTGTATGAATGTGAATATAGGAATTTTCCACCATGTTAAAGTATTTTTCCACGATTTGAAATTTGATTAACTTATTAAATGAATGTGAATACAGAAATTTTTCACTATATTGATGTATTTTTCCACGATCTGGAATTTGGTTTATTTGCTGTATGAATGTGAATTTATGAATTTTCCACCATGTTAATATATTTTTCTATGATATAGAATTTGGTAAACTTGCTGTATGAATATGAATACAAGAATTTTCCATCATGTTGATGTATTTTTCCACAATCTGAAATTTGATTAACTTATCGAATGAATGTGAATACAGAAATTTTCCACCATGTTGGTATTTTTCTATGATCTAAAATTTTATTAACTTATTGAATGAAGGTGCATACAGGAAACATATACATAATTTGCATAGCTGAGTTGTGAGGTTCATGTGCTTGCTTCTCAGCTTCATAATCATAAATGACATTGGCAATACAACCAGAAAAGATCAATAAGCTAGCAGGATTAGCGACTGTAAGAAAATTGTATAATGCCCCAAAGTTCTTCAAGCTAAACAGCTCGGATGCAGCAGCAGGAACAATAGCCCAATGAGCTCCGTATTCAAGTCCAATGGGCAAGGTCCCATGTACATTGTCCCAAGCTAAGCCATGGCAAAGAACAAATGCCCAATTGCCATTATAACTTGAGAAACTGCCATTGCAATTGACCTTGGATAGACATAGTCCCTAATAAGAAACTACACTGTTATAGAAAAGAAAAGAAATCTATCGTATATAATAGACAAAAATAAATGAAATTTGATGACATGAGATCGAACCACGCTACTTTTCACTCGTATGAAGAATATGCAGTTTTAGCAAAGAAGAGCAGATCATTGCTAAGGAAACTCTAAAAAAAATCAAATCTTTACACACAGAATCTCCTCCAAAACATCTCTGCCACTCAATCTTGTGTTCTAATACCTGGAGTCAACGGACTGGTATCAGCCGAAACCGGTGACCCTTGAGAAGACGTGCAACAGTTCCCCATCCACCCTTCTCTTCACTTCAAAAATTGAAACTCTGGGGATCATCAACAGGCCAAATCTCCGGCAAAGACGCTGCTTTGAAGCCACCACCACCGCCAAGATCTCACATTTTGCCTCTTACCAAAAAGAGGAAGGAGGAAGAAGGAATAAGAGCTAAGGGCAGGGAGAGAATATTAGAGTAGGGTTTGGGGAGGTGAAGTCGGGAGAGAGAAGAGGATGTGTGTAAGGGATTTGGGGGTTAGTTTTTCTCGAGGCAGACGGCGTAAACAAAAGAAAACCGAAAAGAAACGAGAGCCCGTGGTGAAAACAGATGAATTAATACGTATTGGGATTCGTGCGAAATTAAATTGGATGAACGGTGATTAAGCAGCTTTCGGAAGTTTATCGGAAAGAAACTTTACGAGCGCCCCTAGTTTTTCTTGTCGATAAAGAAGACAGTTTTCGAAAAATTTGAACAAGTCATCCTGCTTTTGATTTTTACTTCGCTTTTTAGTATTCATTCCATCGCTGTCGACGATATGGAAAGGTTTTCCAGATGCATCCAGAACTGTCGCCATGGCTCCTCACTTTCCATCCAACGCCCTAGCAAGCAGCCGAGCCCATGGCAAACGTGGGCTCGCAACATCCATAGCTCGTAAACCCAAACTTTCACAGCCTCTCCATCTCGCTCCGCGCAAACATCTTGAGAGGAATTCGGAAGAAGAAGAGGCGAGGAGGTCAGATCCATGGCAGCGGAAGCCCAGTCGAAGCCTAGGAAGGTGATGGCTGCCATCGACGAGAGCGATTGCAGCCGCCATGCTCTCGAGTGGGTGCTCGCCAACTTCCGCGACTCCTTTTCCTCGTCTCCGCTCGTCGTCCTCACCGTCCAGTCCCTTCCGGATATCGGATCCTTGGCCGCGGCTTCCCTTGGCTCCCCTCGTACGTCGAGAGCGATGTTGTTTTATCCTTTGTGTCTTGCTTCGGCTGGTTGACATTTTGCCCTTTTAAGGGAGATGGGGGATTTTTGGTAGTTGTTGTAGATCTTTGCCTCGAACGTTATTTGTTTGACGAAATGCTTCTGATATATTCTCGTTCTGGTTTTGCTTTTGTTAGCTGTGGAACTGATCCAGACGATACAAGATAACCAAAAGAAGGTCTCGCTTGCTCTGTTGGAGAGGGCGAAGGAGATATGTGCTCAGCACGGGGTATGGACGCTACTCCCTTTTGGAAAGACCAAAAGACTTATACTTACCGTAAACATAGCTGCTCGATTTATCTTTAGCTCAATTGATGATTCTAACCTGCACTTTAATTTTATTTTTTGAATAATCTAATTAAATTTGAAGAATAATTAACCTACCTTGTCTTTTATGAATTGAGCTTGTAAATAATTGTCACGTTTTAATTTTTCACTGAAGAAAAAACTAAGATGATAGAACCGCATTGAGTTGTCAATCTGTCATTCTTCAACTCACTGTAACTTCCAAATATAATGGAAGACAATGTCTATAGGACGTATTAGTTTCAAATATTGCAGCTATTCCATAGCCAAAATACAAACATGTTGGAAAAATAATATTTATGTTTCATAAGTTGGCTTTAATTCATTAAATGACATTTTTATCTTAATTTCATTGAGTTTAATGTAATTTGCAAATCTTCAAGATTTCATTACACATTGTTTTCATATTTATGAACTCATTTTTCTTTTTATAATTGTATGACAAGTAATATTTAATTATAGAATTAATATAGTTTGCTCGATAATTGTGATATATCTATAGTCCTAAATAAGGGTTTTTTTCATTGTTTGAGCTTCATTAGGAAAACATTTTAACTAATACATTAGTTAAATTCGTACTTGCTACTTAGTCATCTAATTTGTTTAATGTAGTTAGTTTTAATATAGTAAATATCCTCTTTTATATTTATAATATGTGAATGATTGAAAAAATGCACAATTTGGTTGGCTACAAATTGTGAACGTTGTAGTTGATGTATGATAGATATTTATTATTTTCTATTACTTGTTACTTGTTAAAATATCCATATTACTTTAATATATGCAATTGTTTTAACAAATATATTTTTAGCATTTTGGTAGGATCTTATGATCCTCCAATTTGATGCAAAACCTTTACTATTTCTAGGTAGATCTTAATCCTAACAACCTTGATAATGACGTTTGACATACTTTGACATCCTCCTAGCTTTTGACTACACTATTTCTTAGGCATAATTAGCGTTTATAGCTTTTCCTACGAGAATCGTTAAGAAGTAGGGCACATGCTTCATCACACCATGTCAAGGGAGTAGTGACTATTGGCCTAGAGTTACAAAAATTGAACTAACGGCCAACCCGACTCCATCTGACATGAATGTAAAGGGAGTAGTGACTATTGGCTTAGAGTTGACAAAAATTGAACTAACGGCCAACCCAACTCCACCTGACATGAAGTTAGGCATATGTTTGACATAAAATTAGTCAAGTAATGTCATAAATCGGGTTAACCCATTTATGACATAAAATTAGTGAAGGTAATAAACAAGTTGACCTGCATATCCCATTTTTATAATACCTATTATATATAATATATCATATTTATACAAGTATATACACTATATTATATTTTATAATTATAATACATAATATTTTTTTAAAAATACATAATATTTATTTTAATATATATTACATTTATTTTCTTATATTTATATATTAAATAGGTTGAGTTTCGGTTGGGCAGACTGAGCCAATTATAAATGGGCCAAGTTTGGATTAGGCTTAAATAAGTCTCGAGTCATGTTGGCACACCTGCACGGACCTGTGGACTTGAATTACCACATCTATATTGGCCTAACATCAACTTGAATGAGATCTTGCTAGTAGCAAATGATTTTTGTAAGTTATTGCAGAACTGGACACTATCCAATTGAGACAGCTAGTTTTGATAACTTATATAACACAATGTTGAAGGTATTCTTCCCAAAAAGCATTGGTTTACTCTATTTGTCACTATTTTGCAGGTGATTTTCAGTTGAAAACTTCAAACGCAAACACATCATCTTGAATATTAAAGTTTAGAAGTGTCTGATGAATTATTATTATGATCACTCATAATGTCCGCCAAAAGTCTACTCACAATATTCTTATAGAGAGCTCTATAAGAACTTGGGGTAGATATTACTTGTGTGCTGGTATGAAGATTATATACTTATAGAACTGATTGATTACCATAAATGCCAAACTTTATCGTCCACTTTTGGCATCTTGCTAATGAAGTCTATAGAGGTCAATACCCATGGCATGTCTAGAACAGGAAAGAGTTGCAGCAATCCCACATCTTTTTTGCTTAGTTTTGTTATGTTGGCACACAAGACATCCTCATGCATGTCCATGTGTGACATTAGAAGCATCATTTGTTTGCAGTCATATTCATTCATTAACTATCTTAGTGTTCTTTTCCTTATGTACCATAGAAACAGAAGCAACCGTCTAATTTTGATGCATTGATATGATAAAAGGTCAAACAAATCTCTCTCATTGTGAAATATTATTCAGTTTGCCTGTAGTCATTGCGTACACTGTTTTACTTTATAGGCTTGCTATAACTATTTTTGTTGAATGCCTCAGTCATTATCATGCAGTGCTGTAGAAATTACTAGAACGAGTTTGAACTTCTGATAGCTTATTAGGCATCTCAGGTAGATGCAGAGGCAATTTGCGAGGTAGGAAATCCGAAAGAGGTCATATGTGAAACAGTCGACAAACTGAATATTGATCTGCTTGTTGTGGGAAGCCATGGTAAAGGAGCCTTAACGAGGTATGCAATAGGTTTTATTTTGAAATTATTAAGGATGGGGTACTTTATTGTAATTGTTCAACTAAATACCATATCTTAGTGAGTTGTTAAGCAAGGATGTTTGTATTATGCATCAAATGTAATAGGATATCAGGAATATATTTAAGTTAATGTACACAAAATAAATATGAGTACAATAAAAGAAAATTTGGTTCCTCATTAAGGTAAAAGACATCTTTAGATCTGGGAGCAAAAATGTTAATTAGTAGGATTGGACTAAAAGAATCTAGACTGCTATGGCACTTTGGTAGTGATGCTTTTCTCTTAAACTACTCTAAAGATACATTCCTAAGCCAAAATAGGGCAGTTCATCTGTCACATATTTGAAACTTCAAATTTAAATTTATGCGTTCATTTGTCTCATATTTCATGATTGCTCTGTCTGGCATTGTTGGCTTAGGTTCCTATGTAAGCGAAATTTTTTATTTGCCTTTAACATCTAATGCGAAAGATCTTCACACATCCATTATCTTCAACTTTAATGGTAAATCAATTAATTAACACATGAAATATATTTAAAATCAAGAGCTCCTCTAATGGAGAAACTCTAATTAAACTTTAATGGGGAATCAAGATGTGTTAAAATCATGGAGTAAAATTTTTGTTTCACCTACATGAAAATTTTGCATCTAATGCAAAAGATCTTCATACATTCTTAATTCACACAATCAAGTATGTAGGCGTAGGAACATGGACTGAAAATTACCTTTGTCCACGATGATTGATGAAGTACCTTGTTGAAAAAAATCCTTACTTTTCCTTTTTTTTTTCTTCCCTAATCTTTCTTATTTCTTTCTTCTTTGACAGTTAGAAAAAACCTTAGCCTTTCCTTCTTCCCGTCAAAACCAAAAGGAAGGACTATTTCACCTCTTAGAAACTTTCAATTGACATTAAGAGCAATCGATTAATAACTGATGATATATTTTATAAGGTAGAGAAGAGGGATTTATTTAGCCCACAAAATCATTAACTTCCTTTAATAATTCTCTCCACCATCACAAGTGGAGTCCACTCATTTTAATAATTTATAATATGGTGTGAATTTAATTTAATATGTTATTAAACTCCCTAATTGTATGAGCCACTTATGTTAAAATAAAATTTATTTTAACAATCTCCCACTTGGCTCATATAATGGTATAATGGTTTAATAAGAACTTTTAATGTGCACCATATATTAAATCCACTTCAATACTATAACTTTAACATAGTTTGAATCAATTGGTTCATGACAGTTGAATCGATTGGATCATGGCAGTCACATATTATTTATCGATATGATTCTTTCCATGTATCACAAAATCAATCTAATTTAATATTGATTTTAATTGAGAAATATGTAAGCCTCATCTTTAATGTCCTCCATGAAGACACATCTTGTTATCACACAAAACATTCTATGTATATGGCTATCAAGTGTGAAACAAGATTAATAAATAGAAACATAATTTTAATTGAATTCAAAGTATCTTACAAACTACAAGCATATGTATACGTATATACACTATTAAGTTAACAAGGACTTTTCCCTAATGCTCATCCATTCAACATGTCCGAAAAATATGTTGTGGAGTAATTCTTTAGCTAACAGATCTGCTACCATAAAATTTGTATGCTGAATCGATACTCTATTTCTATACTTCTTCCTTAATAGACATGTACTTTAAATATATATAATTGGTACCCTTAGAGTATGTGTTGTTCCTTGAGAATCGAATCGTCCTCAAGCCATCACCGGCGAGAAATCGTGCAAAACACCCTAACAAGAGAATAACAAAATACTTGATGACTACTCTAAACCCTAGACCCTTATTTATAACTCTTTCATACTTAGCGGGCCGGGAATAACATACCAACCCGGATCGCTTTATTAAATATCCAACTACTAATACTGGGTCCGTAACAATTGCCCCCTCTCTAAATAAGCTTTGTCCTCAAGGCTGTTCTAATTTATTTAAGTAAACTTCATCTTGTGCCTCCTCCAGGTTCCCAAGTCGCTCAAGCTTCTCCCTCCAGTTCCTCATCAGCAAGATCCCTCTCATCATCTTTTGCTAAGATCATGAGTTTTAAGCTTTTGTTCGCGCAGCGATGCATCGGATGGTAAAGCTGATCGCATCTAAAACATAACCCCTTTTCTTGTTTGGACTTAAAATCTTGGTAAGAGAGATATCTCCCTCCTTGGTTCTTATTAGTTGTCTGACTCCCCTCTCGAGTCCGTTGAAATGTATTCTCACTAATTGGAGGTTGAGGTCGGCTGCCCTCAGCTACACTGGCCTTGGACGACATAACACTCTCTGGCTTGTCTTCTATATTAGTTTTAGTTCCTTTTGAATAATGTCATTTTGTCCTTGTGGCCGTCGGCTGTGTATACGATGAAATAGTAGTCCTTCCCTCTATGGCACCTTTAGTCTATCTACTAATGCTTTCCGTATCAGTTAGAACCCCTTCAAAATTCCTGGCCAGTTGTATCGCCTTCCTCACCGTGGGAGGGTTGAAAGTGCGCACCCACTTCCTGATTTCCTCCTGCAATCCACTGAGGAAGTAACTCATATATTGTGAAGCAGGTAATCTTGGAACCCTTGCCACCAATCTTTCAAATAGCTCGACATATTCACCCACTGATTTAGACCCTTGCTCCAACAAAGATAGCATTTCAAAAGGATTTGCTGCATTACATTCGCTGAACCATTCAACAAGTTCTTCATTTAAAATTTCCCAAGTGAGATTGGGTTCCATTCTCCTCACCCAACTAAACCAATGAATAGCTGGACCTTCCATACTCACAAATGCCAAAGGAACTCGATGGTGATTAGTGGTTCCTTGTACCAAAAAATATTGTTCAGCCCTTGTGACCCTAGTGGATCTGTGTCATCAAACACAGGCAATTCTACTTTCCTACACATTAGTCTACGCTCTTCATTATTGTGCACGCCCCACTCCATAGAATCAGCCATATATTCGTCTTCGTCATTTCTCATATAAGTCTCGTGGCATGGTTCACGACGTCTTGTAGCTTCCCCCATTAAGTGATTTCTCCATCCATTACCTCCACCAGTTGCTGTCAGATTAGCACGTTTCGGTCGCCACAAATCATCTTTTATCATATGAATCTGCTCATCTTATCAATCTCTCTCTCTCTGTTACTAGCCTCCTGTGGAATAATTCGTGCTCGTTCCTTAGAGTATTGTGCAGGATCACTCATGCCTTCAGCCATTTTCCCTTTTATAAAGGTTGAGAACATTTCCTTCAAGTCAACCATATCTTCCCTTAACTTCCTTCTATCTTCCTCTATTGCCCGATATCTCTCCTCGTTCGCTACCTGCTCTTCTCTGCGCTTCTCCTCCATTGCCAAAATCTCTGTTAAACTCTTCTCTAGTGCTTCTAACCTCGTCTCATATCGCGTGGATGCCATGGTGAATCACAACCGATACATGTAGAAGAATCGACCCTTCAATGTCTTCCCACTGTTTTTTTTAATTTCTCTGTTTTTTTTCCTAAGCTAAAATATTTCTCCACCAAAGCCATGCACGTTCCGCCCGCCAAAAATCTTCCACCGAACTCGCGCTATAGTATTGTGCTACAGTACTTGTGCTACAGTACTTTCGCCAAAACCCTAGCGCGTGCTGAACTTCTTTTGCTCTAGGTTTCCCTCAACGGCTTGATCAAAAAATAATAGACTCACTGTTTAGATCTACTACCGACAACGGAATTTCTTCTGCTTTTATTTGTCGCTGGGCCACTGGTTTTCCTACCATCGATCCGGGAGGTCAAACCTCTATTACGATTCGAGAATCGAATGGTCCTTCAAGCCGTCATCAGCGAGAAATCGTGCAAAGCACGCCTTAACAAGAAAATAACAAAATACTTGATGACTACACTAAACCCTAGACCCTTAACTCTTTCCTACTTAGCGGGCCGAGTATAACATATCAACCCGGATTCGCCTTATTAAATATCCAACTACTAATACTGAGTTCGTAGCATAGCCACAGAATTATCATAATAAATTCTTAGAGGCTTAGCTATATTGTCGACAATCCCAAGTCTTAAGAAAAGTTCCACAACCATAATCCTTGAATAGTTGCCTCAGATCATTTGCTTCTGCAGTGAAAGTAGCAATGATCTATTGCTTTCCACTTTTCCATGAAACTACTTCTCTGGCTACTAGTAATAGATAACCAAATGTGAATATTCTCGTATCAATACATCTGATATAGTTTGAATCTAAACAACGTAACACTTCGAGATGATCCATTCTCCTATAAATGAGCATGTAGTCTGAATCCTCAAACACGAAGGTGCCTTAAAGCTCAGTTCCTGTATATAGTTTATAAGGTGTCAACTACCCTACTAAGAACCCGATTAAGCAAATAAATAGCAGTCTTTAATGCATACATTCATAATGATTGGGGTAGACTAGAATTATTTACATTTCTCCTAACCATATCTATAAGAATATGATTTCGCTTTTCAGCTACACCAAAATGAGGTGTACTGAGCATTGTATGATATACACAAATTGCCATACTTCCTCAAACACAAATTGCCATAATATTCACCACCCCTATTTGATCCTATAATTTAACTTTTCTATCTAACTATCTTTCCACCTCATTGTTGAATATCTCTAAGATACACTGATTGAGACTTTACATGTAATAGATAAATATAACCAACGAGAAATCATCAATAAAGGTAATGAAATACTTTTCTCCAACCTAAGAGGGAATGTCAAAAGCACCGTACAGTGCGAATCAACTCCACGAGTTACACACATCTAGGTTAGTAAAATTCAATTGATATAAGATTCCAATTTTCATCAAGGTTAATATCCTTTCCTTTGATATTTGACCTAATATTTGATGCCATAATAAAGTGGAACTTTCATTTAATATGCTACGTTTATTACTTATGTTGTGCTCAACATAAAACAGAGATTCAACATATTCCAAATTAAGATTAAGGCGATACAATTAATCAATTAAAGTACCAGAAACATAAAAGTACTTATTCTTATATAATGAAAATATATCATTTCCAATCTTAAAATTAAAACTTAAATTATCCCGTAACCTCCAATTCCTCTATTCGCGCTTTCCTCTTGTTTCTTATGAACAACGACTATTCAATTCCGCGTATGGGTTGGTTCGAGCCTGTGCAATGTGAGACACTTGAGTAGTTGCACCAACATCTAACCATCAGGTATGTTTAGGGGCTTCAAAACATATAGAAATGGAATAAATACTTTTTTGTTTGAACTAAGCCTTTCCTGTCTAGATACGGCCCTTACTCACATTCAAAGAGCCCTTATCCTTGCTATTGTTTTTTCGTTTCCTAGTCTCTCTTGCTACCTGTGCTACCATCATGAATGGTGAGATGAATGAAATGGTCTTTCATCTTCTTTAATCTCTCTTCCTCCTATACTGACATGACCTTTTTAACCCTTTATAGTCTCATTTATCCTTAATGGTGTTATAATTCACCTAGAATTGGCCAAATTCAAGAGAGTGAATTGATGATGAATTGAGCCACTTTTTATTCACATCCATTCCCATTACCTTAAGCTTTGTGGCAAGATTTGTCAATGTCAGTTACATGATCGTGGATGGGCTTCAACCAGTCAATCTTTATGGTCAATTTACTCATGTTGGCCAAAGTCTTATTGTGAATGCTCATTTACTTTCCTTATGAATTCCCATGCATTATTTGCCATAAGAATCAAGGGTTTAATGTTCTCAGCCATGGTCATCCTCATCAAGTTCTTTGACTTTTTTCAAGCCTCATAATAAACCTTGTCGGTCTCTGTACTTAAATAATGTTATGGCTGCCTGCTTTTTATTAACAATTAGCGCTAGGTCCATTACACCCTAATGAAATTGGATTTGCTTAGACCAATCCACATAATTGGGACTATTCAACTTCACTATAGTATTTCCCGATACAAATAGATTCATTCATTGAAACTTCAAAAATTAACGCACTCTCTATTTTAATACTTTGAGTTAACCAAAATGGATTTAGATAATACTTTAATAATGTATTAAAGATCACCTTTGGGTAACACTTTAATACATAACTAACCACAATTGATACTCAGAAACAAATATACTTTAATAGACAATTGAACATACTATGAGTAATATGCATGCTATCTTTTGATACATATCATATTCAATAGCTTGATGATTAATCTCTCTAATTGTTCTTGATTATGAACAATGGTCCACTTTGGGTGACTCCCTAGCTTATAACCAAAGAACACAATTGTTTAATCCACCTTGATGTTCATTAATAATATCCTTTAATCATGAACAATTGAAAATAATTTCTAGAATCAATGATTATTCAAACATTTAGTCAAGCCACTTTGGTGACTAACAACTTATCATACAATAGACACCTTTCAAACATATACATCATAATGTCAGCGAAAAATAACAAAACAGGTGCGGACCAAGTGAACGGTAACACTTGCATGAACTGGAACACTAGCGCAGGAAGAACAATAACGAAAATATTGCTTACAATTGGTATTAGAGCATGATTATAACGCATCTTGATTCACCATTAGAGTTTAATTACGGTTGCTCTATTTGAGGTGTTTTTGTAAATTAAGAATATATATATATATATATATATATATATAAGAGAGAGAGAGAGAGAGAGAGAGAGAGAGAGAGAGGAGAATTAGGGTTTTTTGCTTCTGATAGTTTTATTGCATGATTTTAAGTTTTAAGTACATTTCATGTGTCGATTAGTTAATTAACCATTAAAGTTGAAAATAATGGATGTGTGAAGATCTTTTGCATTAGATCTCAAATTTTCAATGAAGATGAATAAAAAATTTTGTGAACAATTTGTATCATAGCAATCAATTAGTAATTGATGATATATTTTATAAGGTAGAAAAGTGGGATTTATTTAGCCGACAAAATCATTAACCGGAACCACACTCACCCACCATCACAAGTGGGGTCCACTCATATTAATAATTTATATTATAATATGAATTTAATTTAATAATTTATTAAACACCCTAAATATATGAGTCACCTTATTTTAAAATAAAAGTTATTTTAACATTCTGGGCCAAAATAGAGACTTCGAAGTACAACTTATCCTTCTATTACCAGTTCTTTATCTTACCGTGAATTTTCAGCATAACCTTTAAGTTTAGATTTCGCAGTCGGAGTCCCAATCACATAAATTGTAATAGTAAACCTATTACAATATACTTTTGTAGCTGCTGCCCATTGCACTGACACGAAGAAACCAACAATCTTTGTTTAACTCTTTCTGCACATGTTTGTGCAACCTTTCATCCTTCGATCATTGGATCAAATGGTTTAAATGAGCATTCACGTCTACCATGATGGGCTGTTCTATGTTCTAGACAGATCAGGCACCTTGGTATTTGATCCTCACTGACTCGCCTTCCTACTCTAGGGTACAATTGCTGCCAAGCGAATTGAATTGCAAAGAGGGTTGACCTTGAAGTGGGAGAGAAACCCTCAAGAAACTATCCAGGAGAACTTCCTTCGATGTTAATGCTTTAGGGGGTAAGGAAAAATATGGGAGGATGTTCAAGGGGGTGTAGTGGGTCCAAAAGTTTTCACTAGTGCAGATGCCTCCTTCCACTTTTAGGGGATGACCAGAGGTGTGTCGATTTTATGAGGGAGAAGACAAGGGTGTCACCTACGTTGTGTACGTCTCTAAGACGCAATTAAATCAGTGTCTTAGTGAGCATAATAGAAGAATCATTTCTAGATGTTGGGCCATGACAAGTCATTTAAAACCCAGTAAGTTAGCACGGAAGAGGCAAGGTTCGGGTAAGTAAACTCAGTGACCAAGGAACCCAGAGTAGACATGTGTTGGCTAGGGTAGGGAGGTACTAGATATTAAATCTTATACACGACATTCAATTTTGTCATCCGATTAAGATGACTGTGTTATTTGGATACGGTAGCACAGCAAGAGTGTGATGTAGCATCACTCACTCTTTAAGAAAATTGCATAAATTTATGATGTCACACGAGTACAATGTGGCATCTCTTCGCTAAGCAGATTTTGCACCAATTAAAATGACAGTTTGTTGATGTTTTTTTTAGTTACGAGAATTTTCTTACTTTGCTAAAATTACAAAGTTTGGTTTTGCTATCTTGCTTACTGGCCGAGTATGTTGAAATTGTCTTATTGATAGTATTCTGATTTTTATGCAATGATCCCTTTATTTTTGGTAGAAAAAGTAGTAGTAATTTTTTTGTCTCGAGATATAAAAAGTAAGACATATTGTCTTTTAATTCTATATGTCCTCTTTTTTTTTCTAAAACAAATAAAAAAAGTGATTACTCCAGTCTTATATATGTACTGAAGAAGACCATATTTTGTATAACAAACTCAAGGGCCATACTTCTTGCTCAGGCTATAGCTTATAGGTAAACTCAAACTTAAAGAGGTTATTAGGAATAATGTGCCACCTCAACTTGAATAATTTGTCAGAGAAAAGATAAGAGTGGCTATTATATCAATGATTCTAATCAATTTTCGACTTCCTATTGTCCATAAATTGAATATAAAATCATTGTTAAGTTGGTGCCTTATCATCGTTCAATGGACTTATGGAACAGGGCTCTCCTAGGGAGCGTAAGCAACTACTGTGTGCATAATGCTAAGTGCCCCGTCCTTGTTGTGAAGACTAAGTAGGAGAAGCTCGCAAGTTTCCCTGCGCGTAGGTGGATGTGAATGAGTATGGATCTCTTCTTGGTGTTTATCTGAAGATTATTAATAAGAAAACATTATCATTGTAATAATCTTTCTGGAGAGCTGACGGAAAGGATGAAATCGCTGTGCTTGCAGCATGTTATGGATATTCTTGACCTGGATATGATTTATGTATGTAAGATCAATGGTCCGTGATTAGGTTCATTATATGTAAGTTTAAGGAATGATCAATTTGTTTAAAGCATTGTTAATGAAGACTATGTCTGTCTTTATTGGTGAACCTTGGCTAATGAATTGGGTCTAACTAATTAATAATTGTTTAAAAAGTAATTTTCTTGGATTTTAGGCAGTAGCAGGAAATGAGTGCTCAATGAAGTATCTTGGCTGGGATTGGTGGATTAAATGTGATCAGTTTTTACCCGATGAAATTTGTTTACTCTTAAATTCACATTCTTTATAGGTGAATTCTTCCTAGTGAGGAGAATTGATGGAGAATGGAGTCCACTACACAGACTAGCCCAATAATCATGCGGGATCCAACGTCTGCCGGATAAATGTAAGGGTATTTGAATGAACTTGTATTTGGGGATTGTTTTTTAATTTGAGACCATTTTTTTAAATATAAAATCAACCAATTAATCTCATCTAATTACCCCTAATCAAGGTGCCAAGTGGCACCTATGCATTGGGGTTTTTTCCCAATAAAAGTTGGAAGAAGGGGTAGAAAATGAGCGATGATATTAATACAATTAATGCATTTTTTTCATTTTATTTTTTATTGTTTTTGGTGTTTATGAGGCTATGAAGCTACTGTAATGCCCAGACTCATCACGTGTCGGGCATGTGGGCTAAGTGATGCCAAGTAAGTGCTAGAGTAGGTGTGCGCGCATGATGCAGAGCTCGCGTGACACTTAGACACTAGAATAGACTGACTGAGTACAAGATTCTAACTCATAGGTCATGGTTGATGACCCCCACAGCAATTGACTTATGAGATTCTCCCCCATGCTCTCAATAATGTCTTAGACTCCATCTTGAGTTGGTTTTCATCACTCCACTAGGCTCACGGTATCCTGTATGCTTGTCATGCCTTGGCAAAATAACTTGATTGCTTTGCGTAATGCTCTTATCTTGTTTCTTCTGAGAGAGCTTTGGCATACCAACAGGTGACTTAGTGTTCTGAATGAGTCAACCTTCTAAGGGTTCATTAACTCGTTTCCTTTATCCCGACTTGATTCGGTAGTCTGCATCTTGTTGTGGAAGTAATTTCCTCAATAACTCCAATGATATCAAACCTCTATCTCCTTAAGGATCGTCTTATCTTCTTCCTTCAATTGCATAATTGAGAGCAATTTTGGTCTCTCCTTAGGTGTTTGATACACATTTGGGGCCATGTATGGTTCTCCATCACCTATTAAGCAAAGGGTGTCAATGAATGACATCAGCACTACCTAGGCTGATTGCAAGAACTCCATCCTTAAAATGACTTAAATTCATCTAGGGGTACCATCATGAATGTGGTCTTTCCACAATCACCAATTTTGGTTTGACCATATGTGGCTACACTTGAAATACACTCTGATTTTGAGTTCACTGCCTTATCAAGCTTGAACTCTTTTCCATGTTAAGATTTAGCTTAGTAGCTTTGTCCTTAGAAATGGAGTTGTGACTGGCTCTAGAAATGATTATCACCGTAACTCAATGTTCGTTGGGCTTAATTTCAATGTACATTAGCTCGTTGAGATGTGCTGGGTATTTAGCCTTTGATTTAGACTTACCCACTTGATGCTTGATCATATTGAGTAGTCGCATTGCACCCATCTTAAGTTGTGTTTAGTTGAGGAGACAACTCTGACTGCTAGCGGGAGTCGGGAGTTGGATTTTTCCAGCTTTAGAAGAAAATTTTTTATGTATAGGCAGAAAGCTGATCAAAACACAGTTCAAGGGGAAAGTGGGGCGGAAAGCTTGGCCAAATGAGGCCTTGGTTCATCTTAGTTGTTCATCCTTTGATGAGACAATCTAACTTGCTAGAGGAATAGATTTGCAACCTTCTTCTTTTCATCTATGGAAGATCTCTTCATCACTGGTGCATGAAGAGCTTATTTTTGTGGGCAATTCTTCTCAATGTATGCCTCCATACAGGATACACTTGTTGGGTCTCATGGTCTCCTTCAATTAGGACTTTGTTATTGGGGTTTCTAATTGTCGCCATGAGAACTCCGTTGTTGGGTTCACTAATTTTCACTATGAAAACATCATTATTGAGTTTGCTGATTCTCACCATAGGAACTTTATTGTGGGGTTTGCCGATTTTCACCAGCCGGCTTTTTGCCCTTTGATTGATAACTTCGCAAAGGTGGAGAACTATTTCACGTACTTTTTGTTCAAGCTGGCAGCCTGCCGATGAAGCTTGGGTTGAGCCGGCGGCCGATGAAGCTTGGAGGTGAGTCGGCAAATTTCATGTTTTTAGGACGAAATAGGGCAGTGACGTGCGAGTGTCGCGATGGCCTTGGATCGTGGGGCTTTCTAGTGAGAGGTTCACTGGAACTGGAGGAGATGATTGAGAGAAGGTGATGATGACTACTTGTGATGATTGCGGCAACAATCATCGACGTCCAGTGAGCCCTAGGACATGTGCCCTTCCCTATTAGCCTCATTTGTACATGTTAGAGGGGTCGGTTGCAAGAGGAGGTAGTGAAGGAGAGCCTACGATGTTGGAACATTGCAGTGATGTCAGTGATAGAGGAGCACAACTTCCCGACCAGGAGGTCATCAGTCGACAGGAGCATATGAGATATGGGATACCCTGTTTTGGGACAGGAATCAAGTAGTGGCAACAGCAAGTAGGAGAGCACAGCCAACCATGACGATTACAGCGGCGATCAGGAGAACTTGCCGTTAAGAGTGCCGGTAGAGAAGAGTAGCGTGCCCTCGGGCGTGTACTCAAATGGAATAGGGCTTCTAGGAAAAGTTTGGACTTGCAGAGTTGAAACTTGGGGAGTGTCAATAGCAACCACTCATATATTAACATGGAAAAAAAAAATTTCAGGGAGACCAGCTCCGTAGCCCGGAAAAAAGTCATATGCGGGGTCACCGCACATGCGGTGGCCCCATCCACCATTAATACATACTTTGGGATTTGTGAAAACACAAATCCCTAAGTGTTTGGGCATGTGCTGATGGTGGATGGGGCAGCCCCGCATACAACTTTTATTCCCGTACCCCAGCTTTCGAAATTGTTGGATCAAAAAGAAGAATTTGATCTATAGAAACAAGGGTTGTTGTGTAGGTAATTTGTTGGTAATGCTTTAGATTTTTTTAAAGGCATAAAAAAGAGTGTTAACATATATCATGATATCTAGGAATGTGTAAAAAAAACCAGACCAAAATGAAACCGGTCTAATTGAACTGAAATTTTCAGTTAATCGAACCGACAGTTAATTGAACGGTTCAATTTTTCCTATTTCAAACGGTTATCAGTTCAGTTTCGGTTTGAAAATTTTCTAAATTGCGGTTAACTGAAATATATTATATATATTATTATACATATTAATACTATATATATATATATATAAGTTTAATGTTAATAATAATAATAACAACTCATTATTTGTTATTAAGTATTAATAATTAAATAGTTTAATAATTAACTAATAAATATTAATTTATGTAGTATTTTAAAGTAATTATATGGGGAGAATTTTGTAATTTTTTTAAAAAAATTAATTTTAATTTTTTATAAAAAAAATGGTTAATCATAAATCGGTAGTTAACCGAACCGATTAACCGGTAGAATTGGTTCGAGATCAGTTCAAGATTTCTCCGAATCAATCCTACTAGTTTGGTTCAATTTTTTGACATATAGTTTGGTTGTAAACTGAACTGTGCACACCCCATTCATTGATATCTACTTTAATCCATTGTATAGTTAGTTCGGTAGTAATGCTTTGGATTTTTTAAAAAATTTTAGAAAAATTGGCTTAAAAATGCTAATATATATCATGATACCTACTTTAATTTAAGAGACACGGGCTATTGTGTAGTAATTCTATAGTAATATCTTAGATTTTTTAAAATTTTTAGAAAAAATTGGCTCTCAAGAAAATGGACTCTCTTAACATACACATCTTGTGTCGCATTGAATATCTCGATAATTTCTAAAACTTTTCTAGACAAAAGGAAACAAAAGCTCTCACCACTGACAAAAGTACTCATACCTGATTTAGCTCAACTCGACTTGATATGACTTCAATGAGAAATTTTGAAGTTAACTAAAGGGTCATGACTCGTGAGGGTCATGGACAGGGGTCGAATCCCGCTGCAGACGTGAATTGTTTGGGGTAACGGGGATCCAAACCGGGATTCGTGAGGTCGGAGGGACCTAGCCCGCTGGGCCTGGACCTGTTACGGGTGGGGTGACCCTAACAAAAATACCAGTTGTCACGCCCCAAATTTCGTGCTAAATTTTTGCGTAAATTCTCGAGCGTGATGGCACAATCTACACACCCTCTGTGTAGATTGTCAGCCTACCCTCTATGCGAAAATTAGCCAAGATCGTCTCCCAAGCACAATCTGCACCTCTCTGATCCTCTGCGCTCTCAGGGCTGGGCTCTGATGGAACTGAGCTCCAAGGTTGTGCTGATGGAACTGAGTCCTAGCCTTCTCCTAGCCCTAGACCTAGGTCAGTAAGTGGCGGGTGGCAAGCACATGTTGCTTCTCAACCCCATATGCACACTTACCAACAGTCTTAAACCTAAGCGCCCTGCAAATGACAATCCACACAACGCTGGCAGTTCACAGAATACGGGCACTAGACATATGCCCAAACCCTAATACAAGTATCCACAACTACACAGCGAGAATCACACCGAACGATAAAAGCAAACACCCTATCAACTACTCAAGATAGCATAATGTTCATACAAGTTCTACAATGCTATTGCAAGGTAAATAACACAAGTAGTGCTAGAGAATATACCACTCCTACGCAATGCAATGTGAGGATGGAAATCAGCCTCCTCTCCTCCAAGGTGGCCGGTCTTCTCCTCCAAGCTCTCTCTCCAAGACACTCCTCAAGTGCAAGCACTTGAGGCACCACCCTAGAGTCGCCCCTCTAGGTGGTTTAGATGCAAGCCGTGCCCCTTAGCCTCCAAGGAGCACCAATACTCCAAATGGACAGCAAGTGCCGCCCCTCAAGTATGGATGGTGGATGATGATCAACTCAGCCCCTTCTTCCCCACATCAGCCCCCTTTCCTCCAAAGGGGTAATGTGTCAAACACAAGGTGTGCACTCTCGCCCCCAAGCTCAAGAACAAGAACAATGTGGCTGAATGCTTCAGCCCCTCCAATGCAGTCCCCACAATGTGGCTGAATGCTTCAGCCCCTACAATGCAGTCCCCTTCCTCCAAGGGAACCCAAGCCGAGAGCCCCTCCTCAAGTGCAGCTCTCGTCCAAGGGTGGTGGATGATGAACCGAGAGCTCCCTCAAGCTCTCTCCAAGGTCAGCGAGCTCCCCTTCCTCAAGAAGCAAACAAGGGCGAGAGTTCCCTCAAGCTCTCCCCTACAATGGTGGCCGGTTGAGAGTCCTCCCTCAAACAACTCGCCACCAAGCTGAACCAAGTGGAAATGGAGTGGAAGATGGTGGTGAATCTTCCCCAAGCTCTCGCCAAGCTCCTCCAACCGCCCAAGGAAGAAGATGGACGAAATCCCCTTTCTCCAAATCGCCTTCCTCCTTGCAAGTCTCGGTTCTCTCCTCCAATCCGATTTTCTTTTCCTAAGTGAGATCCCCAATTCGTCTTGCCTTTTGTCAATTTTGCCCTTGTGCATTAAGACAACTTTAAGTGGAAGGCGCTCCTCTTTCTTTCAGCTAATGACCCAAGCTCGGGTTGGTCCTCTCATGCAACATAAGGCTTAGCTCTCTCATAGGTCTTGGGTTCAAATCTCACCCATGACATATTTTTTTCCAAAGCTTATACACCTCTATACAAGCTCAAATATTGCACTAAGGTTCATGTAGCCTCTTACTTTGAACCTTATATTTTTGCAAGTGTATTCTCCATCAACTTTACCCCCTTCATCCCTACTCATAACCTCTATGAGTCCATGGGAAAGGCGGGGTATAACCCCAGGATACCCAGGGTCTCACAATTCTCCCCCAACTGAATTGGCGCTCGCCCTCGAGGCCAACAGCTGGTCATAACCCCTGGCTAAATCTTCAAACTAAGTAATGTCCTCCATCTTCTCCCAGGTTGCATCCTCCTCTAGTTCATTCTCCCACTGAACTAGGAATTCCATCTTTCGACCTCCAGGTGGTCCCGAACCATAGACTCTATGGTCTAAGAATTTCACGGGCTTCTTAGCAAACTCAACTCTACCCCTCGCAGGTTGTCTTCTCACCTGTCCACGGTCTGGATGCCTATCGTCAGTATGATATTTCTTCAATAGGCTGACATGAAAAGTAGGGTAAAACTGAAGCCATCGTGGTAAGTCCAACTTGTATGCTACTGGGCCTACCCTTTTGATAATCCTGAAAGGACCCTCATATCTCCTAATCAGGCCTCTGTGATATCTCTTTGCCTCAGTCTTCCTCCACATCTGAGGTGTAAGTTTCAGAAGGACCAACTCTCCAACTGTAAACTCAACATGTCGTCTGTCCCTATCAGCATAGAGCTTCATTCGGTTCCTGGCCTCATTCAGGCTGTCACGAGCTTCATCCCACAGCTCGGACCTATCCTCTACAAAGTCAACTGCCGCCTGACATTCTCCCCCTGCGCCCCTGTTCAGTGTATCCATGGGTGTCAAAGGTTGCCACCCTAACACATGTTCAAACGGGCTCTTCTCTGTAGCAGATGATGTCTGGATATTATATGCAAACTGAGCAGTGTCTAATAAATTCAACCAGTTCTTCTGTGTAGAAGAAACGAAGTGTCTCAAATACTCCTCCAGTAATGCATTAATTCTTTCAGTTTGACCATCAGTCTGGGGATGGTATGCTGTTGACATCTTCAGATCAGTACCCAATCTTTTGAATAGGGAAGTCCAGAATCTCCCTGTGAACCTTGGATCCCTATCACTTATAATCTCCTTGGGTAACCCAAAATGTTTCACCACATTTGTCAGAAAGAGGTTAGCAGTAACCTTTGCTGTGCAAACCTCAGGTGCAGCAGCAAATATAGCATACTTACTACATCTGTCCACTACCACAAAGACAGATGCCATCCCTTCTACTTTGGGGAAATGGGTGATGAAATCCATGGATATAGATGAGAAATGTCTATCAGGAATAGGTAATGGCTGTAAAAGTCTTGCTTCTTTCCTCCTCTCTACCTTGTCCTGCTGACACACATGACAAGTCTTAGTGTAATGCTCAATATCCTCCTTCATCCCCGGCCAATACCATGCTCTGCTGATCAAGGCATACATTCTCTTGCCTCCTGGATGACCCGCCCACACGGTGTCATGATATTCTCTCATCAAGCCGAACCTAATATTCCCTGAGGAAGGGACATATGGTCGGTCTCCTTTAGCCATGATCAGACCCTCATCACTAATGTAATATCTCCGGATGACCCCCATCCTAATCTGAGATAACAGCTTCTCATAGGTCTGATCCGCTAGTGCTGAATCTCTAATAAGTCCAATAATCTTACTCTGGGCATAGGACACTGCACAACAAAAAGTCACCACTGCAATCCGGCTGAGTGCATCAGGCACCTGATGAATGCGCCCCGGTTTATGTTCCCACCCAAAATCAAACTCGGCTAGCTGCTCCTGCCACCTAGCCTGTCTCGCTGATAACTTCTTTTGGGTCTGGAAAAATGTGTTGGCTACATTATCAGTTTTAACAGTGAACTTGCTCCCCAGCAAGTACACTCTCCATGTTCTCAAGCAATGCACAACAGCAAGCATCTCCTTCTCGTGTGCAGAGTAATTCATTTCAGCACTCTTAAGCTTCCTGCTCTCATAAGCAATAGGTCTACCCTCCTGGACTAGGACTCCACCCAAAGCCCTATCCGATGCATCAATATGTACCTCGAAGGGTAAAGCAAAATCAGGAAGTCTCAAAATCGGCTCTGAAGTAACCCTCTCCTTCAGATCATAAAATGCCCTCTGGTGTCTCTCCTCCCAACACCAGGAAACATCTTTCCTCAGCAGGTCGGTCAAAGGAGCTACAACCTTAGAGTAGTCCTTTATGAACCGCCTATAAAAATTAGCTAACCCTAGAAAAGATCTCAGGGTGCTAACAGATGTAGGGGCCGGCCAATCCACAATGGCCGCCACCTTCCTCTCGTCCATACGCACTTGCCCTCCTCCAACGATGTGTCCCAGAAATTCTACCTCCTTCTGGGCAAATTCACATTTCTCCAGTTTCAAATATAACTGGTTCTGCCTCAAGACTGACAACACCTGCCTCAGGTGCTCTGTGTGCTCCTCCAAGCTATCAGAGTAAATCACAATGTCATCCAAGTACACCACTACAAACTTATCCAGAAAAGGATGTAGGATGTTGTTCATCAGATTACAGAATGTAGCTGGAGCGTTGGTTAGCCCAAACGGCATAACCAAAAACTCATAAGACCCATATCTTGTCACACAAGTGGTCTTGGATTCATCTCCTTCTGCTATTCTGACCTGCCAATATCCGGAACGAAGGTCTAGTTTACTAAAGACCTTGGCATGCACCAACCGGTCTATCAAATCCTGGATCAAAGGGATTGGGTCTGTGTAAAGTCTAAATTCCGTGCGGTAAGGTCAAGGTTGAATATAGAAATTTCAAAATTTACAATAAACCCGAACTTGATATATATTTTATTATTTATTTATATAATCCGAACAATTTTTTTACTTCCTTGTAATTCTATATTATATAATTATTTTATTTGAATAACATAAATATTGTTTTTCTTAATTTTATAATTTTTTAAAATTAAAAATAATGTGGAATTAGGTCTGGTATTCTCATAAGTATTCAATTTCTCCATCAACAAAAAAAATGGGAGTGATTTTGGGGAGGTAGAGTTGAACTTAGCTTGATTCACCTTTATGCCAACCATATCATTGACGTAATATGTGCAAATCATTGCAAGCATACTTTTTTCATCAATTCAACCAGTAAGATTTGAAATTCTTTTTCTAATTAGGGGGTTCACAATTCAATTACCGGAAGGCCTTTTTATCCCAAATCCTAGGATAAAACTTTTCAGCGGGTTTGTTGAACTGAGATAAGCGGGCTCTCACAATATCGTAGAACCACCCACAGGTATCATATAACTCTTAAATACTACAGTAAAAGTTTTGGTGGGTTCTACGATACCTATGGACGGTTCTACGATATTGTGAGAGTCTGATTATCTCACTTCAGCGGGCCTCCCGCTGAGAAGTTTTATCCAAATCGTATTGGAGAAATTTTATATTTTTCTAGAATAAAAAATTAGTTAACCGTTGAACAAGTTAGTTGTTTCATTGATTAACCATTTTTTTTGTACGGTTAACTATTAATTATTAATCAACTGTAAGTTTAACATAATCACCTACGTAACCCACATGCATGATAAAGATACATTATAAACTTATAATCATAGGCATGTCATTGAACTTGATGAGTATATATCATAAATAGATTTTTAAATTTTAATTGATAGCTCATTTTATTTTATTTTTACTTTAATATGTAATCATTCTATTGTTTCAAAACTTGGTTGATGCTATGCAATACAACCGGCTTATACTAGTCCACTCATGTCTCAATACTATACATAATTGGTACATTGTATAAGTATTCCATATATATAATTAAATCTAACAAGTATTGGGAGTGCTTTATCAATTATCATCCACATAAAATCGATTCAATTAGTTATCCATTGGTTTGCCCCATAGAATAAGTATTGGTATGTACTGAATAGTACGACTAATATGTACATGTTCGACTATGAATTGATATCGATATATGATTGGTATATATATATATATACCAATTTTTACGGTGTCAGTACATATCCATACTATGTTTTAGATTGATTTTTTAAACTTTGGTTTGACCATCATTGGGCTAAGTCCTAAATTATAAATTGATCAAAATATTAAAATGAATTGTTCGTTTGATTAATAGTTCAATTTGATAAATTTATCACCAATTTAACAGTTCAATAATTTTTTTAAACCCCTCAGTGACTTATTTACCCTATCGATAGTTTCATTTATAAGATGCGGAAGATATGAAAAAGATGACGTCGCACAACATGAATTATTTGATACCCTTCATGTGTACCCCACATGAATTATTTGAACTAACCCTCCTCATGTGAAGAACCCTCTACCAAGCCCAAGAACCCTCTCACAGGCCCCCACCGGATAACATATTTAATTTATAAAATAGATAGATCAATATATAAATATAAATATAAAATAAATACAATATATGTTAAATAAATATTTTAAATTTAATTATTAGGTATAAATATTATATATATATATTATATAATTTAGAGTGATAAATGGGTTAATTTTATAATTTATATAATAAATTATGGGGTATGTGTTCTAGTTTTTTCTTTTATATGAGGATTGAGCACTGAGGAGCGCTTGTGAAGATATTTTTTGTTTTTTTAGCTTGCGAAGATTTCAAACAAATCGTCCTGCTCTAGATTTTTTACTTCGCTTGCGTTCGTTCCATTCTTGTCTGACGCTAGGAAAGGTTTTCCAGATGCGTACAGAATTGTCGCCCATAGCTCCGTCACTTTCCATCCAGCGCGCCAAATCCAAACAGCCGAGCCCATGGCAAACGTGGACTAGCAACTTCCATAGCTCGGAAACCCAAACCATCACAGCCTTCACCTCGCTCCGCGCAAACATCTTGACCGGAATTCCGAAGAGGGAGAGGCGAAGAGATCAGATCCATGGCCGTGGACGCCGAGTCGAAGTCTAGGAAGGTGATGGTCGCCATCGACGAGAGCGATTGCAGCCGCAACGCTCTCGAGTGGGTGCTCGCCAACCTCCGCGATTCCTTTTCCTCGTCGCCGCTCGTCATCCTCACCGTTCAGCCCTTTCCGGATGCCGGATCCATGGCCGCCGCTTCCCTTGGCTCCCATCGTAAGTCGATCCGATCGCGATGTTGTTCTATTCTTTGTGTCTTGCTTTGGCTGGTCGACATTTTGTCCTTTTGAGGGGGATGGGGGATTTTTGGCAGTTGTTGTAGATCTTTGCCTCGCACGTTATTTGTTTAACGAAATACTTCTGATATATTCTCGTTCCGGTTTTGCTTTTGTTAGCTGAGCTGATCCAGATATTACAAGATAACGAAAAGACGGTCTCACTTGATCTGTTGGAGTGGGCGAACGAGATATGTGCTAAGCACGGGGTATGGATGCTACTCCCTTTCTCGGTTATGTGGAAAGACCGAAAGACTTTTATTTATCTTAAACATATCTGCTTGATTTACTTGGCTCAGTCGATAATTCTACCCTGCGCTTTAATTTTAGTTTTTGAAGAATAATTAACCTACCTTGTCTTTTAAGAATTGAGCTTGTAAATAATTGTCACGCTTTAATTTTTCACCGAAAAAAAAAAATCAGATGATACAGCCGCATTGAGATGCCAATTTGCCATTCTTCAACTCACTGTAATCTCCAAATATAATGGAAGGCAATGTCTATAGAACGTATTAGTTTCAAAGATTGCATCCATTCCACAGACAAAGTACAAACATGTTGGAAAAGTAATATTTGTGTCTTCATAAGTTGGCTTTAATTTATTAAGTGACATTTTGTCTTAATTTCATTGAGTTTATTGTAGTTTCCACATCTTCAAGAGTTCATTGCACATTGTTTTGATATTTATGAACTCCTTTTCATCATTTTCATCTTATAATTGCATGACAAGTAATATTTAATTATAAAATTAATATAGTGTTGGACTATTATAATATGTCTTAAGTCCTAACTGATTAGGGCCTATATGGGTTTTTTTTTCATTGTTTGAGCTTCGTTAGGAAAATATTTGCTAATACATTAATTAAATTTGTATTTACTACTTAGTTATCTAATTTGTTTGATGTATTGATGCTGCACTCTTAGTGAACTTTCTAACCATTCAGTCCAAAACCTCAAATAAAAGATTCACAGAGAATAACCTTGTGCCAGGTTATTAAGGTCAATGAGTAAAATACTCTAGCAAATGAAGTTACTTTCAAAACAGACAACCACCACTTGTTACCAACCGAAAGAAATGTGATGTAAGTCTTCAATGCAATAGGAAGAACTAAACAATCAACATCTGAATGAAGAAATGGTCTGAAGAGATTCCACAGCTAACAAATTCATCCACCAATAGAAATCCAGTGATATAACTACTCAATGATTCAGCAGGTTCCAATACAGTCATAGATACAAAAGGAATCAAGGTATATTAACCACTTGAAGTCGATACTCCGGGTACAGAAGCATACCAAGATTTAAAAGTCACAACTTGGAATTTGAAAGCCAGGATACATAATGAGAAAGTGGGCCGCAGCTCTGCTTGTAACTATCTGGTTCTTCCAAAAACTAGGGCTCCGCTTCTTGTCCAGCCCCTTTTACTCCACAGTGCTAGCTTGTCTCATTAGTCGTCACAGACTCCGGAATGGATCCCTCCTGGTTAGGACCCTCGAACACATAAGCAATAAACTTCCAGCTAGTTGTCCAGCAACAAGTCATTAGCAAGCTTTCATTTTTAACCCCAAGTGCTGTGTTTGGACCCCACTAGTTGGCGCACGATTTGATTTCTTCCATCTTAATATAGTAGATATCCTCTTTTATATTTATTATATATGATTGATTGCAAAAATGCACAATGTGGTTGGCTACAAATAGTAGACATCTTGGTAGTTGATGCATGATAGAGATATTATTTTATATCACTTGATACTTGTTAAAATATGCATATTACTTCTAATATATGAAATTTTTTAAACAAATGTATTTTTTGCATTTCGATAGGATCCTACTATCCTATCATGCAAAACCTTTACCATTTTTAGGTAGAATCTTGATAGTAACAATTATTATCAAACCTTTTAAGAGTTGACATACTTTGACATCCTCCTTGTAGCTTTTGGCTACACTATTTCTTAGGCGTAATTAGCATCTATAGCTTTTCCCAAGTGAACCATTAAGAAATAGGGCGCAAGCTTCATCGCACCATGTTAAGGAATTAGTGCCTATTGCCCGAGAGTTAGGCAAAAATTGACCTAACCCACTAACCCGACTCGACCTAACATAAAGTTAGGCATGTCAACGACAAGTGTACTCATAACCCATTTTTATAATATCTATTATATATAATATATCATATTTATACATGTATATATACTATAGTATATTTTATACTTATAATACATAATAAATATTTTTTAAAATATATACTACTTATTTTAGTATATATTAAATTTATTTTCATATATTTATATATTAAATAGGTTTGAGTTTCCATTGAGTCAAACTAATCAATTGTAAATGGGTCAAGTTCGGAATAGGCTTAAACAAGTCTTGAGCCATGTTGACACAACCTGTAGGGACCCATTGACCTAAATTGGCCTAACATCAACTCCAATGAGATCTTGCTAGTAGCAAATGATTTTTGTAAGTTATAGTAGAATTGCTAGAATTGGTACAACTAGTTTTGCTGACTTATAATAACATGATGTTGAAGGTATTCTTCCTAGAAAGCATTCGGATACCCTATCTGCCACTGTTTTGCGGATGATTTGAAACTTCGAACTCAAATACATCATCTTGAATATTAAAGTTTAGAAGTGTGTGATGAATGATTATTATGATCACTCATAATGTCCGCCAAAAGTCTTGCTTAAGGTCTGAAAAGCCATTCTAGACTAGTACATACCAGTTCGTACAGGACTAAAATTGGTGGAACCGGGTGGAGTAGTGAAGAAGAAAAAGAAAGAAGAAGAGGGAGAGAAAGAAGAAGGAAAAAAAAAAGAGGAAGAAGAAGAGGGTTAGCCGCTACTCACCTACAAGCTCCTTCTTCCTCTCCTTCTCCAAGCTCCTTCTTCTCTTTCCTCTCCTTCTCTTTTCTTCTTCCTCTCCTCCCTCTTCCTGTTCAGCTTCCGCTACACCACCACTTGGTCTGGTCTAGACCTTCATTGGACCGGTACAAAGTTTTTTTAGTTAGGACCGATTTTTAAAATGTTAGTTTTGAGTACTTATAATAGAGAGCCCCATAATTACTTGGGTTAGATATTATTCTGTGCTGGTATTGATTACTATAAATGCCAAATTTATTGTCCGCTTTTGGCATGTTGTGGCAGCTTGCCAATGAATTTTATAGAGGTCAATACCCATGGCATCCCCAGAATAGGAAAGAGTTGCATAAACCTACATCCTTTTTGCTTTGTTTTGTTTTGTTGGCACACAAGACATGCCCATTCGCGTCCATGTGTGAATTAGAAGCATCCTTCATTTGCAGTTATATTCATTCATTAATTATCTTTGTGTTCTCTTCCTTATGTACTATAGAAATAGAAGCCACCGTCTAATTTTGATTCATTGATATGATAAAAGGTCTCACAAAACTCTCATTGTGAAATATTGTTTGGTTCACATGTAGTCATTTGGCACACTGTTTTACTTTATAGGCATTGCTATAACTATTTCTTGGTGAATACCTTAGTCATTATCATGCAATGCTATCTAAATTACTAGATTGTATTTGAACTTTTGATAGCCTATTTGGCATCTCAGGTAAATACAGAGACAATTTGCAAGGCAGGAGATCCGAAAGAGGTCATATGTGAAACAATCAACAAACTGAACATTGATCTGCTTGCTGTGGGAAGCCATGGTAAAGGAGCCTTAACGAGGTATGCACACTAGGTTTTATTTTGAAATATTATGAATGAGCTACTTCTCTTGTAATGGTTCAACTGTGTTGTTACTCATTATTCAATTTCAATGCTATATCTTAGTGAATTGTAAAGCAAGGATGTTTATATTGTACATCAAATTTAATAGGATATGTGATAGAAACCTCAACCGTATAATGGCGAGAATCCTACAACGCACACCCTAGGAAAGCAATTACAAAATACTTTATCCCTCGACCCTCAACCCTAGACTCCTATAAATACCACTCTACTATTATGCGGATTGGGTATAACATTCTAACCCGGATCCACTTATTAATAATGCAATTTGGGCTCGTAACATTGCCCTCCTTTCTAACTACAGCCTTGTCCTTAAGCTGTTTTACAATTCGGGAACTAAGTTTATTTATGCTTTTCAAAAAATATCTCATATATTATTATTCTGAAAGATCTAGTATCTGTGAGATTATCTCCTTATAAGTTGCAATATAATCTGTCACTATCAAGTCCTCTTTCTCTAGTGCCGCTAACCGCTCGTATGCTGAAGTGATGGAAATCACTGTAGCATTATATTATTTCTTCCCAGATAAGATTAGGAATTCTTCTTTTCATCTATCGAAATCAGTGACTCGCCTGGTTTCTATGCTCACAAAAGCCATTGGGACCTTATATTCATCGGTTGTCTCCTGAATATCAAAATATTGTTCTGCCCGTACAATCCATCCTACTAGATCAGCTCCATTAAATCTTGGTAGTTCTATACGCTTGTGAATTCACTGACTGACCTCCCTAAAGTCATCTCCCAGGTTGAGTCTCTTCCTATGCGCACACTTGCTCCCCGCCTATCTTCATCTTTAATTTCTATCCTATTGGGTTTCATGTTTAACTCTGATGGGGCCAATGCTCACGTGATAGAGGTGGCCTGTACAGCTCTTTGCCTCGGTAGCAGTTAGTGTCTGATGGAAGCTCCCTCTGTTTGCCCCTCCTCTTTTTCACTAGCTCTGTAAATAAGTTTCTCATCTCGTCTACAACTCCAATGTGACGTTCCATCTCAGCCTGACATCGAGAAATTTCAGCCATCTCGCAATGCTGAGGTTATTTTTTTACCGCCACCAAGCCTTCCATCCTCATTTCTTACCTGCAGATTGGAGTTCTGCCTACACTATTATAATAGATCTATGCACTTTTACCACTCTCTTCTCAAGAGCCTCTAGCTGTGCCTCACTTCTCATCATCTTTTTTTATTTTTTTTAATACTCTAACTCGCTAGAGGATGTCACACGCACGCCAAATGCACAGCGACGCATCTCCTTCCTCTTCCTTCCCCTTACTGAAACCGCTGCCTTTGCGTGCGGAGTCGCTGCAGCCATGACTGCTCGTTGTTGACGATTGCATGCCGCCTGCAATCGGAGTCTTCTATCCGTTGCACGCTACCTGCTGAATTTCTTGCACCACTAGGTTTTCTTTGACGGTTGACTAACGATAATAGATCCGCTATTTAGATCTATTACAGACAACAAAATTTCTCCCGTCGCTGGCCCACTGATTTCCCGGTGATCGATCCAGTAGGTCGGACCAATTGATAGAAATTTCAACTATATAACGGCAAGAATTATACAACGCATGTCGATAGCAATTACAAAATACTTTACTCCCTTAACCCTCATCCCTAAACTCCTATAAATACCACTCTACTACTATGCAGATCGGGTATAACATATTAACCCGGATTCACTTATTATTTATTAATAACCCAATTTGGGCTCGTAACAATATAAAGAATTAGTTAAGTTAATGTACACAAAAATAAATATGAGTACAGTAAAAGAAAATTTGGTTCCTCATTAAAGTAAACAAACATCTTTAGAATTGAGAGCATAAATGTTAATTAGTAGGATTGAACTAAAGGAATCTAGAGTCTAGACTGCTATGGCACTTTGGTAGTGATGCGTTCCTCTTAAGCTACTCTGAAATAGGTTCCTAAGCCAAAATAGGGTACTTCATCTTTCACATATTTGGATCTTCAAATTTAAATGTAGGGGTTCATTTGTCTCCTATTTCATGATTGGTTTGTCAGTATCCATCCAATGTCATTGTTAGCTCAGGTTCCTGTGAAGCTTAATTTTCCTTAATTGAAAATTTAACATCTAATGCAAAAGATCTTCACACATCCATTATTTTTCAACTTTAATGGTAAATCAATTAATAAACACATGAAATATACTTAAATTAGTGCAATAAAACTAACGAAAGCAAAAACCCTAATTCTCCCGTGTATTCTTAATTTTCAAGAACACCTCGAATGGTGAAACTCTAATTAAACTTTAATGGTGAATCAAGATGTGCTAAAACCATGATACCAATTGTAAGCAAAATTTTGCATCTAATGCAAAAGATCTTCACACATCTTAATTCACACAATCAAGTATGTAAGCATAGGAACATTAATTGAAAATTACCTTTGCCCATGATGATTGATGAAGTACTTTATTGAAAAAATCCTTATTTTTTTCTTTTCTTTTCTAATCTTTCTATGGTTAGAAGAAAACCTTGAGCCTTTCCTTCTTCTTGTCAAAACCAAAGGGAAGAACTATTCCACCTTTTGGAAACGTTCAATTGACATTCAGAGCAATCAATTAATAATTGAAGATATATTTTGTAAGGTAGAGAAGAGGGATTTATTTAGCCTACAAAATCATTTACGCCCCTTAATAACTCTCTCCACCATCACCAGTGGAGTCCACTCATGTTAATTATTTATAATATAATGTAAATTTAATTTTATATGTTATTAAACACCCTACTTACATGAGCCACTTTATGTTAAAATAAAATTTATTTAAAAAATTTCCCACTTGGCTTATATAATGATTTAATAGTCTAATAACAACTTTTAGTATGCACCATACATTAAATCCACTTAAATACTATCTTTAACTGAATTTGAATCGATTGGATCATGGTAGTCACATTATTTATCAATATGATTCTTTCCATGTATCACAAAATCAATTTAATTCAATATTGATTTTAACTGAGGAATATTATAAGCCTCATCTTTAATTTCCTGCATGATGACACATCTTGTTATCACACAAAACATTCTATGTACATAATTGTTAGCTGTGAAACAAGATTAATACATAGAAATATAATTTTAACTGAATGCAAAGTATCGTACAAACTACGATCATATGTATACATATATACAATAGTAAGTTAACAAGGACTTTTCCATAATGCCCATATTCGTAAAATGTCTTAGGCAGTAAGCCCTTAACATATCTGCTACTAGAAGATATGTACCGATATGCTTAATTGATACTCTATGTTTCTATACTTATTCCTTAATAGACAAGTACTTAAAATTTATATGTTTGGCACCCTTAGAGCATTTGTTGTTCCTTGAGAAAAAAAGATAATTATGGAATTATCATAATAAATCTCAGCGGCTTAGCTACATTATCGATAATTTGATAAAACTTCTGCATCCGTAATCCTTGACCACAGGCCAACTTCAATGGTTGAAGTAGCAATGACCAACTGCTTTCCATTTTTTTATGAGACTGCTCCTCCAACCTATAGGAATAGATAACCAAATGTGAATTTTATTGTATCCACACATCTGACATAATCTAAATCCAAATAGCCTAACACTTTGAGATAGTCTAATCTCCTATAAAGGAGCATATAGGTTGAATCACCAAATATGAAGGTGCCTCAAGGTCAGTGTCCTTTCCATCTATAGTTTATAAGGTATCTTAGGAACTATCTTACTAGAAACCCTACTAAGCAACTAAATAGCAGTATTTAACGTATGGATTCATAATGATTGGGGGTAAATTATAGTTGTTCAACATACTTCTAACTATATCCATAAGAGTATGGTTCTACTTTTTTAGCTACACGATTTTGCTGTGGTGTTCTGGGCATTGTATACTGTTCACAAATAGCCATACTTTCAAGAAACTTTACAAATGGACTATGATGTTATCCATTTATACTAACCTTACCATAATATTTACCACCCCTATCTGATCCCATAATTTAACTTTTCTATCCAACTATATTTCCATCTTATTGCTGAATATCTCTAAGATACCCACTGCCTGAGATTTGCATGCATGTAGTAGATGAATATACCATAAGATGAGAAATCGTCAATAAAGGTAATGAAATACCTTTCTCTACCTTAAGGATGAATGTCAGAAGGACCACATATATCTGTGAATCAACTCCAAGCGATGATTGCTTCTTATAGATGCTTGCTTTACTATATGCTTGGTTTGCTTATCCTTAATGCAATCTATGCACACATCTTGGTTAGTAAAATTCAATTGAGGTAAGATTTAAGTTTTGATCAACCTTAACATCCTTTTTCTTGGATATGTGATCTAATCTTTGATGCCATAATAAAATTGAACTTTCATTTAATACACTATGTTTAATATCTATATTGTGCTTAACATAAAAAAGAGATTCAACATATTATATATCAAGATTAAAACGATACAATTTGTCAATTAAAATTTTAGAAACATAAAAGTACTTGTTCTTATATAATGAAAATGTATCATTTCAAATTTTAAAATTAAAACCTAAATTATCCCATAAGCTCCAATTCCTTATTCGTGCTTTCATCTTGTTTTGTATGAACAAGTATTTTTCAGTTCCGCTTATGGGTTGGATCGAAAGGAATTCTTATGTGATGTGAAACACATAAATAGTTGCACCAAAATCTAACCACTAGGTATTATTAGGGACTTCAAAATATACGGAAACATAATAAAGACGTGTTTTTTAACCAAGCCTTTTCTTTCTGGAGATAGCCCTCATTCACATTCACATAGCCCTTATCCTTGACTTTGCCCTTTCCTTTCCCTTGCTCTTACTACTGTTGGTACCATCATGAATAGTGAGATGAATGAAATGGTCTTTTATCTTCTTTAATCTCCCTTCCTCCTATACTAACATGGTATTTTAACTCTTTATAGTCTCATTTATCCTTAATGGTGTTATAGTTCACCCGGAATTGGCCAAAATTCAGGAGGGAGTGAATTGAAGATGAATTGGACGAAAAAGCTTTTATCCACATTCATCCCCATTACCTTAAGTTTTGTGTTGAGATTTCTCATGTCAGCAGTGGGCTTCAACCCGTCAATCTTTTGTGGTCAATTCACTCGTGTCAACTAAAGTCTGATTGTGAATGCTCCTTTACTTCTCATGGATTCCCATGCATTGTTTGTCTTAAGCTTCAAGGGTTTAACGTTCTCAGCCATGGTTATCCTCATCAAGTTCAACCTGTATGACTATTTCTAAGCCTCTTAATAAGCCTTGGCAACCTTTATACTTGTTTCTATATGCTTTTTGTTAACAATTAGCACTAGGTCTAATTTTGTTACACCCAAATAAAATTGGATTTGTTCATATCAATATGTATATTTGAGACCATTGAACTTCACCACAGCATTTCTTGACGCACATAGATTCATTGAAGCTGCAAACATTAACACATGCTTTATTTTAATACCTCGAGTTAGCCAAAAAGGATATAAATAATACTTTCATAATGTATTAAAGATCGCCTTTGGGTAACACTTCAATACATAAATAACCGCAATTGATGCTCAGAAACAAATATACTTTAATAGACAATCAAACATACTATGATACATATCATATTCAATCAAGCATGATGATTAATCTCTCGAAGTATTTTTTATTATATCCACCTTTGGGTGACCTCCTAGCTTATAACCAAAAAACATAATTATTCAATCCACCTTGATGTCGTTAATAGCATCCTTTAATTATGAACAAAAAAATTGCTAGAATCAATGTCTATTCAAAATTTTAGCCGGACCACTTTGGTAACTAATAAATTATCATACAATAGACACCTTTCAAACATATAAAAATAATTTTTTCGACAAAAAATAACAAAACAGATGCGGAAGAACAGTAATTCTGGTGAACAGTAATGCCAGAGTGAACAGTAGCATTGGAGCCGGAAGAACAATAATGAAAATTTGACTAATATTAAGCATGGTTTTAACACATCTTGATTCACCATTAGAGTTTAATTTCGATTTCTCCACTACAGGTTTTTCGAAATTAAGAATATGTAAGGGAGAATTTGGGTTTTTGCTTCCGTTAGTTTTATTGCATGATTTTAAGTATATTTCATGTGTTAGTTAATATATTAACCATTAAAGTTGAAAATAATAGATATGTGAAGATCTTTTGCATTAGATGTTAAACTTACCCATGAAGGTGAAACAAAAATTTTGCGTACAATTGGTATCATAGCAATCAATTAATAATTGATGATATATTTTATAAGGTAGAGAAGAGGGATTTATTTAGCCGACAAAGTCATTAACTTTCCCCCATAAACAACCCCCCATCACACGTGTGGTCCACTCATATTAATAATTTATAATATAATGATAATTTAATTTAATATATTATTAAACACCCTAATTACATGAATCGCCTTATTTTAAAATAAAATTTAGTTTAACATCCTAGGCCAAAATAGAGCACTTTGAAGAAACCAACAATCTTTGTTTTTCTCTTTCTGCAAAAACTAGAGGATGCTGGCCGTGTTTGTGCAGCCTCTTATCCTTTGATCATTTGATGATGTATTCTGATCATGTTGGATCAAGTGGTTTAAATGGTCATTCACGTCTGCCATTATGGGCAGTTCTATGTTCTAGACAGATCAGGCGACTTGGTTTTTGATCCTCACTGACTTGCCTTCTACTCTAGTATATTAGGTAAAAGGTATGTGTGAATCTTTCACACGACATTTAAAATCCAGTCAGTTAGCACGGAAGACTGACCAAGGACCCCATCCTAGCGATGTGTTGCCTAGGGTAGGTAGGGACTAGATATTAGGTAAAGGGTATGTGTGAACCTTTCACACGACATTCAATTGTGTCATCCGATTAAGATGACTGTTATTTGGATACGGTAGCATTGCAAGAGTGAGTCGTAGCACCATTCACTCTTTAAGAAAATTGCATTTTTTTTTTATGAAAAAGTAAAGACATATTGTCTTTTAATTCTATATGTTCTCTTTTAATTCCTGAAACAAATAAAAGAAGTGATACTCCAATCTTATTATGTACTGAAGTTGACCATATTTTGTCTAACAAGCTCAAGGGCCATACTTTTTGCTCAGGCTATAGGGATAATGTGCCACCTCGACTTGAATAATTTGTCAGATAAATATAAGAGTGACTATTATATCAATGATGCTGATCAAATTTTGACTTCCTATCGTCCATAAATTGAATACAAAATCATTGTTAAGCCTTATTATCGTTTAATGGCCTTTACAAATGATGGAACAGGGTTTTCCTAGGGAGCGTAAGCAACTACTGTGTGAATAATGCTAATTGCCCCGTCCTTGTTGTGAAGAGTAAGTAGGAGAAGCTCGCAAGTTTCTCTGCGCGTTGGTGGATGTGAATGTGTGTGGATTTTCTTGGTGTTTGTTTGAAGATTATTAATAAGAAAACATTATCACTGTATAATAATCTTTCTGGATAGCTGATGGAAAGGATGAATTCGCTGCTTTAAGAAGTTGCTGTGCTGGCAGCATGTTGTGAATATTCTTGACCTGGATATGATTTATGTATGTGAGATCAATGGTTCATTTTATGCTAGTTTAAGGAATGGTCACTTTGTTTAAGGCATTATTCATAGAGAATACGTCCCTGTCTTCATTGGTAAACCTTGGCAAATGAATTGGGTCGAACTACTTAATAATTTTGTTCTTGAACTAATTTCCTTGGATTTTAGGCAGTAGCAGTAATGAGTGCTCAAGGATGTAGCTTGGTGGGATAGGTGGACTAAATATGATCAGTTTGTACCCGAAGAGATTTGTTTACCCTTAAATTCAGCATTTTTATTTAGTTTAGCTCGTAAAGTTTTAAAATGTCCCAGGTAAGTTCTTGAACGCACTAATACTGATTGCATACTAAAATTGCTCAAAATCGAGTGTCGAAATAAGATTTTTTTTTAAATAAAAAAAAAAGCGAAACAAGATGCACAAGTTAACTGAGATAAATGTTTAAGAGGGCAACTTAGCTGCCTAGACCCAATTAGCAAGACTCTTTTCTCAGTTTTGGTTGTGGCAATAAATGGGCCCAAACCAATGTAATAGATGATTGTTAACCAAACATTCATCGACTTCAAGGGTTTAATTTATTCTTTTTAACCTTACTCAATCCAAAGATTTTTTTTTTTTTACTAGCTGATCACATCATTCCTAGGGGTGACCAGTTGGTAAATATTAAAACTAAATTTATCGAATTTTTTTATACTAAAATTGAAAAATTGAAACCAAATCGAATTTTCTACAAACCGAAATTTTACCGAACTGAAATTTTTTTTGGTAAGTTCGGTAAATTACAAAAAATTAAATTATTAAGGATTTAGTTAATTATACGATTTGTAATTAAGTTATTATGTATTAGATAATAAATTTTAGATTTTTAGTAACTAGTTATACTATAATAAAATTAAGATATAATATAATATATTATATTTTTAAATATATATTATATATTTTAATATATACATCGGTTATTCTATTTTTTACCGAACCGAAAAAAAAATTGAAACTAAAATCGAAAACCAAATTTTACAAAACTTATTACCGAAACTAGGGGTGAACATTCAATTTTTACCGAACCAAATTTACCGATTTATATTTTACCAAAATTTTTAAAACTGAAATCTGAACCGAATTTTAAAAATACCGATCTCTTACCGAACCGAATTTTAAAAAAACCGATCTCTTATAGAACCGAATTTACCGAAATTTTTTCAGTAAATTCGGTAAATTATTGAGTTACCAATTTAAATTATTTTCTCTATATAAATATAATAATATTTTTATTTTTATATATTTATCAAATAAAATTTAATTATTTTATATTTATATCGGTAAATTTAGTAATTTACCATATCGAATTTACTGAATTTATTGAATTTATTGAATTTATTAAATTTATTAATTTAATACTTATTATCGGTAAATTCGATTTTTATCGAACTGGAAAATTAAAAACTGATATAAAAACAAGATACCAATTTTCAAAAAACTATTACTGATACTGATACCGAAACTGAATTTACCGACAAAATCGATTTTTACTGAACCATTGCTCACCCCTAATCGAAATTGAAATCAAAATTTTTTTTACTAAAATTTTTGGTAATCGATAAAAACTAAATTAATCGAACCGAATGCTCACCCATAATGGTTCCTTCCATAATCCAAATTCATCATCGTTTAAATGATTTGCATTTTATAACTTAAAAGGGCATCATTGTAAACCCATTGTTGGAAATAAAATTAAAAAACTTTTTCAATTAATTTTTAAATTAATTATTTTATTATTAATATTGGCTATTAGCGTCTGATGTTATGAATTTTAGGGCAAGAAATAGTCACATTAGATAGCTGTCACATTTCCACAACTTTTTTTTCTCTTCTTTTATATTTTGTCCCTCAATGCTCAGAAGACGCTCGATCAACCTTTCCACTATGCATCTGAGTACTGGTTGTATTCTAGAGTATTTAATATGAAATTAACTTGAAAAGAGCTTGGACTTTTGCCAAAGTACTACTGTCTTCAAGAAACTCCTTTTATAAATGAGATTTTTATAAATGATAATTAGATGAAATCTCCCCCTACCGCCTATGAACATGTAATTGGGAGGTATTGTGTCCACTATTCACTTCACGTGTAATTAACTGGGGATAGGATCACCCAACCCTGCTGGATTAATTGGGAACATAATTCTTGAAGCGATGATGTGATTGAATTTGCTATTTTATATAGCCTTTCGACCTCTTCTGTACCCTTACACTGCTGAGCTGTTTCTTTGTAGAGAAAGGGGAGAAAAAAGAGGATATAAAACTACGTTTTCCTTTGTTTTTTTAGCGGAAAAGAAAAGAAAAAACAAAAAGAGGGGAAAGAAAATTTACTATTTTTCCTTCAAAATGGTTACGCTTGAATCAAACGAAAAACGAAAGTAAACGTTGCGCTCCCTCTCCGTCCTTGCTTCCTTGCCCCCATCCCGCCTCTCCACGCTCCCTCGTTGCAGGCGTCGCCTCCTTCTTCCCTCTCCCTCCTCTTTTGTATTCATGAACTCGTTCGCCTCCCACCTCTAGTCAAAGTCATGCCCGACTCCTTGCCGAGCTCGCATCCAAACCACCGCTGTCCTCTTCCAACTTGTTGCTTTCTTCCAATCATCGTTGCCCTCTTTCCGCCGCTACTTTTCTCTTCCCGTCAGAAGCCCCGTCGTACTTCACTTACATTATTTTTTGGTGAATTTTTACAATTGAGGGTGAGTTAACGGAGAATTAACCCACTAGAGTTATTACTAGCAAATCTGCAAAAAAATTGATTCTTTTCAGAATAAGATTATTTTCTTATTTATTCTATTTTCCTGTTCAGAAATAAATTTTAAGAATCTAACAGAAACTTATATCTGAAAAAATTGATAAAAAGCAAAAGTGAAGATAGATTAAAGAATTCAAAGAGTTAGGATTAGATTAGCCTTCAAAGCCTTAATGGCCGACACGCTGAAACTATATTTATTACTTAATGAGATAGTTTCTCAATCACGTCCGCGATGCCATTTCTGTATCTAATGTTTAGCCAAAAAAAAGTGTGCCGTCAGTCAATTTGCTGCATCTTTATCCGACTACAGCACAAATTTGGCAAATAGTACTGCAACAATCAATTCAAGCACAAATTCGCCACCGTTCCCAACCCCGGAAGCTTCCCTTTCCCCCTTCTTCGGACCTTCCCTTCCCCTCCCTTGCACGCATTGACCCAATTAGAGCTCGCATATCCCACAAATCCTGGCTCGCTCAACCCTGCCCTTCATCGCCTCCACTAACACAACCACATCAGCTCTCGCCGCCGTCCGCGTCGCGCTTTTGTCAGCCACAGTAAAAGCGCGCGTAGGAGAGCACGAGAAGGCAGGAGCTGCTCTGTTTCCCTCCATTCGTCGTGGTGTCGCTGGGTCCCTTCTCTCCCTCTTCTCGACGGCGTGCTCTTCTCTCGTGCCACCAACCATGTTGCCACGTGTCACGAGCATCTCCATTCGTTTCCTTCGACACCGCCTCGGGTGACTGGAGCGACGATCCGCTGCTATGGACACTCGTAAATGTGAGACCACACTAAGCAGGGATGGGTGGGATAGGCTGCTTGCTGTTTTGTGCCGGCTCACGTGCTGACTCAGCATCGCAATCCTCCGCCACGTGACCGGCTGCGGGCCCCCGGAGCTTGCTACTCTTGTCTATTTAGCCGCCCCGCCTCGTCCACTCCGCCGCCTCCCTCTTCCTCGCCTCTCGTCCGCAAGCAGAGGAATAAACGGAATATTAGGGGTTAGGGATTTAATGGAGATATCTTTGGTGGTAGAGGCGCTGCGGATTCCGGGCCTCGTCGCCCGGCTCCTCGCCGACCTCGCCGGCGCATGGGCTTCCGTTGCCCTCTTCGTCGCCGGATTCGCCGCCTTCCTCGGTTTCCTCAGCCGCTCTAAGATTCCTCGCGTTGGCTACAGTCGGTCTAGATCTGTGATTTCGCTTCCCTCCTTCTGCTATTTCACTTCCGACGACGACGATGATATCGACTCTGAGTCACCGTCTGACGACGAGGAGGACAATGATGAGGCCCCTTCTTCTCCGTCTTCGTCGTCGTCGTCTGGCGAGTACGAATCCGTTTCAGATTGGGGCCATGAAGGTGGTCTGGAGCTGGCGATGAGCGGCGCCGTGGTTCGGAGCCGGCCACCAAAATTCCACTATGAATCCAACACTACAATGTCTCTTCACAACAATAATATCATCAATAACAAGATGAAAAATCACGCAGGGAATAAACTATCCCTAAATTCGTCACTGTAATCAAAACAGCATCTAGAAGAGACCAATCGAAAATCTAGCCGTTAGATATGTAAGAAATTATCCCAGGAGAGACTCTACAAAATCTCGCGCCGATCAGACGGTATATGACTCCAAGATCACGCCTGAAAGAACTCAACTTCTCTTTCCTCTCTCCTGCCGCCGCTCCCTTTTTGCTCTCGTCAAAAACGAGACAACCCCAATTCTCCCTTCCACAATTGCACAATTGCCAACGAATCTCTTTCCCACGTTACTATTCATACAAAAATAGTAACTTACCTTAATTGAATATCTCTTTTAGAAAAAACCCCTAACACCTTTTGTATTTACACATGGGTCCCTGCATGATGCGGGACCCATATATAACAATCTCCCCTCCTGCATCATATAGGGATGACCAAGCCGGTCATCTTCTTGCAAACATCAGTCTTCTCTTTTGTCACAACCTTCTTCACTCGATAGCACTCTGACTTTCTTCCATCTCTGCTCATGACAAAACCATTGTCAAATAGCCTTGAAGGTTTTCTTCCTCTAAGAGACTTTATCAACTGAGTTTTCATCTGAGATTGCTGAGATATCTATCTTTTCTGCGCATTGCTTGCATCAATTGACTGGTGTTCATCTTGGAACTCTCCCCCTAGCTGAGAAACTGGCTCACTTTAACTTTAGGAGAAATAACATTCTTTAATAGAATCTTCACATCCTTCTGACTCAAGGGTCCAATCCTCCTGTGACATAACTCTAAAGTAGGTGCTGAAGCAGTACTAATTTCTCCTCTGAGAACCTCAACATCAGTGTGATAAAGAGCATGCTGCTTGCTTCCTCTAGCACATATAAGTGACCCTTTTGTTAGCTTCCACTTTTCATTACCAAATGTGCTTAGTAAGCCCTCATCATCAAGAACACCGAGTGAAATCAAGCTGAATCTCAAGTCAGGAATATACCTTATATTTCTGAGAATCATTTTATGTCCAAGGTTAGTCTTGATAATGATACCCCTTTTTCCTTTGATAACTGCAGTATCCTTATTTCCCATCTTTACAATACCTAAGTCACAATGATGTAATGATGAAAAATAATCAATATGAGGGGTAGCATGAAAAGAAACACCTGTGTCAATGATCCAACTGTCTTTTCCATTGACTGTCAATATACTTTCTGTGTCACTAGCTGCTAGAATGCCAACATCACTGTCCATAGTGATTGTAGTGTTGCTCTCTTTATCCTCTCTTCTGATTCCACTGCTTTCTCCTCTTTGAGCCTTCTTGAAAGACCAACAATATTTCTTAATATGTCCTTTCTTATGACAATAAAAGCACTCAACATCTTTCCTAATAGATGAACTGTTTCTAGAATTCTCATGTTGGTGTGGAGATCTATTTGAGCTTCTACCACAATTTTCAGTCACCAATACTTGAGATCTATTTGCATCCACAGACATTCTTCTAGTTTCTTCATTCAACAAGCTTGAAGTCACTAGGCTCATGGATAGCATACCATCTGGTGCTGCATTACTGAGAGATACAACCAAAGTCTCCCAACTCTCTGGTAGAGAACTCAATAACAGAAGTGCTTGCAATTCATCTTCAATTATCATCTTCATAGAAGTCAACTGATTGATGATGCTTTTCATGTCATTCAAATGCTCAATGATTTTTCCACCTTCCATGTTCTTCAGATTCACCAGTTTCCTAATCAAGAAAGCCTTGTTATACCATCAGTTTTTCTCTCATATAAGTCTTCTAATTTTTTCCACAACTTATATGCAACTTTTTTATTCACAATATGATGAAAAACACTATCTTCTACCCACTGCCGAATATAACTGATGGCTTTTCTATTCAACTTGTTCCAGTCATCATCTGCTATTTTTTCTAGTTTAGTTTCATTCTCAACTGCATCAAATAAATCTTTGCAATATAAATAGTCTTCCATCTTGGCTTTCAAGCCAATTTTCTCCATTCAAGACTATCATCCTATTGCCAACTTCCATAATTAACATAAGTAAATAATCAACCTGGCTCTGATACCACTGTTGGGATTTTTTATCTCAACAACAAATCCCTAAATCTTACTTGTGTAATCACAACAATATGTAGATGCAGTAAAATTGTAATCAACTCAGAAAACACAGCCAAACACAAGAACACCAAGATTACGTGGAAAAACCCCTAAAAATAGGGTAAAAAACCACGGAGCCGGCCACCAAAATTTCACTATGAATCCAACACTACAATGTCTCTTCACAACAATAATATCATCAATAACAAGATGAAAAATCACACAGGGAATAAACTATCCCTAAATTCATCACTGTAATCAAAACAGCATCTAGAAGAGACCAATAGAAAATCTAGCCGTTGAATATATAAGGAATTACCCCAGGAGAGACTCTGCAAAATCTCATGCCGATCAGACGGTATATGACTCCAAGATCACGCCCGGAAGAACTTAACTTCTCTTTCCTCTCTCTTGCCGCCGCTCCCTTTTTGCTCTCGTAAAAAACGAGACTACCCGAATTCTCTCTTCCACAATTGCACAATTGCCATCGAATCTCTTTCCCACGTTACTATTCATACAAAAATAGTAACTTACCTTAATTGAATATCTCCTTTAGAAAAAACCCCTAAGATCTTTTGTATTTACACATGGGTCCCTGCATGATGCAGGACCCATATCTAACAAATAGGTCATGTCATATTGTGTCAAACCTATATGAATGGCTAATATAATGGCTAATGATCAAATTTATCATTCATATTATGTTTACATGATTAATCTAAGCTAGACCCGTGAAATCTTATGTCTTGTCGTGTTGTGTTAACAGGTCGTGTCATATTTTGCCAAACCTATATGAATGGCTAATATAATGGCTAATATCCATGTTTAGGGTAAGTTTATCACTTATTGTTGTCATTAGGGTTTCTTTTGAGGTTGAGGTTTGACGGCCACGTTTTAGCCATTTGATGTGAATGAAATCAAAAGAATATAGGAGAAATTCGTAGACAAGTTTTGAACTTAGGGAAGCCTGCGTAAATTAGCTATTGGCGAAAAGTTCACCATTGGATCAAGCTCAAATTTTAGAAGAAGGTTCATGACTCAGTGCTCTTCAATCTGAACGGTCGGATTGTCGAACTGAGATCTTTATCTCTCACAGTTTGCCCAGAACTTAAATTGATTCTCTAGGTGAAATCTGAACTTTGTTTCTCTTTTGTATTTGCTTCCAATTTTGAGTTGATGGTTTTCTAATATCCAAGATTACTCTTGATGATGTTGTTAAGCTCTTAGATGCTCTATGAAGAATTGTTGAATCCATTGATTGATTTAGTGGAGATTTTGGAGGACTACGGTCCCGTGGTTTTTACTCCTCAACTTGAGGAGGTTTTCCACGTAAAAATTCTTTATGTTCTTTGTTTGATTCTCTTTCTATTGCTATCGTATCTGATTTTTTATTGCTAGTGATTATTGAGTTATTATTTGATTAGTATATCAAACTATTATTGTTGGTGGATACATTGTATTATTAGGCGCCACCATCTTAAGATTAATGAATTAATTGTTAATTAATTTATAACTTAAGTGGTGGGGGCCACAACTTAACTCACGAATATTTTTGAATAAAAATATCACGACTTAAGTTGACGTGCCCATGTAATAAATCTATAAATATATGGCATAGGCGCATACATGAGGGTATCGGATGTCTTGAAGTCCTAGCCGCCTAGCATTCCTTCCCCTCCTCATAACCTAGTTGCCCCTCTTCTTGGTGCCTCCAAGATTGTTGTCGCCCCTCTTCTCCATTGGCGACACCACTCTCCTCTTGGCACAAGAAGTTGGTGAGGGTCTCCTTCTTCTTCCTTGGTGCCTTCCATGGTGGTGGCGCATCTCTAGAAGAGAAGGGCAGCATACTTTGGAGTGGCGCATCTTCATTGATTGGCACAACTCAAAGAAGGCAGCCCCCTTGGCACATCTAAAAGAAGGTGGCGCAAACAAGGAGGACATCTCTCCCTTAGTGTGGATCTCCTCTCCCGAAGTTAGCATCTGCATGGAGCGGAGGAGTTTCGAGGTAGTCCGTATGTGCACGAACATAGAGGACGAGCACTTGTGCATCTCCAATCATCATTGTCGGCCTCAGATCTGTAAATAAGGTATAACCCTATCACATCCGGTGTTAATATCGTAAGACAGTTCTTGTTGAATTAAGAATATCATTTCAGACTCACTTTCGCTATTTTTTAAATTTTAAAATAGTTTGAGAACTCCCCACATGTGTTGCATTACACAAGTTGATATTTTTTTTTGTATTCATTGTTAAATCTATCAACTTGCATTTTGATTCTCTCACAACAGACAGTTTCAATAGAAAATAGAATAGAAGTAGAAAATTGCAAAGTAGATCAAGCCACAAAGGAGGAAATTTTGATTGTGTATCAATTATATAAATTTAGAATAGTTTTTTACAAAATAAGACAAAAGAATAAAACCTAATCAAATACAAGATTAATTAATGTTTTTGTTTATAAATGTGTATAAAGTTATTGATTACATAAAAGATCTAATAATAAAATACAGCTAGATCAATATGTAACCAAACTACAATAAAAATAGGACATAATCACCACAAAGTTGCAAATAAGTGACTAGAAAAATGGATATAATTTATATAATTATAAATATAACAAATGAGCACTTTCCAATTAACTCACAAATCTCTACTCAATTTACAATTTTATAGCCTTTACTTTCCAAGCCAAAGATTTTTTTCCTTAATGTATTTTTAAGAGTCGTCTTAGCTATTTTTTTTCTTTCTTTAGGATTATTTATCAACAATAATGTCTCTTAATAAATTTTCTCTCCTAGTTGCAACAACTCCCAAGCGGTTCAATTGGTTCAATCTTTTGGTTTCTAGACAAAAGTTAAAAATGTACACACAAGGTTCCTTGATAACATAGGAGAAACAAATATTACTAAGATCCAAGAACTAAAAGGTACAAATAAGAACATAACATAAAACAAAGAGAGCGTCAAGAGAGTTTATCCGATGAAACTTGAACTCTTGAAGCCCTTCTCAAATGAAGGCTTAATGCACAACTATGGCTTCAAAGGAGAATATCTCTCATTGAGGCTTAAATGAAAAAAAAGAGAGACATAGAATAACTCCTTTGACACTCTATCGTCCTCTATAGTGCTTGAACTTCTAGTTAAGAAATTACTATTTTAGTAGGAAGCGGGCTCCAAAATGACATTTAAACTCAAAAATCTTAAAAAAAAAAAAGGAGGAGTATTTAAGAAAAAGTAAAGAATGGAAGAAAGCTCTTTCTAGTGCATAAGATAGTTTAGCAAATCTTAAGGGGCCATTCAGCCTTTGCAATTGCTTTTATGTTTTCTAAAGCCCCAACATCAGCTATTATGGACCATTTTGATATAATTCAATTCAATTTGGTTTTTGTTAACATAAAAGGGGAATTGAGAATTGTAGGCAGTAAGCCTACTCTCCATTGATTAACTTGATCATTATAGTATTTACAAAGTAAATATATGGATGTTGTAAGCAAATGCAGAAACAAATATATTAGATAGTGTTATAACATAAGCTGACGACAACAGACCATGAAGTTCGCTTCCGAGATTCTTGTCATTAACAACACTGATGATGGTTGCTGAACACACGGCGCTGTCTGTGCAGTGATCGGCGATTTTGACTTCGGTCAAAATTAGAATTGGGAGCGGAATTTGAATTTGGCAGCGGCGAGTTCGCATTTCGGCACATAGTTTGAGCCATCTTCAGCTGCGACGTCTTCGTCTTCGGCGTTCTTCAGTGGACGAGATCGCGAGTAGAATCGATAGCAGCGTCCAACAATGCCTTCTTCATCGGAGCCGTCTGCGGATGAAGCACGATGAACAGCGTCGACCACAATTGATTTGAAGATATTGTCGAAGACAAAGCCACATCCTAGAGGTCGAGGACAGGGGCGGAGGCGTTGTGGCTGTGGACATCAGACTACTCACGCTTCGAGTTGGCATCTTCTTCCTTCCACGCGAACGGCTCGCTCACGCTGCTAGTAGGAGACACCAAGATTGGGCAAGGGCGTGCAGACGAAGATGATGCGATCAGCGGTAGCAGATCTCCGTAGGCTTCTCCTTGTGGACGCTGTTGAAGACGCAGGAGATAGGCGAGCGGCACGATTCAAGCCGAGAGGCGAACGGATGGATCCGCTTCACCCTCTATCGTCGACGAAACACGCGCGAGGCGAAATTTCAGACGGCGGGACAAAGTGATGGGAGTAGGCGGTACGGTGGAGGCAGGTCGGCGTCCCTTCACGGTAGAGAGTCGTTGATGATGGCGGCGACCAGAGAGGCGTCTTCCTAGTGCGGAGAGACAGACGACGAGAGAAATCTAGCAGCGGCTTGGGTTCTCCCTCAGGCAACGAGAGCAGCGGAGTCACAAGCTTCTCCTCTGCTCGGGTGGCTCCACGCGGCGGCGTCCTTCCTCGAGCACCGGAAGACGTCGAGTGGAGGCGAACGAGATGAGCAGAGAAGCCTAGGGTGTTGACAACAAATCTAGCGGCGGTGAGGCAAGATTGGAGGATCGGGCGCGCGGCGCTGCTTGAGTGTTGACTTCAGAACAGATGAAATCGGGCGATTCGGGCAGACGAACGGTGAGTGGAGATCGACTGATCGCCTTCTTCTTCAAGGAGCGGACAACATAGTGAGCGGACGGCGGTGGTGGGGAGGATGGACGAGTTGCATCGAGCAGATGCGGAGCGTGTGCTGGCCATGGTGGAGCTCCTGTGTTGGGGGACTGCCATCGAAGTTGGTGACGGCAAGATCGCCAGAGGTTGACTGAGACACAAAAAAGCGAGATCGACCAAATCTTGCGGTGGACAGTCGACGGAGGATTTGTCTCTTTCGAGCAGCGGACATGGGATAAAACCCTGGAAGGAGTGTTGACAACACGCGTTGGCAACATGCTGGAGCATAAACTTTGGCGCCGCCTGTGGCTTCTGGGGAGTGATCAGGGGAAATAAAACCATAGAAAGAGTGTGTATGGTAGATAGGGGATAAAATCCTAGACCGGCGATCGATAGGGGATAAAACCCTAGCCTTTGATAGGGGATGAAATTCTAAACAGGATAAAACCTTAGAAGAAGCATGAGATAAAACCCTAGAAGAAGTGGCTTTATGCTGTGTGATCTCATAGAGAAAAACTCTTGCTATGATACCATGTTAACATAAAAGGGAATTGAGAATTGTAGGTAGTAAGCCTACTCTCCATTGATTAACTTGATCATTAGAGTATTTACAATATAAATATATATAGAAAACTATCCTAATCTATATCTAGTAAATACTAATATTAACAGTTTTAACATGACTTTTGTTGAAATAAAAATTAATAAATTTTTTAATTTTACTTTTTTATTTATTTTACTTGGCTTAATTAATTATTTTTATTTATTTTAATTATTTTTTAATAAAATGTGGCTATTAGTAGCTAGTGTGTAGCCGTTCAATTTATTCCAATGATTATAACCTTTTGGGTTTAGCCTATAAAAAGGTATTTAACCCAAGGGCAAATAAATTGTAGTGTATAGCTAGTTGCAATAGCTAATACATCTCCCATAAACAGTGGCAGATCTAGGACTCAAAGGTATATATGGGTAATAAGCATACGAGAATAATATTAGAAAGATAAAAAAAATTTTAGTGGAGATAAATCAAAATTTATATGCTTGTAATAGTATAGATATATATAATTTGAAGAATTGAGTGGGGCCATTTGCCACCACTCTCCTCCGTGTGGCTCCACCCTGCGGCCACAGGTATTTTTCTTCTTTCTCTTCTTTTATCTTTTTTTTTTCATATACTTCTCGATATGAAAAGGATGCTTATCAACTTCTCTATTGAAATCAAAATTTTATATTTTTTAATAAGAAAATAAAGTGGAATAAATAAGTCATTAATTATGAGACGTATAAGCATTTTACATTTATTTAAAATAAAAAAAAAACAAGGATGATCATCCAAATTTTAAATTAGAGTATAACTAATCTTAAGATTGAAACTCGAGAACTTGATATTAAGAAATGATATTAATAGAATAATTTGTCATTATTAAAATAATAAGACTAAATTAAAGACCAATCAATCAAAATTAGGGCCAGCAATTTGCCTCCATCGGGATTCGGTACCCGACTTATTTACACCGAGTTCGGGTACCCATTTACATAAATGGGATGGATTCGGGTTTGGTTAGTCAAGTTTTAATCGGGTTCAAGTTTAAGGATACGGGTACCCGGTACTCAATATCTGATTTTAATTATAAATATAAATATATAAAATATTTTTTATTATTAAAATATAAATAATAATAAAATAAATATTCTATAAATATATTTTATTAGTAAAGAATATAAAAATAATAATAAATAGTTATTATATAAATATATTTATTATTATTTTATTTTATAAAATATAAATAATAAATAATTTATATTTTATTTAATAGGGTATCTGTTTAAATACCTGACATAGATTCGGGTATACAATAGGATACCCGACCCGAATTCGGCAGGTTTGGGTAGCAAATTTTGCCAATTGGGTTGAGTTTGGGTTTAGAATGACAATGTAGGTACTCAACCCATTGTCACCCCCTAATTAAAACCATGGGCCAACAAAAAAATGTTTAAAATAATTTAATTTTTCTAAAATGTAAAAAATAAATTAAAAATTAAGAGATATTTTTTAATATAAATATTCATTTTTAACATAAAAAAAAATATCTTCACCTTTTTGGTTCACTGCTTTCGTAGAAAGTGAAGGGAATAAGTGGCATCTAAAATAGTGGGATAGTTAGAAAACCCATTTTAATGCCTTTAGTCAAGTGGACCCACGTGGGTGCCCATTCAAGAAGAGACTGGGCCCGGATATGGGCAAGCTCGACGGGCTTTCGAATCTCATGTCCTTCCCTTCTAGTTCTACAAAAGTGGATAATTTATTTAGATTGAAAATGGCTAAAAATTATTAATTTGTGAAAATATATATGTGCAATAAAGACCCCTTACTTTTTATTTTTTTCTGTCCATTCTATTTTGGCCCATCACGGTCAAACAAAAATGCTGGGGCGGAGAACGAGAATAAATGGCCTAACGGCCGCAAGCCTGGCTACGAATAAATGCGAGGTCGGTGTACGAGGATGACGTGGCGATGCTTTTGGCGCACGATCTCTTGCCTTAGGAATTCCTCAACGGCCGCGGCGCTGGGCCCCGCCACGTCGCTCTCCCACGCGGCCTCCGCCTCCACCGACGCCCCAGCGGTCCGCGCCGCCACTGCAGCGGTGGCGTTCACCCTCCGCAATGGCCATCCCATCTCGCCCAGCCGCTCGATCTTCCGCACCTGCTCCTCCGCCAGTCGGCGCGTGTTAGTCTTGATGGCCGCCACCGCCGCCTCGTACGCCACCGCTGTTCCCTTCTCCTTGCCCTTGAAGTACTCGCGGAACTCCGCTACCCCGATTGCATTCCCCAGTCCAGGGTGTCTAAACTCCTCAGCTGCCCCTTCCTCGGCCGAGAAGTATCTACCCAGCTCGCTTATCATCCCCGCCCCCAGCATCTCCTCCACTCGCCGATCTAGATGCTCCGAAAGCGTCGCCGCTTCCACGTGCACCCGCAGGAAGCAACAGCGGTACCGCATCGCCCCCGTATCCCACCCTCTTCTCCTCCATCCAGCCCCGAAGGGGCTCTGTCCTGGATCGTAGCGGCCGGCCGTGGCGGCGTGTATGAATGAGTTGGATCCTCCTGTCAATATTGGAATCCGGCCGCGGTCGGTGATTTCGTCAATGGCGCTAGCAGCCATCTCCCTGAACTTCACCGGCGAGAGCTCGCCCGCTGCCGGGTCGAGCTCGCTCAACAAATGGTGCGGGACGCCGCAGCGCTCTGCGAGGGGAATCTTGTTCGTGGTTATGTCGAGGCCCCGATAAACCTGAATCTTGTCGGAGTTCACTATATCCCCGGAGAACCTAGTGGCCAGTTCAATGGCGAGCTTTGATTTCCCCGTTCCAGTGGCGCCCATGACCACCACCACTCTCTTCTTCTTCGCATCGTCGCCGCCCCCAATACTACATTGCTCAGCGGAATAACGCACCCGGCAGATATCCGGCTGAACAAGGCGGTTCTTCCTCGGCACAGCTGCGATTGTCTGCAGATGCCGGTGGCGCACCCAACCCAGTTGATGGAGGTAAGAGAATCTCACTCTGTTTCCCCCTCTATTGAATAAGATTCTCATGTAGCTCAATAAGTAAGCACTCTGAAACCACAACCAATTTACGTCTCAAAAAAAGTAGAAGACAAAGGAAAGAATAGCATGCCACAGTTATAAGTGAAACATTTACTTTGCAAAATCGATAAAAACAAAAGTAGAAGAAAGATAGAGTGATGGTAATCTCTCAGATCATGCTCATGTTGTTATCTCTCTGCGATGCTATCTCCCCCCGACTGCCTAAATATATAGTTCCATTTCCTTCTAATCCACAAATCTACAGCTCAAATACCAAAGCTCAGAGTTTAAAATATAGAAAAGAAGAATCTTGTACTATTTACTATCTATGCAAGTTGATACTTACTTGATAGTAATTGAGATGCCAATGGAAATGGTTGGGGGTGGGATCTTGACTGAGGAGGAATGAGAGAAGAGCAAGTTGCCATGCTAAGTGCCTTGGAATCACCAGACCCAGGAAGAGACGCTATCTGTCCTAAATGGGTGTTGGGAGCTGTTTATCTTCTACCAGACCATCGGAAGGCAGTGATGTCGCCCACTTGAGCTCCATTTGGTGCTTTGAGGAAGTTGGGTCAAAGGGCATGTGCACCCAATAAATCCAATGCCACTGTGTTTCACCTGTGCTCTCTCTCTCTCTCTCTCCCATTTATGTACATATGAGAAGTTAATTGTTTAGTGTCCTGCTGAATAGGACACTCATGCCAAAGTGGACATAGTACACTAGACATAATTTTTGTGAACGAGTGTTTTGAGGAATCTCAATTCTCAAAAACTGTGAAGTTAGGTTGCTTAAATTCACCTTCTTTCTGATATAGAGCTTTTTACCTATACTAAAGTACCAGGTAGATGCCAATTGCAGTGACCAAAAAAATAAACAGTGATTGCAAAGAAAACCAGAGCTAATGTCTCTCCCAACAAATTTACTGAGTTTATGAGCCAATTGTTATGTACTATATATAGTTTTCTCCATGCTTTGTGCTCCATGCACTAGCCATCTTGATACATGGCCTCTTATGTATGTTTCGTTGAATGGAATATGAGTTTGATTGCCTGATGGTCCATTGCTTTTATCAATGTTTCAGTGTTCTTCCTTTTCAAGAAATGATGATGGAGAAAGGACTCCTGCATTGCTGTATGTTGAAGGCTATGTTGGAGGTATGCACAAAGCATCCTAGACATATTTACACAAGCATGTTTCGCCTATATGATTGTGTAAATAACATTTCTATAAGATTACCGTAACAGGAGGGAAAACTAAGCTAAGAAAAAGAATATGCAATTGTAGTTTTGCGCTTCTGGAACTTAGCTGTGATGGATCTAGACAGAGGAATGTGTCTATCATCTTGCCTAACTACTTTAGTTGTCAGAAGAAACTTATTTTCATTTAATAATTGACAGATGAAAAGACTTCTTTCGCTTCTTGAAGTTCCATAATTAGCTGAGAATGACATACATCAAGTGGATACAGAGGACAAAAATACACAACTTCAAATTTGTCTAAATAGGTTTGAGGACAGCGCTTACGGTGTCTGTTTTGTTGTGCAAATGTGCATGCTGTACATATTTGCAACTCTTCAACTCCTAAAAGAATTAGCAGCTGCTAACCACAATATTACTTTTACATAATAATTATACCACATATATACTATATATACTCAGGGAAAGAGAAATAATTCAATGTGAAAACTTGGCAAAATGATACATCAAGTGAAGGAAAGATGACAAAATGATAGATCATTAGATGTTACCAGTTTAATTTTCTGAAAATTACGTGTTATTACAAATTTATTATTCTGCCATGCATGATGCTTGAAACGTCAAATCATATCTCTTTATCCCCAAAGCCGAAATACAAATTCAATCAATTTGGCTAAGGAAATAGGATATGAATTAAGTCAAACAAACATATTTTATGTGAACTAGCCAAATGAATGCATTGAGTTTAGTTGTTCAAAGATGTGAATGACTTGATATATACAGATATATATTGGTCTCGCATAAAACTACATATATATTATGTAAAATTTGTGAACCTGCAGTTTTGTGATACATACATGCTTATTATAACTTTTTTTTATTTCACTTTTAGCAATATGAGCATAGATATAAAAATAATACTTTTGATGACTACCTAAACATCATTAGTCGTGATCCCAAAGTTTAGAAAATAGTCTTCATCTTCCTTGTCTCCAACTTACTATGAATAATTAAGAATCATAAATTGTATATCACTTCTCAGTGTCAGTATCTATTGTAATCCTACTATTCTTGATCTTTCTTACTGGCAAACAAAGGCTATAGTCAAAGATTCCATTTATAGTTTTCTTGATAATAAGATATGACTTGCTAAGGAGGATAACAAATGTGTTGTTATTGTGGCATGTAAAAGTTTAATGAGGTTACCAAGGTTCTGTTACTGTGGATGGAGTTTTCGAAGATAGAAATACCCATGCATCTAAACTATCACTTACTAGGCTATTATTTTGGAGTTAGTTGGAACCGGAGTATCATGGACTAAATTGTATTATTTAAAGCATGCCTAGTTGAATGTACTTGATGCAAGAAAGGTAGAAATTGTTTCTTTAGTTGTCTAAGAGGAGTGCTAATGAGTAGCATGCATAGTTGTTATTGTTTATAACATCACCGAGAGACAAGTACTAACTAAAGAAGAGTAGGGAGGTTCAAGAAAGAACAGGAGAGAAGTCAGAAGGGCTCCAATTGTGGTTGTCACTTCAACTTGCATGGATAACTTATCTATTCTTCAAGACATTCAGAGTAGAATATGGCTTGGAGCATTAAGAAATCTGCAGTTGTCTCTATTAGTAGACTTCGCTTGTTCAGTCTTCAACATTAATCTGAAAACTTGTCTCCTGAAACATTTTGGATTTCATGCTCTTATGGTAGATTATTTGGCATCTCACTTACTGCGGGGCGCATAACTTGTTTTTGTTTCTAAAAGATGTAATAGGGAACAGACTATCAGCTTCGTACTTCTGATTTGTCAACAGTGTCAGCCAGAAACATCACATTAGCTTTATCTAATAGTTCCTACCTGTGTCTCATGTAATTAATATCCAGTAAATGCCTGTCTAGGTTCTGCTTGAAGAGAGGTTCATACAAATTGCTTGACAGCTTACAGCATGCCTGTCAACCTAATAGTTAAACTTCTATGGACAAGAATGCCTGTCAACTGAATAGTTTGACCTTTTTGGACAAGCAGCACTCCAAACTACTATTGCTGCCTTTGATTTCTTCCTACTGGCTACTGCTAAAGTTTAGGAATAGCTGGCATTGATTGGTGTGACTTCGTAATTAGCTCGATGTCAAAACTATCTCAGAAAATGGCAATTGAAGCTTTCTTATAACAATGTAGGCTACATAGTCCCCTATCTAGCTAGATAATTAAAGCTTATTTGATATTCTTTGCAGTTACTAATTCACTACATACTTCACTGATCGGTGGAGTTTCTGCTAGTATTCACAAACCACATAATTAAGAGCTACAATGAATTGCTATTCGTTTACTGGTCAGCAACAAGTCGGCATGCCTACCTCAGCTCAATGTTTAATTGTTTATGATTTAGGTTATTGGCACAACTGAATAATAAGTACAAATCAATCACATGGTATGTGCTAAAAATGAAACCACTCCCAAGTTCATACATACTGTTTCAGCCTTTGGCCAAATGTTAATTTCGCATACTAATCCTTCCTCCATGTCGCAGTGTCACCTGGGGTTTCTATGGTTGTCTCCCACATGACAACCAAACCAGCACTAAATTCCTGAAAGGGAGAATAACTTGTACTCTGTTAGCCATCTTGTCTAAACCTTCCATGACAAGTGCAGAATAGAAGGGAGACACCAACTGCAAATATGACTGCATACACATGTAAGTGCTCCCTTCCAAGTTGTTCTACTTATTTTACACCGTAAAGTAAGTCTGTTTTAAGGTTGAAGAATCCGTTTATTTCTGTCTAAGATGATGGATAGATACTGTCTACTTGAAATTTAAAACCATGTGGGCCATTAGCATTGTCCATAATTAAAGTGTGCAGTGTCTGAAAGATGTTTCCTTTCAGATTAGGCTGTTGCACTATGTGGATCTGACTTCAGCTGTTGGAATGTACTTTTTGGTTCTTATATTCTTCTGCAATTAGATTTAGAGGTTGTGGTGCATGCATTGAGGTCACGTTCTTTGCAGTTTCTATTTACTAAGAGTAGAAAAATGCGGACTGATGAGGAAAAAATTGAGTTTCATTTTGATCATTCTTTTTTTCTTCTACCTTGCTAATGCCTTGCTAATGAATGGAACCTGGGAACATAGTGCCTATCGTTGACCTAGAAAGTATAATTTCTGCTTTATTTAATCTGGTGGCATTTGTTTTATAATAATTTTTAAGGTATGTGAACATGCTGCATCAAATTGAAGGAAGGAAAAACTGCGAATTGCTATTGTTCTTGCAATTTGAAGTACTAACTCTAACTTGCTGCTGTTGCCATTGCATTTATATTACAATTGATGAAAGTTCACCTCTTGTAGTTTCTGGTCACAAGAGGTAGAATGGTTTGATGCTTCTAGTTCTATCTTTCGTAAATGCCAGATTGCCATTTCTTCGCTGCTTTCATCCAATTGGAGGAGTGTGTTAACAGTATAAATAGGATCTCATACATGTGGAGATTTCTAATTACTTCTGGGAAATCAAGTGTATGGAGTGCAGCAATAGTATGCGGCCCGCAACTACAAGCCTTCCCACGCACGCATGCCTCCCCTGCTCTTCCCCACCCCTTCCGCCAGTCAGCCACCGCTTCAAAATGTGAGGTGCCCCGTGCAAAAATTTTCTAGCCCTATGCTAATTGTCACGCCCCGGTCGGATCGGTCTAAAAACAACGCTTATCCGTTGTCTCAGGGCAGTCCGGCGGAACACCAGAACGTGATCGCGCTAGGGTTTCCGGACCGAATTTCGTCCCCAAATTCAAAACCCTAGTTCCCGCTCACTTTTTTTCTCCCAAATTACAATTCACTCAAAGAAAGGATTGGAAAACCCTAACCCTAATTCCCAAATCAGGAAACCAAAATACCTCAAATTGATTTTGACCTAAGTCAAAATCACCCGTCGCAAATTAATTCTCTTGCTGACGTCACGCCTGACGTCAGCCCTTACGATCGCCTTCGCCGCGCGTAAATTCGGCTGATTACGTCGGCATACGTCAGCTTCGAAATCGAATTTCGAATTCGATTTCCGAAATCACTTGTTGACCAGCTCTCCGTTGACTTATGCTTCGAAACTCGCGCCCGAGCTTCGTCTCCGTTTCGACGCCAACTGCGTCGTCTTCACCTCGCGTCGCCTGTTCGCCGTTCGGCAGCCGCCTGCCGTCGAAGCTCGTCGCCGATACCGCGGAAAGGACCACAAACAGGGGAAGAGGATATCGGAGTAGAGAAAGCTTCGTTTATTCACGGAAAACGTTACAAACTTCCTCGAACCTCGCCGTCGGCCCGCCGGCCGGTGCCCCTCTTCCCTCCCTCGCCGTCGACCTCTGTCGACGGTTACAATCGCTCAAGCTCTCTCTCTCGCCTCGACGCTCGTCGTCGCCGGCTCGCTCAAACTCACAGACTATCCTTGTTCCGTCTGTGGGCTTGGAATGGGTGGTGGGCGACGGCCTCGCCGTCGCCAGTGGCGGCGCACCCGCCGGGTGCCGCGCCTGGAGGTCGCCCTTCGTTGCGCACCTCTCTCCTTCCCTGCTTCTTTGTCTGTTGCACATTTTATAGGGCAGAGGCGTCGCTCGCCTCTGCCGCTGGATTCGGACGCGGCCCGCGTCCTCTGCTCGGCAGCCACCATCATCTTTGAGCCCGCGTCGTCCGCTGAAGACGACGAGCTCCACGCGCTTCCGTGTCCGGGTTTGCCGCCGAAGGATTCGCCGCACGAGCCACTTGCCAGCGTTCTGCCGAAATCGCCGCCTGCGATTTCACGCGTTGTCCGCGTCGTCGTCCGAGAACTCCGCCAGCCTCCTCGTATCGTCTGCTCTTCTTCTGCAAGCTCGCGCCCGAGCTTCTTACGCACGCGTGGACCGTGTCTCGCGGAGGAGACGGCTTCTTTGCTGCGTCCGTCCGCCAAGCTCGCGGCCGACACCCGCGTCTGCATCGCCCGGGATCACCGCCTCCATCCGAGTCATCCGCGCCTGTCTCCAGCCTCCGCTTCCATCGCGCACCGATGACGTCGTCCATCGCGCCTCCGCTCTGCGCGCATGGCCGCAGGCGTCGGCGTCGTCCGCATTTTCTCCGAGTCTTTGGGCTTGGTTCCGTGCCTGGGCTTGGGCCTCCCCCTGGGCTAAACCGGGGAGCCCAGGGCCTAACACTAATAGTTGTGAAATTGTGTTAGTTTGTACGTGTCAAAATTTATAAGATATTTAATTAATAATTTTTTAATTATTATTAAATTTTAAAATAATAAATATATTATTTTAAATTATTTAAAATAATAATACTTAAAATTTTAAATAAAATAATATAAATTACTTTTTTAAAGAAACCAAAATTATAAAAATATTAAATTATAACTTTTCTATTTTAATTTTTTTATTATTTTTCTTACTTTTGCTTTTTATTATCAAAAAATTTTTTAATTATGGCCCTAAATAGCATATTGAAGACTGCTTCTATTGCCCAACTCCAACCAGCACTAGTTGAAATTGTGGAGTAGCCCTAAACGAACCCTATGTCAATTGTTTTATGGATTATGGCTTGCACTTGTGAGAGAGCACAATATGAACACAAAAAAAAAAAAAAAAAAAAAAGAAAAATCCTCTACCATGCAATGCATGCATCTTTCCATCCAATGCATATGCAATGTCCAAAGGGATTACAAAATTATCCATACCTAACCTAACCTAACTTTTACCAGAAAAACCCCAAGTTAATTTAGTTTTAAGTCAAATTCTAAAACATACTCTGAACTTGAAACTAACTCCAATACATATATTTTATTATTTATTTATTTTAATCGAATTATAATACTTAAATTTCTTCTTATTCTATCTTATATAATTAACTTTATTTTAATTAAATAAATATTTTTACTTAATTTTTTAATTATTATTTGGAAAAATAAAGGGAGTAGTCAGATTTCCTATTGGGGTGGTTTTGTTTAAACATTCAAGTTTAGAATTGAGTTTGGGGTAATTTTGAAGAGGTGAGGGTCCAATTCAAAGGCGACAAAACTCACCTAATTTTTATCTTTATCCTACACCAATTCGATCAAGTATAGCCTTGTATGATGGAGGATATCCTAATGTGTATTAGATGGATATGCACATACCCCTATATGAAGAATCCTCCAAAGTCCCTTCACAATTTTATCTAATTTAATTGATAGTAGATGAGGACACTTGAATCAAAGGAGGGAGTCACCTGGGAGTCACCCTTCTGGTATTGATTGATGTACACCAATAGGAAGAAGATCACCATAGGGAGAAGGGAAAAAAATTATCCCGGAAAGTATCCAACCAGGATGAGATCCGGTTGGGTACCCGGATCTTGCAAACGCGTATCTCAAAGTAGTTATATGCACACTTTTTAGAGAAGGCTCACTTACGCATCCATTACACGAAAATACAGGGACAATTATATGAATTCATCTCATGCACTCCTACTCATCATCTTCCACTAAATTTATTAATTCTTGTATTGCTTTTATGAAAAGATGTCTTTGTTCTTTTTGACTCTAAATATGGCTTTATGATAAATGAGATTAAGTTATTTTTCACTTTCAATCTGTTGTATGATAACTGTATCACTCTCTTTGTTTTCTCACCTTTTATTTGTATGTATGTTTTCTCAACTCTAGATGTTTGCAGCAATCCAGCATAAATACTTGCTACTTCATACGAGACTAGAAATGGAATATATGGAAAGAAGTTAAAAAAACGAAGCATATTTTGTAATGATTTCAACACTATAGTTGGAGTAGAAATGTAATTTTGACATATTTTTTTTAAAGTGTATTATGCAATTGAGTAAAAGATGTAAGATCCATATGTTCCCTGATTGTATTATCTTTTGCATAATAAAGGAATATTTTTTAAAAAAAATTAACCCGGATCTTTTCCCATTTTCATGCAAGGATAATAACTGTAATTTTCTCGATTCTATGTAATAAATTAAATTTCTAATAATCTACAAATATCACTAAATGCATACAGGGTGAGAAAGATAAAAGTAATACAGAAATAACAATGAAAAATACAATAATTATTAAATTTAGTGGAAGATGGTGAGTAGGAGTGCATGAGATGGATTCGTATAATTGTCCCTGTATTTCCGTATAATAGATGCGTAACTGCGCCTTCTTCAAAAAGTGTGTATATAGCTGTTTGGAGATCTGGGTACCCAACAGGATCTTCCGGGACAATTTTTTCAGGAGAAGGGTGAACTACTGGAGAAAGGAAGCGTTGGAAGAGAAATAAAACGGAAGAGAGATGAGATTTGGGAAAAAAAGAGTTTGGCAACCGGTTGTATTATTTAAGCTATTTTGTAAAAAAAAAGTCCATAAATTTTAGAAATTTACAAATAAGTTTTTTTATTTTTATAAACATTATTTTCTACCTTGTATAGTTAATAAATCATATATTTTTGTTTGTGTTTTTAGTCAAAATATTTGTTGATTGTCATTTTTATCGCATGTATGAATAATTTGAGTGTGATAGTTGATGGTTTTAAGACAAGACGCCAAATTTCTAGTATTTTTATGGGTTATAAAACTAATTCAACATTGAATTGATCATTGCATGACAATTAATAGTAAACTATCATATCAAAATGCAAAATGCTACTCATGTTGAAATGCGCCAAGAATATATTGAGTTATTAAATGAGTTGCCCCTTGCTTAAGAAGCACTTTATCAATGCACCGTCGACTTACTTATAGACTTGAAGGATCAAATGCACTACGCAAATATCTATAGTCTTACTGACATGGCTAATATTGATCCATAAAACAATGATAGAAAAGCTTCAATTGGACATTGATGGTGAAAACCAATGAAGCAACTCTTTCTAATATATGTAAAGGAAAGACTACCAAGGAAGAAATTTTCAAGCTAATAAAATTAGATTCATTAGAGAAATCCACTCTATCTACATATGAATAGAGAGAGAGAGATAAGATTAATTTAGAGACCATATATATGGCTAATGTGAAGGAGATATTGACCATGTTTGAGAAAGTTATTAACATTAACATCGATAATTTGTGAAGACTTTCGACTAAAAATACCTCATTTTTATTAAAGAAGTGGATAAGTTGGACAATTGCATGGAAGCATCTTCATGATTCTTTGTGATTTTAGGCTTAAGATGAGAAGAAAAAAAATGTTGAAGTAAAAAGAAAGTTCAAATCAAAATAAGGTAACCATTTGAGATGGTTTAGGTTGGTAGAGAATGAAAAGGCCAATCAAATGTATAAGAGACAATAAAATAACCATTGAAGATATAAATCTAGTAGTGATGCTTATAGAGGATCACCTAAGATACCTTGAATTAACTTTTTTTTTTTTGCCAAAAGCAAGGAGAAATGATTTTATTTATCCAAAAAAGGATATATACAAAGTGTCAGGGCCCGGTCTACCCGGTCCGGCCCAAGCCCAATAGAGGTATGAAATGGGCAGTGGCCCATGGAGAGCACTGCTCTCCCGAACGCATGCGGAGCTCGCGTGCGCCACGACGGCGTCTTCTCCACGAGGTATAAACGGGATCTTCGGCGGCTTTCTCGGACCCGGACGACGATGGCTTCAAAGGAGGAAACGGACGAACGCGTTCGCTGGCGCCGAAGACGCGGACGTCGGCGACAAAAGCGGAGTCGGCGGCTGGAAACGAGCACGGGACGCGCGAAGGACGCGGTCACAGGCGGCGAACGCGGCTCACAGGGGAAACCGACACTCTCCTCGTTAAATAGCTTCGACGGGCGAAGCAGAGGAAGGGGGCTCGGATGCGTAAGTGATCAGGCGACTTCCACCATCAGGCGAGCAGAGAGTCGAGAGATTGTAACCGGCGTCGAGTGGACGACCGGCGAGGGAGGGAAGAGGGACGCCGGCGGGCGGCGACGAGGTTTTTGTAAGCTTCTATCAGGTGAATAAAGCTGAGTTTTTCCTCTCCGATACCCTTCCCTTTGTTCTCGGTTCCCGGCGGAGATTTCCGCTTCTTTCCGACAGCAGGCGGCTGTCCGGTCGGCGACAGATGAACGAACGCGGCAGCGAGCGTTCGTTCGCAGGGAAGAAGAAGAACAGTGGTTTTGAACGCGGCGGCATTCGAAACGAGGCGTTGACAAAGTCAAAATCAGCAACGGCGAATTGCGTTTCGATTTCGAAATCGGCGACGCTGACGCAAGGCGTACGTCAGCACAAGCAGAATTCGTTCGACGAGCGAAAACGGACGGCGACGTCATCCTGACGTCAGCGAAGGGAAATTCGGCAACCGGCGTTGATTTGGTCAAAATTGATTTTGACCGAGAAGGTAATTAATTTAGGGTTTCGTTTCTTTTCGGATTTCTAAATTGGGGTTAGGGTTTTCTCCGTGCGATCTTGTATTTGGGGATAAAATTTATCCGGGGAGATTAGGGTTTCGAATTTCGGGTCGGAAACCCTAAGGCGAGTTGCGTTCTGGTATTCCGCCGGACGGCTCTAGGAAGCGGATAAGCGCTCATTCTAGACCGATCCGACCGGGGCGTGACAACAGGTATCAGAGCAGGCTAACGTGCTCTAGCAAACACGGCACCTTCAGCTTCACCCTCGAAGGTGAGGAAGGGCCTGAAGTTCCAGAAAATCACCCATACTGCTAGAGGAGCGTCAGAGGACGCCCGACCCAGGCAGGATAAAGGAAAAGCCAAGGAGATGGCTGATCCTGAGGAGATGGTGAACCAGGGTGATCGCATTGCTCACATCGAGCAAATGCTCGGTATGACTAGTGGTGGAGATACTGGGATGATTCCACAGGTGGAAAACCTTCAGAAGACTGTGGAGGATCAGGAATTACTCATCGAACAGCAGAGGTTGCAAATCGAGCAACAAGGGTTGCAGATCGAGCAACAGAGGTTGCAGATCGAGGTCATGCAACAGACCGTGGAGGGTCTGATCCATCTGCCAGGAGAGATGGTTCGCATGAAGGAGGACATGCACGCTGAAGTTAAGATACTGCGTTTAGCCCTAGCGCAAGTATCGAAACCAGCATCGGTGGAGCAGGAGGCTCCCAAACCGAGGGTGCGCGTGCCAGACCCAGCGACGTTCGGGGGGGCTCGATCGTCCAGAGAGGTCGAAAACTTTATCTGGGATATGGAACAACTGTTTTCAGCTAACCATATTTCTGCAGGAGATCGGGTACAGGTGTGCATCGCCTATCTTACAGGCGACGCAAAGCTTTGGTGGCGAACCAAAGTCGGCTCTACCTCAGGGACGACTGGCTGGACTTGGGAGACTTTCCGTGAGGAACTGCGGCGGCAGTTTCTTCCCGAAAACTCGGCGGACCAGGCGTGTGGCAAACTGGATCGGCTGAGGCATACTGGCCCGATCCAGGAGTACGTCAGGGCTTTCTCTACGTTGATGCTGGAGCTTCCGGGGATGGCGGAGGACGATAGGCGATACTTTTTCCTCCGGGGCCTTCAGCCATGGGCAGAAACGGAGGTCCGACGACGAGAGCCGGTTGACTGGAGGGCGGCGGCGGCAGTGGCTGAGTCTCTGGTGGATAACAGAAATTTCAAACCAGCACCACCAAAGAAATCCAAGACACCACCAAAGCGCGGCTCTCAGCGAGGCTCCCCACGCACACCACCGGGGGCCAGAGTTCCAGAGAGAGGTAGACCATTCTACCGGCAGAACAAGGGTTCTCCGGGACGACGGGAGCAAAAGCCACAGGGTTGCTTTTGGTGCGGCGGTCCTCACTGGGTAAAGGATTGTCCCAGTAAGCAAAAGCTTATGGCGATAGCAGCACAGGATCCAGCCGAGCAGGTTGAAGAAACTGAACAATCGCGGATTGGATCACTGCAGGTAGTGTCACACACTGCCACGGGAGCACAGCAGTGTCGGGTTGGTGCTTTGAGGATCGGAGCGATGGTTCTGCAGGATCCGCCCGTTAGAGACATTGAGGGCGATGTCCAAATTGGGCGGGGGAGTATTGTCAGGGCCCGGTCTACCCGGTCCGGCCCAAGCCCAATAGAGGTATGAAATGGGCAGTGGCCCATGGAGAGCACTGCTCTCCCGAACGCATGCGGAGCTCGCGTGCGCCACGACGACGTCTTCTCCGCGAGGTATAAACGGGATCTTCGGCGGCTTTCTCGGACCCGGACGACGATGGCTTCAAAGGAGGAAACGGACGAACGCGTTCGCTGGCGCCGAAGATGCGGACGTCGGCGACAAAAGCGGAGTCGGCGGCTGGAAACGAGCACGGGACGCGGAAAGGACATGGTCGCAGGCGGCGAATGCGGCTCACAGGGGAAACCGGCACTCTCCTCGTTAAATAGCTTCGACGGGCGAAGCAGAGGAAGGGGGCTCGGATGCGTAAGTGATCAGGCGACTTCCACCATCAGGCGAGCAGAGAGTTGAGAGATTGTAACCGGCGTCGAGTGGACGACCGGCGAGGGAGGGAAGAGGGACGCCGGCGGGCGGCGACGAGGTTTTTGTAAGCTTCTATCAGGTGAATAAAGCTGAGTTTTTCCTCTCCGATACCCTTCCCTTTGTTCTCGGTTCCCGGCGGAGATTTCCGCTTCTTTCCGGCAGCAGGCGGCTGTCCGGTCGGCGACAGACGAACGAACGCGGCGGCGAGCGTTCATTCGCAGGGAAGAAGAAGAACAGTGGTTTCGAACGCGGCGGCGTTCGAAACGAGGCGTTGACAAAGTCAAAATCAGCAACGGCGAATTGCGTTTCGATTTCGAAACGAATTCGAAATCGGCGACGCTGACGCAAGGCGTACGTCAGCACGGGCAGAATTCGTTCGACGAGCGAAAACGGACGGCGACGTCATCCTGACGTCAGCGAAGGGAAATTCGGCAACCGGCGTTGATTTGGTCAAAATTGATTTTGACCGAGAAGGTAATTAATTTAGGGTTCCGTTTCTTTTCGGATTTCTAAATTGGGGTTAGGGTTTTCTCCGTGCGATCTTGTATTTGGGGATAAAATTTATCCGGGGAGATTAGGGTTTCGAATTTCGGGTCGGAAACCCTAGGGCGAGTTGCGTTCTGGTATTCCGCAGGACGGCTCTAGGAAGCGGATAAGCGCTCATTCTAGACCGATCCGACCGGGGCGTGACACAAAGCGTGTACCAACACTCAAACCCCCCCCCCCCCCCCCCCTACCTCTTTCACAAAATCAGAGAAAAATTTGGCAGAACCTCCCTGGTAATTTCAATCGCGAGGTCTTGTGCTACATGTGTCTATTACCCAAAATGAACCCAAATCAAGAGAAAGGCTAATAGAGATCAACAGTTATACACACAAGGGAGTTACAGCACAGCACATTCCTCGCAAGCATATATATTTCCATCTCTTGCGGCCTTCAGCACCTTGAATTAACTCACTCATATCTTGAGGTTCAAAACCATTTTAGCTTCTCAATGATTGTTTGGTTGAGGAGGTCGCCAACTCGTGAAGTCTCTGGTCCTGTTAGGGGATCATATGGTATTTCTTTTAGCTGGTGTTTGGTTGCATGTATTTCTCATTATTCTTTCCAAAAATTGACTAATTTAATAATATGACTTTTTATATTCATAATTTTGCTAAATTATTTTACCTATTTTTACCACAAAATTGATTGTAGAAGAATCATTGCCTACGAAATTAGGAAAGGGTGGTGATCTCACTTTTAATTTTGCCCTATGATCTGTGTTGTACATGAATTTTCATATATCTTAAGGCAAAATGATAGGTAAGATCATCATCCTTTTCTAATTTTTACGCAGAATTAGTGGTGTTCAAAAAAATTAAAAAATCGTGGTTAATCGATCGAATTGAACTGAATCGATTCGGTTCATGGTCGACTTTTAGCTTATAAATTTATGGTTCGGTTCAAGAAAAAATTTTTCATCGATTAATTGAACCGACCGATATATATATATCCTAAACTTATAACATAATTCTTCGTTTAGTGCAAGTTATGGGTTTGAAACTGTAATTTAAAAATTAATTATCAAATAATAATATATAAAATTTAAGTAAGTATAAAAATTATTTTTTATAATTTTTAATTATTAAGTAATAATATTTAATAGTTAAAGTCAATTTTTTTTAATACATATTAGTAAATAAATTATAATCGATTAATGGAAATGGTTAACCGGTCAAATCGGTTCAAAAACGGTTCACGATTTTTGTTGAACCGAATGGTTCAGTTGACCGTTGACCATCGGTTCGATTAACCAAATTATAAACCGGCCTAAGTAAAATCATTGAATAAGAAATTGAAGAGAAGTGATGATCTTATCTTTGATTTTGCAATAAGATCTACGTTGTATATGAATTTTTATATTATAGTATGCATATTTATAAATTAATTTTTTAAGTTAATGATTCTGCCTAACAAATTTTCTCGCTCAAGGATATAAAAATTGCTTTTAAAATATATATTATTGCGTACCCATCGCGTGATTGCAAGAAATACCCACGTGGTCCGCTTCGAGGTGTGGGCTTGCCCCAGTCTACTCCGCGCCTTCGATTTGGGGAAGCCAGTCTCCCTCCACTCTTGCCGATCTCCATGGCTGCGATCGGGGCGATCGCTCGCTGCCACTTGTACCAGCGGCGGCCGATGGGTGGTGTCGGTGCCGCGCCTATCGGTCGGCAGCCAAGGAGGTCGGCAGTCGTCGCCGTGGCGGCAGCAAGGAAAACCATCGAAGGAATCGGCGACGAGCTCAACGCCGTGGCGGCAGAGAACCTGGACTTCGCCCCTACCCGCCGCCGCGTCCGAGCCGCCTTTGTAGACGTCCAGAGCCGTCTTGATCATTTCTTGTTTAAGGTCCGATGTTTACTTCACTATAGATCGTACTGATCACGCCATCTATGCTACGCTGCGTTTTTGGAGATGGAATTGTTTATGTTTTTCTGTATTTTTTATTTGTTTAGGGTTATGAATTACTAGTTTGACCTGTTATTCTCTATGTTTGTCTGCTTTCAGATGGCACCAACTGGAATCCAAATGGAAGAGGTGGGTAATCTCAAAATGGAATAGCAAATTACCAAACCTATGTTCCTGAGAGGAATTATTGGCTTGAACTGTACAAGTGCATTCACTTTTCAATGACTAGCTAACTATAATGATATCTTTCTATTTAAGTCTGTGCAAGACTTTATAATTAACCTAAAAAACTATTTGAACTTGCCGGCCATATCTTTTATGATGCCATAATCAGTATAATCTGAAGTTCCTGGCGGGTCCGCCCCTTTAATTTATTGTGTTTGAGTTGTGAGTGCCATCTCTTGGCGACATCACCATGCAGTTTCTGGTTCCAGCGTTGACATCTTTAAGGAAAGTAAGTACTTAACTTTCCTGTCTGCAGCAGTCACATATACTATGTCTGACTCTTTCAAATGATAGTTTTATTTGTTTGCCATTAGAAAACCATTTCGTACTACAATGTGCTTTGATAGACTAGAACATGTAACGGAGACCAATTGTACGTGATGTATTTGAACCAAAAATATATTTAGTTTATTTGGCATTAATTGAGCCACTGCATAGAAGTACCAAGACTTTTACTATTGGGTTTGAAGATACAACTACTTGATTTGAACTTCACACCTCCAAAACAGTAGTGCCAACGATAGCAAAAGTGATAATGATTGTAACAATAATAATGATAATAACCGAAGTAAACAAATCAATCATATGATATTTAATTTCCAAATAACCTTTTTTTGGATGTGAATATTAGCATGAAATTACAAAAGAAGCTTAGGGACTTCATATTGCAAAGATCATGGTAAATCTTTGAATTGAATGCCACTAACTTTGGGAAGAATATGTAGTCAAGAGCTTAACAGCTACCAGTTTGCGTCATCATTTGGCAGAGATATGAAACAAATTCCAAAGGAGTGGAGATATTCTGGAAGAGCTGGCTCCCAAAGCCAGGCACCACCACCAAGGCTGCCCTTTTCTTTTGCCACGGCTATGGTGACACCTGTACATTCTTCTTCGAGGGTTAGCAAACTTGATCACTGTGACAACAAAATTTTCAATCTGTTCAAACTGTAGAATCAATAATTTCTGTCTTGAATAATTAAATGATGGAAGAAAAAATTTCAGGTATCGCAAAGAGGATTGCAGATGCCGGATATGCAGTCTTTGCCATGGACTACCCTGGGTTTGGCCTATCACAGGGCCTTCATGGCTACATTCCCAGTTTTGATGGAATGGTGGACCAAGTCATTGAGCAATATGCTGTGATCAGAGGTCAGTATCAGATAGCATATTGTTATGTATGAGTAAATGCAGGATTGCATTTGGCATTCTAGATGGATCTGCTGACCATGTGATTACAGCTAGAGTGAGGGAACTTAAACACTTCCTGCTGGGACAGTCAATGGGTGGTGCTGTTGCTCTTAAAGTCCACCTGAAGCAACAACAAGAGTGGGACGGGGTGCTGCTTGTGGCACCAATGTGTAAAGTAAGATCTAGTTCGCATGAACATTCACCACTGCTATTTGTAGCTAATTTTTAACTACTACTAACTTACCTTTCTCTTCTGAGATCACTTGGTAGATTTCTTTGACAGAAATTTGCATATGATAGTTTATGATAGTTGTATATAGAAATTGCAGAAAATTATTGTGCTTTGTATTGTTTATCTGCTGCTCTAGACCGAGAATTAATAATGAGAGTCCAGCTTGATTCTACAAAAATATTTGGTTTGTTGTTATTTGCTAACTCAGTCCTAGATGGAACAAAAAATTTCTATTAAAGGAAGTCAAAATTTTCTCCTCTCACTTTGGAAAGTAGCAATGTGAACAACTTGAAATTTTTTGGTAGCATGTCACAGGATTTTTCTTTTTGGAAACTGTAGTCTCATGATGTGCATGTATCATAGAAAAAAGACCGGTGATTCGAAGACATGCTTTGAGAGTTCATTCAATTGTATTGGCTTGTCATTTTGTTGAACGCGCCGGAGCAGCATGATGTTGTGTTTATTTTGAATAGAAAATATTAAATTGGGATTGGTTTATCAGGTTTTTACAGTTCAAGGACTTTACACTTTAGAACTTAAATACTTAATATTATAGTGAATACGGGTACGTTTTATGGATAAGTCACATCACACTGGTGTTCATTCCTCTAGAAGTCTTGATAAAACCTGCATCATAATATTAATATGTGCTATTCTGTTTTCTATTTATGGTTCATCTTTTGAATATTCTAAATCCACAGTGAGCATGTCCTTGTTTATATGTATTAAAACTACAAGAACCAGAAACAGATCAACTATGAAAAGATAATTTGTGAGACTAAACAAGATTACATTTAGTTAGAGGAATCGTAGTGGAGGATTGAGGATTTCTGATGGTGGAATGTAGTTATTTTTAATAATTTGTCCTAATTTATTTTAGCTCTTATAAGAGCTCAATGGTAAATATACATTCAAAAGATATTAACACTTACGTTTTAAGTAGTTTATAGCCATTGGGAGGGATAAGAATATGAATAGGAGGGCACGTGCTCTTGGCGTGTCTTTATATGAGTTTGGATGTCATAAGTATGTGGGTAAGCATGATTATGGCATGGGCCATGTTGAGTCTAGTTTGTGCACCCAACAGGCTCACCCTGGTAGAGTTCACATGTGGGGTATAGGCCATAGGTGACTCACAACTTGTTGACTTGTCAGCATGCCTTGCCTTGACACCATACTAATCCTGGCACAACCATGGTGCATGTTATGTGAAGCCTAGTTGCCCAAAAGGCTCAAGCTAACTTTGGTCATGCTAGCTCTAGCCTATTGACCTATTAGCATATGGTGCCGAGTCTAACCCATGCTGTTTTATGCCAATGTGGGTTGAAATGTTTGTCTCTACATGCGAGGTATTGACTCAGAAATTACCAGCATAGCCATTACTAGTGTTGGGAAGTGAAAAACAAAAGAAGAAGCAGAAACATGGCTTGTGATAGTGCTAGATATATGATTCTAGAAGGATTAATTAGTATTTTTACTAGTTCTGTATAAGACCACATAAGCAAGCCAATTTTTGTTACGAGTCAGTCCGAATCACGTGTGAAAAGAATCTAATCATATCAACTTCATAACCCATGCCAATTTATGCCAATGTTGGCAGACTTGTCCATCTCTATATGCTAGGTATTGGCTCATAAATTACTAGCATCAAGGATTGAGAAATTGGTTTGTACTTGGTGGTATGCTTGGTTTGTACTCGACTATATCGGTCTTCTTATAATTTTTATCCCTGATTTGGGTCGGTATCAATATAAATAGGTGGAACTGGTTGGTACAACTATCCATTCTATTGGTTAGTTAGCAAAAAAGAGGTTAGGTGTACCAACTAGTTCAATCAGCGGGAACTCTTAGCTTGCGATTGCATCGACATTCTTGGTAGTTGGACCCATGGTTTTAAAAACCTATTTGCTAGCTCGGTCCAGTTAGTTGTCGGACCGGTATAAATAGTGAAATTGGTCTCGTACCGATTCCATCTTGGATCGGTACAAACTGGGTTTGGACCAAAATTTCTAACACTGGTTGGATCTGATGATTGGATTAATGGTTTGCAATAAACAATCAAGATTCTACTATGGATGAGCTTGGAGATCTATCTGGGCTCTCTTAATATATTACTAAACCCGAGAAATAAGAGGTGAAACTAGCCAAAGGACTCAATCATAAAGAGATGATGACACTAATGGTTGATTTGAATGAGATATGTTATTTGACCAAGTCGAAGCTAACCTGCCTGCTAGCAACAAGACCAACCATGAGCTTAACCGTTTACCCAAGTATTGAAAAAGGGAAGCTCCAATGGACCCATTCTCTACTATTGATGAGCAAGGTTAGAAGAAACATCTTCTCTATCAGATATATGAGAGGTATAATATAGATAGTAGTGCAAACATAAAAAATTAAGTGGAGGTGGTGGTGGTGAGACTTGAGAGTAAGACATATGTGCCTGCGATGCAACAATCATGGACTTTTGAACAAGCTGGAGACATGCCACACAATATGAAGACTATGGAGGCCACTTGAGTAGACCTGTAAGTGGTATGATATATCAATATAAGAGGAGAGACAACAATTCAACTCTAGCAACACAAAGAATTCAAGCTTGAGATGACTATAAAAAAAGATTCACTCTACCATCAAAATTAGAGAGTGGCTCATAATGGTAGTGCGGACTTATGAAGGATATAATTTAGAAGGAATTTATATGAATTTGTATTCTGTTTTAGTTCCTGGGCCAATCCTAGTTCTAGTTAAGATGGCTCCCATGGGGTCATACCCGTTCAAGTTTAATAAGTATGCGGATTTTAACATACTAATATCAGGACTTCCAAAGTGGGTACTATAAAATTATGAGATAGACTTAAGTAGTACGCCATATGTTTAGATAATTCGTCCTGGATATAGTAAGATCTTCTATTTGATGACTTATTAGAAAAACTCTTGCTCATACTACACTACTCACAACTAAATTTATCATATATTTGATCAATTTCATAATTTGTTGTGTCTCTAAGTATATTACAATTGCTTAAATTCATTGTTTTGGAAGTTAAAATGGATAAAGATGCCACATTAATTATCAAATTCAATGTTTTGGAAGAAAAACTCAGTCCGATATGGACTGAGTTGGAAAGACCATACTATGTGTTGGTATGGTTGGTGTATCAGTACTTACTGGTCCGGTCCATGATCTATTTACAATATGGACCAATCAGCATAATGTTACGTGGGTTGGGCAATGTAAAACAGAGAAGAAGCGGAACAACCTGTGACATTGCTAGTTCTATGTTTCTGCAAAGATAATTACTTTGTCTTTTCACTCATCGTATGGACATGACTACATTAATCACACTGAATTTGGTTATGAGTAAGTTTGAACTACATGCGCTAAAAAATTTAATAATTTCTGCTAGATGTCCTTCTATTTGGTGAAACATCCAAACGCCTGGTAGAATGCCCCCTTGTGAAAGCAGAATCTGAGCCCAAAATGCCTAAGTCCTATCATTTCTGGATCGTGTCATCTGCACATATGCATTAGACAAGTATAAATAAGTAGATGTGATCTATGAATTATCTCTGGATGCATTAAATCTCAAATCGTAGACCGAATTATATTGCTAGTAGACATATGACCTTTGCCTCTGTCACTGTTCCTAATATATGTTGCAATATCTGTTTTATTTTTTTCTCTGAGTTTACAACAGACAATCTTATTACTTGCAGAAAATGGAGTGATTATAGATATCTTGATCTTTGTTCTCTTTTTAGTCCCTGCAATAAAATGGCAATTTTATTCCATGCTTGAACTTAGTACTTCCGGTGGTAACATGATAATTATGGCATTTACTTTTCTAAAGTCTAAAGATTGCAGAGGAAGTGACACCACCAGGACCTGTTCTGAAGGCTTTAAGTCTCTTGTCGTATGTTCTACCTGAAGCAAAGTTATTCCCCCAGAAAGATCTAGGAAATTTAGCATTCCGAGATCCTGTGAAACGAAAGATGGTTAGTCTCCTACAATTACTTGTACAATATGAGAACTATAATTGAATATCTCAGAAGTTATTTAATTGTCCTTTTGACATTTTAGTCTTCCTTCGCTGATGTTTTGTTTTCAACTCTGCTTTCTTCTTTCAACATCAACTCAATTAAAATCCGCATGGGTTCTTCTAAAAAATTAAAAAAAAATGAATTTTATGTACTTTTGTTTTATTAGTGGATTTGAAGAACATAGTACTGTTTTGATCATTTTAATCACTGTCTTACCGAATTATCATGTCAAATTTGAAGATCAATGTACTATAGTTCTGTGTAGTTAGTAACCTTGATTTTTTTTTGATAAATGAAATATTCTCTAAACTCTGATATTATAGGGGGCAACAGATTAAGCATAGGTTTGTAGTATTTTTTTTAATCATTAATGAAATAAGTTTAATGTTATGAGAGAAATAAATAATGATAAATGTTTTTTGATATCATTACAAAACAAGGATCTGAAATCCGTTCCGGCCGCCGGACGAAACGGTACGGGCGGTTCGTCCGGTGGAACCGTAAACCCTAGGCGGGCGACGGGGCGAGCGGAGGCGGCGGAATCGAACAAAGCTTCAGGACCTCCCGCCTCTGCCGTCTGCTGCCTGCTACGCCTTTAGCTGCCGCTACCTTGCCGTCCGCCGCCGTACCGTGCTCCGACCATGGTTCCGAGACCGGTCGGCCGGCGGACCGGTACCGGACCGGTAAAACCGACCGGTCAGATCCTTGTTACAAAACATTCTACCTAGAATGTTATATGGAGAAATTGTTGCTTTGCAGACTTTTTATTTGTGTTAATATTTTACATATTTCTTTCTGTTGATATAAAACAGGAGGTGGAGGGGGCTTAGTGCTGGCAAACTAGGTGCACTAACATAGCATGGCCATTAATATTTGTAGCACACAGCCTACAACCCATTGAAATGAGACCATCAGTGACTCGATAGCAAGGTTTAAAAATCCGGTCCGGTAGCTCGGTCCGGTGAGCCGCCGGACCGGTATGGTACCGGTACCGGTACCGTGCATACCGGACAGAATCGAACGACGCAGGCAGAGGAAGCGGCGAGCTTGGTGGCGGAAGCGGCGAGTCTGGCGGACAAAGCAGGCGGTAGAAGCTTCGAGCTTCCAGTGGCAGTGGAAGCTTCGATCAAAGCTTCTAGCCGCCGCCAGACCTCCCTCCGCCGCAGCCGTTTTGCTCGGAGCCGTGCTCCGAGGCTTGTTCCGGAGCCGCCCTCTCGCTGGACCGGTACCATACTGGACATACCGTTTGGTACATAACGGTTTTAAAAACGTTGCTCGATAGCATGTGTCTTCACGTGGTTTTAAAAATGCTGCTCGATAGCATGTGTCTTCACGTACCCAATATGCCTCCCAAGTGATTTGCGTCTCTGAGCGGCCTGTATGCCTTTTTCTGGCTAACATGCCAAAAAATAAAAAATATCCAAAAGATTTAAAAATAAATATTTGTAAAATTTAAAGAATTTAACTTTTATATATTAAACATTTTTTTTTAAAAAAAAAAACCCATTGATTGGTCAATGGCTATACTGGGCTTAGCCCATTGTGTATTGCGCCAGTGCGGGCTGGTTTGGGTAAACTAGATATTGTTTTGCTGTCCACTTTTAGGTACCCATAGTCCCATACTGTTGAAGTTTGATTGATGTCTAAAAGATTAATGGAAAAATAATAGATAAAAGTAGGAATTTGTTTACATTTTAATTTAAAATTTAGAAGAAAGGAAAGTAATACAAGAAAAGAAAATCATTCATCCGAATGGCCAGAGGGCATGTCATCCACTCTCCATATATTTAATTGATTAGCAAATGCCTTGATCAAACATTTTTTTTACTGAAGATAACATAATTTAGGATTGAATTTCTTTTTTTCTGTTGACTGAATGGTCAGCCAAAGCCCAATCCTACATTTAGTTACAATCAACCCTCAACATCAGGGAGGAAGATGAGAGGAAATGTCGTGAAAAATAGGAATCACATGAGAACCATAAGAAGTACAAATGATATGATGCAAAAAAGAAAAAAAAAAGAAGTTCATTGAATCTGACCATGCATAATTGGTTATATGATTCTTGGGAGTCTAGGGCTTATTGGCGAGCTAGAACTTGCAAAGTCTTATGGTATAACTTAAGTAGGAATTAGCACGTATTGGTCTTTCTAAGACCTACTATTGTCTTTGTTAAATTTAACTATGGAAAATCAGCCGGAACCGATATACCGGTCTAGTCTCGGACCAGTTTGTTATAGTAAAACTGATACTGTGCTACAGCAAAACCGGTATAAACTAAAAATCTACGTCGGTTCAGACTAAAATTTCAAACCTTGATTTAACTTAATATATTTTTTCATTTAACATGGCATAAAAGTAAGGCTAACTGTACAGTTTCTCTATATCATTGCAGCCTGAATGACAACTAAAACTAAGAAGGCATTGCATGAAGCCATAGGCAACGTTCTAACCATCAGTCTTGCTAATGAGTAACCCAACCTACTAGGGTTCATCTTTAACCGATCTCCTAGAAGGTTGCCATTGCTCGTCTTTCCCTTGGAGTTCAGTATGTGAAGGTCATCTAAACCTGAACTCTAGGACTCTTATCTCCTAAGGATATATCTCTCTAGCCTGCCTCTTGATGTGTAGCTGACTCAACTTATTGACATCACTATTATGTTTAAATGAAATAATTGCATTGAGAGAGCACTTTAATACTTCCTCAAGTCTCAAATGCGGATGTGTTACATCACTAACCTATCTCTTACTTTAGATTTGAGTTTCTTCACTAGGGAGAAGCATACTATTTGTCCACATCAAGTTTCTCTTAGTTGGTATCTTGGATACTCTTTGCAAGACTTGTCCTCTAAATCAGAATATTGTGTGGATATATATTTTTTGTGAAGAATTTTATAACCTTAAGCAAGGCGACAAATCTCTATTGGCAAAGTGGGATGAGTTGTAGATTAATCAACCTCCAACTAACAACCTTGCTAATCTCATCAAGTAATGCTATGATTTTCTTGTAGAAAAATCTCTTTTTTGGATTAATGATGCTTATGATTGTCCTCATTGTCACCTTTTTGTGGAAGTTATTATACCTGATATTTGAGAATGCCTTTAATAAGTTTCTTAGAACAAATGTTCTTAATAAGGGTATTCATGGTTCATGAGCAGTTTTTATCCCTACTGTAGCTCTCGGTTCAGAAGAATCTTATTCCATTCTCGAACTATTACTACTAGTTAACCATTAAACTAGAGAATCAAATAGTTCGGTATAGTTAACCATCGAATTTTAGTTAACCATTAAGTTTCACATTATTACCTACATAACCTACATTCACGATAAGAACACGTTATAGACTTATAATGTTCATTAATTAACATAGGTCAATTCATGAATATTTTTAGGCTTATTGTTGAATTTGATCGTAGCATCTCACAAGTGGGGTTTTTGAGTTGTGGTGGATGACCCTTTTATTATTTATTTGAATATGCGGCTGCTCATCAATTATCCCTCATATCAAATCGGTTTGGTTAGTTAATTGTGCCTATCCCTGAACTAGTCTTGAAGTATAAATCAATCAAATTATAAAAAAACTGTCTACTTAAAGAACCATTTAATTTGGTTAACCATATTTATGATTTGGTTTGATTATTTAACCAACAATTCAATGGTTCTTTTGAACACCCTTAGTTTGGGTTATCTATTTGTCTAATAGTTTCATAAGGCAACTGCCTCTGTCTCAAACAAAGGCTACAACTTTGTTTGATCTCTTATTCTCATTATACTACTAAACCAATTCATTTTGCACGGTATTATTACTTCTAGTATTACACTATATCATGTATTATTTGTTCTTAATTTTTGTTGAACCTTTTGCATGTTGGTTTGCTTACTAGATCACTTAACTATTTAGTAACATTTTGTCCCACTCACTTTTTAGAAATTGCAAAAAGATGATGATTGGTAGGTTGGGGGGCATGAGAATGGTGGTGTAAAGTTCCTGTTATATCAGCGCTCTCATGCTTTTTATGTCACTACCACTACTACCACTTTAGCATATCAAAGATAGTGTCATCTTGGTCACCCTTCGCGTATCGCAATAAAATAGTTGTCTTTAGAGTCTACACCTAAATTACTTGCTGTCAAGGAATCAAATATTAGTCTGTATCAGGAGGTACAGATGGTATGTACCAGTCCATGGTTAGACTAGTTTTGGTATATGGTTGGTACCGGCATAAGTACATGTATTATATATAAATATATATTGTTTGGTACCGACTAATACTATCGGTACCAGTACCACTAGTATAGTATGATACCATATTGATCCGAGCATGGATGGGTACCATGTTTTGGATTGGTTTTTTAAACCTTGTTTGTGGTGTTTGTTAGTTAGGTGGACATCATCGAGTATGTTTTTCTAGTAATAATATAAGATGTAACTTTCCATTTGGAGTGGTACACAATGGTGTTTAGAATCTAAATCTTATTATTCTTAAATATGGTTTCAATTATTTTATTACTTTTATTGATGATTATATTTATATGACATGGATTTATCTTTTTTAAATGTTTTTAAAATTTTGATAATGAAATAAATAGTTACGTAGGTGTATTTCTAAAAAATTTGCACATTGACAATGTCAAAGAATACTTGCAGTCATCCTTTTATACTTTTTGCTAGTCACTTGGTATCATTTGCGAGGCTATATATCTTTATACCTCCAAAATGAAGTAGCTAATTGATAGGCCAACTGCAAGTGCATGGTTTTAATATCGAAGTAATAAAAATGATCATTCTCATGAGGACTAAGTGTTAATTACTATTTAATCATTGGGTCATTGGTTAGACGATCAAATCAATATTTTAAGACAATAACTAAGAGAAAGGAACTACTGAGTTGAAATGATTTAGCCCAAATAAGAATAATGGGTGTGAAAAGCTATAATAAGAGAACTCAAGACATTGAGGCGCACCGTATTAATATATGCAACTAAACTGAAATAAAATAAACAACGATCTATTGCATTGAAGGGAATTTGTCCCAAGGTACGGATTACCCTCTCTAATCCTATACCTAATCGATTTAGTCTCCTACTCTCGTGGTTTATTGACTTGAACTAAGCTCATTAGGTTTGATGACAAAATGGAGAGTGCCTCGAGTGAGGTTAACCTACACTCGTGGTTAATCACATAAGCATGAACTTGATGGATCGGCCGTGCGATTCATCTCTCCGTCCTTCTCATCTCAAATGCATAAAAACCTAACTAAGGAGTTTACACTAAAATAACATACCCAAGTTCATACCAACAATAATAAATCATTTTATAGATGTAAATCGAAGAGTTCAGTCACAAAATATCATTGGGTTAAAACCTCAAGTCCTGAAACGAAGATCTACTTCATAGTTTCTACCAAACACATTTTTTTAGTTCTCTTAAGAATCACTTTATAAGACCAAGAAAGAAGTATAGAAGAAGAGGAAGAAAGTCAGTATCTCCCCTTTCTCAAGGATGAAGAATCGTTAGTCTCTAGCCTTTTCTCCACTTCTCAAGCTTTACAAGTCATTTTTGTCCTAGCGGTCGCCTGGTTGCCTCTTTCTCTTTTTTTCCTTCTATTTCAGGTTTTTCAACCCCTTCTTGAGTCCTAAGTCTTTCCTTTTATACTTGGACTAACCCTCGACCCTTTTAAAAAGTCTTCCCATTCATTTGTCTTTGTTTCTAACGAAAGACTCCATCAAAAAATGAGTAAAAAATGGGTACAACCGAGTCTGGCGGAACAGGATTGGGAAGATTTCAATGGCAATTGTGCTGTAGAGACTAGATTTTTAAGACCCGGTTCTAAATTTTTCTGTGGACATTTGTGCTGTGATCATGGGCATGATGATTGTCAGGACTCAGGCATGAACTATTCTATGGTTTATTTGCACCTCATCTTTGCATCGTGAATCATCTTAAGATTTCGAAAGTCTTCAAAAACTCTGATATTGAGCTACATTTTCTACAATCGAGCAAAGATGAGGGGAAATGAAGATTCTGAAATAAGATGATAAAATAAGCCAAAAAGGATTAAAGAAATGAGCAATTTGGCTTAAATTTATGGTTAAGATACCTTACAAATTGCTATAAAATTGCAGGGCATCACTAATTGTAATAATAAGCTTGACTAATTCAGCCCACACTTCTTTATTGCATAGGATCTTGTTTTGGAGGTCTATGTAGAGCAACCTTCGAGGTATATTGCTGGGGAGAATAATACAATATGAAGACTCAGGAAAGCATTTTATGAATTAAAACAATCATAAGAGCCTTGTTTGAAAATTTCCTCTTGGGTGGCTACTAGTGTTGGTCTTTAGTGTAATAAAATGAATCACTCTATTTTTATTCGATAGAATCCAACTGGGATTATTGTTTTTAAGGCGTATGTTAATGATATTTTGCTTGCTAGGAATGATTGATAGGGTATTCTTAATGTCAAGAAATATTTGGAGGATAAATTTGTACTTGAGCTTGGAAGCCATGTTACTTTATGTTACATTTTGGGAATTGAGACCGCTGAAAGATCTGCTGGTCTCTTTCTATCTGAAACAAAATATGTAATGGATCTTGTACAAAATACTAGTCTTTTAGTGTGTAGACCTACTGAGGTGTTTTGAGTTAGTAGAATAATACAAGCAATGTCCTAGACAAAGTCATGGGAAAGTAATCCTCAGGATTCTCTTACCTAAAACGTTCTCTTGAAAAAGGGATATTTTATAGAAGACATGGATATACAGATTGAGCTTATATGATTATGCTGGTAGCATTGAGGATAGGAGATCCATGTCAAAATAGCTAGGGGAATCTTATTATCTAAAAGGGAAATAATACATGTTGTTAAAGATAGTGTAGAGGGTTATAACACGTACTGTTTGTGAGATATCACAGCTATAATCCTTTTTTAAATAGTACGGTTTGTTCATGAGAAGCTATAACTATGAGATGTGGCAATTATACAATCATCTACTTTACAAGCAAATGAGTTTTATGAGTGTACCAAACATATTCAGGTGTTTTTTCATTTTGTAGTGATGCTTTGATGTCCAAGAAGATATATACTCCCTTAACTTTCGAGAGTTTGCTAGTAAACATCTTCACCAAACCCCTTCCTACTAATAGGTTTTCTATTCTTTTTAATAAGTTGTGCATGATCAATATCTATACTTTAGGCTGAGGCAGCGGTAGAATTCGAGTGTACAAAAGTTAGTCCCACATTAATGAGGACTTGTATGTCTTATTTGTTGGCACTTGGTCTAAGAACAAGTCAATGCAACTAGTTCGAACCAGTTCGCCCACCAATATATATATGTTTATTTATATATATATATATATATATAATGTATATGTATATAATTTTTTATAAACTAACCAATATTGTTAGTACCATGATTGGTACAAATTGGTATGTACCAATCCTATAATGGACTAGTAGACCAATACATAATGGTATTTAAAACCTTAGTTTAACCTAATATCAATTTTCATTTAACTTTTTTGAATTATATGTTTTGTTCTCTCGGTTGCGGGAGATCCTCTTGCCTCTTTTGTTGACGTTTAGCTTGCTTTGGTAATGTTGATGAGTGATCCACCGTTAATTGCTACTTTAAGTAGGAAAGAACTTGGTTAGAAGCGGAGAAGCTGATTGTCTATTGAGCTATAGTTCTCTGCTCATGGCTGTGAGGACGCAGTCTCTTATTACGGGGATTCCAATTCATCTTTGGTTGAATATTGCATTTAAGTTTTTTCATTGCTCTTGGCACACCGGAACTCTTTTCCGAGAAGACATGTATTAAACTAAATATCTGTTGCATGGCAAATGATCATAAGGAACTTGCTTATGTATCAATATTTTTTACTTGAGAAGGAAAGATCCTCTTTATCTGGTAGATTAAGGCTGAGTTTAGTAGGAAGGAAAGCAGGATAGAATGGAAGGAAAGTGAGAAGGAAAGCTTTTTAGAGTTGTTTAGTAGGAAGGATGAGAAATGAGGAAAGGAAAATAGAGCGGGAATGTTGGGCAAAATTCTCTTGTTTTCTCGTGCGGAAAGTTAGATCTCGCATGAAGCAATCTAAGCTCACCCTCTCTGCACTCTCTGCCCTCTCACTTAGGCCCCGTTTGGAGCGGCTGCCCAGCGACATTTGCGTTTGCGTGTAGCCAAAAGTCAGAAGCTTCCATGTTTGAGGAGTAGCTTCTCAGTACCAAACTAAGAAGCTCTACTGTGCATAGGAAGCGGCTTTGAGGCAGCTTTTGGAATTAATAAGCGGCTCCCTGTGAACAGTGGTGGCCGCTCGCATTTTGTGTCTGAAGCTTTTCGCGTTCGTCCTCGCCAAGATAAGGTCACCGCCTCCGGCCGTTCTCTGTCTTTGACTCCGCCAGTCGTTGCCTCCAGCTGTCGCCGCCTAGCCCGCACCTTTCGTCGCCGCCCATCGTCGCCATCTTCGTCACAGCCTCCCGCCGTCGCCGCCTCTAGCCGTTGCCGCCTTCGGCCGTCGCCGCCCATCTCTTCGCCGGTCGCCGAGCCGTCGGCAAGGCGCCGAATCGGTGATGTGGAATCCCAAATCCATCATGGCGACGACGAATGGGATTTGAGATTTTTTTTAACTTTTTTTAAATTTTTTTACCAGGTATTAATAAATACGAATTTTTAAAATTAAAATAATAAAAAATATAAAAACAAGTGAATAAATATTTCTATCTAAATTAATAACATATAATAAAAATTAAATTTATATTTATAATGTATTATGATTATTTCTTTAAAATTTATATATTATGTATGTAGGGGAATTCTTAAAAAAAAATTAAAAATTAAAATTAAAAATTATATTTGTATGATTATTTCTTTAAATTTTAAAAAATTAAAAATTAGGATATTTCTTTTAAGTTTAAATTCATATATGTAATAGTCTAAAAAATATTTATTATTGTGTTAGGTAATTTTATATTTTATTTATGTTTTATATTAAAAAAATTAATTTCTATTATAAATAAAAAATATTTTCTTAATAGAACCAAACAGCACAGCACAACAGCTTTAAGGGTTAGTTTTGTTCTACTACGCTGCTGCAGCTGCGCTATAATAGTTGCACTGTCATTGTAACACATGCTTTTAAGGGTGTTTGGTAGATCTAAGTGTGCTGTAACTGTAGCAACTATTATTAAAATTATTTTATAAATTTATTATGTTGTTGATGTTGTTAATAAATAAATAAATCATAATGTAATATATTAAAATTAAAATAAAATATTTTTTATAATATTATAATAAAGTTATATATTTAATATTTAATATTTTATATTATAATAAAATTATATAATTTAATATTTTATATTAAAATATTATAAATAAATTATATATTTTATAATAAAATAAAATAAATAATTAAATAATAAAATATATAATATAATATAATTAATAAAATAATATTAATATAGTAATTTATTAATTTTATTTGTAAAATAATTAATTTAAAATTAATAAATATTATATTACTAAATATACATGAATATATATTTTTATTAATTTTATTTTTAATTAAAATTAATAAATATTATATTACTAAATATATATTAATATATATATTTTTAATAAAATATAATCTTATATATTATATATGTTTATATAATAATATAATAAATTATTAATTTAATATAAAACCTCATTGAATGAACTGTAGCATCACATGGCTACAGTCATTCGGCAGCCGGCAGTTGTGAAAGCTAGAATTTACAGCTTTCGACTATAGTGCAAAAAATGGCACTGTTTTGCCACAAAATCACCCATCCAAACGTAAAAAAAAAGGCCACTGCAGCTGTCCGTTGCCTCGCCGCAGGAAGTGACGGAGCGCCAAATGGGACCTAAATTGTTTATTAGACTAGCTAAAATACCCAAACAGTCCCAACTTTCCCAACCAGATCTGGTCAAACCAACCAAAAGCCAGAAGCTTCAACCGCTCCAAATTGGCCCTCAATCTTTTACTCTCGTGCCCTCTCTCCCGATCTCTCGCCACCTCTTCACCGTCGCCGCCACCATCATCGTCATTGCCATTTCCTCGCTCACTCTCTTGCTCAATCAGCAGCACTAGATCTCCTCGGTCTGGCGCCCTCCACCGCCTCACTCCGCTTTCCTCCCCTTTCTCCATGGCTCTGGGGGTTCAGGTTGCCGCCCTCCACCACCTCACTCTACTGTCCTTCCCTTCCTCTGCGGCCCTAGTCGAAGGGTTTCCTTCCCCTTCCGACGATAGAGCCTGCAGTTCCCGCAGCGAAAGAAGCTTGATGCTGCCAAGTCTATCTTCTTCGCCCCGTCTATGCCTGTCTCCCCTCTGCCCTTTACTGACTGTCACCCATCGCTTAGTTTCCTTCCACTGTTGATGATAGGAAGAGGAAGTGCTGCTACTCAGCCAAGCCTAAGAACTGGGGAAGCAAGGGAGACATACATGATTTAGCTCTCGCCGAGAAAATGCAATCTTCCATCGCCTTTCTTCCTTGGCCGTTCCTCTCTGACATTTGTATTCAAGCCATCAGAGAGATCTCGCTCTCTCTGCCTCTCTGAAGTTAACAGGAAGGCATGGGAAGTTGTGGAGAACCTACCTGTTCCCATCGCACGTACAGCAACCCTCACCTAGAATTTCTTGGCTCTTCTCCTTTGAGACCGGTGCGGAAGATTCTTTCCTCTATCAGCTTCTTCTAAGAAATTGCAGCCGCAGCTCAGAAAATAAAAAAAGAAAGTGTTCTAGAAGAAACAGCAGTCACCGCCCCAAAAGGAGAAGGATCCTCTCTTTATAGCAGCACTGTCAGTTTTTCCCCTGCCCTAAACTCTCATCGCACTGTCTATCTTCTTTGCCCCGTCTAGTTCCTTGTTCTTATTTTTGTACACACTACATTTGCTTGGCTTTCTTATATTAGATTTACGTAACTGAGGCATTCTAAGCAACTAATGATACTCTTTAGATCCTTATTAATTGTTTATCTGTGCAAATACCATGATGGTTATGAATCAATCTTATTTTATTTATGATCTGGAGTTAATGAATACTGAATTTTAGTATTGCAGAAGACTATTTTAGACATGTTAATTATATACGAAACTCGCTCAGATAATTGAATAACTTGCTATTTCTGATAAGATCGTTTTTGTATTAATCAAAGATTGTGTTTCATTGGTGTTATCTTTTGCCTTATTTCTTATGAATGATTATATGCTAATGTTACTATTTGTGCCTGTTCTGATACAATTCAAAGCTATAGCATTATTGTATCATAATTGTCTTTGGTATCTTCTTTCGAGACTTGTGCAAATTAATGTATAGAGTTAATATATAATTCTTGCGAATAGGATAAATGGAAGAAGAGACATGGCTTATGCTGGCTATAGAAATCATTGATCTCTAGAAAAAAGAGATTCTGATTTCTACACAGCATGAGTGGTGTATCATTTTGAGGTGAGCTTAATTTTTCTAAGCATGGATATGATAAATTCACTTCAATTGAGCTTAATTTTTCTAAGCATGGATATGATAAATTGAGTTCACATCTTGCAGTTTATATGTTCAAGATGTAATGAACTCAAGATGCAATGAACTACAATATTTAATAGTAATTAATTAAATAATTTTATAGTATTTAATAATATTTAATTAATTTTATAGTATTTATTAATATTAAATAATAATTTTTAATAGTATTTGATGATATTTATATAATAAGAGTGTAAAAATAAAAAGCTAGGGTGAATATATTAATCTTTTCAGTTTTCTATCCATATAAATAAACACAAGAATGGAAAATTTCTTTACTTTCCTTTCCTCTTTACTTCTCTTCTTTCTTACTTTCCTTTCCTTCTAACTTTCTTTTCTTCCTACTAAACACAGAGTAAATGTACATGATGATTCAGGTTAGTGCGTTTTCTATTGTTAGACTATTATTTGCAGCTGAATTCTTCGTTCTGTCCTTATAAGAGAAATGCTGGTCATTAAGCCTAAAAACTTTTAGCTAACCTACCAAAATCATAGTATGGAATATACTTTTACTGTTCTACTATTCCACTTTTCTTTTGGCGCTTCCTTTTTTTATTTTATGTGTAGGAGTGTTATGTGAAAATAAACCTTCTAGGTAGTAGGTACTAGGTAGTAAAACATGAACAGTTAAAACCCACATCTTTTCAGAAATATGTATTAGTTATTGATGTACTGATCTTCTCCTCAAGTAGCAGGCTATAAAGAGAAACATCATAAGTATGTGGGAAGTTCATGCCAGTAGGATTTGTTAGCTAACTAATTCGGAGCCATCGAAGAATATATTTAGAACTTACAATAGTAAGTGTATCTTTTCATCTGAGTGCTGCAGGTGATACTTAACTATTTCATGATTCTTTCTTGTTCTTTTTTGAGCTGATATTAGGTCTCAATCTTCTCCCTTGTGCTTTTATTTCGTATTAAATAGGATCTTTTATTGAACATATGAATGAAATTTGATTTTGTACTGGTTCTTGTGTGGATTGAATCGTTTTACACATACAAAAGAACATATAGAAACTGGTAATCGAAATATGGGTTCATTTCAAATTCCTATTTACAGAAACTTTGTATAATCTCATGAGCTCATTATTTGCGTACTCTTCTCTCACTTATCTTTTTACTAAGAAACAGATGTTGCTTTTAGGCTGAGTTCAATGTGATCTCGTACTCAGACCAAATGCGGTTGAGGACAGCAGTTGAGCTAATAAAGGCTACACGAGATATTGAGTCACAGCTGGAAAAGGTTATTTTCCTTTACATTTCCAATTTTTTATCTTCTATATTGTAATTGTGCTACAAACTTTTATCTTACTAAACTAGCAAAAATCTGTACTTTTAAGAAGAGACAAACGGCGACCAAATTTTAGCATATGCTATATCTAGCATGTAAGTAGAGCCTAAAAATAATTAGATTGTCTATAAAAGAACCTGTCTCATATTGGTTGCTGAACTTTGTATTAAACTTTTACTGCAAATGTATGTGTATGTATACGGACATACATACAGACTTAAGAAAATACATGTACGTGTACACATATATGTGTGCTTGTACTTGCATTTGTGTGTGTATGTATATGCATCATGTGTTGTGTGTGTATATATTATATATACACATATTTATGCGTCCCATATTATATTATGATTAGGGGGATACATAGGGTACTTATTTCATAAATTTTAAATAGCATACTTTATGAAATCAAGTTGAGTTAGAAACATATTTTAAGTGAATTATCAAATATGATCATTTGCATTATCAATATTAATGTTTTATTAGTTTAATAATTTTTAAATTGCATTATCTATGTAATTAACGCTAACAAGTTTAGATATAAATGCTTATGTAAAATTCTTTTCAAGCTTATTTTTTAATCTTCCGTTTATAGATTTACAACTAGGGGTGTGCAATCGGTATTTCGGTACCAGTACCGGTACCAAAATTTTGATACCGAAGTACCAAATTTGTTTTTTTGGATACTAGTACTAGTACCGGTACCGAAATACCGAAATTACCGAAATTGCTATCGGTACTTATACTGATTTCCCGAAATAAATTTTGAGAAATTCCCAAAATCCCAAACCAATATACGCTCCACCACAAGCTTTCCAGCGAAAGAGTCTGGCTTCTCCATATTTGTCTGCTTCCCGATCCTCCCATTGAATAGGAGAGACTCCAGAGTCCTTTGTTTTAGTACCGGCTTAACCGTGTCTCGAAGCGTCAACCACTCCCCGAATGCCTCCTTCATGACCTTCTCCATCGGCGCTGTCGCCGCAGAGGACGGGGCGCAAAGCAGACGGTGATGAACAATGGTAGGTGAGTGGCGAAGAGATGGAGGGGTATGCAAGGCGAGTACCATTGGAAGGGATTGCTGGACCCGCTGGACTCGGACCTGTGGACGGGGCGGCGAAGGGGACCGATTGAGGATTTAGGGTTCGAAGAGAAACTGGAATGGGTGGAACGGGAAGGCTGAAGGTGGAAACGGGAAAGGATAAGATTAAAATGAGTAATTAGTAATTTAATATTACTAAATACTAAAGAGTAAATGATTATTAGTTTAACCGAATGGGCTGGATGGGCTGTTCGCTTAGTAATTGGGTTAGAATATATATATATAGATATATATATATATATATATATATATATATATATATAGATATATATATATATATATATATATATATATATATATATATATATATATATATATATATATATATGTGTGTGTGTGTGTGTGTATTAGTCTAACAGATATATATAATTATGAAACAAATAATAAATATATTAATAAATAAATTTATTTCGTACTTCGAGATTATTTTTTTATGGTCCCGGTACTGGTACCGCAATCTCGATGTAAAAATTAGTACCGGTACCAAAGTACCGAAATACCGGTACCAAAATACCTAATACCGCAAATTTTGGTATGGTACTTCAGTACCAATACCATATGCTTAGCCCTATCTACAATGGCATGTTTTTTTAAAGAAAATTGGCCTGAACGGTCATAGGCCTTTGGTGAACCTTTTAGTTGTCCCGGCAATTAGAAACCTATTCCAGTGTGCATTTTTAAGCATCCATATTATCGAATGAATTTTCTTTTGAGATTAACAAAAGAAATCAATGTATTTGCTTTTTTTCGTTTACTTCCACCTCAATGTCTTACGATCAATCACCTGCGGGATTGTATCGTAGGAGACAAGGGTGTACCATAGTAATTTTTTAATTATGCTAACAGCCGATATGGAAGTTTCTGTTGCCCCTCACTTATGCTGTGTTTAGTAGGAAAGAAAGAAGGTTAAAAGGAAAAGAAAGTAAGAAAAAAGGTAAAATAAAGAAGAAAGAAAATAATAAGATTTTCCATCATTGTGTTTATTTAGAAGGAAAGAAAGTTAGAAAGATTGATAAACATATTTCATTTTTTTTATTTTTATGTCGATAACGACGATAAGAGATGATAATGAAATGACGGCGACGAGAGATGAGACAACTGTGAAGAGGCAATGACGGTGATGATGATGACGACAACGGCAATGGCGATGGTGATGACAACGACGGCAATGACAATGATGATAAAGAAGGTTACAAAAAAAGCATGAGAGGGAGAGAGGGCATAAAAAAATGGGTGAAAATAGGTATGAAAGGGACAAATCTAACTTTCTATCCAATTTTTCGCCCAATTTGGGCGGAAAGCAAATAGAGCTATTTTCCCATTCACTTTCCTTTTATTTTTCCTTCTTTATTTTCATCCGTCCTACTAAACATGATTTTATAGCTCTCCTTCCAACTTTCCATCCATTCCTTCCTACTAAACATGCTATTAAGCTTACACAACATGCTATTAAGCTTACACAGCTACTAAAACAAATTCAACATTTTCACTTTATGCAGTTAGTTAACTCTTGCCTTTGCCCAATACACAGAATTCAGGCACGAAATGATTCGCGAATGCGATAATGTTTTTGTTACTCAAACCTTTTCCAGGTTTGTTCTCCTTTGCTGATTCTTCATGGAGCTGCAGACAAGGTTACAGATCCAAACGTTAGCAAGTTCCTTTACAGTAAGGCTACTGCAAAAGATAAAACACTCAAGCTGTATGAAGAAGGTTACCATTCTATTCTAGAGGGAGAACCCGATGAAAGAATCGCAACCGTCATTAATGATATCATATCATGGCTAGATTGTCATGCGGCAACAAGTTAGTTCTGAATTATTGAGATATGTACAGTTCCTTTCCTTGTTGAAGCAAATTGTAGTGTCAATTCTATGGAGTCGAGGGCTTTTGTTGTATTTTCTGCGTTCTTATTGTATTTTTTGTTTCTATCTAATAGTTTTCTGCTATTTTGGTACATTATGCCGTGCGTATTTGTTAGATTTCAGCAAATAAAATGTCAACATAATTTGAATGTCTGAAACTTTTCGATGCTGCTAAACAAGTGATTTGCACTTGATATGCATATGAATATTTCAGAGTTAAAAAAAAGTCATTATGAAATTGCTCTTTTTTTTAGTAAAAGTAACTAATCAAAAGAGATTCCTCTTTTAATGAGTCCAATACACTCATCTCAGTAATTGCTCTTAGTTATAAATTAGTAAATTATTTAATTTTTGAAATTATATTAATTATAAAAAACAATCTCTGCATCCTCACTTCATTCCGAACTTTCTTGCAAAGCTTTATAGTTTTAGATTTAAATTTATTTATGTACATATTAAAAGCGAGGAGCAACTCGATATCCCTATAGATATTCTAAGGTTTCTTAGCTAAGTTTTATGATTTTGTTTTCTCACAATTACCAATGATTACACACCTTTTTTTTAAATTAATTGTGTTATCTCTTGAAAAAAAATCCCAAATAATTTCAGGGTTTTTAAGGATGACCTTCTAGATCCCCAATAACGTTTTAGGATTTCTTGTAAATTTTATAATTTCTCAAATTTAATATTTACATATTCTTTTTTCAGAAAATATGTCTCCTATAACTTAAAAGAAATGGACCTCTTTCTCTCTCTAGTACAATTCTTTATCAGTAACTGGAAGGTGGTGGTAGCTAGAGGTGGCCAACGGGTCATGCCGTGCCAGCCCAGGCACAAGCCCGGCCTGTTCCTTGGCGAGCTGTGCCAGGCACAGCCCATTTCTAATCGTGCCATGCCGGGCTTAGCACGATAGAAAATTCTCCAGGTGTGGCATGGCCCGTGGCCCGATTAGTTGTGCCGGGCTTGACCTGACTCAACCAAAGCCAGGGCCTGTCCAAGGCACGCAGGTCATGACAGGCGACATGATGGGCATGCTGGCCATTCTAAACCGGGCTGCAAAATTACTCCACCAAGATTAGAACTTTTACGCTTTTAATACTAATATTATTTAGCTAACCAAAAATTCTTAATCTAATATTATTTATATATTAAAAATACTACTACAAATATAAAAGCTTTTTTTAAAAATATAAATTATAAAAAATTTAAAAAATATAGAGAAATAAGAAATTATAAAAACAAGTTATTAAAAATTTTATTTAGATACTAAAATAATAATATATATATTTTAAAAAATAATGATAAAAAACCGGTCGTGCCTCGGTCGGCCCGCATGCTGTGCCAGGGTCGGCCTGTGTGTCGTGCCAGCCTGGCCCGCGTGCCTGAAGGGTCCAGCCCAGCACAGCCCAGAACGGGCCACGGGCTACTTGTGGCCCATTGACTAGGTCAACAGGCCGTGCTGTGCCTAGCCCATGTCGTGCCAGGCCGTGCGGGCTGCGGGCCAGCCCAGCCCGTTGGCCACCTCTAGTGGTAGCCCATGCTATAACTTTTTCTAAATAGTAAATACTTAGCTAACTAAACTTACATAGGACAAAGCAGTACCTTTCTAGGTTTAAAATTTTTATTTGAATTGACTAAAATTTTTAGTTTGTACCAACCTAAGAAGGATTCAATTTTATTATAGTAATATGTTGGTACAATCAGTTTCTCCATAGCATTGTCAGATTCACTATAACATACTGGTTTAAAACCAAATCAATATATTAGTTCATACTAATTTTTTAAACTTTCGTATCTTCCATTATTCCATACAATCAAAATTAAGCAAATATTGAATAGTATTTGGAGGATCAACTATGAAAAGTTCCCAAATGACCTTAGCCCATTAATGAACTCACAAATTCAATTGATTTAGGAACTATTTCAATTAGAATATTCCATCGCATTGAGATAATTTTATATAATAATATGTTCAGAATAATAGTTGATATCGTCATATGATATATAGTATGTTAGGTCAATACATGAGTATATATTGAAGAATTTATGTATTAAATAGATCCAATATAAGGTTATTATGAGTGTCATAAACTTTCTCATTATGATAACAGTTCATATTATCTTTAGAATTCCAATCACAATAAATTTTTATATGACTAATTGCATATTTTGATAATGTTAAACGTCATTAGTAATTAAGTAGACTGTAAAATTATAATAGGATATGTCCTAAATCATAGAGGAGTATGTGTAATTGATATAAATTTTCTTTATTATTTATAACGAGAAGGGTATCTTGAGAATTTTAATCAAGGATACCAAAATGCATTGTGGTAATGCATTAATATATAATATCGATCTCATTTGTTATATTAGCCTACTTAGGAATCGATAAACATAGTGACTAAGGGCATGTTTGGCCTGCTTCTAAGCTGATTTTAAGTAGTTTTTAAGTTAAAAAATATTAGAAAACTGTTTGGTAATAAAAAAATAAAAGTAAAAAAAAGTAAAAAAAGCAGTAAAAAGTAGAGGTTGAAAAAACTATAATTTGATTCTTTTGCAAATTTTGCTTCTCAAAAAAGTAATTCATATTATTTCGTTTAAAATTTTAAGTATTATTATTTTAAATAATTTAAAATTTAATACTAAAAAAAATATAATATATTATTATTTTATATAATTTAAAATAATATATTTATTTATTATTTTAAAATTTGATATTAGTTAAAAAAATTATTAACTAAATATTTTATAAATTTAATTGTGTAATATAGTACCACATAACACAATTTAGTATAGTTATAAAGCTATTAATTGCAAAACCAAATATGCCTTAACAAGATAAAATAACTTTGGTACGAGACACTTTCATCTCAAAAAGGTAAATGATGTATTCTCATTAGCAAATTTCAAACTACCTACATAGCAAAAAAAATTAATGATAATGAAGACCAAATAACAAATAGTAACATATTGTAGGCCCAATGTATTTTCAAAGATTTTATAGATGAATTCAATGGAGATGTGATTAATTTGAAAGTAAGTAAGATAATTGTGGAATGTGATTTTGCAGCTTCTTTGGACATATGTTTTGACATTTGTTGCGAATCTATAACGTGGAATGTGGACTATTTATATTGCAAGTTTTCATGTGATTTTCATAGTTTTGACTTTGGGTGGTTTGAAGTGTGGACCATTCAATAGTGACAACTATTTTGACTTTGCACGTATAAACATTCAACTATGATGAAATTTGTAATTTGCTTGTAGAATTATTATTTATAACAAGTTTCTAAATGCAGAATATGATATTGTTTTTTAATATGAAATTATGATTAGTTGGTTAAAGATAATAATTGATTATATCATTTCTCTTAATTAAATAATATTATAATATGATGTCAATATATCATGTTAGTTTTTGTTTTATTATAAATTTTTAGGAAATTTTTCATTTTTTTGCTTTATGCATTATGATATTTTGAAATGTACACTAATCATGTCAAATAAAAAGTTAAATCATGTAAAATGATGATCCATTCTTTACTAATTTGATTGCTTATATCATGTTATATTACCAATCTAACACATGATTGTGTTTATGTTTTAATTTGATTGCTTTTTATAAAAATAAGTTATATTCTAGTAATGAAGTAGGATTTAACCCAAAGACATTGTTATTAACAATTAAGGATCTTATTATTCAAATTTTATCTTATAAGTTCATGTAAAAATTGAACTAAGGAAGTTTATCACTTCTTTGAGTGTTTAGATTATAAACTAAAATCAAATAAAACATAAATATCAAATGGAAATTAAAGTAAAAAATTTGTGGGATTTAGAATATGTAGTAAATTAGAGATCATTCAAGAGTAAAGCTTGGAAGAGAAGGAATAACTTGTGGGAGATGGTTAACCATGAGGAAAACCATCACTGGACGCCCACAGGATGCTGTGCACACCCAAAGCTGGCAAATTGCCGCCGCCCTCGTACGGCTTCCACAAAACCGGGAGGGAAGCCCCATTTTCTTCCATTTTCCATTTAAAGTACAGACGCCGCGGAATAACAAATCTATCGTCGATTCTTTAATTTCCCTGGAGCGATCGGCCGCTTTCCGAACCAATGATGCGGCGACACGTAGGCGGACGCACGCGCCTTGAACGTGGACTCCACGCGCGCCTCTCCTCGCTTCCCTCGTCAGCCCAGCACCCAAATCCACGCAAGATTCACGCAATCTAACGAAGATCTCAATCAGTGTGAAAGGTTCCTTTCCAACGGATGCGGAGGGTGAAACAAAAGGTGGCGTTCGCTGCGCGGCATACATTTCACTTGGCCCGCCTTTCATTTAATTGCGGAATTATAAATCAATTTTCCAGTGCAGCAAACCACTTTACCAGTGTTGGAAAACCACCGGCTCGACTTTGAAATCCGCGGCTCGCTGTCTCCGGGCCATTATATACGGCGATCGCCTTTCGGCGGAGCAGTTGGAGTGGGGGAGAAAGAAGAAAGGAATCGGCCGCCATGAGGATGAGCTGCAATGGCTGCCGCGTGCTGCGCAAGGGCTGCAGCGAGAGCTGCAGCATCCGGCCGTGCTTGCAGTGGATCAAGAGCCCGGAGTCCCAGGCCAACGCCACCGTCTTCCTCGCCAAATTCTACGGTCGCGCCGGGCTCCTGAACCTGATCGACGCTGGCCCCGCCCACCTCCGCCCTGGTTAGTACTCTAATTCTGCAATTTCGCGTGCCGGCCAAGGATCGTTCTCATGATCGGTGTTCTCTGTTGCAGCCATTTTCCGATCGCTGCTCTACGAGGCTTGCGGCCGGATCGTGAACCCGATCTACGGTTCGGTCGGGCTGCTCTGGTCGGGGAGCTGGCAGCTCTGTCAGGCGGCGGTGGAGGCGGTGCTGAAGGGCGCGCCCGTGGTGCCGATCTCCTACGAGACGGCGGCAGCCACCCCTGCGCCGCCGCTCAAGGCCTACGACATCCGCCACGTCTGCAAGGAGGCTGTCGCCGCGGAGCTCCACAGGGTAAAGAAACCCCGCTCCCAGTTCAAGCGCGCCGGCAGGCCGATGGCCACGACCAGGAGCCACGACTCCGGGGGAGCTGCCGGCAGGGAGGAAGAGGACTGGCCGCGTGAGAACGAGAGCATGTCGACGTCCACGGACACCGGTGAGGCGGCATCTCACGTGAGCCAAGGCGAGCCGGTCGGCGCTGAGGAGGATGATGATGACGCTGGGCTCGAACTCACCCTCGGGTTCGAGCCAGTCCCGCGGCCTGCTCAAGCTCCGGCGCCGTGCGTGGCCGATCTTGCCCTGGCGCTGCCGGCGGCTTCATGAACCGAATCGGAATAGATGGACAAAAACTTCACGAGGGTTTTTCTTAAAGAAAAATGCTTAGGAATTTGGTTTGTTTATAGTGTAATTCCGTTGACTTTGAGAAGAGTATTAGGTGGTAGTGATCAAGTTAAGCCTTGCATCTTATAAATAAGAAAAAGCTGAGGTCAAAGTTTCCTTTTGTTCTTCTGTGATCTATCTAAGATCGAGCGGATTTAGCTTCAATCCTACAACTGAAAACGGGCACAAGCGCGAAGCATAGAGGCGGCATGCCGACAAAAAGACGAGCACTCCGCAGCAGTGGCATTTAGCAGCCACCTTTAGATTCTCGCTATGTGGGAGCTGCCAAATGAAGGCAGTCAGTCAAGCTAGCTGTAGATCGCCCAAATCTATTACGTAGCTGCATGGTGTGAACATTCACTGAACCAGGATAGACATGCAGCCGCTCGCTCATTTCAATGTGCCATGCAAAGATCTGCTGCTGCGCCTCAACCGCACTTAGCTCCAATTAACCAATAGTTTCTCGCCACATTCGTGATCGATGTATTCGTGCATGCATTGTGGAAACCGGGGATGAGAATTTTGTTTGCATGGTTGCAGGAGATGAGGGACATGATCAATTATATAAAAAAAACCTTATTTTTTTATATATTTATATACACAGGTTTTGTTTTTATTATCCCATTTTATATATTTTTGTAAATAAAATATAGGTCCCGGATTCATCTCAGTTTAATTATTTTAAATGCATAGGTAGGGTTTGGCCGGTGAGAAGAACTGAACCTGGCCGTCCTTACCTAGCGGTATGAGACCTAGGAGGTAGCACATGTTCTAGGGTTTTGCTTTCTTTTATATATACATATCAAGTTGCTTAATTGGTTGACTTTATATATGTTATATGTGTCATGTTCTATCTAATATTGACACAAAGAATCAGACTTTCCATTTATAATCAGCAGCCGATCAAGGACCTAGCACATATGGACGCAAAGTAATACATAGATTCACCCTTGTCTATACGATAAATTTATATGTATATAAATGATACCTAACTCAACATTATGATTGTATAATGTATTACGAGAATCAAATAAATTCAAGTATTAGTGTTTTTTTTCTTTCCGCCTTGGAATCCTTCCAAGGAAATACAACTTTAGTTCTAACTTTTAATTAGGGTTGCACATTTGTGGGATGAATTGACACTTATATTAATATTAGATTCGTATTCTTTTACATTGACAGAAGATAAGAAATATAATATTAAGCAAAGAAGCAAATACACAAGGTGTTCTTTTTACTAAGACTCTTATATAAGCTTAGAGAATGCAAGTCGTCTAATTGATTGCTTATTTCTTAAATTATTTAATCAAACTAGCTAAATTAAAAGAGATTTAAAAAAAAAAAAATCTTTTTTGATCAAATGGTTTTGAGTACATGAGCGTCTACTTGAATGTTTTTACATGGTGTAGAAGGGGATGAGGACCTCTAATGCCTTAGTATTCCACACATCATGCCAGAGATTGTAGGGCTTTTATAAAATTGGGCTTCTTTGTAGACTAATTAATGAAGCTGATTAGCAACTTCACAAGGAGAAGGCCCTTAAGTCCGTAGTAGATTCGACCAATGTGGAGATTGGTACAACTCATGGCTCTAGGGCATGTACACTTAGGCTAAGAGAGAATATGCTTAAGCAAGGATTTAGCTAAGATTTATTCTGTTTGAACTACCTAAGGTGAGGTTGTCAGAATTGTTCTTCCTTTAGGCACTTTCAATGGACTCAAGCTTTTTGTCTTCTACAATACCATCACCAATCCGTAGTTTCTAGCTTTTTCCAGTAGTTGTGGCTTTTAGGATAAGATCTTTTGAAATGATATCAAGGTAGCCTCCTTGGCTAAAGCCTAGATGAATTCATGAACTACCTCCACCTAATGGGCTTCTAAAGAGAGCTGTGAAATATTATGGGCATGTGCTCATCATTCATCCTATTGTATTACCATTATAGTCATTGTGATTCTCAAAATAAATGGATCTCAATGAACTAAGTCTATAATGTATCCGCCAACTAGTTCAAGGAGCTGATTCTGGACTTTAGATGTTTGTAAAACTTTTTTTTTTTTGGGATAAATCTGAAACTAGTAATATTAAAAAGGGTCATAAAGAGAATAGCTCAAAGCATCAAAATATATTACATCACACATCTTTCATCATAATGAGTACAGTCTCAAATGATCTTAGAATATCATGAGATGAGAATGAAGATAAGAAATGTCCATCTCTATCTATAGCCACATAGTTAATATTAATTAAGGACAATTCAAATAAGAGCTCTCAACGTCTATAGGAGATAATTCAAATGAGTACAGTCTCAAATGTTTGTAAAACTTTTTTTTTTTGGATAAATCTGAAATTAGTAATATTAAAAAGGGTCATAAATATAAAATTTATAAAATATAGAAAATTTATTTTAAATTATTTTTATATCTTTATTGTTTTTAATTTAAAATAGTAGTAGCATATAATATTAATAAATAATTTATAAAAATTTAGTTTATTTGGTTTAACTCAAAATTTTAGTGTGAACTAAACTAAACTATTTCATTAAAACTAAAGCTAAAAATTGAAAAAAAAAATTATTTTAAAATTTAAAACTAAATTGAATTTAAGAATAAAACTAAAGTGAATTAAAACTTTTAGTTTGGTACAATTCAGTTTTGGGGTTGAGCTAAATTTTGGACACCTTTAACTGAGAGTCAAAGGAGAGTGAATAATCACTAGTGCTATAGCAAGGGTTTGATTATTAAAATTAGACATTCCTTGGTTAAGGACAATAAGTTCTCGTTGATGAACTTTATAAATGATATGTCCGTAAGTGCATGGATTTATTAAAGTAATAAAATAAGATATCGTTCTCAACGAGGATCTGGCGGTCAAATACCGATTACATGGTCGATCTATAGCTAGACGATTCAAATGGTGTTTTTGTTTTGGAAACTTCTAAGTACAAATTAAAAGAAATAGAGGTGTAGTGTTTCGGGTAAAAATCAATTCGGATAAAATCAGGATTCGGGGTTTCACCACGTTGATGATTATGAATTTAATAAAAATAAATCTTTGAATAGAAAATTATAGTTTTGAAAGGGATTTTTCCTAAGGTATAGATTACCTCCCCCGAAGCATAATTCGGTACCTAATTACGTTAATTCCCTACTCTCGTGACAATTAACACAATTAGATCCTTTAAGTTCTATGAAAAATCATGAAATCCTTTAAGTAAATTCGAACTACTCCCGTGATTGGATTCGTAGGTTTGAAAAGAATAGTTCTGACATTGCGATTCACCTCCCGGTGCTTCTCACAACGTCTTAGATGCAAAATTACTTAATTAGAGTAAATTATGGAATAAACATAATTCTAATCAAATTAATTCTATAACATTCATGACAAAGATTCATATAAAAGATGTAATTCATAAATCAATCAACGGGCTACTTCCCAAATTCTGAAAAAGAGTTTACACATTTATGTTCAAAGCAAACAACATGGTCATCGATAAAAATTATATGAAAACTCAATAATATTATAAGAAATCGCTAGACAAGATACTAGAAAGGCTTCCCCTCAATCTAGAGACGAAGATGAAGCTCCAATTCTTCCTTTGCACAGCTTTCCTGTTCGAATTCTTCCCTAGAAGTGATTTTCGCTGCCGCCGTTACCTCCATTCATTTTCATCCGTAGAAGCCCCCCAAAACCCTTCCAAAATCCTTCATTTTATAGTTTAATCAGTATATAACCCATCTAGGAAGATTTCTACAAAGTTTGGTTCAATTCTAGTTCGATTTGGAGTCGAATTGAGTGAGAAATACGAAGGGGCAGAAACTTTCACGGCTCGTAATGTGTTTACAGCTGCGGCCATAATTTTGTCGGTGTATAGAGCTCTTTGTACACAGAAAGTTTCTATGAAGAATTCACGGACCGTGAAGGATTCACGACTTCACCCATGAAAGTTTCTGTGAACTTTTTAACTTAACCGATTTTCATCACCTTTCGAACGCAGAATTAGGGCCGGTCGAGATAATTACAGCCAATGTCGTAAATATTGTGTTTTTCACAATTTTCACTCCACATTTGATATGCAACTTCATAATGTCCTTAGGAATCGTGCTAAGGCTTCAAACTTATAAAATTCATCATTTTTATGTCTTTTTACTTGCATTTTCATTAAAACTAAAGAAAGTGAAGATTCTATACCAAATAAAGTAAAAATGCTAGAAATTAATATAAAATCATGAAATATGCCTAAAATATCATACAAAATATGGACAAAAATGTGATGTAAATCCAACTCATCAACAAACTAAATTCTACCCCCCAATATCATCTAATTCCACGTCTTAGCAAACTATTAGGTCATACATCATCATTGTGTTGAATAACACTCTTGGCTGCTAAGTGATTCAATTGATGCTACTGACCAAAATAGTGAACCAATGCTTTTGGCAATTGAGTCTAAGTGACTAAAATAGTTGAATAACACTCTTGTCTTGAGCCAATCATCTATTAGTTGAACAAATCGGAAGCTAACTATTTTTTAGCACTCTCAGCCATAATGAGATTTTTTTTTCTTACAAAATGGTATTGATTTGCAACTTAGCTATTGTTAGCTAAGTGCCTAAGCAGATTTTTATATGGGTATATATATAACCTAGTAATTAATTGAATGCATACATTGCAGTCCCTGAAATCTGTCATCTTCCTCACCCTCAGACAAAACAACTGTAAACATGTTATTCTATGAAAAAGGCAATTTTTTTTATCCCAAATGATAGAATGCAAGAAGACAAGCACTCAGACACGTGAATCTGCAAGAAGATGCCACTTCTATGATATTTAATACATTGTTCCTGCTGCAGCATTCAGGACCATCATCTCCAGACCCTTTTTTTTTCTCCATACAATATCCACATTATGATGTATCCTCTAGCTCTTCTTTCTTCCTTTCTTTCTTTCAGTGGGATCTCTTGAATTCAGTCTACCCATCTTTTGTTCTTTGGCCTCCAAGACCTTAAGAAGTCAACTACTGTCCACATATTTGGAAAGAAATACTTTAAGATGTTCTTAGCATCTGTCCAGCTGGGTTGAAAAGATTTGACTTCCTTGGAGGTATCTCAGATTTCCTCTGCAAATTGGAAGGCCATTTGTCAGATTGAACTCTTGTCTTGCCATTTTTTGAGGTGATAGATTGATGCTTATTAATGATCATCTTTGATTTACTAATAAAAAGATAAAAAATTTCTTCTAGCACAGCAATAATAGTTGCTCTAGAATTAGATGCTTGGTGAGTTGGAACAGATAACTTTTCTTAAAGAGAATAGAAGTTTATGCATTATGGACTTTAAGCCTGAACTATATAAGATGATATTTCAATTCCAAATTTTAGTTTCAAAAATCTTAATATTGTGAGATAGTTGGAACCTTAGGCTAACAATAGATTGTGGCAGAATCTAAACTAGGTGAGAGCAAAATTATAATTTTTTTTAATTTTTTATTTCAGTTTCCCTCACTTGGCTCCATACTGATCTGCCCTTGACAGTGCTCTCTGAGTAGAAAACAAAAATACTTTTAGTTAATAATTTAAGATTTGATATACAAATGATTGTATTCAGCATTTTATCTGCACTATAAATTTGCATCAGAGCACATGAACAATCGAAACTCATCAGTCTAAAAATTCTGAATAACCACTACAAAGAAAAAAAATAATTGTGGTCAGGATTTTAGCACTCTAGGATAGTGATCCAATGGTACTCTTGCCAGCTAATATAATGGCGTTTTTCTCATAGAATTCTTGTGCATCTTCAATGCCCACTTTCCATTTACCCTTCCATGTCAAATAGGAAAGCAACGAGTTACATATATGAACAAAGTTGTTTTCTTTATGGATGAATTTATTACATTGTTGGGAAGAGAGACTAGTGAAGTTTGACTTGCATTTCACACTGTAGCTGAGCAGTTCATGCATTAAGAGCTAGTCAATGACTTGAGAATCAAGATAAAATGCCATACATGTACTGCAATGTAAAACTGGAGCAAATTTTTTAGGCAAAGACCAATTAATCTTTAGCAGAGTCAATTTATACAAATCTTAATGGAGAGTTATTTTAAAACATAAAACTTAAAGTAATAATAAAATAATTTTACTTTAAAATTTATATTTTTTTAAAAATCAAATGGTAGGCAGTGTCTAAAAAAATTACTCGTAAAACAGTGCAACCACTAGGAACTAACCTGTACAAATTTATTGAACATGCATGCAGCCAGTTTTGTTTTCAGAGGAAAAGGGGCAGGGTCTGTGCAGCATTTAATTCGTAAAACACAGATCTTTCTCGTACAATGACTAATGTTAGAAGGCTTCATAGTTTATAAATTTCATGATTCCAACAAAAAAAAAGGTGTTTTAATTTTAGGTGGTTCCATGTGCAAAAGAGTGTTATGAGATGGTGCAACAGAGCTCACATACATATTTAGGCATACCATCCCTAAAGCGCAAGTAAATTATACAGTAGCAAATTTTTTTGTACTAGAATGAAATTTTCTCACCATTTTATGAATACGGGACATGCTTACTACTGATTACTGAACAAGTAATATAAAGAAAATATTTTCTTTTGTCTTGGTACTGTCACCCTGGTACCAATTTTTTCAAGAACAATGGCCCAGGTACTGTCGCCAGCTAATCTGCTGGCGTTATCTCATGCAAAGTCTTCTACATGTGGAATAAATGATAACCATCAATTTACCCTCCCACTTCAAATAGGAAACTAAGTGACCAGTTAACCAGCAACGAAGAAACAGAGATGCAAGTTGGTTTTCTTAATTGTTGAACCTGCACTAGCACTTCACTGTGACTGAATATTTGATGCATCAATGGCTAGAAAATGCCCCAAAAATCAAGAAAATAAGCCGCCGTAGGTACTGAAATGTACAAAAGACAACTACCAGCAAATAAGCCTGTACAATCGCAACAGAAGACTCTGAGTCTACGAAGCCAGTACTGTAACAAAGGAATGAGGACAAACATTGGCACTCATTTTTGACAGCATTTAGACATTACAAGAGAATAAACAAATAAGGCCTATCAAATGATCTACAGATGCATTTGTTTTCACTTTCTGGCATGGTATAAAAATTCAATTTTGTTTCTTAGGGTGGATTGATCCCCAGGTGTAGTGTTTCTGCAGGCGTACTGATCTATATAGTAAAAACAATGTACAAATATGATTTCTGAGGACATTTTGAATCTTCAACTTATAATTTGCTTAAGTAGCCAACCAAATCAGTAAACGTGCAAAAAGAAGTATATCTAGTAATTTAGGAGTTTCTCAACCTGTCATCTCATTGTATATAGAAGGTATTGCATGAGTTAGCGCTCATTAATTCACTAGGAGATTATTTAAATCAACACTGTCCTTATTCACATTTTGGTAGAACTAAAAAATATATATGTGCGCAAGAAAAAGGCTTTCTCAATACTTAATTTTTACATGACATGGTTGGCAAACACCCAATGCTTTCCAAGTTTCCATTGCTTCTCAAAGTACAATCACAGGTAAGACTAGTGCAGATGTTCATAGCATGGGGAACAACACATCCCCATGCGCCCTTGTATTTTGGGGGACTTTTACCTTTGTGAGTCACAGATCTGTTGCCCCATCACTAGTGAGGTCATCACTTTGACAGAATAGGTTCCATTTCCATTATTAAGTCAACTTTGCCCTTTATCTTTCACCTTAGCCATGTGGTGCCAAAAGCTATATCATAGACCACGTGCAATCTGACTCCGCACAGAGATGGACACTCTAGAACAGATTAAATTCTCTCAATCTTAGTCCAATCAATACCTAATCGATCATTAAATTCCAGTTGTTGTTTTAACATGTGAAGACAGCACAAAATGATGTGAGCAAAGGCACGTCCAATGCAACAAAATAAGAGCAACAGACAGAATTGCTTCGCTAAGGAACATAAATCGGATTATTTACATATACCAATACTTATTTGACCATGCAACTTGCCTACTACAATGAATATTAGTGTACCTCGTCGTAGAAACAGCTTCTCTGCACCTCCACCGGCGGGATGAAGCAGTCGGCGGAGAGGCCTGGTACGTCGAGGTGCACATCGTCGATGGCCCACCGCTCCTCCATCTGTGTCAGCAAGCGATGGGCCTTCACCCCGACCCCGAACCGAAGCAAGTTGACAGTCGAGCGACCGCCATGCGCAATGAGCAATCCATCTACCCGCCGGTAGTCATCGACGCACGAGGCGATAGTCGTCTCCCAGTACATGGCCTCGGCGCCCGGCGCCTGGATCCTGGTCAGCTGGGAATCCTCCAGCCTCACGAGGAGGCCGCTGCGCTGGCTGAAGAAGCCCAGCATCCGGTGCTTGATGATCTCAGCGGTGGCGTCGCTCCAGCTCGACAGGATCGAGTTGTCGACCGTCAGCTCAAGCACGAAGCACTCCTCGTCGCCGATGTGCTTCTCTCCGATGTACTGTGCTGGGGAGAACACGGCCGCAATTGTTTCCGGGTCTAAGCCCTGCATTTAATTTAGTACGGCGAACAGAGCAAGGTGTCATTGATACCCAAACAACATTAAAATTGTAATCACTTTGACCCATACAACTGTAAAAAGTACAATTTGACAACGATGGCAAAAGAAATGTAAAGACGAACTATACAAATTACAAGGAAGATTACAACTCTCCGTGCTAAAAATAAAGCAAGAACTTTAGCTTTGATGCTCTATAGTTTAATTTCTATGCTTCCTACTGATCATTAATGCTTTGGATGATACAACTATAGACAGATCACGTGACAACAACTTTTTTTCATGCAAAAGTCGTTCAATCATTCAATGAAAGCCTGGGCCAGACATTCTCCCTGTACCGGAAAACAGTCAGAACGCAAAACATGTGGAAACCATTGTCAGAAGATTAACACTTAACAGGGGATAAAGCACATGGAAATGTTAATAAAATGGCAGCTTATATTTAGACAAAGTTTAATTTTGCACTTACAAAAATTATTATTTTTTGAACAACTTTCAAAACTAAAAAGAAAGAGAATAGGATTTTGTTTACAAAAATGAAAATTATATATTTTATATCAACAAAAATGTTTGTTTTTTATTTTTCTTGATTTGACCTTAAAATGTTGCTAACTTCAATTTAGATAGAGAAAAAAAGCAGGCGTATTGCAGTTAGCCATGTTAATCGCACTAAAATTTTAACGTTGATACCATGTTTTTGAGTTGGGAGAGAAAAATTCTTGAATTCATGCGACAGAAAATTTGAACCGAATTTGAGGAAGAAAATGATTTTTTTTTGGGGAATACATAGATTTATGCAAAATCGGCTTGCCTGTATCGCTCGACGGAGAGGCCGGACCCCGCCGCGAGCAGCGTGAGCGCCGAGCCACGGCGTGCGTCGCCACGCGACCTTTCCGTCGCTGCCGGCTGCAATGTGATGGCCGGAGACGGCGAGCTCGACGATCCACATGTCTGGGATCATTTGCCAGAACACAAAGCAGCCCCTGTGGTGACCGCCCTTGGACGCGGAGGAAGACCCCGACGAAGCCAGTCCATGGTCATGCGCCATCTCCATCCACACACGCCCAGCCGCGTACATGCTCTTAGCCGCCCGCCCCCGCTTCGCACACCCCGTCGTCGCCCGGAACTGCTGAATTATGTACTGCGCCGACGACGCCACCTGCTTCTGTTCGGCAATTCATCAAACAAGAGAAGGGCGACTCTAACGCGGCGCAAAAGTAACAGGCGGTCAAGCTCTTACGCTGCGCGGCTGCTGCTTAGGGGATACGGAGAGCGGGGAGAGAGGGCAGCCGAGGACGCTGAGGAGGATCTTGAGGTCATTCTTCTTGGAGGAGAGCAGGGGCAGGTGGCTCCTGAGCCAGTTGTGGAAGGAGTACTGGATTCTCCTGGCGGCGCTCCGGGAGCTCTCCTCCTCGGTGATGGGCTCCTCCGACAGCGGAGCAAGGCGAGCCATTTCTTCCTTCTCGATTCTCAATCTGCAGAAAGGCAATGGCTGCAGCAGCAGTTAAAGAGGAATGTAATGGATCGGTGGTGAGATCGGATCTCCTGTTGGAGCATAATTATATATGGGAGTGAGATTTGGGGGCAGGATTGGGTGGGTTGGTGGGACAGAGGGAAATGAATAAAGAGGGCGCTTTTAAGGCAGGCAAAGGCGGAAAGGGAAGTGGTGGTGGCGTTGGGCGACGGGTCGAAATCTTGCTTAGGTAAGTAGTAGTATGATGGCCGTGCTTGCTTGCCGCCTGCGAGCTCTTGCGTCCATGTGGTGTTCGGTGAAATGACTCAATGAGGTTTGGTTGTTCTGCTGTTCCCCCCAGGGGAAGGATCTGGAAATTGTAGAGGCAAACAGATGCTGCGTTAGAGAAAGAAGAGCATATTTTCTCGGATCCATCTGGGAATTTGAATTCGGTTTTAGGCCCGATTAGGACCAATTAAATTTTCGCAATTTGGAATTGGATTGCGTGGAATTAGTTTTGCGGATCAGATGGCTTATCGGGTTTGTTTCCCGCCCGTATGAACTAGGATCCATCACAAACCGACTTGATAGTAGTATGGGTCCGAGTGAAGCAGCCAAATTGATCGGCTCTTGTGCCTCGTCGATGGCGAGGTCGCTGAGCAATGGCAAAACCCTCCAGGCCGTCCTCCACGATCACCGGCAGCCCCAGCAATGCGTATGGGGGTGGTTGTCGCGGCGGTGGGTCGTGAAGGTGCGGCTCAAGTGGGTGAAGAACCGCGGCTTCGATCATATCATCGACCGCGACACCGACATCAAGGCCGCCGTCCTCCTCAAGGACGCCATCGCCGCCGTCCCCTCCGGATCCCTCCCTGCTCGATCCCTCGCTCCCTTCCAGAAAACCCTCGGCCTCACTGTCCCCGTCCTCCGATTCCTCCGCCGGTACCCCACCCTCTTCCACGAGGCTCCCCATCCTCGCTTCCCCTCCCTCCCCACATTCTCCCTCGCCCCCGCGGCCCTCCTTCTCAACCGCCGCGAGCGCGCCGCCTTCGACGCGTGCCTTGCAGACGACGCCGCCCACCGCGTCGCACGGCTCCTCATGATGGCCCGCTCCCGTGCTCTCCCCATCACGGCCATCAGCCCTCTCCGGTACGACCTCGGGCTCCCCCCGGACTACTCGTCCGCACTCCCCGCCGCCCGTCCTGATCTGTTTCGCCTCTCCCGCCGCCCCACGGACGGTGCACCCCTGCTCTCACTCGCCAGTTGGCCCGAGCACCTTGCGGTCTCTGCTCTCCAGCTCCGTCACCGCGATGCACTCGACCAACCCTCGTATCAGGACCTCAAAAAGCCCTCCTCCTCGTCCACCGCCCCCCTCGCCTTCCCTATGAGATTCCCCAGGGGCTACGGCTCGATGAAGAAGGTCAAGGCCTGGATGGAGGAATTCCATCGCCTCCCCTACGTGTCTCCCTACGAGGACGCCTCCGGGATTGACCCTGATAGCGATCTCATGGAGAAGCATGTGGTGGGTGTTCTCCACGAGCTCCTCAGCCTCACCATTCATAAGAAGACCAAGCGCAACTACCTCCGCTGCCTCCGGGAAGAGCTTGGCCTGCCCCACAAGTTCACACGGGTCTTTACTCGCTTTCCGGGGATCTTCTATCTCTCCCTAAAGTGCAAGACCACTACAGTGGTCCTCCGGGAGGCCTACCAGAGTGGGAAGCTGGTCGATCCGCATTCCCTCTCTCTTCTTCGAGACAAGTACGACTACGTGATGAGAACAGGGCTGTTATACCGAGGCAAGGGCTGGTCGAAGCTAGTTCTGGATGAAGATGATTTGTTGGGGGAAGGGACATCCAGGGAGCTAACAGAACAGGTTGCCGATGATAATGAGCTGCAATATGGTGATTACGAAGAGGTTGAAGGTGTTACCGATGAAGATGCCAATGTTAGTGATGAAGAATGCTACGAGTTGGATGATTCAGATGATGAAACTGAATCTGATGAAGGCTAAAAATTTCACACATCTGGGATTTTATCACTACTGACATTTTTGGTTAGCAACATTGCCAAGGTAAGATCAATTCTGGTGTTTTAAAAAATGAAAGAAATATTTTATTCTGCTTTCTAATTTGTTATTTTGTAAACCTAAGTTAAAATAAAAGTTAGATAAATGTTACCTCACAACATGGTACTTCTTTTATATTTGGTTGTTTTTATGACTACAATATCAAACCTATACCTGCTTGGAGTTAACTTTTTTTTACCACTGATTAAGGCAAAGTTGATTGGAGTTACGTTGATATTGCAATGTGCTTAACTGATTATGAATGTAGTTAAAAAAATAGGACTCTAGTTTAAGGCGTTAAAAAGCATATACAAGAAATATGGTAGATCCTTTTCAAAAGATTGGTAAAAGCAAAATACAATGTTGACTGCATTATCGTAAATGGCCCAACTAGTGTATCAAACCCTGGAGCCAGACTGGAACGACCAATATGCAAACCTGGAACTGGACACTTTGCAAGTCTGGTCACTAAATTAGAGCAGTTTTCTTGAAAATAGTAGAGAATAATAGAAAACCAAGCTGGTTATTGATTGGCCTTGTGAATTGGACATATGATAAAATTGGCATTCAAACTTAACTTGTGGTAACTCCCTTTGATGTGACTATCCTCGGTCCTCTAACCAAGTACCTTTGCCAGCATTAGAATAAAGAGAGGAGCGAGACCTGATAAAATTACGATAAATCCATGCTAAAAATATATAATACTACTCTACGGCCTCATTTTTTTTCCTTTTTGCTATATATATATATATACATATATATATATATATATATATATATATATATATTTATGTATATATATGTGTATGTATATATATGTGTATGTATATATATATATATATATATATATGTATATACGAGTATGGATATATGTATCTTATAAATAATTATGTCATCCAACCAATTGATTCACTAATCTGGCAAGTGACCCATTGATTCGGAGCTCAATTGGTTCAAAGCTTCAAAGCTCAGCTAGGTTTATTAACTATGCTCATGCTAACTTAATGACTGGTGGAGCATATGGTTGTGAAATTGGTTTCTGGCTCATATTTTTGTGAGTGAATTGCAATCGGCTACGTATTCTTGCTACATGAGACATTTGCGAAGCTCTTTAAGGTCTATATATAGATTCACACATCTCTTTATATGAACTGCTTTTTAGAACATATTCAGCGTGAATCTCTAACTAAACTATTGCAAGTGATAGCATGATTGAGCACCATTAACATTTGTTTAATTTAGAATTTACCTGTTGGCGTTATAAATACTAAGGGTGACCAGTGGCCAGGAATCAGTTGGGAAAAAAGATAAGGAATTTTAGGCCGATTGAACTGCACTTTACAGATACTTAGTAGCTGCAATGTTATTTACCCGTTGGCATGTCAAGAAAATTTCATATCCTACTATGAATTTAAAATTGTTTTATTAATAACCCTAAGAGTGGTGCATAATGAAGGGAAAAAAGTTTTGTATATCAATCATTTCTGTATTTGAAAAGGTGTCACGCCCCGAGACCCACTCGGGCCCATGTCGAGATGCCCGGGCTTGAGACGCGGCAAAGACGACCTACCATGCAGATCCAAGTAGTACCAAAAAACAATGACGAAAAATTATATAACACAAACCAGCTTACGATAACCTTGACTAGTAGTATTTTCAAAAATAAATTCAAGATCTCATCATCTCTTTACTTTGTGCAGTTTATAATCTCTATCAAATTTGTTGCATCACCTTGCTATATTGAGAACCCAATAACTATTTATCGCCTCTCTGTTCTCATTGTTTGTCCTCATAGTACAGGTAATCCGTATCGTCTACCATAAAGTGCTTCAAAAGGGTGTTATTTGAATTGTTGAATAATATTATTATTTGCAAACTCAACTAAGTGCAAGTGGTTCTCTCAACTACTGCCAAAGGCTAGAACACATGTTTGGAGGTTTTCTAGTGTTTGAATGGTCTGCCCTAACTAGCCATTAGTTTGAGAGTAAAAAGTATGTAATGAAGTGAAGTTGAGTACCTAATTCTTTATGTAAATTGCCTCATAATCTAGATATGAACCTCGGGTCTCAATCAGATGTAATCATACAATCTCTCTACAATAAATATTAGCTAGCTTATCAAAAGGATGTCTTTTTAACTACTAAGAAATGAGGGACTTAGTCAATCTATCAACGGTCTTATAAGTTATGCTCTCTCAGTGATCTCGGAAGTCCAAAAAAAAAATTCATATTGATGTGTTCATATTTCCACCTCGTATAAGAATGCTCTCCAACAACTTAGCTGGTTTTTGTCTTGATTTGCTAACACACCAAGAAAGTGAAACAAAATCAGCCATGTCCACTTTCATGTCACACCACTAATAAAATTTCTTGAGGTCTTTATACATTTTGGAGTTGCTAGGGTGAATAACAAATTTAAACCTATATGCCTCACTCAAAAGTTCTTTCACTGGTAATTTTGTTATGCACATAATTTGCCTCTAAACCAAATAACTCCATTTGACTCTCTAGAAAAGTTTGGTGTTTTACCTTTATCCATCTTAATCACTAAGCCACAAATATCCGTCTCGACGAGATAAAGACCGCCACGCCTCTCCCCAAGGACTGCTACACGAACCAGCTCCAACGCGCAACAAGATACAAACCCGAGACTCGACGCCGGTGCAGCGCGCGTACGAGTCCAGTACACTGGAAAACAAACCAAACCACACGCAGGCGGTGGCGCACACTCGCGCAAGAAACGATGTCACACAGGACGCCGGGCACACGCGCGTACGAGTCCAGTACACTGGAAAACAAACCAAACCACACGCACAAGAAACGACGTCACGCAGGACGCTGGGCACACGCCCTAACTCCGACTAGACTGCACGCAGATGGCCAAACTCACACACTCGCCCAGAAAGAGACGTCTCGCAGACGTCCGGCACAAACAAACCGGCGAACGCCGGACATTATCACACAAGGCCGGCGCACTTGATTGGAGTGCGGAGAGGGGTAAGGAGTCGCCGATCGAGAAAGACAACTCGGCTGGGAGCACGAGGCTCAGGGAGTTGGAGAGAGGAAGATGCCGACCGAGGACAGTTGATCGGTCAGGACGGGAACTGCGTCCGGAACCCGCTATAGGCGCGCGCACATAAAACGAGGCACATGCACGTCAATCAAAGCATGTGCACGTAAACCTAGGTAGTGGACCAATGGCCGAAAGATCGTCGGAGACCACTTGAGGCTCGCCGGAACACCGTCCAGCCGAGCCCAGTCTTGCCAGAGCAACGGGTAGCGCCGGTGAACCCACAGATGTTTGCCTGATGCCGGCCAAAAAGGGGGCAGAGCCGCCGCCCAAGCTCCAACAGCCAGAGACGCAGGCGGACCAACCCATGGTCGCCGGACGTCACCAGGAAGAGGGGCAGAAGCCCCAGCCTCGCCGGCCGTCCCTGACTTCGCCATAAACGAAAGAAAGACGGAGGCGCGGCGAGAGGCGAAGAAGCAGTCGGCGACCACTTCGCTGACGAAAAACCACCCACCGGACAAAGCCGGAGCGGGAGGGGAGAGAGAACGTACCTCGGCGGATGTCCGTCCGTTGACTCCACCACCGGCGACGTCGAAGAGAGAGGTGGATGAGGGAAAAGGGGACGCCGCCTCTTTGCTCCGTCGCTTCCCACACCGCCGCACCCAACCCATGGGGAAGACACCGGAAACCGCCGCCGCTGCCAGAGCCCTCGCCGGAGCCGCACTCGATGGAGGGAGAGAGGAAAATCGGGGGAAGGAGAGGAACAGTCGCGTCGCTCGCGACCCCCCTCTCTGCGTCCGTACGCGAACAGGGCAGGGCACTGTAGTCCTAGCCCCCTTTTCTGTAAACAGGTCGCCCGACTCGGTAAGCCGCCCAACCAACCCGATCCGCCCTTGAAAACCCGAAAACCTGCTTCACCAAAGCAGATTTGGGCTTGGGTAGCGAGTTGGGCCTGGGCTTGGGCCTAGCGCCTGGGCCTAACATTCTCCCCCACCTGAGGTGGTCGCCATCTTTGGCGACCTGAGGTAGCTCCTCAGCTAAACCTCGTATACCAACCTTTGAAGCCTTATACTAGATGGTTTCGTCCTCAGGCATATCTCTCCCAATGAATGAGAAACACCCATTGTTTACTCATCCAATTACGACCTAAGAGTCGATAACCTCGAATTTCGATAATTCTTAGATCGAACTTCATACGAACCATCGGAGAAGTATTGTTCGGAAGCTTTGTGCCAGGTTGCTTCCCTCTATAGGGGATTCATCCCATCGGATGAGAAACTCCGTATGTTGATTAGCTTACTTTGCCCCAACACCCAGTGATATAAAATATCACGTATCCCTCGGTCAAACTTCGTTCGCACCATCGGTGGGGTTTGGTAAGCTAATGACCGAGAAGGATCGTCCGGATCCTTGTGAAACTTCCTCAAGTTCACATGGAATGTAGGGTACATCTACATTTTCTATTGGAGTTTCAAACGGTATGCTACTGAGCCCACTCGACTCAATATCTCACACGGACCGTCATATCTTCGGATAAGACCCCGGTGAGCCTCCCTCACCGAGATCTTTCTTCAGATCTGCGAGGTAAGTTGGAGAAGAACTAAGTTACCCACGACTAATTCTTTATTCCAACAACGACGGTATGCATACCTTTGCATCCATTGTACAGCCAACTCCTAGCTACCTCTAGCCTCTCGGAGTGAATCGATTCGTTCCCAAGCTTCCCGTTGAGCCATGATAAGTTCCGCAAGTATACGGACTATCGAAGTAATATAAATGTATCGATCCCATAGGGACCAAATACCAAGTACTGACTGATTTGATTATCACAAGCTAGACGATCGTTTAGTTGATGTGAAACGATTGCTGAATTAAAGCCAAAGAAGAAAGCAAGGTAAACAAGGTAAATGCACGACGAAAGGTCTAAGGATGCACGGGATCAGGGCTAGGGTCCACCGCCTTGACGCGTTATGCATGGATGAATAACAATATAAAATTCCCTTTTTAAGTCCTAGAGTAATCCATAAATGTGCAAGTTGTCCTCTCTCGAGGATGCAATAATGTTTTTACCCGGCTAAGCGTCTACCGTCGAAGTACGCCTAGTCGAGCAAACCCAATGAGCGCTGGATTATGCATACCATCCCATCAATTGTACAAGTTGTCCTCTCTCGAGGATGCAACAAGGTGTTTATATGGCTAAACATCTACCGTCGTAGTACGCCTAACAGAACAAACCCAATGAGCGCAGAATGGTATACACTACCCGTAAACAATCAACTACTTTCGTACGATGATTGAGATACTCTTGCCTAGGGTTTCCAACATCTAGTCGTGTCTCTCAGCAATATCGGATGTCTAAGAACATGAAGATAACAAAATGATATACTCCATTCATAAGGTGCAACTAGGCAAAATAGAACAATCTAGAGTTCACAAAATAAAGTTACAATCCATGCATAAAAACATTCAAGGGGCTTTCCCTAGCCCTGAAACAAGATTAGCTACAGTAATCATTATCCAAAGCAAAGCATAAGATAATCCCAATGTAACATCCATAGACAACAAAGAAGGCGGAATAAATGAGAAATGGACAACAAGGCTCCCTCAAAGGGAGGAAGAAACCGCCAGGAGAAGCCTTCCTCTTCCTTTGATGAGTCGTCCGCCCCCTTCACGCTCTCACAGTGAAGGGTTTCTTCTTTTTTTTTCCTTGCCCAATCGCCGCCTTCGCGTACGTGTGCACGTGAACGAATCGTCAATCCTCTATGAATAGGGTGCCCAAAGTTTTCTCCTTTTAGTTGTCCCGTTTCCTCTGTCGAATTCCTCTTTTGCCTTTTCGAAACCTTCTATCTAACATAGGGAAGGCGAGGGGTAAAATCTGGAAAATCAGTGTCAGGCAACACAGAAGCCACGGGGTGTGACTCTGGTTGCCGGGTGGGTTGTGGATCTTTCTGAGAATACTGATCTAGCTGAAAACAGTCGCATTCCCTTGCTTTTTCCCTGAAATGAGGTAAAAACACCAAAGAGTGTAGATTCCAAAGATATTGCAATAATTCCATGTATAATCAGGTTTAAATGCTAGAATAGTGAAGATATAACAGTGAAAATCGCATATAATTTCCCTATGTAAAAATGACTTAACAAGCCACAGGGCACTTCCCCTTGGAATCCCTTTGCACCATATCAACGGAGGTTAGGGGCTGACTCCCTAACAAGCTTAAGCTTATATGAGGTGGGACTTGTGGATGATGACCTAATTTGATTCTTTAATTTTTGGCGCAACATGAGACTTTGCGCTGCATCAACCCAGCTGGTTTTAGTGCTCTGACTTAACTTGTTGACACATCAAACAACTTAAAACAAAATTAACTATGTCCACTTTTGTGCCAGGTCACCAATAGAATTTATTGAAGTCTTTATACATTTTGGAACTACCATAGTGAATAGCAAAATTAGGTCCACGTGTCTTACTCATGGTGGGTTTGTACATTACATTGTTTTCTAATATGTATCCACATGTTGACTTGTTATCCCATATCATGACAACATCAAGGTTTGTAGATTTGGTTCAACCGGTTGTACCAGTATATATCGGTTGTGCTGGACGAAAATCTAGTGCAATCAGGCGGAGCAGTTGAAGAAGAAGAGGGAGGAGGAAAGGAGCCGTGTCTCCCACTTTCGTCTGCTGTCTGCCCACTCGCTCACTTGCATCCGCTACTCACCCTCTCCTTTCTCTTCTTTCCCTCTTTTCTCTCCTCCTTTCTTCTTCTCCAACTGCCTATCGGTCCGAACTAGAAAAACCAGCTGGTTTGAATTGGTTTTGAAAACCTTGGACAACATATACATGTTGGTCTTAGTTTATTATTATTGTATTAATCCATAATTTTGCTTGACTAGGGACATTATTATAGTCATTTGTATTAGGCAAATACTAAGAAAATATAATAATGATAATGTCTTATATTAGATTGTAAATGTGAATATAATAAAATATATGCTAAAACTATCATCCAACTATTATTTTTTAGGGTATACACCAATACTTTAGACTTTAGATTTTATTCTTATTCTCTTATTTTCTTTATGGTGGGTTCATTCTAGTTCCTATTGAAACCTAACCTAACTCTCTTCCTTTATTTTGTTTAAAGAAAATTACCTTAGTAAATGTTTTAAGTCTAGAGCCAAATTGAGCACAAGCATGATTTTGTATTTGTGTTATGGGGATCCAAGACGAGATTCCATCTTCTATTGAGCATTGAACACAAGTTGACTATACTTGTTAGTAAAAAAATATGATACATTGATATCATATGTAGATGCATGATAAGTTGGCATGCACTAATTGGTTATTAGTCTTTTTACCCATTTGACCTTTTCTTAATGGCCATTAGTCATTTTTGTGATTGTTTTTGATATTTTAGGGGCTGTAACCTACTCAAACATAGAGGCGACCAATAGGGAAGTTTGAGTATGCCACCTTATTGGCTAACATGCATTGTTGTTAAATAGCCGCAATAGCGGTGCTATAGCGTTTTTCCATAGCGGTTTTTGAGCAATCCGTTATGAAACGCTATAGCACCGTTATAGCAGATAGGACCACATTATAATATTTTTAAATTTTAGAAATTAAAATTATGAGTTGAATTGAGTTGGTACTATGTGATCATTCTTTATATAATTTATTTTATTTTTATGCAACTTAATTTATTATGTATATAGCATATATTTCAAACGTTATACTTAATTTTTTATGTGTATAATATATATTTCAAACGTTAGGTGACTTTTGCTATTTGTCCGCAACGCAATCCGCTATATCATATTGCGGATTTTTAGTTTTCTGCTATTTTCCGCGATACGTTATTGATAACATTGCTAACATGATATGTGGTTTATTTAAGTTGTCTCACATTATACGGAAGCTTAGAAAAGACCCCCAAACTTGGCCCGATCCGACTTAACCTAACATCAATGGGGAAAACCCAAGTTGACCGGGGCTCGGGGAAAACCTGAAACTTAATAAGCAGGGAGGGGTTGGGTCTAGGTACTGGAGAACCTGCCTTGACCCTTTAATGTACTACTTATTTTAGTAAAACCTTATAATTATTTTCATTATTGACTTGTGCATGTTATTTAGATTGTAGATTTACATTAGTGATTTTAATTAATTATTTTTTAAAAATATATTTTTATGGTGATTTTTTTTCTGCAATTTACCCTATAATAGCTCAAAATATGATCTGGGTTGGGGGTCAAGTTTTCCCACGGGACCTGATTCCCCGACCGGGGATGGGTTTCTTAACCCATCGAGGGTCAGGGTCGGGGTGGGTATGCAAAACCTAACCCGACCCACCTGTTGCCAAGTCTAGTTATACGGTTCAAGGCTAATCCAAGCGTAGAATGATAGGTGTGCCCTAGGCATGTTTGTGCCTTGACTAACTTGCATTACCTCTAAGCTACCAATGCCAATATTGTTAAAATCGCAAGTTAACTCATATAAGTCAGCAAGTTTACATGTTGGTTGCAACACGAGTCACCTCACTGGTATAATCATTTTTAGGGTCAAAGTCTGTTTGGGTCAACTTGATAGAATTGGTCAACTCAAACAAGTTTAATCGAGTTAATAATGGTAGAAAAATCATCCTATCTTCGGGTTAACAGAAAGTGCATGAAAGTCTAAAAAACAAAATGCTGTCTTTTGTACGCCTATGTCACAAAATTCAGAAATTTTTTGGCCCATTTGGTAGAGCTGTCCAGCTTATACTTTAAAGCAGGCTAGGGACGGACAGCTACCCAGCTTTCCAAACGCAGGAAGGTGGACAATAGTAAATAGTAAAAGCTACGCCGAAAGGTCAAACGCAGCTTTTGTCATCTTCACTAGTCATTACTGCTCCTGAAGCTTCTAGTTTCACCATATTACAAAGTTCAAAAAGTTGTCGCTCATCCTGCAGTGTGAAGCCTTCAAGTGAGAATGCAGAGTTCAGTACACTTGCTCAACTAATCCCTTGCCATCGTCACTTATTCGAGCATAATGCTGCACAGTGCACACTGTACAGTAAGATGCGGTGCCGGTGCTGCACTTCTCTCAGGTCACTGTTGACTGTATTAAATACTCTTAAGGGATAGTTTAGATGTTATATTATTGAGATATTTATAGTTTATACTATAAGATGTAGCAGATGTATAAAATATTATTATTTATTATAGTTGTAGGATCTTCCGCTGCAAACCAATGGAGCTTAGGATCACGATCCATGGAACTTTGATCCATATGCATTTAGATGACTCACTTGGCAATTAAAATTTTTCAAAAAATAAAAAAAAATTAAAGAACATAAACGACTTTATATATAAAAATAGATTTAAAATACAAGAAATACAAAATATGTATGTATCATGCTATATTGTACAAGTGTGTAGGTCATGTCATAGTAAGCCTACATGACCAGTAGGCAGAGTTTGAGCACGCCACCCCAAGTCTTCTCTTTGAATCAAGTGACTAGCCACTTGATTAGCTAGCAAGTACAACGTCTTATAGTATGATTTTGTATACAAAGTTCATTTAGTGGCTAATGAAAGAAATCCACCATTCACAAATTTTATGTTCACCCTCATCATTGTGAAATGCACTTGCTTTAACTAGCAATGTTGCATAAAACCAAGAAGGAGGACCACACAAGATTTTAGAAGAATTTCCTTTAGACGAGAACATGAGGTTTTGAACTCTTGAGTTAATCACATTTGAGTAGGTCTTATTGTTGGGAAGCATTTAAAACATCGGCAATAGGTTCACTATAAAATGATGGAGAAATCTTTACTATGCATCTGGTAATCTAACTTATGGGTCAAGTGATACTTGAGTACATGCATCAAAACAATAATAGAGACCTACTACATAGTACATGGTGATGAGTAGGCTGTTCATGTGGAAGTATCACCTTCAGCCGAGAGCCGACTGTAGCACGGCCTTGTGTGTCTCATCAATCCTGCATAGTTTGCAAGGCCAGCCAGGTTAGATCAGGATCAACAACTTTGATTAGATTCTATCCAATTTTTTGCAACGAATGGAGAATAATTTTAAATCAGTGAGTCAAGAAAAAAATGATAAAATCAGTAGAGTTCCCACTGAGATTGTTAGCTAAAAGATAAATTGGAGCTTGAATCGCTAGGACCAGTTGATCTCAGTGATTCATCCCAGAATCTGGCAATTGGAGCACTGAAAAAGTAAAGTTTTTTTTTTTTTCTTTTTTTCTTTTTTTCTTTTTTAACTTTCTATCCTCATTGAGAAGTATGACAATTTTTAACTAGGGATAAGTTATGCTTTTGATAATATGATATATTGGTTTGTAATTTTAGTTCACTTTGCAGCTTACTAAAAAGTGCCTACCTAAAAATTACTGTCGCTTGCTCACAAGTGGTATTTGAATGCTGATCCAAAAGTGTATACGCTATTTATAAATTGCTAAAACTGTGAGATTGTTACACTACATATCTAACAGTTTCAAACTCTCATATGGTTATGCACTGATGAAGATTTAGGAGTTAGGACATTAATTGGAATCATTGAGAGGTTCGGCTTTTTCTCAATGAACATGGTGAATAGTCAAAAGATTTTTTATTTGTGAATGGGAATGTATCTTGATTGCGCAGAGTAACCTTGAGTTTTGCGACCACTGCCAAGATAATTTACACCCTCGTAACATTTTCTGGTTGGATTTCTTTGTCAGTCTATGCCACGATCTCCATGCAATCAAAATGTAGCCATGGGACCCTCATGTTCTGTCTAGACCAAGTTTCCAAATAACAGTTTAATGAAGCGGTGCAGTAAGTGGGCAGTTGATTGGTTCTGCGCAGTAATATTTCTGGTTATTATCTTCTAGTTGTTTGAAATTTCTGGTTATTTATATAGTTCTCTATCCCATTCAAATTCTTGCCACGCCAGAACGGAAGAAGTTATGTAATAGACAAGTATTGTTTTGCCTCATTAGCTGCATAACCTAATGCGTTTTTAGTTCTTATTTTGTTTTTCCTTTCTTTTCCAACTTGTGTGGAATGAGTGCCTAATCAATGCGTTTGCATGCTAGGGCGGTGCCGCAAGGACAAAGTAATGTGCTTGTAAATTAAGGCATACATTCACGTTGATCTGATTATTTTAATCTTTGCAAGTCTTTCCAGCAGTTTGCTGCCTTCATTGCTTTATTATTTTTGTATCATTTGATTTTTAGACCTCCAATCGTTTCTATTTGCACCTGATATTTTATGGATTAAGTTCCTACAGAGGGGAAGCTCAGGTTTTTCCGACCTACCCGCTTGATGCGTGACGAGCAGATTCAGATCCTCGAGTTCTAAATGAGTTTGACGGAACAGGTAAAATATTCAGATCCAGCAAATCAAATGGGCAATCTTTTCCCAATTTTGTTGATGGAAAACTATATTGTCTAAAATTTTAAGATTGTAACAAATAATCCATCTATTTATTAGCCTCTGTGAAAAGAAAACGTTGTAACAACACATTATCATTTATTGTATTCGAGTCCCTTGCTTACAATGGCTATGGGGATAGCAATTTAAGTTGATGGATCATGTTTTGCGACATGGCATGTTAAAACAAATACGAACTATTTATTTAAATTTATCATATATGGATCATTTGTATCAAAACCTTACAAATCTTGTGAGTTTGACATTAATTTTTGACTTGTAATCAGAGTGAAATTTGTATCATCTCATATGCTGGTTGGGATGTGTTGAATTGATGGGCCGTCAATTTTTCATTGCTAGTTATCTATAAGTTATGACAGTCTGTATTTTGTTCCCCAACTGTATTAGTTTATACTCTGTTGATTTACATCTACACAACAGCACAAGAATCCTGCTTTTTGAGCTGTTTCCCTTGCTGATCAATACCTAGCTTATGTACAATAATTGCACTACTCTCAGATAAGATAATTTGAAATTTAGTAAACATGTATGCTCTGTATAATTTTATGTTCATGTGATTGGGATTATATTGCTTCGCTATTATATTTGGCACTATAATTTGATTTGATTTCAGAAGAAATGGTTGGCAACGAAGAGATTGAAGCATTTTCATGACACTCGGAAGTTGAGCAGTGCTCGGTTCGACAAAAATTGGTTAGTCCACTTGATTTATTGAGTTCAGACACTATCAAGAGGCTTAACTTCTCATCTATTAGATTTAAGGTTCGCATAAATATTACTTGGATCATTAGAGAGGAACATTATGAAAATGCAGAAAGAGCAAACTAAAGCACGAAAAGAACTTTGTAACATTATAGCTATTCGTAGGTAAGAAAATTCATTTTTTTATAATTTGAGTCTTTATATGTCTATCCAATAAAAAGAGTGACATGTGGCATCTTAGATCATAAATGTTATCACAGTTTATTATTAAATGAAGTTTACCTAGCAGATAATTAGTTGGTAAATTAAACTTGGTCTAAGTATTTGTCAAACAACCAACGATGATTAGGTTTTACTTTTATGTTAGTTTGATTGAGCCAAACATATGGGTTTCCGCTAAGTCTTAGGTAGTTGAATATTAAATATTGATTAGTGCCAGAATCGACTCTTCTTCTATGGAAAATGAACATGTAGCTATTATTTATCTTAATATACAAAAAGCAACAACTACGCCATGGGAAGGTAATCTAAATTTGGTCTCCTTGAAGCTTCTCAAATTAATCCGTATTTTGCTTAAGCATTAAAGAAAATTTCTTGAGCCAATTAGTGAGGATTATCTTTTACAAGAATAGCACATTCGGGTTCAATGCATTCTGCATGTAGCTAAATGCCTTTTCTTAATCATGATTAATCTCTTCCTGGATGTTCATGTTTTATATTATTAAATTAGCCAAAGAGGCAACAATGCATTAGAGGACTAGCAGTAACAGCATGAAGAACTTAGTAACTCGTTTGCACACAATAAGTGCCAAAAACTAAAGCCTCCACCCTCGACGTATTAGATGTCTCTATACTTGAGACCAGGTCACTTTATTTTCTTACCAAACTTGGTCATTCTCCTTGTAGAGATCTAAAGGATGCTTTTAGAATAAATAAAAGTTCCTTAAATCTCTAAAATATAATAAGAACCTTAGTTGTTGATAGCAAGGTCATGAGGTTGAGATTCACCTTAATTACTTAACTTACCCATATAAAAAAAAAAGTCCTTGGCAATCTGGTTCAAACTCTAAATCATGCTAATGCTAGTTTAATAGTCACTAACATTTATAGAGCTTATAAATGTTACTAGTTCAATTTACTAGTGCCAAAAACTGCACCTAATAGGCTTAAAATCTTAACCAATTACCTGATTTCGTAAGGCTTGAACATTAGTTAAGAGGAACTTGGATCTAGATCTACAATCTCTATTTGCTCCTCATATTAGTGTTAAACCATTTTTTGCCTCTTTTACAATACTTATGACCTAATTGAATGAATATCTCAAGCAACGTCTATGTGTGATACCTCATATGCCATAATGTATTTAGCATTATCAAGAACCCTGAAAACAAGAGAGAGGAGATAATTCTTTAGACAAACACATGCCTCCACATCCTTATACTAATTATGATAGGAATTTTTGAACCGAGTTTACTGGCTAAAAATTATCAGGAACAATACATCATTGATGACCATTATTCATGCAAGTCTTAATCAATAGCCCATTATGTCTTCAAGTTCAATAGAGAAGCATAGCTAAGTGTGCGATATCATCCTTGAGTATTGATGCACAACTTCATCAATAAGCTAAAACTCTCCAAGCTATTTTGGTCAATAATAGAAAATCATCCATTAACTTCAACTTGAATATGTCTTAAGATCTTGTTTTTTGTGTGGCTTGATCAAATCATCACATACTATAATTAGTTGAACTTACAGAAGTTTTTGTTCATTGCCTTTGGCTCCTCTATTTTAGTCTTCATGCCTTGAACAAAAGAAACAATGAGATCATATATCTCATTGATCAAACACTTCATTAGCAACTTAAACTTTAGTTGTAGTTGTATCAATATCCCCACATAATGACTAAAAATGTGACGGATCAACCATTTGGTTGAGGACCAAATTAGCTTCTTAACTTTAGCCGGTCCAAGTTGCTCTTACGAAAGTAAAGTGAATATTTAGTTTAAAAGGAAGAAAGAAGGCTAGATGATTGATGACAACTCTCCTTAACAAATATTCATGGAACTTGGTGTGCAGGATGCACATTTGCTAAGTCAGAGACTTCTTGGGTCATATCCAACAGAAGATTCCTGTATGGATTGTATAGAGTTGCCTCATCTATTTACTTTTCCATTGTGACAACATTCTCTAGGATCTGACATTGTGCTTGAAAGAAATTTAATCTCTTGACTAACAACTTTAACATTTATTTTGCTATTAATCTCATGTTCCTTGAGAGTTTAAATTGGATAAAATAGACAGGGTGAGATTTGGGTTACGTGATTTTTTTTCTAGTACTATAATGGTAAAACTTAGAGTTGACTTTGATCAAAATCCCAAGCCTCAACTTGAAATGGTTGATAATTGTGATTTTCCTTTCCTCTTGCTACATTGGTACCTCCAAGGGCATTACTAGCCTATGGTCTTATATAGAAATAATTAAGGGGTAATTAGTCGATCTAAAAATATCTCACTTGCTTAGAACCTGCAAGTTGAATATTTCTTTTATCACAATAGAGCCTTTAAGCTTGGTGATCTTCATCTTGTTAATTATGGTGATAGCTGAAAGTAGGGAAGAAAGCTTAGATCGCCCGCCCGCGCCCTTGGACTCTTACCGTCTAAGAATGTCAAATTAGCTACCTTAGCTCCTTGGAACCCCCAATACACTTCAAAGTAATTTTGTTTATTTGCTTTCTGAAAGTTTAGACCAAGAGCAATCGAATGGAGCTAATCTATTAGTGATCACTTAGCCTTCAAAGAAAGTGTTTGATAGAAAAAATTGATGTGCTTGATAGATACTATGAAAGCTGTTATATTCCCTTTATAAGTGTTTGCAATTTTTCATCAATATTTTTTTTCGCTTACGTGAGCAGAGAAAATATACCATGGTAGCATGACCCTGGTGATATTAATAAAAGGCTTAACCTTCGTGATTTCTTGTCAACTGGTACTAACAAAGCTGAAGACATCTAATTTTCATAAAAGCTTCAGTGGACTGTTCACTTGGTTGTCACCAACACAACATTTTCGTATTCAATCGCCACCTTCACAACATTTTTTTCTCGTTTAGTACAGAAAATTAAAACGTAGAAAAGTAGTCTCCAAATTATGGAAATGATCAATTGCCTTTCTCAACTAATTGTTACCGAGAATCTTAAATGAAAAGAGATTTGTGAAAGCCTCTCCAATCAAACATCAAATACTCAAAATTGATCGCATGCTGAAAGTAGATGGATTACAAGTTCCATTCTTCACTATTCAAAGTAAAAGGCTCATGGCATTTAGAGAAGAGATTATATAGTATACATATGAAGAAGGATAATGACAACGTGACATCAGGCAGTGAATTATACTAGAATGCAGTGGTTCTTCGATCATGGAATTAATTTTTTTGAGCGCCAAATTTCACCATCTGAAGAAATCTAGGAGGAGAAAGTCAATTGCGACTTCAAACTGAATGCCATCAACAATTTGCTTTCGTAGTCACATTCCATGGCTAAAAGGTTCCTGACAATTCCTCATAATTCCTGATATGCAATCAAGATTAGAGGCTAAGTGCGAACTCATATTTTGATGATTCTGTAGCCTTGCCCGTTTTTCCATTAAATAGAGCACCGAACTTCTATATAGGCCATTGCAAAAGTTCTATTTGATCCTCAAATCTTTCGCACCAAAGCATGTTACTTCTCCACATCCCACTGGACGGACAAATTTCCAACCTCCAAATAAAGAATATTGAACAGCAAAATCGCGAAACACGGTTGGGAGAAGCAAGAGCTTTGGTGCAGATTCGCATGTCAAGGATATCAAGATAAATTACTCGAATCTTATACTATAACGACATCAATGAACTGTCCGACACCTTTGTTTTTTCTTCCGTGGCTATCAAGCTTGAAGCACCTGACAGTGAACAATATGACTCTTCAACCCATTGCGACCCGCAATAGTGGACCATAAGTTGGCAACAAAATTCTTAAGTTGGCCTTTACCAGCAACGGCTTCCCACAGACGGGCACTATCTGTCTCTATGCTATTCACGGGGTTTGCAACGTCAATAAGACTGATGCTCATATTGTTCCTAACAATCCCAAGTCTTCCATTGAGAGAAACAAATGATGCAGCCTCAAAGGCTCGAGAATTTCCTAAATGATGTTTGCTGTCCAAAAACTTGTCCCACGAATCTGTATCTTGTTCATAGACTCTAAGCTTGCATCCATCCCTGCAATCTGATGCATAAAGCCTTCCATTCAATGAAATACTGGGATTACGCCAGCCTGTTACTATTCCGCCACTAACTGTGGACCATGCGTTGGTGCTAGGTACATAGACTTCGCTAACAACCTGCCTGTGAGAATCAAGCCCTTTTAAGAACCACTTACCCTCATAAACAACACCTATAAAGGGCACCATCCCAATGCTCATTTCAGTAATAGATGTCCATCTATTCCTGTTAGGATCATAAACTTCAGCTGAGCGAAGAGTTCTTTGGTTCCCATCACATTCCCCTCCAGCAACGTAGAGGCAATTATTTATGACACAAGAACCAAAGAAATGGCGTTTGCGAAGCATATCAGGAGCTCTGTGCCATTTGTTTGTTCGGGCATTATAGAAGACAACTCGCCGCATTGAACCCTTTGATGGATCTTTACCTCCAAATAAGTAGAGGTAGCAACCACTAAGAACTGCACAACCAAAGCCAAGAGCTTCAGAATAATCTGGAGGAACTGGTGGAAGCGGCCTCCAGAGTTGATAGTTAGGATCAAATGCATGCCAGGATATCTTTCCATCACGGTCTCTCTTAATGACATACACCCACTCCTCTGCCATCCCAAGTTTTTTCCTTAGAGAATAATAGTAATTTCCAGACAAAAGTCTGTTCCATCTTTTGCAAACTAATCGGAGGTTTTGGTGTTCAACTCGAGGAACACGAATCAAACAAGCAATAGCAAGATCATCAGGAAGACCAGGCAACAGAGGTGCCTGGTTTCTACTCCTCTCCTTACGTGAGTTCTTCAGTCTTGGTCCATTAGGTATAATTTCAGGTTGCAGACATAACTTAGCACCAGGAACAAATTTTCTAGCTCCTACTACTGTTTTCAAGCCAGCATCTACTCGACAATAGCATGAAACAGAATCAACCTGCAAATTGCATGTGAATTGGTAATCACAAATGACCACATTACGCATGAAAATTATATATATATATATATATATATATATATATATATATATATATATATATATATATATATATATATATATATATATATGCATAGAAATAGACAGACAAATGATACATGATAAAAGATGAGGCAATAAATTCATTAGTTAAGGTAACACCATTTGGATGTATGATGAAGAATCCAGCATCGATGCATTGAAACTTTTAAGAAAACATAAACTTGTCAGGAAGCGTCAGCAAGCTTATTCTACGAAGACACCTGATGGGCTTTATTGGTCTCAAGAAAAACTATACTATAGTCCCAAGTGTTAGGATATAAGCTGAACTCTTTTACATAAATAGCCTCAATACCAAAGTTAGCATGAATTCATCCATATGTTTCTTTTAACCATATGCTCCAAAAAACTTCAAACTAAATCAAATTCAAAACTGTGATTTGGTGATTTAATATCGTACCTGAATTGCTTGATAATGTTGGAATGTCTATATTGTGTAATTGTGTTATACAAGTTATTATCGTGAGTATCATGGTAAACCAAGAGATATTTTTGTCCTTGACCTGAACAGTTCCAATAGCTAGGAATCTAACCATTCGAAAAAAAAAATTTTAAAAAAAAAAAGAAAAAACAGTTGAGTAACCAATTTTTAACCATTTGAACTTATTTTCTAGAGCATTCGGTTCCCACTTCTCTGTGAAATGAATCCCTTCGCTCTCTAAACATTTAAAGTCCCTCAAATCTCTCGCAGGTCAACATTGCAGGACTCCAAAACCTCAATGTTGAGCCCATGTGGCAAGATGCTAGTTAGTGAGATAATTACCAACACTAACAATGCATCTATTGCAATAACACTATGAAAGGGGAGGGAGGAGGCTTTATTCATTTAATCCAATATCGAATTCCAGATACTGACATTGTCAAATGCCTGAAAGCTCCACAAGAAATCTATTTTGTTATCAAGTAGCAACTTGACACCCAAAAACGAGCAAGCTACAGAAGTTGAAGAATGAGATGACCTTAGACATACAAGAATCAGATTATCCTTTCTATGACAAACACAGGGGGCACAACATTGCAAGCGCACAAAACCTAAAGTACCAAGCTACTATATGTGCTTTTAAGAGTCCAATACACCTTCGAGAAAAACTAACATACCAAATCTTAGCAGTATGCAGTATGCTAAATGGCATAATTTCAAGGTTGCAATGATAGTAGAGGTTGGATGGATCAACTTCAGCCGCACATACTGAGAAGGAAGGCAAGTATTCAAGATGGTTCAACAAGTGAGAATGCTTCTTCTTGGCCCTAAGGATATAATGGAGACTTTTCTCAAGACAGTTATCTCTAGATACCATCAATCTCAACTCTCGGACATTCCCCTCCCAATCAAGAAAGTAAGCTCAAGTTGATGTTACATAACACCCATGAAGAAGAAAGAAATTAGACAAACAAATTTCATAAAGTACCACTTTAATCAGATGCATCCAAGTGTCCACTGACAGGAAGGATGCACACAATATCCACCACCCAAAAACAAACCCGAGATCTAGCCTCCAGCACCCTATGAGATTGGAGGCCCATACATCAATGACCAACTACAGTAATGTTCTTTGTCGATCCATACTTTGAAGCCACAAGTCAATAAGCATCTCAGCCCAATAACATGATATAGCGCTAGCTTTCAAACAGTTGGCGAGATGCTCCAATAAAACAATTCTCACCTATTTGCATTGGCATGAACATCAACGACATCCATGTGGTGAAGAAGACACTCAAGAGAGGCTAAACCACCATTCACTTCATATAGAATTATCACTTCTTCATTAGGTCAATATCATGTGTCGCACAAAGGGTCCAACATAGGTGGTGATAAATTTCTTAGAGCATCTAGCCAACTCGGAACTTAGCATTGTTATTTGTCATGATGTATGCAATTTGATGCAGGTGTGTCTCCTGCGAGCTCTATTATGGTATTAGTTTGAGGGGTACACTAACTTGTGGAACATAACTTTTTGTTTGCAATAGATAAGGAAGTTAGATGCTCATCTTGGTTAGTCCGTTTCAATAATCATATTTTTTTAGTGATGTTAAAGAGCTCCTCCATTGTGGTTTCAAAGCTGGATTCACACATGAGACTCCTCAAGTTGATCATCAAGGCACAAACCAATGATCCTGTAAGGAGTTAGAAGCTACATCTGAATTAATATATTGGATGCAATTCCTACATTTGGGATTACTAAATTCATAGAACACTTCATTGCCTTCCAGTCACTTTATGATAAGCTGGAGCTGAAGATGATGTTCGAAAGCCTAAATCATGTAGCTCTTGATACACTTCTACGACAAAAGGGTGTAGAGAAGATCATTCTCAATGGGCAATTACGAGATGTTATAACACATATCATAGAAATCGCTAATGAAAGATGGATATAAACAAGAAATCGATGATGATAGAAGAGTATTATGTAATACATGCAGCCTAACGTGAGATCATGATTGTTATGTGAAGCATTGGCAAGTACAAGTCATGTAGTAACAACATCAAAATAGAAAGAGAAATCTATTTTGCTAAAAAGCTATTGATTAGCAGTAATAAGATTTGTAATTTTTATTATAGTCAAGTTGTAGTAAGATAAATTTTTATTTCTGATATAGAATATTATCTAATCCAGTGCATCAATATTGACAATCTTTTTACCCAAGAGTGCTAACTATAAGCATTTTAGAATGAAATAGTTTGCAAAAAGGTATTCTTAAGTTGCTGTTCTAGCTATTACCAGTGGTTGAGCATTTCAAGACTAGGGTCTTTTCTTCAAATTTGGCCATCAAATTAAGATACATTATGGATATGGATAAATAAATTGGATTTTAAATAGCTTCAGTTTTATTAAGAATTTAACAATTATAAAAACATAATTGTATATTTTGCCTGCTTTTTCTAATTTACAGCAAAGTGGTACAAAAGATGCCTCAAACTTAAAAAAGTTGTGGTCTGAACCCTAGCATGAACCACATCTTTGAGTGACTACCAACACATTCCATGTTTGCATTGATCTATACCAAAATTTATACCCGCTTCTCTTACCAATGGAATGAAAAGATGATATGCCTGCTAAAACATGTGCATGCAGTTGTGAGTATTTAACATGAGAAAGACGGAGTGCGGAGCAATATGATATTCAACATATACGAAGACTATATGATGCAATTGTATGTACTCAATCAAGATGATCCACTTATGAATGAGACAGGAAATCCGTTGCCCCTCAAAATTTATTTCCTAACTAATTAAGGCAAAAATTATAGTTACAGATGCAAGAATATAAACACAAGAGGAAGATGGATATATATGAATGGAGCAGGAAGTAACTCACCATAGTGGTTTCTAGTCTCCATTTCAATAGAATAGACTACCAAACCTTATGACCCTTACAACCTAATGGTCTCTACTCCAATCAAATATCAAACAGAAGTGAAGAAAAAAAACACTAAAACAATACAGGAAAAGCAAGAAATGCAAATGCTCCAACACATGACCCCTTGAAGGCTATTGATGAGATGGAACCAAGATGAAGAGGAAGACACCTCCCACTTGATATAGACATTCCATCATGTAAAGTCTACAAGTCTGGTGATTTTAATGACAACTAGCATAGAAGATGGGCAATGAAAATGAATCAGAAGACAATAATGATGATAGCAAAAAAGCAGGTTGGAGTGGTGGGGAGCTTTATGTATTGATTGCCCAGGACACCCAACTATGCAAATGCAAGGCTTAATTCGGCTTAATCCACCTATGTATCGCATAATACATACCACTACACGTGCATAATAAATCAACCATTCTCAAGCTAATATAACAAGAGGGGCAAATGGGGGAAGAGGTCAATGAAGGTAGCTTACAGTTATGATGAGTTATGGTCAAGCTTACCAAATATGGTATGGTAGCAGTTTAGATTAGTCCATAAAAGACAAGTAAGAATGTCAATACAGTTAGTAAACAAAATAAAATTTTGTAGTGCATTCATGTCAAATTTGATAAAATATTAAAAGTCACCAAGGATACATGTGAACTGATAAACCTACATTGACTCTGTATTCAATATCCAAAAAAAAAAAACTAACTCGTTACAGGTGAACTGATAAAGCTACGTTGAAACTCACCAAGGATACATGTCAAATTTTCTTGCTTTTAGAAATCATGACTTATGTTTACGGCACATAAGCACCTAGAGACAAGTAAAATGGAATGTCATGCACTCGTTACAAGTAATAATGTTACAACCACTTTGCAAGAAAACTGACATATTAATTTGATAAATTTAAACAATATGGCCTAATTGAACATTCATAAGCTCAACAGTAACAAAAGCATTAGGATTTATATGCCACTATGACCAAAGGTACCAAGAGCATTAGGACTTAAGTGTCAGTATGATTCACCTCTCATTTCCCAGGAAGAACTAAACAATTAAGGTTTCACAATCTCCAGTACTTCAATGCCTAACTCATGACCTAGAGCTATCATTAGTCAATAACATATGAGACTCCACTGTCCGATTTAGCTCTTTCCTATTAAAACGACGCTATAACTTGGAATTATGGACGAGAAAATGCTGCAGTTGTCAATTTCCTAATTGGATGAGGGCGAGGTAGATTAATGAAATCATCAAATCACTATGGCTGCCTCTTCCCATGGAATCAGGAGAAAGGGAAAAAAAAACATGAAGAACACTGTCTCCACCGTTCTAGCAACCTAGCAAATCAATAATGGCATCATCAAACTCAAGCTCGACGACCTCATTTGTTACTTGGAATACCAGGATGATTAGCTTAACAGAAGACAACCAAACGATCAAAGATGAAAAAAAAAGGTCAACCCTTACCAAATGAAACAATACTTCACAGCACAGATCAGCTTCTGAAAATTCTGAACGACGATTAAATCTTTCAAGAAAACAAAATTAGCACCCTCAATCCCATCATAAAATGTCAGCATTCCCAAACGTTCCACCCACGAATTCCACCCAAATCTTCGAAAAAACGAGCATCGTCGGAAGATCTCATCCGCGATTCTCCAGCGAAAAAGGAGGCGAAAAGGGGCGTATTGAATGAAAAAAAATAAAAAACAAAGGAAGGACCAAAACTTACCAGCGGAGCATGCACGCGAACGACGCGATGCGAACCGACCAAGCTTTCCTGTGCAGCCCTCTCCATCCCGCCGGCCCACCCACCTACTCTCCTCGCCGCGCAATCGATGATCAGTGGGGGGAATAGGTCAACGAATAGCGACGAGATTGGAAGACCTCGCTTCGGATCTCTACAAAAGGATCAGGTACGCGTTCGCTCCTACCTCCATTCGGATCGTTGGTCGCTCGATCTTCAGATTTGCCGACTCATTTTCTCGCTAGGAGTCGGGGCGAGGCAGGGCGGAGACTGAAAAACAAAAGTCGGACTTCTTCCACTAGTTTTGGGTCTTATCAGTGCAGGGCCTCGGTCGCCTACTAACAACTGTACCTGCTCTACTCTTAATTAGTTATTAATTAAGCATTCAAGGAGCCCCAGCCACCAAGATTTATATCCCTACTGGCCAATGGTAAATTGTTAATGGACATAATTTTTTATAATTAATCTCTTTAATACATTATATTTAAATTTAATGTATAAATATAATATATATATTTTTGACAAAGTATAATTGATGAAGATGAAATTTAAGTTTGTATTTTATATAATAATTTCTAATAACAACATAAGTTAAAGCTTTAGTTTGATATGTTTGGGTACCTAGAGTACCCAATAGAAAGAATACTACTGAGTTAAATTTAGAGTATATAATAAGATACACAAATTGCGTATTTGGTGGATATCATGTATCGAGTTATGTTCTTGTTTGAGTTTAAGATTTAAAACTTGAATGTCTAACATTTTGTCATCGCTCATCTTATGCTAAAGGCTTTATGAAAGTGTAGTGAGCTAATTTTGTATATTTCACTTGACAATCACAAGTTATAACATCGATAGTAAGTTCAAAGGCTTCTTATATGTTGGAGTCAATCACTTTGAGTTGCAACACTATTATTCATGTTTGCTTGTTTAATTTGATAGATTGTGTGATCCTTTAAACACCCTATTACATTTTTGATACACTGAATTGATTGCCTTGTAGTGTTTCACTACTCCTAACTCTAAATTTGGATTCTATGGGAGGATTCACCTAATCCTTGGTTGATACCACTATGAAATATGATCTTATACTATTAAGGTTCCGAAAGTCTTCTTTGGTAACACCTTAAAGAGTGTCAAAAATTGTGGTTGTATTCAGCCTCGAAGATTGTATCATGTTGGTTTTCGAACTAAGGGTACTCATACTTATTGGTGTCTCACACTTTAAGCCCATTGTTTAACTAGTGGCATCACTCTTTTTATCAGAAAATTAATGTGTTATATACACAATCTTTTTAACTAGTGCATCACTCTTGTTTAACTAGCCCATTGTTTGAACCCAAGTCAAGCTTTTCTTCAATAGTAAGTTTAGTTGCTTCTTGCTCTCATCAAGTAGAAGAATGGATTCAAAGTGGTATATACACAATCTTTGCATTCTGCATGAATTTCATGCCTAACAAAAATAAGTAGTCATCCATAGAAACCACCTCATAGCCGATATACATATTCCTCTTATGGTCTTGTCAATAACATTCTTTGCTACTCCCACCACTAGACTATCATTAAGACTAAACACTTAACCTAACTCTGAGCTTTTTTCCAATAATAAGCCTAATCACTTTGCCTTTAACTTGATTACAAACTACCATTATGTCTATCATTGCATGAGTCTCCTTGCCATTGACTTTAGTTTCCATCAACATTAATGCCCAATTTGGCTGAGATGACTCTACCTATGTCAATGACTTATTTCTACCTAAATTGCATTAAGAATTTCAAGTATCCCTATGCTTGCTATCATATATTTCACTTTGTTGCTTTTGTTACTCTGATAGTTAGAAGCTTTGCAATCCCTATTGCTTCCACTTGAAAAAGTAGAATGTGTGTGCAGCTCCTTCACCTTCTTCCTCAATGTTGGTATCATAGCATCCACTTCCATAGCATCAAGGACTAACTTACTAATGTAAGTGGCCTTCTACATAGAAATTGTTTACTTTTCTTCTGAGTAGGCGATTTTAAGTATTTGCTCCTACTACAACATACCGATCTCTTTCTACCAAAAGAGTCAAAGGATCAATATTCAATAGAAGACTAATCTTTCTTCACTCAAAAGTGCTTTTTAGTTTATGAGCCACTCTAACACTATTTGCATAAAAAGACTAAGTTGGCTCATGCAACTCTTGTTGTACTAATAGTTGCAAACCATTAAGAAAATAGAACAACTTAGACTCAATCATGCCCTGGATATGTAGAGAACTACGTATATTCTCCAGTAAAAAATTTATTTTAAAGCTCCCTTAGTTCATTCCAAGTAGTAAAGCTAATATTATCTAGCAAGAACAAAGCCCCTCTTGGAACTCATCATACTACCTTCACCATCATAACTTGGTTTCACCCAATAGATTCAAGTAGTTTTAAACACTTTGTACTTCTATAATCTAAAGTATTGATCTAGGTCAAAAAGGAAATTCTCTAACTATAGTAATGTGGTTTTAAAACCCTCTATTTTGGATGGCTATGAGCGCCTTCTTCCATATGGATAACCTTCATGAACACTATGCTCTAGCTATTAGCTTTTCGATTTATCTTTTCAATCGTTACACAACTTGTGATGGCACGGCTCTCGACCTATGGCACTCGGCCATGGCCCCATGCTGCCACAATCGGCGATCTACACGTATTCACCCGTCACACGCTAAGTCAAGGGCCCCGAATCTTAGCCGGTTTTTATTGCGCATATTTCATCTGCAGCAGGATTTGAACCCTTGACCTCCCCTCACGGAGCTCAATGGTTAAAGGGACTCTCTCTGTGAGGGAAGGTCAAGGGTTCGAATCCTACTGCAAATGAAATATGCGCGGTAAAAACTAGCTAGGATTCGAGGCCTTTGACCTGTCGTGTGATGGGTGGGTACGTGCAGATTGCCGATTGAGGCGGCATGGGGCCATGGGCCGAGAGCCGTGCCGTCACACAACTTCTAAATTTTCTTCAATAAAATGGTCAATATGGTTATTTACTTCATCTCATAATGCTTTAGTGCCTTTGTTCCGGTGCTCATCAAAGACATAACAACACAATAATTGCCCCCCATTAGATAGACAATCAGCTCTACCTTTGCCACTTATCCTTAGGTGTTTTTCTCTCATTCATAAATATATCTGACAAAATCTTCCTAATATGTATCTTTCACTTCACCTTTCCTATGATACTTTTAGTTGCTTCAACCTACTTTTGATATTGACTTTGTCCTACAAAATGTATCAACAACATCAAACAAGGCTCTAATCTACTATCACACTAACTTGGTTGACATTCTTGTCAAAAAGGCTATACCAAATATCATATATTAGAGTAGTCTTTGAGTCTGTAACCTACTACTATGGTATTTTGTCATGTATCAAAGCAATCCAATAATCTATTTGAGGAGGTTTTGTTACTAACTTGGTTGACAACCTTTTCAGCAAAGTGCTCCAACTCACTTAGTTTTCTCCAAAATAGTATAGCTAACATTCTCGGGCAAGTACTATGCCCCTTTTGGAACTCATCGTAGCACCTTTTGCATCATAATTTAGCATCTCTTGGTAGATATCAAGAAGTTATAAACACTTTATATTTCTATAACTCATGTTGGCTAACTTTGATATACTACTCCAAGTCAAAAAGAAAGCTTTCAAACTTTTTACACATGCCCTACCATAGCAACACGGTTTTGAGCCCCTTCAACTTCAATGATTATGAGCATGCCCCACACTTACATAGATAAAATTCATGAGCATTAACATTTTAGCTATTAATTTCTCAATTTGCATATGCAATTGTTACAATGCATTCTGAAGTGTCCCTGTTAAAGTAGTCAATACAATTACTACATCATTTGAAATACCTCAATGCCTTTGGTGGCTTGCGTATAAAATATTAAGTTTACATTGAGTTTTCACTTTTCCAAGTCTATAAATAAATGTTAAACCTATCCTAAATTTTCATATTCTTGTACTATGATTTTATATATTATATATATACATAAGCACAATATTCAAAATTACTAAGAAATACTTTTGCATCAACTATAATTTCCTAGTACAAGCCCCCTAGTTTAGACTTTGACTAATTTAATATTTTAGTTATTTGATCTATCCTATGTAGTATAATCTGCAAAGTAAAGACTAAATTTTTGATTGTGAATAATACAAGTAAACCACACTTTTATTATAGTTAAACTAATAAGGACCTTAGTTGTTGATAATAAAGTGTTAAAATTAAATCTCGCTTTTATTGCCAGCAATAACAATAATAATGCAAGTAAACCACACCTTTCTTAGTTTGGAAAAGCTTTATCAAGGACTGAAAAACCTAAACAAGATTTTTCTTCGCTAGCTTGGAAAATAAAAGAAAATTCGTAGCTCATAGATTGCTACAAATAAGCGTTTGGCAACACCAACGTCATATAGGTAAATTCTGGAGTTTTAAATGCTTGTATTTCTGGTGTGTTGGTGGAATTTATGCATTCTGTTAACCCTTTGGTTATGAGCGTCTTCAGCACATCAATCCCTTCTTGCAATGCAACATCAATCTAGTTCATTTGGCAAATCGAGTTATTCTAAAATATCAAACATTAAATGGACATAATAAATTGCAGTGAATCATGTCGCTAGGCATACCCTCTCACGGGCGGACTTGTTGAACTTTTGGAGCAAAAAAGACTTGATGATTCCTGTAAGAACAGAAATCAGATAGATTTTTACATACGCAAGCAGCTATATGTAATACAGAACAATTCGTAGTCGACTAAATTGTCTGTTCCCTCGAAAAAGGCAGATCACATTCTTCAACCTGACAAACGAGAGGTACTTGAGAATCTTGGACTAAATTTAAGTCATTACAGGTAATAGCATATAGTCTCCTCATTTATTGAATTTGGGACTATTTTTGAGGTATGTGAATCTAAAACTATTTTGAGGTCTAAATTAAGTCACCACAGCTAATATCATATAGTCTCCTCATTTTGTCAGAATTAAGGTTCTCATAAAGATCAGGCACTCTGCACAAGGATTAAGTAGGGTTTAAATGCATAAAACTAACACAGTATCATTTGAGGTAATCTAGATATGTTTAATCTTTTACTTGCCTAGTTGAGAGTTCAAGCATCATGTTCATTGTTGACTGTCCCAAACGTCATATCATACCAAGATTTAAATTAAGTTGACTAAAGTATGAAAAACCATTTGAAAAATAGAATTTTAGATTTACAGCACTTTGATTTCATATGCAATTGAAAATTAATTAATAAAGGTATTCAAAGAACTCCACGATACTTTTTCATAGTTATAAACAAAGATAAAAAAGTTAAACTGGAAACACTATTACTGGTTTAGAAAAGAAAGCAAAGTAAAAGTCTTCTTTGTCAATATACCCTTTATGATGTGCATGCCCACCTTTCGGCTGTACACGAAGCACACCACATGGTAAAAGTCCATATCATCATACATCTGACAACACAAGCATATCACTTTGTTATTTTAGGTTGAAGATAGAGTAGGTAACCAAGTATGTTAACTTACATGGAGTCAATACCACAATTATTCGATTCAAGGGAAGTTTGTAATACGCTGCAGGTGGCCCAGTCGACAAGAAGAGTAATAACAAAAG